>OX392500.1:25935460-26552335 GCA_947623375.1 Apotomis capreana
AACACACCGTTTTCCATAGTTACGTACCTATTGTAAGCAAAAAATACGTTAGTAATAATGATTACAATTTCTCTGCTTTGCCCTAAGGTTGACTGGTAGAGAATGCCTCATGGCATTATGTCCGCCTTTTGTACGTTAAGTTTTTCTTTTGTGCAATAAAGTTTAAATAAATAAATAAATGATAGTATTTTAAAGTTTTTACAAGTAAAACCCGATAAGTGTTGTTATTTTGTTTAGCCGATCATAAAATTGACTTATTGTTGGATATTTTAAAGGTACAGTTAAGAATGATTCTGAGGAGAAGGCAGATACCGACAAAACTTCACATTTTGTACTTGAACTAAGTAAGTATTTATAGTCTAGATAGAAGAAAAACCTGATATTAAAATATAGAAAAATCGCTTCTTGTATTAGGTAAAACCCTATAAATCTCTTTAGCCTCCCAAAACGTGCACTTAATGGGTTTTATATCTATATTAAATACGTATTTTTTTTTGTTTTCATTTCAGGGTCATCACGGTTAAGTAGACATAACAATGACCGCAACTCTTCGGATTTGGATGAAATTCAAATAGAGATCGTTACAGAGATGGAGAATGTCATTGATAAGAGCGCGGTATTATCTTCAGGTAAGTTTTATTTCATTACTTATCCTTAAGGTTTCTGGTGTCTCATTAAAATAAATAAAAATTATGATGACTTTCTACATTGTCTTTACGGTTTAATTTCAGGTCAGGTTTCAAGTAATCAAGCGATATCCCTTGAAATGGAGAATTTTAGAGAGTTAGACGATGATGAGAACTTGTTTGGAAGTGACTATTCCAATTTAGACCCAGAGTATACGGACCCCAATGATAAAACCAAGGTTGCGCGAAGCGGAAGTGACAGTGGCTCGGGATCATCTTCCGATTCAGATAACTCAGACACTGAAAATACTAATTGAAATATAGAAATGGTAACCCTTATTCTAGAAGACGTTTTGCAAAGAGTGTGGCTGTCAGTCAAACCTTCAAAACGCCGCAGGAAAGCCAATCCTGTCGAGTGGAAAAAAAATATAAACAAAAAGAGAAAACTCGACGGACTTACTTATACTTCAAAGGGTAAATTACAGCCTTCAAAAATACTTAAGTCTGTCGATTGTGGAAACTGTAAATTTAAATGCTTGCTTTTTTTGAGTTTTTTTTTCTGGTGACGAGAGGCACAAGCTGTGTAGACATTTTTCAGTTTGTATTTCAAAAATAAGAAGAATTATATCCTGTCATGTATTACGGTTCAAGAAATAAAAACAAGAAAAGTGTAAAGGTCGACAGAGAAGAAAGAACGATCAATAAGCAAAAAATGTTACTTTGCTAAAAAATCTGAAAAGATTCAAGTTTGCCAAAAGTTTTTTACCTCCACGTTGTGCATTTCCGTGGATGTGATTAGCGATGCGATTGCAAAATCTGACAGTCTCGCCATATACAACTCGGAAGATCAGAGAGGTAAAAAGGCACCTCCAAATAAGACGAAAGAGGATGATAGTTATGTGCAATTTGTTCGGGAACACATTGAGTCGTTCCCGTTGATAGAATCACATTATTGCCGCAAAGATAGTAAGAAAAAATATTTACCTGCTGATTTAAAGTCTGTTACTAATATGTACAGACTATACATGGAAAAATGCGATGAGTTGCAGCGGACCTTAGTATCGGAGTTTAAGTACCGCTCGTTTTTTTTGCGAAGAATACAATATGAGTTTTTTTAAACCGAAAAAAGACTTGTGTGGCGTATGCTGTAAATATGACAAGGCTGAGGGTGACGCAAAAGCTGCTTTAGAACTCGAATATCAGGATCACATAAATAGGAAAAATGTTATCTATTAGTATGGACTTACAAGCTGTTCTTCAGATAGCTTCTAGCGGTGAGAGTCTCTTATATTACATGAGGAAGCTAGTATTGAATATTTTCACTATTTATGAAGCTGGTTTGCCAAATGCAGCTTATTGTTTATGCTGGTCAGAAATGAACGGGTAAAAAGGAAGCTGTGAAATAGGGACATGTTTATATTACTACTTATCAGAATGTCTTCCCACTAATATGACACAACTAACAATTTTTTCTGACACCTGCGGAGGGCAAAATTGGAACAGAAACATTGCAGCTCTTCTTTTATGGACCGTACAAAATCATGCACATCTAGACACGATTGAGCAAAAGTTTTTAGAAAGCGGACATCCGCACATGGAAGTTGATTCCATGCATGCGGCCATAGAGAATGCGGCTAAAAACACTTCGTGAAATAGCGTATCAGATTAGAGACATATATTTAAACAAGCTAGAAGTAACAGACCAAACAGGTCAATTTAGAAGAAGGAAAACGTAAATATGCAATAGAGAACTACAAAATAAAAGAATTTAAATACAATTAAATGAAAGACCTTACTAAACTGGCAGATGCTTTGCTGAAGTCAAAAATTAAGGACTATAACAATGAACAAATAAGGTGGTGGTGGTAAAAGCTGAAAAGTACAAGATCTTCTTTAATTATGACTTGTCCGAAGATTTCCTATTCATGGACCTCTCACCATCGAACACGACAACCAATACTCCAACAACGCGAAAACTTTCACAATCTAATCCACCTTCTATTGCACAAAAGGAATACCCAGCAGAAATAGAATCGTTATAAGACAGCCCTTTGCCGATTATTATTGCTAAGAAAAAAGATTTGGAGAAAATGTGCAAAAAAGGTATAATACCCGAAGAATTTCACCCGTGGATTCATGGATTGAAAACTGTTAACAATGTAGAACCAACTTATTGTGATAGTTGCGATTCGGATTAATTTTAATGCTACTTTTAAGTTACATAATGTTAACATAATTACTAATAAAACCAAATAATTCCCTAATGTTTAAAATGATTTCGAGGAAAAACCCCATAAGTCTCTCCCGGATGAAATTGAAACTGAAATAATTCATAAGAAGAACCATTCAAGTATGCTTATTAGTAATAAAATTGTAGTGCGATAACTATTGTATTCGTTTAACAAACTTCCATATGATGACAATCTAAGAAAGCGCATCTGTGGGTCTTTAAACTTTCAACTTCAATTTTCTCGAAACTTACTTTTCGATACTTATTGGGTTTGACCGCTCAGCCCTCGCCATAATATAATCCCATACAAATTTCTATGACACTGAAAAAAAAAATCTTGTTACCGGCCAGCTACATACCTACTATTTACAAATAAAATAAACCAACTTGCAACCTGATCAGATCGACCTAATTAAAAAAATAAACCAAAAAGTTTTTATTTACAATGTACTGGAATATTAACAGAAATTTTATTTTAGCACGTTTTATAATCAACCAAAAGAAATTTAATCTTAAACATTTTATCTTGGCTAAGAATATTAAATGATAAAATAAATTATTTAAATTTTTAAGTTTTTTATTTTTTTCAGTCGAAGTGAAAAGCAGAGTGTTTAACACGGGGCTACAAGCCATTATGACACTCAGATATATTTGGCCTCGCTCACTTCGTTCGCTCGTCCGAATAATTACCTCGTGTCATAATGGCTTGTTTAAGCCCCTTGTCAAAACTATCTACTCTTAATCGTACGCATATTTACCTTTACTCGAGTTAAAAGTGATCTCTAGAAATTTTGAAAGTAACTATTAGTGATTCAGTGGCCAAAATATAACCTAAAAATTTTACTACCTATTTCTTTAATCGGCCTTTATAAGGGCATTAGGTTGTGTAATGATTTGATGATGAAATTCAGTTATAGGGTGCACTGAAAAAAAATAGCTCAACTAGTTTAACTACTTAAGAAATAGCCAAATTGTGTTTGGTAGTAATCAAAATTATACTAATTTTACATACTCGTAACTTATTTTGGTTACTAGTCGCCCTCAGTTTGTCAGTCCTCCGATTTATGTAACTAGCAACTAACATTTGGGCTACTGTTGCCAACAATTTTTTTCTCAACTAACTTCTGGTTTAACAAATTATATCGAATAACTGGTTAACATACTGTATTTAATGACAAAGGTACATGTTTTGAATTGTGCTAAAGGATCTGAGGGGCAATTATATTCCTTCTCTTGCAATCAGAATATCCTTGTTTAAGTGAAACATGAACCTAAATTCAATGCTTCAACGAACCATACACTAATGAGCACAAATTAATGATTCTAAGCACCAGAACACGAAACTTCAATTACCTTCAATAGGTACTTAGAGACATAATCTCCTTAACGAGTAACATAATATTCATTTTAAGGCATTTATAACTGAGGAGAGTTTAAAAAATCTTTAAGAGTTTGACAGACTACTTAAGGTTCAAGTTTCGGAAAAGTTTCTCTGAATATTAACTAACTTAATGGTTCAATTTATACAAACGAAATCTTGGCTTGGGATACGGAGGATAAAATTAGGTGTTTTTACGAAGTTGGTTTTATATATTTTTTCCATTAACCAAAATAAACGTGATAATATTTATCTGCAAGACATAATAAGTAAGTAATGTATAAAAAATATTACTTCGCATAAGAAGAAGTGTTCATCATCAGCCAAAAGACGTCCACTGCTGGACATAGGCCTCCCCCAGAGAACGCCACCATGGCCAGTCCTGCGCCTCCCGCATCCAGCGGACTCCAGCGACCTTCACCAGGTCATCAGTCCACATTGGGGGGGGCTACCCACGCTGCGTCGTCCGGTGCGTGGTCGCCACTCAAGAACTCGATGGCCCCAGCGGCCATCGGTTTTACGAGCGATGTGCCCTGCCCATTGCCATAGTTTTGCTATCCTTCGGGCTATGTCGGTTACATTGGTTCTTCTACGGATTTCTTCATTTCTGATTCGATCTCGCAAATAAACTCCGAGTATCTTCATCCCTCTCCATTGCTCTCTGAGTGACTTTGAGCCTTCTTATAAGGCTCATCGTGAGCGACCACGTTTCAGTTCTCAGTATCAGTATGTCATCACTGGCAACACACACTGTTCAAAGACTTTTGTCTTGAGACACTACGGGATATTGGACGAAAAGATAATACGTAGTCTCCCAAACGCTGCTCAGCTAAGTCGGATTCGACGATTGACCTCTTTATCGAAGCAAGAAGAAGTGTTATTTATGTTTAATAGGCGTGCGGACATTTTTTTTGAGGATGTCAATCGATTATATTTTTTATTGGGATCAAATGCAATGATTTCGAAAGTAAAGATACGTGTGTCCGAACAATTCGCTTGACATCTGTTCATAATGGAAAAGAGTGGCGCCATCTGTTGTACGGACTGCGTACCACACGTTTGGGTGGCCGGAGTAACCTTGTAATGGCGACTTTTCTCAATATTAATGAAGTGGCTGACAGCGGTTGATGCAGACTACTTACTAATAAATAAGTAATTATAATTACCTAAATGTTGTCTGGAAGAGATCGCTATTTAACGATAAGACCGCCTGTTGTTTACCTCTGCCTGTTATTTTAATGTATCTCATGTTGTGTTGTATATTCCTTGATGTTTGAGGTGTGCAATAAAGAGTATTTGTATTTGTATAAATGTGAAAGTGAGTTTGTATATTTATTTACTTTTACGACTCAGCTACTGAACGGTTCGTCACGAAATTTTGTCAGGGATGCGGTAGAGGATTTTTCCGTAATGAATGTAAGATTTTAATACACAAAAACAACACTGTCTCCAAATGATAGGAAACCACACGGACGAAATCACGGGCGCAATTTAGTGAGGCGACAAAGTGAGGTTCACAATAATTACAACACCAATATTCTTAGTTACACCACTTTACAATGTAGCAAATGATAGAATAAGAGCCAAATAACATGACATTATGTGTCTCTTTACTCTCTCCATCTGTCATCTGTTCGACGACGCGGTTGGCGCAGTTTGCGGACACCTGCCTACAGAGCCGGCGGTCCCGGGTTCGAATCCCGGCCGGCGCAAATATTTGTGTGATGAACTAGAATATTTTTTCTTCGGTCATGGATGCTATCTATATATGTAATTATATAGTACTAGCGACCCGCCCCGGCTTCGCACGGGTGCAATTCTGATAAATTATGCATGTATTATACATAATATAAACCTTCCTCTTGAATCACTCTATCTATTAAAAAAAACCGCATCAAAATCCGTTGCGTAGTTTTAAAGATTTAAGCATACAAAGGGACATAGGGACAGAGAAAGCCAAAGCGACTTTGTTTTATACTATGTAGTGATGTATATAGTCGTCTAGTACCCATAGTACAAGCTTTGCTTTGTTTGGGACTAGGTCGATTTGTGTATGACTGTCCCATAATATTTATTTATTTATCTCCTAGCTTCATCGTTAACAGCAGGGTATCGTCGTCAGGGTATCGTAATAATACGAAGTCACCAATCATACATATACTATACATACTTAAGTATTTAACAATTCATGTCGGTTAACTGGAGATAACTAGTTACGAATTTAATTGCATGATTGGACCCACACAAGTGAGTAAAAAAACATAGCTATTCCAAACCAAAGTACTTTTCTAAAGGTAATTATTATTATAATAAAATATAAGAAACATAAATGTTCAAATGTATAGTTATATATTATTAAACAATGTCCATAGTCATTGGTTCATAGTTCATACACCAGTATAAAAATGACGCCCTTACAAGGTTACTTCTGATTGACTAGCGGCTGCGAACTGACAAAACGCAATGGCGCTAGGTAACAAAATAAATCTTTCGAAAATGTGTTACTAAGCGATAAAAAAAAACGGACGATACTTTCCGATGATACGATATCCCATGTTTATATATATATATATAATTTTAGCAGCCTTTTACTGCACAACTGGGCATTTTGAGACAGTCTGCTCTGGCACACTGACAGCTGAACGGTACGGCGTCCTGTCACAGACTAAGGGCACGGTGGTCCTAAATTGCCATTTTAGGACCACCGCATTGGACGAATTACTCTTGCGCGTTGGGCCTATCTTTACGAAGTAATATATATATCTATGATCAAATGTCTATATGGGATATGGGACTACCTACACTTAGACTGTTTTAAAAGTTCAACATTCCTATAGAGCACTAAAAACTCCATTCAGATGGCCTGCCTACTTTATGACGGCATCTGTGGATTGGGTAAAGTAGGTATTTGTATAGAGAAAATAAGAAATTTTTAAGAAATTTTCATCGTTAAAAAGTGCGTTTAAGGTCATGGTGGTCGTAAAAATATTGTTTTGTCAAATTATGAGGACTCTAAAAACAATTTCAAAATTTATTTTGGCTTAAAAAAATAAATCATAAAATTTTCGTACCTTTGAAGTCACATATTATATTTCGAAAAATATTTTTTGATTTTATTTTTTTCTTTGTTACATGACATATTGAGTTAATTTTATTCGTATAACACTCTTTGTTGTATAATTCAACAAAAGTGGCATCCCCTATTTTCAACGGCTTGTATTTGTCTATTATTTTTATTATGAGTTTTTCAACACATTTGCTCGTAAAGTAACCATTATTAAATCGTTTTTATGGCCGCAAAGTATCCTCTAAAACACACGTGCTTTTCACTTTACAGTTTTTTTTATTTCAGCAGTTTTAACTTATATATTAAAAAAACTAGCTTTTACCTGCGGCACAGATCTGAAAACGTGTATGTGTAATTTTCTACTGTTTTTATTGTTGCTTAAAAGAAGGACAATGTAACTTATAAACATTTGTGCTCAATAATATTTTTGGTTATATATTGAACTAGCGGCCGCCCGCGACTTCGTCCGCGTAGATTTTTGATGATGACAAAGATATTAAAATAGGTAGGTAAGGAATTTTATTCTTAGTTAATTCACCCCCTTAGGGGCAGAATTTTTCAAAACGCTGAAATCACTTTTTTGTATTTGATTAAGTAAGCGTTCTACAAAGTTTCAACTCTCTACTTCAATAAATAAAGTTTCTCCCATATAAACATTCCACCCCTATTTAACCCCTTAAGGGATGGAATTTTCTAAAACGCTGAAAGTACTTTTTGTGTTTTTTAATAAGTAATCTTTCTACAAAGTTTCAAGTCTTTAGCTGAAAAAAAAAGTTCCCCCCCATACAAACTTTTAACCCCTTTTTAACCCTTTTAAAGGACGTATTTTTGAAAACGCTGAAATTACTTTTCTTGTATTCTAATAGTGTACCTTTAAACAAAAATTCAAGTCCCGCGCTCAACAAAATACTTAATCTCCATACAAACTTTTAACCCATTTTTTACCACCTTAGGGGGTGAATTTTCAAAAACGCTGAAATTAGTTTTCTTTGATTTTATTTTAATACTTTTTTACAAAGTTTCAAGTCTCTAGCTCAAAAAAAAAAGTTTCCCCCATACAAACTTTGCACCCCTTTTTAACACCCTTAGGGATTGAATTTTTCAAAATCGCTTCTTATCTCTAGCCCACGTTATAAAAGTAACCAACTGTGCAAAAATCAACTCTATAACATTAGTAGTTTCGGCTGTACGTTGATGAGTCAGTCAGGACTTCTTCTTTTATATATATAGATAAACATTGATACAAAGATCAAAGCTTAAAGAAAAATTTAATCTGGTGGAAGAGACCGGGGATCGAACCCGGTACCTCTGGATTGCCGGTCCAGCGCGTATCTTTAAGCTTCGTATCTTGAAGCCTTGTATCAATGGTTTAATATAAAAAAAAAAGTGGTGTAATTAGGTACCCACATTAAAAAATGAAACACTACATGTTTCATTTTTTTTTATTTGAAAAAGCAATGAAATTATAGGTTGTCTTAAATTTAAGTCAAATATGACTAATGTTATTAAAACTATCGTGAGACATCTTTACTAATTATAAAAAAATTGGGCAAGTGCGAGTCCGACTCGCGCATGAAGGGTTCCGTCCCATAATCTATAACAAGTTTGTTGTATGGGAGCCCCCCTTAAATATTAATTTTATTTTATTTTTAGTATTTGTTGTTATACCGGCAATAGAAATACATCATCTGTGAAACTTTCAACTGTCTAGCTATCACCGTTCTTGAGATACAGCCTAGTGACAGACGGACGGACGGACGGACGGACAGCGAAGTCTCAGTAATAGGGTCCCGTTTTTACACTTTGGGTACGGAACCCTAAAAACGGTATAAACTCACGTAAAAATTGTCAGGAACGGCCCGCCATGTTTCGTATATAAGGGAGACTCTACTTACTTTTCGATAGTGATCTAACCTAACATTTCTCCTCGCTTCGTTTTCGTACAAAATGAAAGTTATAGGATTGTTCTACTTTTTCAAGATGTCGAATACTTCTCCTCGCTTCGCTCTTTACCTAACGGAGACCCTAAATACGAAATATCATATATGAATTTTAAAAATACACTGAAATGAATATTCGCATTTATTGATGAAGAGTTTAAACGCAAAATAATGCAACCCTAACAGAAAGAAGGCCGCAGCCACCCTGTAAGAACACCGGTAAAGACTAGGGCGTAATACAATAATTTAAGCTGCATAAATATGTGGGCTCACACGTCCGTGCTTAGGAGGAAAGTAATAACTTTTGTTATTTGTCCATTAATTACTGTCGTAAGTACTTGATATCGATTTGTGGTCTTCAGTCTGCGAAGCACAGTCTTTGGTGGCTGAAAAGACCGATACGTGATCGGCAAATCCGACTGCAAACCTGACAAGAGACACTGAGCGTTGTCGATGTAGGGTCGCCTTGATGTCGTTCCTGCCTCTTGTCAGTCAATACACCAAACCATGCATCGTCGCACCAAGTCATAAGTACAAATATGAGTACATAGCTATTATAATTTCGAAGAAAATCGATGCCCTAAAAATAGCTCCCGCTTTTTACTACATGATGTAATAAACTAAATTGACAGTTCATACCGTGGGAGACCGTTCAATGCTCCGTTTTTTCGCGACATCGCCGCTTAAACATTCTTCTATCCATACCTACCGATTCATATCAATATCTGCTTTTATGATAAGGTTTGTGTGGTGTAGTGACTGAAGGACTTAAGTTTTATTGAATTGTGTTTATGGTACCAACTATCGATTATTTCATCGTCTTTGCTACGGTTTATCTATGGACTAATTCCTCACATTCTGAAAAGTTACAACAAAACCATAATTAATTCACCTAGCTAGCTAAAGAGGTATTTTAAGGTCTTATATATTTTACACCCGAGCAGATTCTAAAATAAGATACATTTCGAACAAGGATTTTTTAATTTTCAATGTAATATTTTAAATTTTACGACGGAGACTCCACGCCACTTGAGAATTTATGGGCTTAATCCGAATATTTTAATATTACAAAGACGGGGCTATTAAGAGCTTAGCGGGCTTATGGTCAGGCACCCCGGTTTGACCCTTATGAAATTTAAATTTTTTACTTTCTGCAATGAATATGATACCGTTTTTGACACTTGGTACTTTGTATATGAAATAAATCGGCCACGTGCGTACCAGATAATGCAAAGAAACAGCTCCGTTTTATATATTATTATCTAGTCCTCATTTAGTGAAAAAAAAATAATATTAAAAGTAATTTCAGATTATCAAATGTTACAATTAAACATTCAACAGAAACAGAAATTAAGTACATAAAACATGGTGGCATTTTAAATTATCTTGATCAAAAACCATCACACAATAGAGACTCACTAGCTGACCGGACCAGTGGTCAGATACAGACGACGGCACTACTTGATACAACGAGTATTATCAGGACGTTATAAAATAAAATGAAATGAATATAATTTATTCCCGAATTATGAAATTCCATATCAATTTAAAAAGTAATAAATACAGTCGTCTGATAAATACCACGCAGAATTCAGCAACAACGCGACAATGCGAAACCTGGTGCAAATATGCCCCTGCTTACGAAAGTGCGGTCCCTGCTGGGTGAGAACCTCAATCTGACCCTCTTAAATGAAAAGGCATTTTAGGTAAGTAGCCCTAATTCACACTTAGTCCTCGTGATTATTTCAAGTAAATACTGATATGAACTGAAATGAAATAGAACGAATTCTAACTAATAATCCATTGTCATAGACTTTTTCGTCAACTTTACATTACGCAACTTTTAATATCAAATACTTTCCTTTTTTGTACTTACTCCGGCTTTGTACAGTAAATTGAAATATATAAGTAAATATTCATGCGAATAAACTTGAAACATTTTAGCCGCACAACAGTCGTCTACTGAACCATGCGATCTGTGCGGCGTTGATCGGCCATATTAAGTCGCTCAGAGAGAAAATTCTCTTTGAAATGCATCCAAGTATTTCTAGTAGAGCTCAAATGGGCTGCGGCTAAGTTGTTGGACTGCTTACTTAAGCTGATATAGATCAAAGAAGGATAACATTTTCTTTGGATTATCCTGTAACTGCTACATACATACATGCATACTTTAATTTTGCAATAAGGAAATCAACGAGTGAATTAGGCCTAAGAAGATACTTACTATAAAATGCTTATTCATTCTCAGAAACCCCGCGTAAGGACGGTCGAATGAGATTCTCACCACGAAATATGTGGACGTGTAAGGACCACATTTCTGCTCGTAGGGGTAGTTACCACCGGCATCTTGTTGTCACGATGACGCTTCACTCTGTGTATTAGTAGACTCTAAACGGGCCACGTTTAGTGTAGGGTTCCGTAGTTCCCCATCATTCACAATAGCAGCCAAAACAGCGGTTTTAATTAAGCCCTAGGTTTAACTTACGAGAAAGATTTCAAGCTCTATAAAAAGGTCGTAAACGCCAAAGTAACTGTAATTACTTATTACCTCCTGGAAGTTATCGATTATACGCGCCAGATTTAGCGAAATGTATTATTACAGTATCATTGAAAGTGCTTATAAGGCCTCATTTTTATGAATAATTCTAAAATTTTTTGACCCGTGGTTGAAAAGTTAGAGGCATGGCAAAACTACAAGGGTTCCTAGTTGACTACGGAACCCTAAAAAGGGTGTAATTGAGTGAGACTCTTACCATTAAATATGTCGACATATAAACAAGCAGCATTGACACATTTAGGACCCTATATGACGTACTCGTTGATACGTTATAGTTGATAGTATATGACTTTTGGTTCTTCTAAAAGAATCTTCGCCATTAAATATGTGGGGTTATTGGGTATTGTAGATAATATGGCTACTGATCCTCTCCACGAAAATCTAAGGGCCTCAGTTTGGATTAATTGGACGAAGGTATAAGTATAGACTAGCAGAAACGCTATTGTTATTACAGGTGTAGTTCCCGGAACGCTGTGCGGAAGCCGCCGGTATGAGCAGATCCGAGACGCGCTGCGCTGCGTCCGTCGTTATGTTGACGCGCTTCCAGCTATAGTTGATCTTAATATGACTGTTTAATTATCTAAGATGGTCAAGCGACTCGCTATTAAATATGTGGACGTACATATAATACTAGTAGAAACACAGTAGATGAGTACACAGGTGTAGTTCCCGGCGTGCTGAGCGGAATCCGCCGGGTATGAGCAGATCCGAGACGCGCTACGCGGCGTCCATCGTCATTTTCACGCCTTTTGCATCGTAGTTAATCATATGACGTCTAAGAAGGATCTAAAAGCCTCACCATTAAATATGTGGACGTATATACTAGCAGGAACGGCGTTGTTGGGCACGCAGGTGTAATTCCCGGCGTGCTGCGCGGACGCCGCCGGTATGAGCAGATCTGAGACGCGCTGCGCAGGGTCCGTCGTCACATTGATACCCCGTTCCGCGTCGTAGTTGATCATACGGCTGTTATGGTACCTGAGAACAATAAAATTTGACTTTGGTGTATTGTACTTTTGACAAGTTGTGACTTTTGTTTCAACCTTTAAAATATAATACTTTGTGAAATTATAATATAATCATAAAGAATCACGCAAATTAGACGCATTGTAAGACGTCGAGTTGCTGAAAACCTATAATCATAAAGTAAAAAGAAACTGCTGTTAGTTCAATTAAAGATGTAACTGAAACACGTTTCATTTATGGACCGCAAAAGTATTGCATCGAAAGACACGGACATTAAAAGTGACGGCTTTCATTTGCCTTACGGGGATGAAACCTTTGATAGTACATTACTGCAGAGGCCGGGAAAAGTCAGTTCGTGGATAAGTATGATTTTGAAGGATGCGATCTGACATCTCCGCTGAGGCCTGTAGGTATAGTGTTTTTCTCCAAATATGCTTGGAAATAATCACCAATCTACATTTTGAATATCATATCATATATCAGTGTCATGATGGTGTCATGAAGTTTATTCAGTACTTACTTAATTTTTTAGGAATAGGAATAAAATTTGGGGTCCGAATCATATGTTTGATTAAAAACAAAATGTATTAATGAGAATTAAATTTATATGAAAACACCATTGAGGTAATGGAAAACACAATAATAAAAACCGGCCAAGTGCGAGTCGGACTCGCGCACCGAGGGTTCCGTACAAACACTTTCCATCCCTAAGTGGTTAAGTTAAGTTTGCACCTGGTATGTATAGCGCCCCATATAAATTAGATGCAAAGTTAGGTATTAAAAAAAAAAAATATGGTTTTCGTAATTATTCCTTTATCTATGCTATAAGACGTTGCTTCGTACCAAATTTCAAGATTCTGAGTTCACGGGAAGCACCCTGTAGGTTTTGATTCCCTTGCAAGTGTCGAAAATTTGCGGCATAAACGGCTGTATCTTTTGATTGCGTTGGCTTAGAAGTTTGATTTTTTTACAGCTTCAAGGGACAGTAGACCTGAGTAATTGATATAAATTTCAGCTTCATACCTCCACGCGTTCCTGAGAAAAAGGGTCTTGACAGACGGACGGACGGACAGACGGACAACAAAGTGATCCTATAAGGGTTCCGTTTTTTCCTTTTGAGGTACGGAACCCTAAAAATATGGAAATAATTTTGGTTAAATCGACAACTTCTAAACGCACGTTTTTTTTTTAATCATACCATATTTATTATTCGGAGATTAAGTCCAAAATAACTTTTCTATTGGACACAATCATTTTTGTTTTATTTTTCATTTGTTTACGTTTGGTAACTTATTAATTTTCAATTCACTCATTAAATACCATAATATTATGAAAGTTAAAACTTTCGTGAGAAATCTCTAATAAATAATTCAGTAATTAGAAAATAAATTAACCTTTATAATATAATTTGTCGACATTTAAAATACATTGACAGTAGCAGAGCCGAGAAATGTTTAGTGCGAGAACTAAGCGCAGAGAACAATGAAAAAGTTTATACTAGTTCTTATTTGAAGCTTAGTGCTTGCAGGTAAATTAAGTTCAGCGGCGTACGCTGTTAGGAAAATTAGACAATTGAGTGATGTTGATACAGCTCGCTTAGTTTATCATAGTTATTTTCATAGTGTCATGTCATATGGTATTCTGGTTTGGGGCAAAGCAGCTGACATTCAGACTATATTTGTGCTACAAAAAAGAGCGATTCGTTCTATATATAGCCTGAATTCTCGTGACTCCTTAAGAGACATTTTCAAAGATATAAACATCTCAACTGTAGCGTCCCAATATATTTATGAGAGTATTATATATAAAAAAATCCTATGTCCACAATTTTAACACTAGAAATAAAAATAAAATTGCTATTAGAAAATTTCGTGTTCGTAAAGTATATAAATCATTTTTAGGCCAAAGTATTCATTTTTAATGTAAGTTACCTGATCATATGTTAAAATTAGCCTTTCCATCTCTCAAAAATTATTTAAAAAAATCTCTAATGATAAAAGCATATTATAGAGTAGAGGACTATCTGACAGACAAAAATGCATGGCCTGAACCAGAAACCGAGTAACTGACTTCTTAGATTGTACCTGACTAGTTTAAGGGACACAGTTCCAATAAGAAAGCATATCAAACGTACATAAATTGTGTTAAACCGTCATACTTTCATGTAGTTTCTATATTTTATTCTTACACTAGTCCTCATTTATATCTTAGAATACACTTTTAATATGTTTTCTTCGAGAACTAAAGTTCATATTACTGTAATAGTTAAGTACTTATCCTTTATGAAAAAATTACTGACTGTTGAGTTTCTTTCAGCGTTTCTTCTCAACAGTGGTCTCCTCTTGTGAAATGCCGGTAGACTCACTATGACACTATGACACTATGACATGTAAAAGTGCCCTTGTGGCCTACTTGCAGAATAAAGTTCATTATTTCATTATTTTTAAACTCAGTTTTTGATACTGGACAATTGGCTGTATGGTGAATAATCAGTCACTAAAAAAAAAATAAAGTAAAATGCCTGTAAAATAATGAATAGCTGGCCTGTAGCCGACTAAATTGATGTAGACCCTCATTTGTATGAGACGTCATATACGGAGGGTGTATTCTTTACTCAATCGTGTAGTAGGTATTATTTTACGGCCAATATATATTTTTTTAATTTTATTTATTTATTTTGGCTATAACGAAGGATTCCGCGGTCTATTTTTACAACATTAAAGGGAACATTTCCAAGCAAGTTGGAGAAAAATACATTTCAATACAATAATAATATCTATAGATAAAATACAACTACCTAATAATAGGGATTATTAATTAGTCCTGAATATTCCCTACCTATTATCAGTAATTGATGTATTATCGCATTCGAGAGCTTGTTAGAACTATCACATAATTCAAATTTGCTTCTAGTTAATTTAGGATTAATTTGTCCCAAATTATAGCCCAAATGTGCCCCTTTGTAGTCCTCTGAGACTGACGTTTTAGAAGCAATTTAAATTATAATACTTAGTTTGTTGAACGCTCTGAATTGGAAAAGACTTAGAAAGTCTCAGTTGGGCATTAAACTCGATAGTTATCGCCAATCTGTTTCATTGATACTATCTTATTGATAAGTTAGAAGTTTTATTACAAAACAAAAGATATAAATTTATTCTACGAAGTATTGATTTGTGGGGTAAGTAATATAAGATATAAGAACTTATACTATAATATTCATATTATATACGCTCATATTGTATAAGCTTGTTTTGTATACCGTTCAAGGTGTATAACGATCGTTAGATATAACATCAAAATATCTATTTTTGTTAAGTATAACGTTATTTAAGTATAATATTGTTACGAGCGTGGGGTTCGTATTTGATAGAAAAGCACAAATTAATCTGCAAATGAAAACACACACTTTATTACCAAAATCACGCACTTACAATTCACACGAACTGTACTTAAAATCCACTAATTAACACAAACACACTATTACACAAATTACGCACTCACTATTCACACGAAATACTTAAAGCGCACTAATCACTTGAGAGTCTTTCTTTCCGATTATCCTTGTACTAGCATTCGATCGCAGTTAAAATGTAACTAACTCGCGCCGGCTGCTTGCGCCTTTTATATCCCGCGGGGCCCGCTTTCTCGACGCATTGTCCACACATATCGCGAATATTCTAGTAAAGTCCAGCGTGAGGGCCGAGAACATTCGAGGCCATATACTCGTATGTCTCTCTCTAATGGTGCACTCTCTGTCACCCCCTTCTCGAATGTTCCGAGTATAGCTATTTCTTTCTAGTAGTCCTATCCTTGTTACACACTTCTCGAATGTTCTGAGCATAGCTATCTCTTTCTACTAGTGCTATCTCTGTCACTCCTACTGGAAATTTCGCCATATAACGATTTATGCTTCAGAGGCCCATAAGGGGTCCTGAAAACGCCTGAAAACGGGTTTTCAGGTTATGGCGTCATCTGATAGAGGGTGCCCTGAAACGGACTGAAAACATGTTTCAGGCGCCTGAAAACGACGGCAACTTGGGTGAAATTTCGATCTTTAGATATGTGATAGAGCAACTTCTGAAACGGTCTGAAATGACTTTTCAGCCTGCTGAAAACGCCTCTAAAGCACTGAAAATGACGTTCAAAGTTTTTGATCTAACCTACCGGCGTAACACTGCCCCCTCCTAAGACATGCTCGTCCCGAGCATCATTATTTCCGTGGTATCTGGCCAGCCGGTCAACATGAACAATCTTGGTCGGACTACGAGGATTCCGCTGGATTCGATACGTGACGTCGTTTATTTTAGTGACTACCTTGTAAGGCCCCTCCCAAATCGGAGACAGTTTCGGGGACTTTCCTACTCGTCGCACAGGGTTATGTAGCCACACCAACGAACCTTCCTCAAAACCCCCTTGGTAAGGCTTCCAGTCATGTCGGGTTTTGTGAACACGGTTGCACTTGTTTCCGGAGTCAGATTTTGGAAACGATCCTGCGTCGCCTAATTTCCATGCCGATGCCGTCCCTTTCCATGGTGCTCCAACGTTGCACAACTTGAGTGTTTCTCTGCTACGGGTATGCGGTCCTTTGTCTGATGCACATCTAGTGCATCTTCTGCACCAGTTTTCAACATCTTCTCGGTAGTGCATCCAATAAAAACGTTCTCGAATCTTCATTAGGGTACTTTTCATTCCAAGGTGTCCACCAGACGCTCCGCTGTGAAAGCATCTCAAAACATCTCTCACCCTTTTCTTTGGAACAACAACTTGCAGGTGAGCATCCTTCCCATTTGCTGATTCCCACAACCTGCACAGCACACCATTGTGCATAACCAAGCTATGCCATTGTGCCCAGTAACTTTTTGTTACCGCACTCATCGGAGCTACGTCACACCATCTTGGCTTAGGCACACCCGTACTAATCCAATTGAAAATGGGTCTCACATCAGGATCCTCTTGTTGCGCTTGCTGCATTATTACATCACTCCACGCATCGCTGCCGGTAACAGTTCTTAACATTCGAATTCGAACACATTCCTTGTCATCTCGTCTTAAGCAATGTTCATCGTTATCCACACAAGGTCTTCGTGATACAGCGTCAGCATTTACCCGTTGTGGTACTGACCCCAAGGGGCCCATTGCCCTTACTATTGAAGCTGGATCCCTGTCCCTCCTATTCCTATTCGGACAACTTGACTGTATGTGTCCACGTTCTCCACATTGGTAACAACGTGGTCCGGATTCGCCGCGAGGAGCTACCGGTTTCCTAGTCAACACGCCTCGACTATTCCTTCTCGGACAGCTTAACTGTATATGTCCATGTTCTCCACATTGATAACAACGTGGTCCAAAGTCGCGCTGGGGAGATACCGACTTCCCAGTCGACATTCCTCGCCTATTCCTTTTCGGGCAGCCTGACTGTATGTGTCCACGTTCTCCACATTGGTAACAACGTGGCCCGAATTCACGGCGGGGATCTACCGGTTTCCCAGCCGACACCTCTCGCACCCTGTGAAGCCTAAATGAGTCGTGCCGTACCGCCTCTACTTCGAGAGCGTGGGCTACTGCATCTTTCAGGCTCCCATGGTGACCCAATCTCACGGCTGCCCTCACTTCCAGATCCCGGATCCCATCGATAAAGGCCTGCACCAGCATGATGTCCACGAACGATGCTGACGTGCGTTGATAGGCCTTTCTGACCAACTTCTCGATTTCCAGGGCCCACTTTTGTAAGGACTCGTTACGTCCTTGCGTCCTATCCTTTAACTGGGCTCGGTATACGTGCTCCAGGTGACTGTCGCCGTAACGTGCCTCCAAGGCTTCCAGAAGGCGGTCGTACGTCCGGTCGTTCCCCAGAGCTTCGAGTATGGTAAGGGCCTCGTCGCGCAGCGCCAACGTCAGTGCTGTCCTGGCTTGCTCCTTACTCCAGCCATTAGCCTGGGAAACGGACTCAAACTGCAGCTTATAGGCGGTCCACGATGAAGTACCATCAAAGGGGGGCACTTTGAACCTGCCACTTCCAGCCACCGATTCGATGGGCACACAGGTGCTCGTACCACTAGCCACTTTTATTTCAAGTTTTTGGAGGCGGTTCTCACAGGTCTCAATCATGGATTCGACTCTCCAATTTTATGTCCATGTCGGCTAGTTTTTCCTGCACCTCAAACATTTCCTTCTTCCATTCAGTCGTGGACTCGTGCACCTCACAGAGCATTCGAGCCTGTTCCTCATGTTTTTCCCGGAGGATTCGGGACTGTTCCTTTTGTTGTTGCTTTTGTTCCCGAAGCTCATTTTGGAGGATTCGAGACTGCTCCTCCTGTTGTTCCCGAAGGATTCGGGACTGTTCCTCCTGTTTTCTTGACTGTTCCTTTAGTTCTCTCGCCTGATCCTTTAGGAGGACGAAGATGGCGTTAAGGTCCACTCCCTGTGCAGCTGGAGCAGGTGGTTCCGACGTACCAGGCGTCGAGTCTCCAGATCCAGATGTTTGGCTTCGCGTCGTCACTCCCTTCGGCTCTATTTCTCGTGGCGTTAACGGCATTTTCTATCCGCACTTCTGACACCAAATGTTACGAGCGTGGGGTTCGTATTTGATAGAAAAGCACAAATTAATCTGCAAATGAAAACACACACTTTATTACCAAAATCACTCACTTACAATTCACACGAACTGTACTTAAAATCCACTAATTAACACAAACACACTATTACACAAATTACGCACTCACTATTCACACGAAATACTTAAAGCGCACTAATCACTTGAGAGTCTTTCTTTCCGATTATCCTTGTACTAGCATTCGATCGCAGTTAAAATGTAACTAACTCGCGCCGGCTGCTTGCGCCTTTTATATCCCGCGGGGCCCGCTTTCTCGACGCATTGTCCACACATATCGCGAATATTCTAGTAAAGTCCAGCGTGAGGGCCGAGAACATTCGAGGCCATATACTCGTATGTCTCTCTCTAATGGTGCACTCTCTGTCACCCCCTTCTCGAATGTTCCGAGTATAGCTATTTCTTTCTAGTAGTCCTATCCTTGTTACACACTTCTCGAATGTTCTGAGCATAGCTATCTCTTTCTACTAGTGCTATCTCTGTCACTCCTACTGGAAATTTCGCCATATAACGATTTATGCTTCAGAGGCCCATAAGGGGTCCTGAAAACGCCTGAAAACGGGTTTTCAGGTTATCGCGTCATCTGATAGAGGGTGCCCTGAAACGGACTGAAAACATGTTTCAGGCGCCTGAAAACGACGGCAACTTGGGTGAAATTTCGATCTTTAGATATGTGATAGAGCAACTTCTGAAACGGTCTGAAATGACTTTTCAGCCTGCTGAAAACGCCTCTAAAGCACTGAAAATGACGTTCAAAGTTTTTGATCTAACCTACCGGCGTAACAATATCATTGAATATAAGGATCATAACGTATAACGTTCATAATATCTCAGATTTATAATGTATAATACTCAATACATCTAACACCAAAATGCATAATGCTCGTATAGAATAACCGCCTGCACATCTATTGTGTACATACTTATGCAATAGTTCACTGTAAAATTTTAATATATTATTATGTACCTCCATGCAAGCAAGAATTTTGACGCTACGCTCGCTTCGCTCGCTCCGCTATCCATGGTCATGAAACAAACCTAACCTAACCTACAGTTTTCGGTTTTTGACCCATATTCCATTTTGTCGCAGTTCTTCCAAACGGTATACTCGTATTTGCCAGAATTTCATCTGCCATTATCAATTGTGTACATACGTATGCAATAGTTCGATGTTAAATTTTAATATACCTCCATGCAAGCAAGCATTTTGACGCTCCACTCGCTTCGCTCGCTCCGCTATCCATGGTCATAAAACAAACCTAACCTAACCTACAGTTTTCGGTTTTTGACCCATGTTTCATTTTAGGGGCATATGGGGTAGCAGTTATAACCTATTTAGTATATCATACGCTATTATAATTATTTTCTAATCATTATACGAAAAGAAAGTATATACTATGATCGATATACGTTATGTATGTTATATCAACTGAATTTAGAGTATTTGAGTGTTATATAAAAAATCATTCTACAACATGAGTATTATGCTAATTGACCGTTATTCCTAATAAAAATATTGATTTTGATGTTATAGCAAAAGTTTATTATATCTTGTGAACGTTATTAATATGAAATTATATATTATGTAGTTATATCTCATCACCCGATTTGTGATCTATCATAGATTTTATATACACAGTGGGTTTTTTTTCGTAATCCATTTTTGTATTTATTTTGGCTAAAATAGATACGCTACACTTCACTTTATGACTACAACCATGGATACAAGGTTCAGAGAGGCCTGAAATTAAGTACATCATTTTATTTATTGTTTCTATCGCAAACAAGAATAAATATATTGAGAAAAGTGGTTTGATTTGGACTATTTACTATTCCGACAGCGAATTCGTTGAGTAAAATTAAGCCCTGAGCCAACGTTCCCTCGCTGCCAAGTCAGCCGCTATGCTGCCAAGAGTGGCCAAGTATTATTCTACAAAGCAAAAATTAAATTTGCATTGATATAACTCGTAGATTTTGTATAATAGGACCGTACAAAAATTTTCTTAAATTGTTGTCGTCAACTATATCTCGTTGTTTTCAACAAGTAAGTACTAGTTTATGTTTTCTAAAAATGTGAATTAAAATTAAATATATTTTAGTTAAATTAACATAGTTTGAATTGGTATAAAGTGTAAGTGAAATTTATAATTATCAATCCAATATCAGGGTAATTCATTTTTGGAAAGTTTTAAGAGAAGAAAGCAAAGAAACATAATTTCCACCATACTCGTATATCGTAATGTACGTTACACACGTACGCAAAAAACTACACAACAGATTTGCGTAAAACTTTTCAGTAAAATAGCTTACAGCTAACATCGGTTTAAAGATCTTTATTGCTCAAAAGAATAACAATAATTCACTTACTTGAGAAAAAACATTACATGCATAAACTATAATAATCTAAGCTAGTTGAGCGTAATCATTATAACAGTCGCAAAATTATATATATTATTATAAAAGTTACAATTTGCCGGTAGAATTATAAAAGCATACAAAACAAGTTAACTGAGTAAAACTACGATCGCTGTCTGCTGCATATCAGATTAAAACAGTGGGCTACTTATGATTTTTGAGGGTATTCATCCATAAAAGGTCTTATTTTAACAATAAATGAAAATTGTTTAATAAAGATGCGCAAATCATGTCACTCGATGAAGGAAAACGTAAGTTCAATTTTTCATGATTTAAATATTGTAAACTATTACACTCGCTATCTAATTATTAAATTGTTTTATGACGGAAACATAGGTAACAGACACATTAGATAAAACATACATTGTAACAGAGATATTTCAGTTTTCTTTTACTGTGTTCTATTTTTCTTTTAGAAGTATGGAACCCTAGATTTTTTCTTCTGAAGTTGCGTGAAAACCACTTAATATTAACGTCATTCAAATGTGACAGCCATATTGAAATCAGGCAAAGCAAAACGAAATAAACAAATTTATCCTATCGTATTGACAGCTGTGAGATCAGAAGAAAAGAGTTATTTTTAAAGAAAGGAATATATATATGGAATCATTTTTGTTCGAGAAATATTAGGAGACCATTCGGCGAGCGGAAAAAATTGCTACGTAACTTTGATGGAATTTGGCACCTGCGCATCAGGGGACTATTCTGTAATGTCATGAGACGGATATACATTTTGACTCAATGTGGCAATAAAAAAAAACTGTTCATAAATGTTTCGTAAAAATAGTTCATAAATAATAAGCTAGGGCCAGTAAAGAGCATAACTTACGTTTAAGGATAGTTAGTATTAAGTACGTAATAATTTAACTAGTTTTATAATATAATGCATGCGGTGTTTACCTATAAGTGATTGATACACTGAGACAATGTTAGATTTAATGATATATAAGGATGTATTTAGTGTAAGCAATTGTTGGTGAACCAAATCAATAAATAAATTGTTTCTAATAAATACGTGACTCTCTGCTTTTATTTACTAACTCAACAAGTATCATTAAAGTTAACTGTAACAAGGCGACTACAAAATTCAATCGAAAGTTTAACCGCAGTTTCGAGTAATTTGTGTGGAACGGTAGTTAAGTTAAATGCGGAGAGGGGATGTTGTGAAGTTTCGATACTTTCAATTAAAGTTTGGTGTAATGATCCGTTTTGAGGCCATTCTAAATGCATTTTCGAGTGTCGTATATTATATTTATATAGCAAACTACAATAAATTAGAAGTTATAAATATCAGACATTGTCACACAATTGGACTTAGTACCAAATTAAACTCTACTAGGTTTATATACCGGACGACAATATACTCGTATACTTATTTGATATAAATGTCCATCAAGTGTCATGTTATTTGATTTAAATACACAGAAAACATAGATAACCCAGGAACAAATATTAGGGCTCATTCACAATTATTTGACCTTGCTTACCCAGACCCGCCAGCTCTGTACGTAGCTTTACTAGGTACCGCAAATCAACTATATAAACAAAAAATACATATATACAAAAATATTCATACATTAAATACGTATAGTAAAGTATAAATATGCATTGTATAGCGTTTTTTTTACAAACGTACAGTCAACCAATTTGATTTCTAGGCCACTATAGAATCTTGTCACAATGACAATGATATATTATGAGATTTCGGCTTTCATATTGATGTTCACTGTGACAAGGTACGAAATGGCCTAGAAATTAAATTGGTTGACTGTACAACTCACCTAAGTAATATACATAAATTTAAAACAATGTCACCTGATGATAACTGGAAGAGATCCCTTAAAGGTATACGTTCGCCTTTGTCCATGCTTGTTCTTTTGAATAACAAAGTGTTTACATATATACATAAGTCAATAATAAAAATGACACAAAGAAAGCTATTTATACAAACGATACCACTATCAAAATATTTGATTCATAATATAACAAAAAAATATTTTATGGACTGCTTTAGTACGGCTACGACTTAGAGAATAAGCCCTCACTTTAATTTTTCATCGTCATATTCCCAGATCAAAGTTGAAACCAATTTTAGTTTTTCACTTCGAAACTTTAGGGGAAAGAATACTACTTTAGAGGAAAATCGATTTGCAAGTTCAATAATAGGATCGAGACTTTGTTGGCTACTAAAGTATTATAAAATAAAAATTGTTGTAGCTAGTGGGTAGCTTCGGTAGACTACGAAAATAAAAAAATAAATATTAGGAAATAAAATAAAATAAATAAACATATATAGTAACCTAACTCCTTCAGTTTTTTTTTATCGCCAAATACATCATATAATTGTCTGTAATTAAATAAATTAATTAATAAAAGGGCTAGTATGAAAAATATTGACTGTGGATATAAAGCTTGTCTGATTTCCTCAATCTAATAATTATACTACTAATTAAGGCTGATTAGTAGTCAGAAAAAAAAAGTTCTTAGATTACCTAATTGCATTCAATAATTTGTAGGTACTAGCTTTTTAGGAATTTACTAAATACGTTTTTTGTGACCCGGGCATAGGACATGTGACCTCAACAAATAGTCGACCTATCCAATGTTCATGAGAACCTATTTTTGTTCTAAACTATTACACTTCCACGAGTAGACTGGTATAAATATAATTTAATATAAATATAAATTTTAATTATATGCATGTATTATAAAATTAACTCAATATGTCGTGAAACATAGAAAAAAAAAACATTAAAAAAAATATTTTTTCAAGGGACTAAAGGTGCGAACATTTTATAATTGTTTTTTAACCCAAAATGAATTTTGAAATTGTTTTCCAGATCCTCATATTTTAACAAAAGAATAATTGTATGACAACTATGAACTTAGACGCACTTTTTTTTCATGATGAAACCCACTTTAGGTGTACAGGAAAGTTTTTTTTTTGTTTTTTTTTTTTTTACCGTTTTGTCGGCGTGATACATACACATACTCATACCAAATTTCAGCTTTCTAGTACTAATGATCATGGAGCTAAGCCGCGGACGGACAGACAGACAGACAGACAGACGGACATAGCGAAACTATAAGGGTTCCTAGTTGACTACGGAACCCTAAAAAGGGTCTACACGTTTATTATAAGAGAACGATAGCTTCTCTTTATCTAGTATAAACCACAAAAAAAAAGATTAGAGAAGCTTTTGATCTTCGTCAAAGTCGCCTGAGAACCAATTTTTTTAATAGAATATTTTTTCATTCTGTTTTTAATGTAGAAATAAATACGACTTTTTTATATTGACACAAATTATACTTCCACTTGCCGGAATCTCATTTAGTTTACATAAATCTTACGCCATTAGAGCGCCTTCTGCGTCATATGTATTTAAAATGCTTCAGCGCATTAGCCATATTGTATATTTCTATTTTATTATTCTACTAGCGACCCGCCCCGGCTTCGCACGGGTGCAATGCTGATAATTTATGCATGTATTATACATATAAACCTTCCTCTTAAATTACTCTATGTAATAAAAAAACCGCATCAAAATCCGGTGCGTAGTTTTAAAGATTTAAGCATACAAAGGGACATAGGGACAGAGAAAGCGACTTTGTTTTATACTATGTAGTGATATTTTATTAATTTTGTGTGTGATGTCATTTGTCGATTTTGAGCGAATAAAGGCGGAAAACGGAGCTGAACACCAGGTGTGCGCTCGCTGGCTCATTATGAGCCGCGAAGGTCTGTGTACAGACATTTCAATTGCTGCAATTATCTATCGAGGTTACGCCATCAGTCCATAGTGTTTATGGGTGTTATCTCAAATGAAAGCTTCCACGGGAGTAACCCCTACATCGTTAAGGCCTGCAGCAAAATAGTACGTATGTTACAACTATGCAATGTCTTAAAAGTGACTATTAAAAAAAAGAATATAATTAATAATATTTGGAGCTTAACTGGCGTGAAAACTATTAATTTTTTTGTTTGTTTGTACTTTTGCATGGTAACTGTCTCTATATCATAACGCCTGCAGGAACTATTTCAACTTTTTTAAAGCATAAACTAAATGTTTACAATTATTCGATCTTTTTAAGGTTCCGTAGTCAACTAGGAACCCTTATAGTTTTGCCATGTCCGTCTGTCTGACCGTCTGTCCTTCCGCGGCTTAGCTCCGTGATCATTAGTACTAGAAAGCTGAAATTTGGTATGAGTGTGTATGTATTACGCCGTCATAACGGTAAAATAAAACCTAAAAAAAAAAATCTTTTCGGGTACCTCCCGTACACCTACAGTCGGGGTGATTTTTTTTTGTTCCAACACTACTGTGTGGGTAGTCGTTGAATAGGTCTTTTAAAAATAATAGGGGTGGGTCTCAGAATATTATTTTTTGATAAAGTTAGCAGTTTTGTAAATATTCGCTCCGAAAATAAAAAAAATAGTGTCCCCACCTCTAACTTTTCAAGCACGGGTCAATAAAGTATGGAAAAAATCATGAAAATTAGGCCTTATAAGTGTACTTTCGATGAAAACTATATTGAATAAAATCGGTTGAGCTGTTTTTGAGTTATCGCAAATTATCGCATAATTTTCCTTAAAACGACGTAAGTGCCGCGCGGTGTCCCTACACTTCGACGTTACACGTTAAGTGCCATACTGTATTAAAACTACGGAACCCTACACTGAGCGTGGCCCGACATGCTCTTGGCCGGTTTAAAAAAAATGTATGGTTCAGGTAGGCGAGGCTGTTACAACTATTTTTGGTACACTGTACCGATAAGTAGCTATGCTTACACGGCTAATTGTAAACTGTAGTATTATTTTTACCAGATTACGGAGAAAGAAAGAAGATGATTATGACGTTTTTCTCGGCACAAACGATGGGTGCCTTCTAGGATCTAAGTACATAATATCTTTGAAACCAATGACTAACCTCCCAATGACAAAGAATCTGGTGTCTACAAAAGTTCAAAACCAATGCTAACAATAAAATTGGTCTGACAGTTCCACACTTCTAAGAATTTGAGTAATAGGGAGCAGGTGTCTGGAATCGCCTGCGAAACGGCATGTGCTATCGATTCAGGGCTTCGCCTTTGACAACCATGTTTGAAAGTTTTATTAAAATCTTTTCGCAATATTTTTGTACGTTACTTGGGAGGCAATGGTGATCTTTACAAATAGTTTACATTCAATATGAATACACACATTTTTGACGAATTCGAATGATCGTTCAATACGGAACGAAAGCGGACTAAGACTTATTCAACCAAATACGTGTAAAAGTTCGTGTCTACTAATGTACCATGTTTTTCAGAAATGCTTATTTAAGTTACTACTTTTTACTGAAACCGTATTAGCAAAAAAAAATTCTTAAATCAATATAGAAAAAATATCAAATACGTTACTTTTTTCCCCTAATAGTCCCTGTACTATTGACACCATTGCCTATTGTTAAGTTTTTAGTTTCACCAAAAATAAACGAGTTCAAGCTGTGAAAAGGAAAAATGCATTCAATTTTTAGTCAGTGATATTGATGGTGTATTGAAACCAGCATTAAAAACATTCTATTGGAAAGTGACATCGGCATTGGACCTTACTGGTCCTGCTCAGCAATTACGATACATTTTTATATTTAAGTAGCTTTACATATACACATCATTTTGCAAGTGTCCTAGTTTATGTGTGCGCTTAACCACTAATCTAGGAATCTCGTCTGTTGTTTTCCGTCGGCTGCGTTATGGCGTTGTGCTGACGCGTCAGCATTTCATGATTACGTCATTAGGCGCAATGCGGTTCTCAAAGAACTGCTCGAGCACCACTAACACAATCTTGTATAGTCGTGGGGAAGAGAACAATTAGAAAGAAAGAAATAAAGAAAGAAAGAGAAAGAAAGAAAGAAAAACATTTATCCGGGGACAAAACATAATTAATTACATAAATAGTGACAAACAAAGAAATAAAATTAGGTGTTACTTCGTAGCTCGAAATTCGAGGTTAGTATCCTGCCGTTTCTATCACCAATCAAACAATATTTGGATGAGCAGAGAGTGCCAAGTTTTGGAGTAACTTCTCTTCTTCAAGTTCTTTAAGATTCTAGATTAGGCAGCTGAAACAAAGGGCATAAATCTTACCAGAACACAAACGCTGGTGCCTCCGTAGTCTGCACGATGGCGCACTGCAGGCGCAAAGTCGACCCTGGCTTCAGGTATTTCTCCGTCGGACCTGATATCTGCGCACGCGCCTCTGCAACAACATTCACTCATTTTAGTAGGTCAGCAAAGAGCGAGCGATATTTGAGCAAATTGGGATGTGGGTCAATCAACTTTTTTCTGTAGCTCGTTGACATAGATCACTCTCACGCCCCTGGGTAATTCTTTAAAACTTTTTATCGGTATTATATTTACCAAAAACTTTGTGATTGCAAAAGTTATAATTTAAGTATAAGCTCATCCTCATGTAGTTTATCTCCTGGCAATACCGGTCATATAAAAAAATCTGCACATTTCTAAGAAATTTAATCACTATTGTCCCCTGGGCCACGGGACAGAATAACAACAAGAAAATGTTCATCCACCCATGTACTGATTTTGAATAACGGTAATTCGTATTTTTACATTGATTCCAAAACGATTTGTTATAATATTTTGGGTTTAAAATACTTTATCATACTCATCTTATATTACTTTTGTTTTAAAGAAAACGTTGTGACTTTAGCTTCACTTTCAATTTGTGGTATTTGTGTTACATTTGTGCCTCTAAAATAAAATATGAGTGTTTATAGACCCGGCTAAACACACGTGCTCATTGATACCTTAGACAAGTACGGCGCCTTTTTCTTATTAACTCCTAGTCATACAAAAAGAACATTTGAGTAATTCAGTGCTTCTACATAATAACTGAAGGCTAAGGTTTCTTAATCTTTTAGATTTCAAACATAAATACAAGTAAACTACTATTTCTAATTCAAGACCAAAAAAAAAATACCATAAGGTTGCTACAATAAAATATTTTTGCAATAGTAAAAACCTTTTTCTTTTTTAAGCGGACTAAGATACTTTATTTCTTGGTAACTTTAACTCTATGTTTTAACAAAATTTTTAGATATATTTATGATTACATTAATACGAGAGGAGATAATAAATAAATAAATAAATATTAAGGGACAATCATACACAAATCGACCTAGTCCCAAACTAAGCAAAGCTTGTACTATGGGTACAAGACGACGATATACATAATATATAAATACATATATAGATAACATCCATGACCCAAGAACAAATATTTTGCACAAATATTTGCCCCGGCCGGGATTCGAACCCTAAATAAAAACTTAAACATTGGAGATTTTTGGTACACAATCTGGTGTATTGTACTTGTAATACTTCAGGTATTCAAAACAAACTCAGATGTCATTTAAATCTAAATATTTAACATGTAACTAATCCACAAAACTGCAAAAAATAGTATATACACCCCAGCTCAAAACTATGAAAACAAGCTTATATTATATACAAAGCTGTGATTTCCATACGGATGAAATTACAAAATTACTATATAAAAAGATATTAAACGTTTAAAAAGTCAATAACCCAAATTCAGCTTATCAACATTGTGTGAAAAAAGCGATATGCAACTTTTACCGGAGTTAGGTAAGTATATGTACCTATTTTTATAATATTACTAGCGACCCGTCCCGGCTTCGCACGGGTGCAATGCTGATAAATTATGCATGTATTATACATATAAACCTTCCTCTTGAATCACTCTATCTATTAAAAAAAACCGCATCAAAATCCGTTGCGTAGTTTTAAAGATTTAGGCATACAAATGGACATAGGGACAGACGTTGACGTTTTAATGTTTGATTTTATTGGGAATGGCCTAATGGTTACTTATAGTTACACGATGAATAAATAATTTATAATTATTGGAAACTTGAAATATTAAAAGAAACAACTTTGTTTCAATAATTTTGGCCTGGGGTGTATCTATGACATATACCTATATAATATGACATGGTCTTATAGCAACACGATTCGTTGTCGAAAAATCTTACACTTTTATTTGGCTAGCCCCCATCCGCCAAATGCATATCGTGCGATAAGAAATATTTTTTTCACGAAAGCCTAATCTACAAATGATGTTGACCTATTTGCAATACGTTTTCTTATATTTATAGAGGCAAGATATGATTAGAAAGTTGGCGAAACCTGAAAAATTAACTTGACAGTGACATGACTTTGATAATTTGGACAGTGACGTATCTGTCGTAGGTTTTTTGGTCTTGAATTAGAAATCCGAGTTTACGTAGCGGTACTGCCACTGTACGTAGTATCTACGTAATATAAGTATGTTGTTTGAAAATAATTATTCAAACTTATGTATTATGTAGGTAACGGAAATGAAATTGATACCAGCACCTCTCTGATCTCCTAATCAATATGCTAATTTAAATGACGAATGTAGAGAGTTCTAATTAGAGTTTTGAATTTAATTTGGATATTGATATTGGTAGGGTTGTACTCGCATATAATCGGATTATGGCATTGAATATAGGCCTGAGCTTGTTGCTTACGAGATTCCATATAAGCTGCGTACAAATATAATTAAGCTTTCCTGTGTACTAGTTTTGCATGAGCTTAAAATGTAACTAACATGATCAAAATAATAATTTAATTCCTCCAACGTGAGGTAAGAAATGTCATCAATTCGTGTATACTATTATAAAATGTATCTATTACCTATCTACATACATGACCCTGGGAGTCGATGTCAGTAAAATTCGCTTTGTAATCATTCAATCAATTTGAGCGGCTTTGGACTACAACTGAAGTTATGTAAATGAGAACGTTTCTGTTCTGATAATATGTTAAAATAAACTAAAAAACCGGCCAAGTGCGAGTCGGACTCGCGCACTGAGGGTTCCGTACAAACACTTTCCATCCCTAAGTGGTTAAGTTAAGTTTGCACCTGGTATGTATAGCGCCCCATATAAATTAGGTGCAAAGTTAGGTATTAAAAAAAAAATTTATGGTTTTCGTAATTATTCCTTTATCTATGCTATAAGACGTTGCTTCGTACCAAATTTCAAGATTCTGAGTTCACGGGAAGCACCCTGTAGGTTTTGATTCCCTTGCAAGTGTCGAAAATTTGCGGCATAAACGGCTGTATCTTTTGATTGCGTTGGCTTAGAAGTTTGATTTTTTCACAGCTTCAAGGGACAGTAGACCTGAGTAATTGATATAAATTTCAGTTTCATACCTCCACGCGTTCTTGAGAAAAAGGGTCTTGACAGACGGACGGACGGACAGACGGACAACAAAGTGATCCTATAAGGGTTCCGTTTTTTCCTTTTGAGGTACGGAACCCTAAAAAACAACTAGATTTATGTAAACTGCGTCATCTTGCCTGAAACATTAGAGTTACATAGAAAACCTTTCTTTACCTCAGAGAGCACTTGTACGAATTATCATTATAAATCAAGTTGCCATATTAAGATTACGATGTCGAAATTAGGGAATGCAATCGTAATCGTATGAAAAACTGGTTTTTAACCGAAGCTGCGGTTATTTTTAAACGATTCGGTTAACCGTTGTATTCCCTAGTCAAGGTCTACGCGCTTTATGAACTGTAATGTGCTTAATACTGTAACATATTGTACCTAATTGATCACGACGCTATATTTATGACAATGTACTCGTAAGGTAATAAAACAATATTTACTCTCTCTTGTCAATCAGTTTTATTTTACATTAAGCAACCTAATGTTTATAAAACTAACCAGGCAAAGCCAAAAGCTACACTAATGATGGTAAAGCAAACAAAGTAACAAATTGTTGAAAGATTAATTTATCTAAATGGCCGCAATTTTTCATGTGTCAGTGCCCGAAACCGAGTCGTGATGGATTCTCTACGCCAGCCCTCTAAGCCGTGATAGGTTGTTAGTTCGCTGTGGAAAGTTCTAGACCAAAAATAGTGCTTTTGTCAAAAATACCATTAATTTGTTTATGTCTGGGGTTACAAATTGTATTGTTAACATGACTGTTAGAATTGTTAGGGGAATATGAGAATTGTACTGTGTGTTAAAATCTATACTAGGAATTTATTGATAAGATCCTAAAATGTAACTGTAAAACAATTTTCTATGGGAAGCGTCATGATTTATGATTTTAGGAAAAACTTACGTCTCCTTATCCGTTCAAAAATGCTTATTTTAGACATTTTTCTCTATGATCAAACATATGTTTCTTAACATATTATCGATGTTACTAGTTAGAACTGAACAGTATTGTACAGTACTGGTATATATTTGAAACGTACTCTTTGAATTTTTCATTGATAATTTTTGTTTCAAAAACTACTCGAAATTGACAAAATACACGCAGATAAATGTTTTTTTTTCCATCTTATTTTTTTTAATGCATGCAATGAAAGCATGAAATAGCTGTTACCATCTAAAACTCAGGGAAAAAATCTTCACTTTAAAAAGTTAGTTGAATTTATCAATATATTTGTCATAATATGAAAAAAAAATAGGTATAAGCCCTCTTAAATACACGTTATTTTGTTGCGTATGCGCATTGATTACGAATTGATTATAAAAATATGAATAAACCACCAAATCACGTCAAAATAGCTAGACGAACTTTATTTATCCAATAGCATGCTCATCCAGTTGTATGTAGGATACTTTTTATCGGAATAGTTATGGGTAATTTAAATTATTAGTTGCGGGTTAAGTTAAATTATATATATAATTATACTCGTATGTAGGCATTAAGAAAATTAAGAAAAAAAATAGCCATTATATTAAAATCAGCTCAATGTTTATCGAGGTACGAGTAAGCGTTGAACAAAATTTATATTACTAAAATAAGAAGCTAAATAACAGCTACTAGCGGGCAAGAAAAATAAACCAACATGGCGAACGTTGCGGAAATTAAAGATTGAATCTGTAATCCTAAAATATGGTTTATCGGTAAGATGAAAAATTTATTATTTTGGGTGAAAACTGTAGAAATAAATGCAGGACAAATTAATAAATTAAAAGTAGACTCAAGTTGACCGCTGTATGTCTAATATAGTGATGCTCTATTTACTTTAGACAAAATAGCAAGCATGTATACCTACGAGTACTTATAAATTGTCCATATCGCGGCTATATTTTCGTGATATCTGTATGTCAAGCTTAGAGAAAGTCTTTAATTAATTAAGATAATATGAGAAAGCGTAAGCATATTACAAAGTATAGGCCCATATCTATACTTAGTAATATACTTGGGATCCTAAATACACCTATGTATATTTATGATTTCTAATGAAATAGCTTTGATGGATCTGGCCAGAGATCCAGCAAAGCTATTGTTTCAAATGCTGACATTTATAAACAATAAATTTCTACTAACATTTTATTGAATACCGAATCAAATTCGCAATAAAAGGGCACTTTCGGCACTAGAAAGACTAAAACAACTTAACTCTCTTCCCACGTGCGGGAGTCCAACTTAAAATAAGCGGACACAGGGGCAGGGTATCAAAAATGCAAAACGTGACTTCATTTTCGGCCGACCTGAAAACCATCCGCCTTAGGCAACATGATAAACATTCAAAAATAAAGCGCCAAGTGTACAAAGTAAATTCTAAATGGAATTTTAATGTTCAAGGGTTTTGACATTTTAACCCATCGTGAAGGATAAAAAGGCATATTTGTATATAAATGTTTGGTAAATACAAAGGTTTCTTTGTGGTCAGGGATTTTTGTGTTCTCTTTGAGATTTTCTAAAAGCAGGTATTTTTTAAAAGCTTTCTGTCCGGCCAGCCGTATGATGTTTTAGAAATAAATGGTGTCGAGTGTTTTGAGCTTCAATGAATGAGAAATTGGTGAATAAATTCGTCTAGATTTTTCACAAAGAAGTGAATTTAAGGAACTAAACATATTATCCAAATAAATAATTAGGCATGATGATTTTTTTTGAGAATGTCAATTGATCCTATTTTTTATTGGCATCAAATGTTTATATGGGTCTAACTACATTGCTCTAAAAGTCAGAAATGCGGTCAAAGTTTGACATTCCTGCGGAGCCGTGACGTCATATCTATGATAGGTACCAATATATTTGTATGGGTAAGTACAATATATTTGTTTTGCTGAATTATAAGGATTTAGAAAACAATTTAAAATTTGCCTTTTGATTCAAAAAATACTCTTTTGCGTACCTTTGTAGTCTTATATTTCAAAATGTAGAAGTGACAAATGCAGCATAAACGCTCGCATCTTTTGATTACGTTGACTTGGAAGTTAATTTTTTTTACGGCGCCGGGGGGTAGCGGACTTTAGTATTTGATTTTACCTTTATAGGTAACTCAACTCAACTTATTAATAGCTTGATACTTCCACTTTTTCCGAAGAAAACGGGGTTGACAGACAGACATACGGACAACAAAGAGATAAGGGTTCCGTTTTGCCAATTGTGGTACGGAACGCTGAAAATTGAAAATTTTCCTTTTTAATTATTGAGTGATCTTACCACAGAAACGCTCCATAAAATCATCTGATAAAGATGTAAAGGCCTATGATGATGATGGTGATCTTACCGACAACATCGAGGCGCAGAAATATACTGGTAGGCGGATGCGATGACACTTGACACTCGTAGATGCCCGCATCTCGGTTTTGGACGAACTTCACTTTTAGCGTCCAGTCCTAATAGAATAAAAAAAAAACATTAATTATGACCTATAAATACAAGCATGCAACGTCGTATCTTTGCTTAAAGATATTTTAGATTCAGGGGCCCTCAATCCATTTATTTTTAGTAAACGTGTAAAAAGGGTCAACTGTCAATATTATAATATTGCGCTGTAGTTATTATGTAGGGCATCAGAATTATGTGCCGTGAACTGTTACGTTACACGTCATACATAGATTTCTACATACCTACTTGTAGTATTCATGCAATCAAAGAAGGACTTTGCAATTGTGAAGCCAGGCGGCTGCGTCAGGAAACATATAATCCTGGTCTTCAACAGATCCAGGGTATGAGTGGAGTGAAATGAATACTTGTATTATAAGACGGTACTTGCCATATTTCATAGTTCTAGGTCGCAATATACTAATTTGTTGACGGGTTATTCGTATAAAGATGCAACCAAAGTTCATCCTTTTGGTAAGCGGTAATGTAGACTCTATTGTTTGAAAACGTCACATTTAGTCAAGTGAAGTACCAGCCTTAATCATAATCATATTGTTGGTTTATAGCAGTTCGCAAGTTACTTAATCGGGCTGTTATGATGCTTAATGAACCCTATATAATGAATTTATAGATATATAATGTCCTAAGATGATTTGATAAATCGTATTTTCGCGAAAATGTTAAGGATATTGCGCAGACATGAATAATTAGATAATAGGATAGGTAATCAAATGGGTGAAGGCCAAACCGTTCAGAAATTGGAACCTTGCAGCGGGGCTCCTTCGATTTGTGAAAGGAACTGCTTTTGACTGGATCAGTTGATCAAAACTACTTTTTACTCAATGAAGCTGCATTGAGCAAAAGTTAGTATCACCTGCATCGTCTAATTAATATCCCTACAATTTTCGATTTATCCGATTCTATTTATTTAATCGTATGGCAATATGTTTCATGCAAGCAATCAAAGAATGACTTTCAGATTGTTAAGCCAGGCGGCTGCATCAGGAGACATTAAATACAGGTCCTCAGCAGATTCAGCGTGTGAGTGAAGTGGACATCGTTGGATGATAATAATCTTTCGTGGTCTGCCCTTCCTCACCTTACTCGCAGAGTGGAGACTCTTTCCATCTCCACTTATGTAGGAAAAAGTTGCAGTGGCCGTGTTCCCGATTCTATGACACATCTAAATAGGTTAACTACGAGTAAACGTTTTATAAAAACTCACCTCTGAATGCTGTAGGTGTATAGCTTGAAACCTCTGGTCGGAACTGTATGTTGTCAGCCCGACTGTAAGAAGGTGGTAGTCTTTCCTTCTTATCCATGATATCTGAAACAAGAGATATTATATTGTGTCAAAAACTGAGTACTAATTTGTGAGCTGGAACCGTCACACTCGTTGTAACCAAAACAAGCGATCGACGGGGTTATCCATAGTTTATTTATTTATAAGGAACTTTTAAATTTTTTCTTAGGTCTAAACAATGTCCCACAAAACCAGTGGCTGGTTTGACTGTGGGATCTCTTTAGGGAATCTCTATTTTAGGTACGTAAGTATGTTTCCTATTTTAGGTACAAAGGTAAATTACGGTTGTAGTGTAAGCAAGTGTTTTTTTTTAACATTCTATTGTTTTTTTTCTTGTTTGGCTCTCGTTGGGATATGCATATTACCTAGTTTATATCTCATTATTTAATTTTATTCGTATTAATTTAAATATCAATATATTTTTACATAATACATTCCTTTTAATTCGGCTAAAACAACTCGACCTTGTACTCCTTTGTAGAACACTTACGGGTGTACAATGTATACGGTTGAACGCGGTTGGCTCGTGTAAACCTCGAGGCACTTGTGTACCCTTAAATTTTATGTTGTTTAACATAATTATTTTTTTACGTACAGTACATTCTAAGGTTCTGCTTTCGAGAAAAAAAACTGCTTTGTCACGAGGTTCAAAGGCCAAATTTGACGTTTCTGTTGACATCTGTTCAAATATTACCGCAGCGCTGCATGTCTATTTTAGTGATATGATCTAATCTATCGTCGGTGCGAAAAAAAAAATCGCCATGTATTTTTTGGCTACTTTTCAGGAGACACAAAAAACTGATTATATCCCTAGACAATACATTTTTAATATCACTATATTTTTTTATGAATTCAAAATAGTTTTTTACATAATTATTAAATGAAAAAAAAATTACTTGCCTTTCATATTATCGGCCAAAAACAAAAATTTGGGCACATGGGGGTTTGACTTTGGATAGTTTTAATTCGCTTTGTACCAAACCGATACATGGCGGTTTTTTTAACGTTTTTGTTACTATGCGTGGTGACACATAGCTGTCTTGAAATGAAACAGTAATCAACACAAATCATTTTTTTTATTTGTAACAGTCGTCCTATAATGTATAATAGCTTTATTTGTATTGTTTATATCTTAATTTTAGTTGTAACGTACATTAAACCTCCACCACTGATTAATAAAGTTCTCGTAATCAACTGCCCGTAATCAGTTCTTAGGGCATAATCTTCACCGTTGATCGTATTTAACTTATAATCGTAATGTGTAAAATTGTATAATGTTGGTAAGTATCTACACGTTAAGATTATCATAAAAGTAATGATAATCTTTGTGCATAAAATATTTTTTTAAGGATTGTAAGCTCATGTATTTTGAAGCATCAATCTTCGGGTTACAATCATGTAATGATGCGGGTTCGTTGACTTGGTCTTGCTGCGCTTTTGATCTTCTTTGTGGCAAGAGTGTAAACGGGTTGGGGTGCCCCAATTTATATTTCTCAATGTATCAGGAGTATACCAAAGACCTCTTATATCAGTCACCGTCAGGTCACCGGTTCGCTAACCAGGCCTAATACTCGAAAAATTGCACAGCACTTTTTCGTAATTGTTGAAGAACGTATGATCTATATAATTAATTTCATACGGTTGATTAGGGCTCGCTTGTCTCTTACGCGTTCGTAATTAAGTAGGTGCACTCGGCTAATTCCGAAAATCGGGCTATTCCGAAAATGACCATTATCTACTAAACGCGGCTACATTATTTGCTCTGGCTACACTCCCTATGAAGTTCAAGTATCTCCCTTGCCGCGTCAGTTAGCTTGAGACGCTAGCGACAAAACTACGCGCGTGGCGCATCAGATTAGTGAGCGAGTGAAAAATTCCCGCCTTTTTGACATTCGGAATTAGACGACCATCGCTAACTCTGTAATTTGGTGAGTAAATGAATTGACTGCTTTTGTGTTTAAGAGATTTTCGTTTTTTAGCCATTTTAAATAGAGTTAATCTATTGTAGCTTGTATTTTATTAAATTTTCAGATTTACCCGAAGTGGGGAATTCCGTGGCCGGAATTATCCGACCTTGTTTTTCAAAGTGACAGCCAGTAGTTCTCAAACAATCAAAATTAAGTTATTGACGCGATGTGTAAGTATAACCAGGCGGGGCGCACTCCGCGATTAACGTTTCCCGCTACAAGTACATGCCGGTCCCCAGACCAGTGTGGCATATTCAGTGGCTGCCACGCTCTGCCTCGGAACGCACGTACACGTACACGATACTAGCGCCCACGCTCTACCGATTTACGTCGCAAGTGAACGTGCCGCATTTGTCTTTTTATACTAGTAGTGAAATGAATAAAAAGATAGCTAAAAACATTTGCATCGTAGCGGGATGCAGGAATTTGCTCGAATTACCATATACCACTATTATATTTAACAGCCACCAATTTTAACCATTTGTAATGTGTCATGTACTTATAACTATATTATAGCGCGTTATTAACTTATTAATTTATTACTTATCGTCCTTTGTAAACGAAATCAGTATTTATTTTTATTACTCTATCGCTCCACCACGCCGTACTATCGCTATTTTTGTATTTGTAACGTTGCATTCTTTTAAATACGTATTGTATTGTTAAAAAAAAAAAAAGATTTTGTATTGCAGTGGTTCGCAGCAATGCCAATAAAATGTGGCATGGTGGTGTATTCAATTTGTGTAAATTTAGAAATGTATCATTTTACAGTTAAATAGTGAAATAATATACCGGGTGATCAATCCAAATGAGTCAGTAGGGAGAAAACGAAAACTATAAGAGATAGGGAAATCTGTTCTTAGGAACCATGGCTTCGATTTTAGATTTATCAAAAACTGCATTCAATTTTTTTTCGTATATCTCATGCATAACCCGGAATCGAACCCGGTCGAAATTGAGTAGAGAAAATAATAATAATTAAGATGTCAATCGATCCTATTTTTTATTGAGAACAAATGTCTGTAGGGGTTTACATACATTTAGAGTGCTCTAAGAATCAGAAATTGCTGTTAAAGAGTGACATTCCTATAAGGTACGAACATTTGACTTTTTTTTTTATCGAAAAGCAAATATGAAATTGTTTCCAATATCCTCATAATTCAACAAAACAATTATTGTATGACAACTATAAACATAAACGGGAATTATTATGGTCAAAATGGAAAAAGTTATTTTTCCATACCTAGACAGCACGCATATTTTTATGTAGCGTTTTCAGCTTTAACAGCAATTTCTGACTCTTAGAGCACTCTAAATGTATGTACACTTATACAGATATTTGTTGCTAATAAAAAATAGGATCGATTGACATCTTTTTTTTTCTTTTTATCCTCTTCAATTTTAACCCCGTTCGATTCCCAGTTATGCATGAGATATACGAAAAAAAATTGAATGCAGTTTTTAATAAATCTAAAATCGACGCCATCATGGTTCCTAAGAGCAGATTTCCCAATCTCTTATAGTTTTCGTTTTCTCCCTACTGACCCATTATGATTGATCATCCTGTATATAATGTATAAATAATATAATTTGCTCTCTATATTGAATGCAACAAATAAATGGTCAATACATTATTATTTTATTTAATCGTTGATAACCCTCGCTAGCGTCGATGCGACAAGTGAGCCAATTCATTTTCACCGTTATTACACAACCCCAACGTTCCGTTTGGCTTGAAAGCCGTGAAAAGGGCTTGCAGGCTTCGTAGGTATCGCTACGGTCGGCCGTCTATAATAGTACATTACATCAGAGGCCGGGAAAATGAGGATTTCCGGCCAAGTAGGTATATACGGCCGAGCGAGCGTGCGAGCGAGGCCGGATAGTGATACGAGGCCGGGAATCCGTTTTCACGACGAGGCATGTATAGTGCTTTTCTCAAACATACAATGAAATAAAAAAATATACTTCAAAGAATAACACTTAATATTGTTTGTCCGATATTTTCCGAATTTGACCGAATTTTAAAAATCCGATTTCAGATTCTGACTCAGGAGCCCCAAAAACCCTCGGATACCGAATTTCAGCCTCCTAGGACCAATTTGAAATTTTCTCCATACAAATCGTTTTTTTTTCGATATTTTCCGAATTTGACCGAATTTTCGGACAAGATTTCAGATTCATATTTTTGAGCCCCGAGAGCCCCCCGATACCGAATTTGACCGAATTTAAAAAATCCGATTTCAGATTCTAACTCAGGAGCCCCAAAAACCCCGGATACTGAATTTCAGCCTCCTAGGACCAATTTGAAATTTTCTCCATACAAATCGTTTTTTTTCGACATTTTCCGAATTTGACCGAATTTTCGGACAAGATTTCAGATTCATATTTTTGAGCCCCGAGAGCCCCCGAATCCGAATTTGACCGAATTTTAAAAATCCGATTTCAGATTCTGACTCAGGAGCCCCAAAAACCCCTGGATACCGAATTTCAGCCCCCTAGGACCAATTTGAAATTTTCTCCATACAAATCGGTTTTTTTTTTCGATATTTTCCGAATTTGACCGAATTTTCGGACAAGATTTCAGATTCATATTTTTGAGCCCCGAGAGCCCCCCGATACCGAATTTGACTGAATTTAAAAAATCCGATTTCAGATTCTGACTCAGGAGCCCCAAAAACCCCCGGATACCGAATTTCAGCCTCCTAGGACCAATTTGAAATTTTCTCCATACAAATCGTTTTTTTTCGATATTTTCCGAATTTGACCGAATTTTCGGACAAGATTTCAGATTCATATTTTTGAGCCCCGAGAGCCCCCCAATACCGAGTTTTAGCCGCCTAGCACCAATTTGAAATTTTGAAAAAAAAAAGTCGCCATCTTGAATTTTTTTTTCCACAAGTGTCTAACAACCAACCTTTAAAAACAAAACCTGCTTTTTGTCAAACCAGCCAGCTGTGTGAATGACCTTGTTGTTGAAACAAAAAAAAAGTTACTTTGCAGGCCTAGGCCTGAAAAGCAGTATGAAATCCCTTTACAGTCCTCTCGAGTTGTTGCGCCCAAAAACCGATTTTTCCGAGCCTATTATAAGGAACGCAAAGACAATATTTCATTGCATGTTTGAGAAAAAACTTTTACCTACTCAGCCGGCAAGCCCTTATTTTCCCGGCGTCTGCAGTAATGTACTATTTTTTATGCCAATCCAAAACTTATATGGGCCAAAAAAAAAACCGGCTAGAAAAGCCACTAATCGAAGAAAAATTTTCACATATTTGTGTGAAAATGAAAACTATTATTTTTTAATCGCTATTTTTTTTCTCTCGTAGTAAATTCTGCTCCACATGTATGGAAAATGTTTTTTTCGGTATGTGGATTTTTATTAAGTACATTATCATTATTTTCACACATATTGTATGGGAATGTTTTCCTGGATTCATGGCGTTGCAAGCCGGATTTTTTTTGTCCTTTTTGCAGGTGTCTTTAGGTACCCTTAAAGACGAAAAATAAAAAAATAACAGGGTTCAAACCTAGGTGCCCTGAAAAAATAATAAAAAAAACAATAAAATGCAAAAAGATGGTCAAGATATGTAAACAGGGGGCTATACATCCAGACATTAAGGGTTAAAGTTTGAGTACCACAGATTCCTGATCGGGTAATTCCGAAATAAAAGCTTGACAAACACACGTATATGTACTTCTATAAGCCTAATCGAGTAAAAAGAGCAGGGAGGGTAATTCCAATCAAAAAAGGAATATGTCCCTTATGCAAGAAGCGCATAAAACTCATTTTCAAGTGTATTCGGATTTACCCAAACCAATTCGGAATTGCCCGTTGGCAACGAAAAAAAAAACTAGATTTGAAATGCTTGTATTTTAAACAACTTACATTACTTATGAAAAATTCTGTAATCGATTGTTAGGCTATATCATCTAGTAAGTAAGTTATTCACTATTTCCGTCTTAAAACCTTGCCATACTGACTGGTTCATGGAGACACTTACACCTTACCAACTAGTGCAAAAAGCATTCGGAATTACCCGAGTGCACCTGTACTTAATAATAGTTTAAATGCTGTAACTTACTCACACTATAAAATTTGCATGCCGGATCCGCCTATTGATTTACGCCTGTACAACTTCTACATATTCAGCAAATAAATAGTTCATTTCATTTAATTTCATTTCTCATACAGGCTAAGTAATCTGTAGGGGAATAAATCGGGGCCTTGAATTGCCTTTCTAAAGTAAAATGCACACTATTAACCTCCTTCATGGTGTGACCTTTTTCCAAAATTAATTGTTCAATCTCGATCCCTAAAGATGTGGAGGTGTTTGACAAAGCGCTGGTCAAGATCTTATTTCTGTTTTGGTATGAACAACCATCTGAAATAAGACAAACTTTTTGGTAAGAAGCGCAGTTTTTTTTAATGAAATGAATGATACAGCTTGTTATATCATTGGCTGTTACACCGCCTTCCCCTTCATGCCATACATACAGGTAAACATTTTTATTATTTTTAACATAAAACGTGAAGTTATGTATTCCCAGCTTTTGCTTGTGATATTGTTCAGACACAAGAAGTTTCTTGTAACGACACATAGATTATTTTGCTTACATAGTTATTAGGCTTTGTAAACTTTATGCATGTGAGTTTTGGATTGAAAAGTATCCTTGACATACATTCGGTCACTATCTGCTCTGCAGTAGTGACTAGGCACAACAGGTACTTGTTCGAGCCACAGGTCCACAGAGCTAGATTTCAAAACTTTAGGTTTTGACACTGGGGGCTGATCAATTTTCCGCACCTTACATGGTGGTTCAATGATTGAATTAGTTCTGACCCATTCTTGAAGTACGTCTTGTTTTAAGCCCAAAGTTGCCAAAACAAAAACGACCTACACACGCGTATTTTGGTTCCATTTTGACCATGAAGGAAGCAGTCAAAGCCGTACAACTTTTTTTAAATGCCTACTTCTAGTCTAAATGTCTGCATAAAAAATTTAACACGTCCAGTTTGCGTCGCATTTTACAGCCACCCAATAAATTAAAATATTATTCAAGGTCGCACATAACCACTATCTTGTCAAATACATACAATTTGATTAAAAGATATATAGATACCTGATCTACAAAAAAATAACATTTTTTTAACGCATTGTTACCTAATTCATCAACAATAATAACCTATACTTAGTATTATAAATGCGAAAGTGTGTGTTTGTTTTTTCTTCTTTCACGACGCAACCAAGCGAATATTATGGTATAATTTTTATGTGTGGAGATAGTTAAGAGACTAGAGAATGACATTGGCTACTTTCTACCGCGATAAAACATCTCATTCTCATGCGAAGATCCATCTGATTTATGAAGTTAATTCCCTTTAAAACGCTGGTGAAACCGCGGTTAACCGCGCTGTTAACAGCTAGTTAATTATAAAAAAACTGGTAAAATTGTATCACGGTATATAAGGGGTTTGTAGTTAGTTAAATATAAACAATTCAAATTTAAAAACCTTACACAAATATACACTACTAAACCAAACTAGTTCATTAATTGTACCTAATTAAATAATTATCATTATCAAAATCTTGGTTCATAATACGTAATAGTGGCATTTAAGTATAAAATAAACAACGTATTTCTCTGGTTTCTTAACCGTAGTTATTGCAATAATCACAAATCTACCCACTTTTTAATGGGCGCAATTGAACTGTTAACTATAACCTTGTAACCTCCAACCGATGAACATAATAACAATTCGATAATAACTGTTATCTTGTTACGTCACACAAATAAAACAAATGAATTGTTTACCTTAATTATCCATGGATCTATCACTTTTTATAGCATTTATTTCACTTTAATTTCACTACGAGTTCATATCAAGTGGAGAAAAACTCGATATGTGCAAAAAAAATATGGTTATTGACGTTTAAAGGGCATATGAAAAACCGCTATGTGGTATTAATCACTTGGCGATTTGTTTCTTCCAAATGATATTAGACGTGCACATAGCGGAAAAAATAACTTCGAAACCAATAAAGATATCGAAATAAGGTTTTGTGAGAAAATGGAAAATGCCAAAAGGAATCTAATTATGTAAAAATCCAAAAATCCCAAAAAAATACATAGCGATTTTTTTTTTCGCACCGACGCTATTTAAAAATAGATTAGATCATATCACTAAAATAGAGCAGTTTTTTTTCTCGAAAGCAGAACCTTAGAATGTACTGTACGTAAAAAAATAATTATGTTAAACAACATAAAATTAGAGTTACTTAAAAGTAACTCTAAAGATCATTCACATGTCATTGTCATTTAATGCAGTTCAAATAGCAAATATACTCGTAGATATCACAGACATATATTAACTTTTACATTGCTCATTATAACAGTATATTATGTCTATGCCGATTGAATTCAGTCTCCAGACTCAGTTCAAACCTGTGTAACAGAATAAATCACTCATAAGTAGTGATTTATTATCCTATCCTAATACTTTGTTTTTTTTTTCGGTTTAGTGCTCTCGTTTGGAAAACAACCATATATAAATATTATTGCTTATCCTTAGGAGGTGGACTGAAATGTGTAACCATTACTCAGCAATAAGCGGCCTGTGCCAACCAGCAGAGTGCATGAGAATTTATAGTATGTGGTACGTAATATAAATATCGTAACAATATATTTGAATTTAGACACACTAAATTATTTCATGCAATGTAATGCATTCTTCATAGGGACCATCCTTTGGCAACGACAACTGAAACGTTTGGGAGGCTCAAATAATTAATATACCCAAATATTCAAATTGCTTTATTTAAAAATGACAGTCATTTTATAATATTCTAGAACGCAACTTCTTACGCGTATTTTTAAAACCGTAGTCGGGTAAAAAGTATCATATAAACATTTTTCGATGTCCAGCTATCCCTGAACCAATATTGGTTCGAATTTGTCCAGCCGTTTTGGCGTGATGAGTGGGCAAAGGAAATGATAGCCAACAGATGGCGCCAAACAGGCATGGCGCCGCGCACCATCACGCTATTAAGATTTTTCCTGAAACCTTGATCCATTTCCATAGAAAACAATTTTTCAATATAAATCTATAATTTTATTATAGTATATAGATTTCATATCCGCATCGGATTGTTGGAACGTGCGCAGAGCCGAAGCCAACCCGCAAAGCCCCTTTCGATAATTTAATGTACCCGTGTCATGGGACGCACACAGAGACAGCACCCGCCAGATGTAAGGACCATGTGGATTTATGTAATGCTCTGAATATGCTACTGGAAAGTTTAGATAAGGAGAAATATTAAGGAGATTTAATGTGTACTAATTTGCTTTAATTACGTACCTAAAAGGTTGCACCATTGCCTTAATTATTCACAACATAGCCAAACAGGTAGGATCTGGTAATAGCGTAACATCTCTTACGGGCAGTAATAAATTACACACAGATTAACAAAACGTAACTTATTTTATTTATTTATTTAATCTTTATTGCACAAAAGAAAACTTATCGTACAAAAGGCGGACTTTATGCCACGAGGCATTCTCTACCAGTCAACCTTCGGGCAAATCAGATAAATTGTGAGAGGTGCATAACCAAGTTTTAATAAATAAATACTTAGATAAATACAATCATAATCTATTCATATAATATAAACACAAATAAATAAATAAATACAGATGAAACATCCTAATCAGATAACCTACCTAAGAATTCACAACTCTGCTAGCGTAGAGGTCACGTAAACATTTTTTGAAAGCGCACTTGTTCGGAGCTTTTTAAACGGTTTTATTTAGCTTGCCCTGTTTGTTTATTTATTTGGGTCAAATCTAGTAATTGAAATTTGACCCCCTTCCTGTTGACGTATTGATATCTTGAGGGGAAGGCGTTTATTGTTATTCATTACACTTACGTATATTGATCGCCTTGCTAATATGTAATTATTAAGTCGTAAGACGAGATAGTATGGAATCGAAAACATTTATATAACTAGTGGTTCTGTGAGCTATTAACTTCGTGAGTCTGTTTCGAAATCGCTGATACTGATTTTCATTCTGATTTCAACTCCTATCTCCACTACCTAGTTAGAAAAAAAAAAGAAAACTACACACACAACCTCACACAAGTCGATCTAGTGTTATGGGTACTAGAGTCTGGCTAGCCAAATAATGTTGATAGATATTTCCTTGTGGTTTTTTTTTGCCTCTATGCTAGTAATTTCACCGGCTATCTTACCCCCACACCGGAACACACCAATGTGAACATTGCTGTTTGGCGGTGGGTTAGCAGGCAAGACGGTAGTAATAATCCGGACGGACCCTGCACGAGGCCCTACTACTCCAAAAACTATCACTAAAATATGTAGTCTATGATTTAAACAATTTAGTAGGTGGGTCAAATAATTTTAATACTTTATTGTACCTACTAGTTCTAACATTCCGATCGAGTTGAAATTTGGCATAGAAACTACTTATGTATTTTTTTTAGTGATGTGTTAATATGGTATTATCGAGCAAGGTCTTATTTACACTAAATTAAATTTTTCGCCTTGTCTATGGTTAGAAAGCGTAAACATAATACATAGTGGTAGAAATAATGTGAGCTGACTATGACTGCACGTCAACATATTTACCTTATATCCTTAGGTAAGTACCGTTACGTGTGCATAGAAAATCAAAAATATTTTCTAGTATCAAACTATAATTCCTACTACACAAAGTGTGACCAGCCACAGACTTTTTAAATTCCCCGCCAAAACTTTGAGTAATATTTCATTAGCCAGACTATAGACGACGATATACATATTTATATAGATAACGATCCAAGCACAAATATTCGAGTTCATCACACAAATATTTGCCCTGGCCGGGATTCGAACCCGGGACTGCCAGCTCATCAGACGGGTGCACTACTAAATGCTCCAACCGCGTCGTCAAATCGCTTAAACCCATAATCGCGTTATACCAACCTGGATGTTACCTGGTGTTAAGCTCAGAATAATTGATAGTACACTCGAGTGGCACCGATACTGGTACCGCAAATGAAGTGCATAATAGCGAGATAAGAACTGCATCCACTAGTGTTGCAGTTTTTATAATAAAAGTTCTTCTAAAAGACTAGCACGAGTATACAACGCTGTGATGCATTTTATTTGCTTTTACTAGGCTGTCTCGAGCGTGACTTGGCAAATGTGACATGGATATTTCGCTTGTTCTTCGGAAACTGCATTTTTCCGGATAAAAATAATATTGTCTTGTCTTATCACATTACTTTTAAGAGAAAATCAGGTCAATTTGTTGCTTTATTGCTGCATCATAATCATAAGTATAGTGCCGCCACATAGATATTTATTGGAATCTGTATCTTAGATACCTCTATCTTAGACCCTGGCTAAAAACCGCAAATAGGCTAATCTCTCTGGTCATTAAACGTACTGTGGCCAAAAATTAAAAATAAGAGGTACATCGGTTTACCTAAATCCAAAATCCATATCCATAAAAATCCATTTTTTTAATATGAAAGATGTCAAGGTCAAGGCTTCAATGAACGTACTATCTAACTACATTTACTCACGTCGTTTCAGTTGAATTTGGCTAGATAACTATATTTCGAATCAATTTGCGATTCATCATCAGGAGCTACGATCAGTTGCGGCCAATTGAACACTCGCCAACGCTCTCTCCATATTTATATTGTTTCATAGTAAAAGTCTGCATAAAAAAATCATTACTTAGGCAGAGGGAGAGGGTTTAAGTAATAGTTGAAACTAATTCCATGGTCGTACTAATTGCTTTACTACATCTATTCATCTCAGAAAAGTGCCGAAACCCTTGACATAATCCGTAGATTACAGATACAATGAGACCCCAAGACCGGATAATAATTTCCGTAACGCCACGGTTGAATGCCTCTTCTAATGAGCGAAGATCAAGTGCCATTGAGTTCAAATTACAATGAAGAGCAAATTAATTGACAATTAAATTTTGAGAGACAATGCACAGGTTTTCGCAAGCAATTTGGTGATAAGGAAAATATAACTTGGATGTCGTCAAGTCAGAAAATTAGAGGGCCAATAAGTAGGCCGACAATTCGTCACGTCATTTTATTATATCTTATATACCGAAGATATATTTATATATGTATTCTGCCTTGCCGGTTTTGGCTACGGTGATTACTACTCGTAGGTACCACGCCGGTGTTTATGTGCTCTGATGATTAGCCCTTTCGTGTGCCCTCCCGTGTGTCCTGTGTGTATTGGTATAATAGGTAGGTGGTCCTACCTCAATACTTAATTGATCGCTCGGCCAAGATTAAAAGTGTCCTCGTCCTGTTAAGACACCACATTAACTTTTCCTTTCAGTTGTTGTTTCTAAGTTTGTTCGTGGCCGACCCCTCTTTCTTTTTTCAAATTTACTTTATACGATAGTTCAGTCAGAAGCTATTGTCGCTCCAGGTGATATATCATTTTGCGTCGTCGTTTTTAGAGTCTCATACTCAAAGCGTGCTGCTATTGGGACCCTATTACTAAGCCCCCGCTGTCTGTCTCTCACATAAAGCCGCTATGACAACAAATATTGAAGAGAAAAAATAATGAAGTTTGAATTTCTTTATTTTATTACCATACACAAATCCTGTTTTTTTTTGGGGTTCTACGTGCTTATCGCACTTGGTCGGTTTTATGGTTTTTAGTAACACTTCACATTATTTTAAGTACTTGCAGAATGTCTGTCTATTCTTCAACAAAAAAAAAAGTGTGTGTGTCAGCTCCGACGCACGACTGGAGTTTACTCTTCAGGCCAGGCGCGCACCACGATTTTTTTTAGTCGCGCGATAATTTTGTCGCAGAAATAAGCTTACTTATGGGTTTATGAAAATCGTGGTGCGCGCACTCTCATATAAATAAACCCATAGACGCTGACGGAACAATTCTACGGGTATGGCTACGCCGGGATTAAGAGCCGTCCAGGCCGTCAAAGCATCGGAGGCGTAAGGAATGATAGCCTTGTCACCATCAAAAGATAAAATTTGAGTGACAAGGTCCACCACCCCACACGCCGAAGCCAGGAATGCCGGGAGGCTCACATCTCGCGCGCGACGCACGCCCAAACCACGAGTTCGAATCGGCAGAGAAACCTGGTCCCATTGACCTTGGTTAAGGAAGACGTTCAGCACCTTTTCCAAACTCTCCTTCAACACGAAGTCAAAGGAGTCTGTCTGGACAGGGTGCAGCCAGGCTGGCACGGTGCACAAGAAATATGTCAGCTTAGGCACGGCAAAGCAAACTCGCAACATAACGAGGGCTACGAGAGCCGAAAGTTCATTCAACCTCTGCGCAGCCATCAGCAGAAGCAGCTTTCTCTCCTCGAAGGCTTCAGGAATGGCTTCTGGGAATATTGGGGACCCCAAGAGGTTGAAAGATCTCGCCGACAACACTTTCAGTCCGGGGAGCAGAGCACTGAATAAGGGGAAAGAATCGTGTGAGTTGGTACTGCAGGGGAAAAATTCGCATTTGCTGAAATTAATATCTAAACCCAGAGCTTTTAAACGAGGCAGGAGCATGAGCAAGTCTTGTTCCACTTCTTCAGGTTTACCACCTAGGGTACCGTCATCTAGGTACCAGATATTCAATGGGGATTTAACCTCTGAAATTACCTTTTGTATGGCCAGACAGAAAACTAAAGGGCCTAGCGGATCCCCCTGCTGTGCACCAACTTGGGAAAGAACAAGAGGACCATTGTAGAAAAGATTAGAAGCGGAAGAATATACTTGGAAAATGAAGGGGTAGAGTGATGGCACTTTATCCTTCACTTCGGACAGTAAAACATCACGCTCCACTGAGTTAAACGCGTTTTTTAAATCAATTTTAATTAATAATAATAATAATGAAATAATGAACTTTATTCTGCAAGTAGGCCACAAGGGCACTTTTACATGTCTGAGTCTACCGGCATTTCACAAGAGGAGACCACTGTTGAGAAGAAACGCCGAAAGAAACTCAACAGTCAGTCATTTTTTCAGAAAGTACTTAACTATTACAATGATATGAACTTAACTATACGTATTAAAACGGATTCTAAGTTTTTGCTATCTACCGAAAAAGCCCGCGTAGCGTGAATTGCAGCCTCGCAGCCCAATCTTGTGCCAAACCCTAATTGGCAAGGTTGCAGATAAGCTGCCATTTCTTCTCTCACTGCACGGCATCCTAGCTTTGCCGTTAAGCGGCGGAAAGCGCTGCCTATGGCAATGGGTCTTATACCACCGTCTGTTTTTGACAGCGCACATAAGGAAGCACCATAAATATAGGAGCAAACTTCAGGGTTTAATTGACCACTGAGCAAAAAATTACAAAGCTTGGCCAGATGTTCCAGGAGCCGAAAATCGGCGTCTCCCGCAGATGCAGACGTAAGCTCCTTAAGATGAACAGGGCGGATACCATCCAAACCGGCGGCCGAACTATTGTTGAAAGAGCTGAGTGCCTGCACCACTTCCTCCGGCTTAACAGTTAAGGCAGAAATAGATATGTCAGGTTCCGGTGGAAGTACCAGCGGCCGGGACGGGGCTGGATGCTTCGACTGCAGCGTAGCTAAAGTCTCAGGGCTCGACGGCGCCACGCCCTCATCCGACATAAGCACTCGCACTGCACCTGAGATCCCCTTCATGTACTTTACGCTCAATTGTCTTCAGTATGGAGTGTGATCTCAAAGGCGTGGTCTCTGCACCGATGTTCCCACTGATATCAAAAGAAGCAGAGTTAATATTTCTCTTAACTTTCGTGGTTAAATTGCCCGTGGCCGACGCTTCAGGCGATTTGAGTGCGGAATAGGCAAAAGACAGTAAACTAAACCATTCGAGAGTGCCATTGGAGTCGATACACTTATCAATGAGGTCGCTCAATTTGGCCGCTGCCAAGTTTCGCGCCCCTTTGGGGATATGCCGTAACACACGTACTGACTGCTTTAACGTAGCTAGATCACCAAAATCTAGATGAATGGGGTTGTTACCATGAGCTTGCTGTGAAACCGACAGTCTAGGGTTGGAGGGGATGACTTGGGGAAAATGTTTATGCATGTGCCCTATATGCACTTTAAGTCCATGAGGGGTAAAAGTTCGAGTTGAGTTGGGACAATGGGGACAGCGCAAGGATGAAGAAGGATCACTCATATTTATAACTAACACTTACAAATAAAAGTAAAAATACAAGCAATTATAATAAAAAAAGATACAATTTAAAAGCCAACATCAAAAACATAACAATTTCGATTTAAACTTCATAGCTTCTTGTCGGTCGGCAAGACTCCCGTCTAGAAAATGAATGGCTCGGTTGTGTTGGATCCTTGATTTATGTATGTATTTATCCTGGAAAGTTTCACGAAATCAAAACCATTCTGCGGCTGAATGCAGGAAAATGAGAGCAGTGGTGATGGAAAAGTATTCACGCCTTCTCTATTTCTAAGCTTAAAGCTGAGTCACAATTAAAGCGGTCTCTCTCTCTACAGCAAGACGTCTTCTTCGATCTTAGCACCATACAAGCACGGCTTAAACACCAAGAAAACACGGTCTTTGCATTGCACGTTATAAAAGTTGTAATCTTGGATATCACAAAAATTCGTTAGGTTTGTTTGGGAGCTGAAACGAACACGTATCTTTTAGCCGATTGTGTGACGGGCGCTATTGTTTCAAAAGCAGCACATTTTACCCGTTAAGCGTAGATTTGATTAAATTTTATTTTATTTATAAAATTTTGTTGACACTCGACATGAAGTTGACATTGACAATTTTATAGTTTGTTTATGTGAACATAATGGTAGTTTAAAAAGTCGTATCTCAGTATACGATCGGGGTAAAAATACGACTTCTTAATTTAGCAGGTTATGCGTTAAGCGTTATACACTAAGATCCCGATATAAAACGACCTTCACCGAGATGTTTATTTGATGAATGTATTTTATATTTAGTTTAATATGTCAATAAATATATTGCATATGGGTTGCCTAACAATTTTTAGTCCAGGGTATGTTTAGTAAAAAATAAAAATATATATTTTTTTAACATTTCACCGATTTGATTATTAGATAAATTCATAATTAAATAATCTTTAATTTTATTCAGTTTCAATTCAATAATCAGACCGTTGCAAAATGCTAGTAGGTATAGATTTACCTGTTTATACCTGGCTACCCGATAGTTGTGACGGGAAAAGAATAGGTAACCTAACGTTTGCATATTCTATGGGCTTCATACTTTCGATTGGTATATAATTTATCTAATATTAATCAAACCGGTGAAATGTTTAAAACATTTTTTTTTATTATTAATTAAACATACCCTGGACTAAAATTTGTTAGGCAACCCATATGCAATATATTTATTGACATATTAAATTGATTATAAAATACATTTCATAAAATAAACATCTCGGTGAAGGTCATTTTATATCGGGATCTTAGCCTATAACGCGTAACGCATAACCTGCTAAATTAAGAAGTCGTATTTTTACTCCGATCGTATACTGAGATACGACTTTTTAAATTAGCACGGCAGATACGTTCGATTTTATACCCCATATTTTTCATACCCCGGGCTTATATATGAAAATCGATTCTTAAGGAGTAAACTCCAAAAATAAATAAACTGTCATGGGTTAATATGCAGCGCATATTTTTTACTGGCTAAAGAAGAACAGAGATAAAAATTCAGATACAAATTTTGGCACGTGTGTTTTCACTCTTTTCACTCTCGTTGACTACGAGTATAATAAACTTTACTACGAATGGACTCCAGGAAATGAGCTATTAGTCCACCACATAAAACAATCGTAACACGACGACCATTTCAGCAGCCTACCTGACTAATTAATGATCCCCTTAATACGTTTGTAACGAGCTGCGTTTATTCAGCTTGTTAAGGGGAACTAATGCGTTTGGGCTAAATGCTAGTTCGTAATGGGCGGTAATTAGTGAAAAAGTCAAGGGTTAGTATGGAAAATACGTTTGAAGGCAGCGCGAGCGTTTGTGAGTGAGCTGACGAGTATTGAACGATATTACGAGATGGTTGGTTGGTTTATACGTGATGAGTTAATAGTATGACTGTATGCGGTAGAACTAGATTATTCGGTTGGCTTCATATTCTCAAATTCTTATTTGTTAGCAGTGAGTAGGCACCCAATCTTTCCCTCCATTATCCCGAAAAGGAAACAAAATAAATAAATAGGTACTCGTAGGTAAGTGCTTCACCATGTTTTCTAAGAAAATATTACGGATTTGCAACATACTGTTATAATATCAAAAAGTAAATGATTCGGAACGTTAAGATAACTTTTTTGCTATTCTTTCAAAGAACTACGTATTTTGCTCGTCCGTTATAAAAGTCGCAACATTCACTGGTTTCAAAGTTTAGTACCTAATGTTTTAAAATTCAACAAGAAAGAAGTTTCGTCTATACGGGTAGCTAGTAGGCACAACTTGTTTTACATTTAAACCTTATTTAAAGAGCCTTGAATAAATGACTCCAGTGTTAAAATTTGATACATGGCTATTTTTGAAAAGCTTTAAAGTAATATAAACATAATAGGAACTAACGTTAATATTTTAATTAATGTCAATGACGAGGCCTTGCGATATCTCCGTCTTAGTAATGTCTCAGTTAAAAAATCACTAGTCACTTGGAAATTAGCCCAGTAGGTTGGGTTAAGACACTCCGGAGACTGGGCACAAGGCAGTCCGTAGCAGAGCGTACCGGGAGCAATGAGCAGTTAGGGTTCGTACTCGTAAAATGCAAGCAAAATTTATTGAAATGGGTCAACACTGGTTGTCATACGTCATTTCAATCGACTTCGCTCGCATTTTACGATCTCTGGCAATGACTCGTGGGGCTGCCTACAGCTTGCGTTCAAGTTTCGACGGATTACTTGCAGTGTAGGGCACGATCGACTGCAACTGCGTGATGTCACAGTACTCGACACTATCCAAATAGTTGGCACTCTCAACCTCAATTTTGTGCAAGAGAGTTAATAGACGGGCTGATTTCATATCATGTTTTATTTTTTATTTTTTTGATAAGTCTTATATATACATATTTAACACGGAAGTCATGCATTGGTTATAAACAAAAAAACTGATACTGGCCTTCGAGCCACCATAAACGGATTAATAATAATAATAGACGGGCTGTCAATTGTTAAAATATGTCGTCAGAGATTACTAAATGATGCGAAATCGAGAAGCAGTACCATGTCCAAATATGTCGTGTATGCAATATCGGGTCAATTTATCGAATACAATTTCAATCTACGCTGTAGCGTCTGACAAGATTAGCTTTTCATGAGATTCTCGTATTATTGCTTGGTATTATTGGGCTAAGGATAAATCACAGAGACGGACCGTTTGCCACATGATAGATATACGGCTATTCTACTTCTATTTATCTATTATCTACAGTCATAGAAGCCGATTCCCAACGGCTGTCTCACTTCAGGACGACTGAAGACCATTTTCTATCGATACTGAGGAAAAATGAGGAGAAGGACGAAATTTAATTCGGCTTGGCTTTTTGTTCGACGCCACGTCACTGCTATATGGCATACACCCATATATATATATATAGGTGTATGCCTACCTATATATATATTTGTATACCTATATATATATATATATATATATATATATATAGGTAGTACAGTAAAGAACGATTTTTAAATTAGTTTGTCTTTTCTTACTGAACAGTCAATTATCTATTCCATAAGAACGCACATAGTCAATAATTGTACACCGTAACACGTGCTTAATACTGCCGCAAAAACAGTCGTTATCGTCTATTATTTCAACATTGTGCTGTGTTAAAGACGAAAAAGGTAAAAAGATAAAAAAAAACTACTATGAGTAAAAACCAAAAATCTATTACAAAAATGCATGATCACGATCACATAAAAACGATAGTGCGTTTTTAGACAGTATTGCTTGGCTAAGTCTGTTGCTGTTTTTTGGGTTAAATATAGGTATTATTTTTTTTGGTTTCTCATAAGATCTAAAACGCAACGTTGTCGTGGCGTGCAAATCGACGCAATTGAAAGTAGAAATTCGTAGCATCAAATGGAATGTTGCGACCACGTTTAGTTTTTAATCACAAGGTCGTTTTTTCCGGAATAAGAAGACTAACAAACACACTTTTTAATTTACAATAATAAAAAGTAACAGTATTCTAAATATTGAGACCGTTTATGTATAATCTTCATCTCATTATCAGAAACTGTATTGTTTATTTTTACCTTGTAAAACACTTTTCTTCGTCGACTTTCAAATGTTTCATCCCCATTGATGGATCAACTAATTAATAATTCTGTTAATGTTTTGCTAGCAAAATCAATGGTAATTAGTATGAATTCTCAACTTGTACGAATTCATGAGTAGTCCCCAGGGATTTTGGATAAACAACAACTTGAGCTACAATTTCAAAGATCTAAGTTTACTCGTACCATCGGATTTCAGGTGCTGAACAAGTTTTAGCCTTAAACCTAAGCTGACAAAGCCCGTTTACTTATTAAACTGAAACTGACTTCCTTTTTAATTTACAGTCATTGTTAGACTTTGCGACGGCAGCGCAAGACTCCCGTAAAAGATATTTAACCTTTCTTAGACTCTTAAATATAAATGAAACAAAAGACTTCCATTAAAGCCAAGTAGAATTATAATTCGCCGTGTATTTTCCGCTTCTTCGGCGCGACGCATATAATTACCATATTATGAGTTTGCGAATTGCTTAATTTTTGCAGAATCGACTGTTTATTGGGGTTTCCGTATAATTAAGTATACGAGAAAATTAAGCGTAATTATGTGAGAGCACTCAAGCTTCGCACAATAAATTAACGAAGGTTAGTTGAATTTCTACCCTTTGTGATGAGCTCATAGGCACAGTCCTGGGGCTGATTTAGAGCACCAGTGTGCTAGACTGGTGATTTGCGGGCGAGTTGAAACCGAGAAAAGCATGCAACGAATTCGCCGCGAGCGCGCAGCCTGCTCGCCAAGTGTACGAACTCGCTGCGAGCTTAAAGCGAGATCCTTGCGCGTTCGCTGCGAAATCGCTGCGCGCTTGCTTCATGTTCTACTAGCCCGCAGTTTACCACTGTGCTAAGGCACATATTGGCCGGGTGCATGACATCACGTCAGCTCCGCCTAGCGTTTGCAACTTTGACGGCTCTGTCACAGTTTTAAATAATGGACGCAACAAAATGAAGGTAAATAATTGAAAATATTGATTGTAGGCCACCTAACAAGTGCAAAATCTGTTTGTTTTTAATGTGAAACACATTTGGTTCTTAGCTTTATGGATGAAAGTAATTATACTATGTTTTAGTATTATTTACTTCTTTGTTGTTTCCTTACAAATTAAAGGAAAAAAATAATGTTTTATTATGTTTGTTTCCAGATTATTGAAAAATGACTACTATTATCAAAACTGATTCCATCGGTCACAACATAAGGTTTCAGCCTCAAACTGAGAGTAAAGGGAAGCTGTTAGTTTTGGCACATCACGTTACAAATGTGGAAGAGTTACGGTGCAACGGTCGTAGTCATTGGATACATTTTATATTTTTGAAACATTAAAATCATTCTATCATAATAATAAAATATTATTATTGCACTAAATAGATAAAAATATGTATGTTCAGTTTAATACACTAACTTTATTCTTCTAACAGCAGCGACCCATTTTATTTCAGTTTATTATTTTATATCAGAAAACGTAAGCATTATAACTGAAAAGTACGATGTTTGACAGAAACAGAGCGGCCAAATTAAGTTACCGATTTGGCCACATCAAGCGCTGCGATCATTTTCGCTTTCCCTACACGACCTCTGCACCCGGCCAATTGCTGCCAGTCTGCCAGTGGAAGTTATAAACAGCCAGCGAAATTATAATGAAACGTCAATTATTATTTAATCCATTTAACGTATATGTGAAGTAAAGTGCTTTGATTATTTTGTATTAGATTAATAAGTGATTAATTTTGCCTTTTCCTCCACCATGCTAACACAAAGCCAATAATTAATACAACCCTATTTAAACTCAGGCTGTGTTTCCACCAGAGATGTGCGAAGACGCGTAGCTATAGAATTACTTAATATACTTATTTTCGCTCAGCGCAGCTGATTCTATTGGCTCTTACCAAACACATCCCTAACTGTACATCCTTGCCCGTATCTGGTAGAAATGCAGCCTTCTTTAGGACTACTTAGGTTGATTAGTGTAGGTACACGATGCTCTAATACTTATAAAAACTAGGAGGAGCTTGCAAATTCGTCCGCGTTATTTTTTCTTTACCATAGTCGGTTAAAACGTATCCTATAATCATCTTAGGATGTCCAGCTACACCTGTGCTAAAATTGGTTAAAATCCGTCTCAACATTTCGGCGTGATTAAGCGGACAAAGAAAATTTTCCAAACAGTATAATTTTGCAATTGTATGGCTGGCACTACACTGTTGTATCGCGCTGTTAAGTCTTTTCCTGAAATTATTACCCTTCCCCATAAAAACTGATTTTCAATACAAGTTTAGAATTTTGTAATAATCTTAATCTATATATATAAAAGAAGAAGTCCTGACTGACTCATCAACGCACAGCCGAAACTAATAATGTTAGAGAGTTGATTTTTGCACAGTAGGTTACTTTTATAACGTGGGCTAGGGATAAGAAGGGATTTTTGGAAATACCTCACCTAAGAGGGTTAAATAAAAGTTTGTATGGGGGAAACTTTTTTTTTGGAGCTAGAGACTTGAAACTTTGTAGAAAGATTACTTATTCAAAAACACAAAAAGTACTTTCAGCGTTTTAGAAAATTTCACCCCTAAGGGGGTTAAAAAGGGGTGCAATGTTTGTAAGGGGAACACCGCTAATGTTGTTTATAAAGAAGTGTTACGCTAAGGTTATCAGTTTATACCTTATATTTTTTATTTCCTGTCTACTACCCAGTGACTACGTCCTTTTTTTAAAACGAACTTGCACCCCCTCTTCTATGGTTGACTGTCAACAATATTTTCTTAGTGCTGTCTCTTATTAATTGTGTTCCAAACTTTATGTGTTCCTATATTTAGTGAGTTGTCTATCAGCACATGAATAATCTATACTTTATATACCTATTCTTACTTTATTTAGCTTCTTGAGAAATATAAAGAACTATAGCACCAGAATATATTATTGAATCACTCTTCAAACAATACTACTAGCCTGTAGACTAAAATAGTAATCGCATCATTAAATTCGCTTATGTGCATTTAGTTTTTAATGGTCATATTTCAGCATTTTCTTGAAACACTAGGCTTTTTAATAACTGGGGTACCTGCTAGACCATTTAGAAACATTTTGACCAGCCTCGGGAACTTCGCCACACCACTCTTTTCGTTTAATACCCAGGCCGGCGGCGTGTACAAATACCAGTGCTGCCTTCTTATGAAAAGAGGTCATTATATTTTATTATTGTTATGAAATAAAGTTTATTATTTATTAATATTTTCTTCGGTTTCCGCGACTGTCACACATTTAAATAAAACAATTTAAACGGATTATATCGCAAATGAAAGAAATATCGAAAATGGAAATATCGTATCGGAAATGTAACTTTGACAGAGAAAAATTATGTTTTTCTCAGTCAACCTTTGACAACGGTATCTGTAAAGGTACTGAAACGTCAGGGAGGCTCAAATAATTAATATACAAGATATAATCCATTTAAATTGTTTTATTTAAATTTATTATTTATTATTATTGAAAGAGATACTCTTCATTAAACTGCCTCCATCTCTCGATTTCCAGTGCTGAGTTTAAGATTGTTTTAACAGCCTTACGATATTAAACATTTTTTTTAAATCTCACTCATAATAACTAAGATCCCCATTTTCTAACATCAGGTAACTGACGGAATAAATAATAATTAAATATTAAGCATCCTACAAATAGTTCCCGTAATCTAATTGGAAAATCTTCTAAAATTCTTCAACAATTGCAAATCAGTGTCTGCCACTGTTTGAAATGTAATATGTCTAGACCATTTTAACTAAGAATAAAATTGACTTACCTATTTTAATATCTTTGTCATCATCAAAAATCTACGCGGACGAAGTCGCGGGCGGCCGCTAGTAGTACCTATAATGTCTATTATTTAGAATATAACTATTTAGTAGCAAAAATAAAATTTACGTGTGACGTGAAGCAAAAGTTTGCATTTCCCACGTTTAAAACGCAAAAACAATTGTTAAAGTAAGAACGCAGGACTCGCAGGAAACGCAACAAAGCGCAAGACAAAAATATTTCTTTTTAAGCTCCTTAGGTGTTGTAAATATTTTCACGGCTTACTTTGCTCGCTAAATATCGTGCATTTAATTTTGAGCGAGTTGTTTTGGTCCACGGTATTTACAAGCACTGCAAAAATAACGCCCGACTAAAAATAAAAATATATCTATACGATTATTAGATTCTAAAATTGTACTGAAAATCAGATTTCTACGGAAAAGGGTCATTATTTCAGGAAAAAATCTAAAAATCGTGTGTATTTCCATAAAATATAATTTAGGTATCTTCAAGGTAAGAGTGAATAGGTTATTTCTGAACCGGCGAGCTACATCCTCGACCCCGTAGTCACTTCCCATCAGGTGATACTGAGGTCAATCGCTGGTCAGTCTGTGAATAAAAAAAAATAAAAAAATAGCGCGATTAAGCAGCGTGGCTCCAGCCATACAGCGGCATCTGTTCGTAAAATTTGAGCTCTCGTTACGAGGAAACAGCTGGACGGATTAAAAAAAATAGTACAGATAGCTGGGCATCCAAAGATGGTTATATGATATATACCCGTCCGAATTGTCGGAATAGCAACTCTGTATAAATCCGAAAATCAGTTTCTGTGTAGTCAGATCCAATGCTGTCGTAATTCACTATACTAAGTAAGTAAGTACTGTATTTTATTAAAACCCTAGCTTAACACTACACGCGAAGTTGGGTGAAGTTAGCGGAGGCGAAGCTGGCCGAAGTATGGGTTTCCGCAGCGAAGTCCCTCCACACTATCATATTCGCCCAACCTAGGTCAACTTCGCGAGTAGTGTGGTGCCGCAATAAAATTCAATTACTTACAATTCCATCACCAATGTTCCTAATAACACAAGGCAGCAGCGCCGTAGAGCCGGTCTGTGACGTCACAACGGTGTTGTTCTCTGTTGCGAAGTGCTTCTCCGGAGTGTTGTAGATCTCGTCCAGGGGCGGGAAGGTGACTGTTAACTCGTTGTGCTCAGGCTTTAGCGTTGGAGGAGACGGCGATGGAGCTGGGAACAAATAAATTTGATTAAACTATTGATACAAAGCTCAAAGAAAAATTTAAATGCGTAACGTATTCACGAATCGATGCAAAGATCGACATACAAATCATAAGGAAAATTTCGAAAGGTTGCTTGGGCGTTAGGGTGGCGGAAAAGTTAAGGCACTGGACCGGCAATACAGAGGTACTGGGTTCGATTCCCGGTCACTTCCACCAGGTTATGCATAAAATATATCCATAGCTAATTAAATACTGGTGTAATACTTTTACTACTACATTGTACTAGTCATAAATGAGCCATCGTAATAATTGTAGTAAAAGTAAGAAATAACCTGGATTCAAAATTTATAAAAGCCCCGACCCAATCAAACATAGCTAAGAACCGTCTTAACAGACACTTTCGATAAAAAAACCGCATTCAAAACGGACCATCCGTAGGAGCTACGTTGCCAAAGACAGACACATAGATACACAAATGTTAAACTTATAATACCCATCTTTTTTTAACGCGGATACACCACAATTTTTTGTATCAATGGTACCCCTCTTTTTTATCGGGGGTTGATAAACATTCAGCAAAAATAGCTCCGCCAACTATTTAGATCCGCCAAAATCGTCTTTCAAGCTTTCCAGATATTAAACAAAACAACAAGGTTATAAAATTCTTTTTGAAAAAAAAAGGAAACTATGTTTAGAATTAGTGTTAAAAATAAATTAAGCCGAATGAACGTAAGACTTCCAATATTCGATAATTTAAAGACCGAAAATCCCTTTCCAATACAGATGATTTGTATTCGGTAAATTTTATTCGACGCAAATTGAATGAAATTTCTTAAAGCTGGGAATTTACTTGGAATTACTAACTAGCGCAATCTGAAAATTGTTCTCAAATAACTTCACAAATACTCAAAGTGGAGAAATCGGTGGCTTTTGTATCTTACATGTTAACAGTTATCACACGTTTTAACAATCTCTGCATATTTCAAAATTCAATAATAATTTGTTTAATTTCCTAATTATATTCTTGTGGATCCTGTTGTTTTTTTCGAACTATTACCTGCACTTAATTTACACTAAGGTTAGCCTTGGACCGCCACACTAATAAATACCTGGCTATCTATTTCTATTTCACAAACAATAAGAATATACCTATTTAGGTAAATAAATATCTGGCTATCTATTTCTTTTTAGAATCATCAGACTGGATTCCACGAAGGTGAATGCTTGAAAGTAACAGTTTTACCGAAGTAACAAAAACAATTTAACATTGAAATAAAAAATACATTTCAGTTTTTTAATCTACGGCCTGTCACTTGAAATTTTCGATTTCATTTCAAGTGATGAAAACATTTCAGAATTAAAGATTAGAAAAGCTCGGCTGTAATCAATTCTCTATTCACAAAAAGCAGGACATTTGGTTATAAAGAAAATCGAAATTGGGATAGATATAAAAGGGCATAAAATTAAATTGCTTGGCCCTAAGGATCCCTGGTAGCTGAAGAGGTCCGGATCCAAAGAATTAATTACACATTTCCACCATGTCGTAGCGACATAACAAAATTGCGTTTCCGACTCAACATGTGACTAGAAGGTCTGAGGGATGAGATGACAGCGGAAGATAATTTGGGGCTTAATTCCTTTTTTCTAGAATATAACTGACCGAGCGAGCGAAGCGTCCCTGTTTCAGCTTCACTACAATTTCTTTCGTATTTTTGGATTTACGGCTGTTCTCGACTACAGGCCACATTTCTCAACCGATTCTCGTGAAATTCCTCATAAAATTTCATAAGAATCAGTTCGATAAGTAGGTATGGTTTTTTTTTATTCATTCGAAAAATTCAAAATAGCGGACGAATGACAAATGTTGCGAGGTCTACAGCTCACAGAGCCGCTATAGTAGAATAGAATACGTATTTATTTGCTAAGAAAAAGTTTGTACGTACACCAGTGTCATAGTATGGTATATATGACAATAGGTAGTTTAGTTGTATAGATACACTAGCATCCAATTTAATAGCAGTGGTCTTTTCTCTTGTGAAATGCCGGTAGAGGCAGACATATAAAAGTGACCTTGTGGCTTGTGGCCTACTTGCGGAATTAAGTTCATAACTTCATTATTTAAAATATTCTAATTGAGGCTTTGTGTTTTTTGCAAATCGCTACTCCTGTGCACTTAGGCTGCAGCTTAGCTCGTGAAATGGGTGCCCAAGAGATTGGATTGCCCGCATTTGTTTTTATTTCGGCCGGTGGCGGCGGCCTGGAGCGGAGCACTTACTGCCATGTCGGACTCATGCGACAGATTCAAAAGAGACTGACTGGTTGGAAATTTACAAACGATGGCCGCTGGAAAGGAAAATGTTCGGGTGATGAGTGTCTTTGTGCTTAATTGTATTTATATGTATGAAGGTACATTCATACATATAAATACCATTAAGACGATGTATATCCTGTATATCTATATATCTGAGAATTGTTACCCCTCAACGTAAAAAGCGTTATAACTAGTAATAAGTTTGAATCATTCAATCGAAAATTTGTATGTGATACAAAATTGGTTTGTATATAGATACTTACGCTTATTGAATTCCACAGCGCATTTAAACCTTTTTTCGAAGCAACGCACAGTATAGTATATGTAATAAAAACAAGAGCCGTAGAGTGAACCCATAATATGCTACTATTTTGTACTTTTTAGATATTCCGGGTCAATCGACTTTTTACTGTTGCTCGTTGCGAGGGTGATGTCCCCTGGGTCACTATAAAATAACGATTATTGGCGGTTATATTTACCAATCGTCGCTCAGATGCGTCGATTATAGCCGAATTGAAGATCAAGTGCCGCTTATCGATCATTTTCCTCCACCGAATTCTGCAGTACTTCGGTCACGTAGCCGAAGTAACCGAAGTAATGCAGAATTCGAGCCAGATAGTTTAGAAAAGCTCATTGTTGTTGTAAGTCAGTCAGTCAGTAGTTGGCCACGTGGAAGGAAAAAGGGCCCGTGGGAGATCACCGATCCGATGGAGCGATGCCGTGAAAGAAACCTTTCAGGAAACCCATTCCTATCTCCTAGCAATATCCATTATATAAATTATCAATACTTTTCTAAGAAGTTTGATCACTATTGTCCCCTGGGTCACGGGACAGAATAACAATAAGAAACAGTTGATCCACCCGCCTACATATTACTGGTTGCTCTAAAATCTAATTTAACACCGGTTTGCTATTAATGAAGTAAGTAAGCAAAATATCATCAATCATTATCATAATGATTTGTTATTCATTTATTTTATTATTTTATTTATTTATGAGAGGTATAATTTCAATATCTCTCCATGAAAATGAATCGAGGCGTGTGGCGAAGTGATTAAGCATCGGTTGAAAAGTTAAAACAATCCAACGCTTTTATTGTTATTTCACATTTCTGAATAAATAATCGATTTAAATCCATGGCTATTCGACTGTTCAGAATCACTTTGCATATTAAGATGATTCGATTGATTGTATTGATGTAAAACGTAAACGTTTAAGTCAACATATCATTGCTTGGTGTAATTAGCTTATTTTTTTAATGCAGTGTAGATTTTAATTGAATGCTGATTTAAACATTTGAACAAGGTTTAAAAAAAAAAACTTGAATATATTACAAATAAATAAATAATGCTGCGGCATGTTTAAAATTACGTTACAATTACAATGGCTACTAACTAAATAACTAACTGCGCTGGCTCAGCGACCCAAAATGAGTCTTGGCCTCCGACACAAGAGCTCGTCACTTTACCCGATCCTGCGCAATCTCTCGCCAGTTTGTGGCTCCGAAGCTACTGCCATTACTATATTATTTAATATTTTCAAGTATTTCAGAATACTACAAAACAATAAACATTACATATTACCAGCACAACAGCTTAAATAATAAACTGAAAATTACATTTGAATCACATTTTGAAGTCCGTGCCAAACCACTTAATTATTACTGTTTAAACAGATGCCACGCCTGAAGCATTTTATTATTACTATTTGTTTATTAGAATACGAGTATTTTTGTTCGATATAGAAGTTTACGTGTGATATGGCACCGACTTCAAAAGGTGGTACAAATATAATTTGTATATTATTTTAAGCCATTGTGCTGGTAACTTGGGTATTTTACATTGATTTTGATGCATAGAAAACTATCGTGAGTCTCAGACACATTAAAATACATAAATTGGTTTACTCACGTCGTAAAAGTCAAATAACGCTCGCCATGTTTCGAATCGGTACGCGATTCATCACCAGAGACGCTCTGCCGCGACGGCGGCGGCCAACAGAACACGTGTTCGAAATGAGTAAACCCGTTAATGTATTTTAATTTGATTTTGAGACATTTAATAGGTATTCACAATTTTGCTCCCTTAAATGCAAATAAACTAAAAAGTTCGCAGGTTGGCAGCATTTAAATGCTTTCGACAGGACTAGTGAGAGACAAAGCGGCAAAATGAAAAGGGGCCAAATTGAAAACATACGTGGCATGAGTAACGCGACGCGGCCCGGGCGCTTGCATTTGTCTCCTGAAATTTGTGCCGAAAAACCCCTTTGCTAATTTTTTAACAACCGCTTATGTAACCTCGCCACCACTTCAGTACGTCGTAAACTGAAAGCTTTAGTGGGAGCGTAAAGGGTTATACCCGTTCTTTTTTTATTGTCGTGCCGAAACTTTTTCTTTGTGCAAATTTCAGCGCAGAGTGGTTTATGAGAGTGAGGGAAAGTTGGAACTGATCTAAACTTTGTACAGAGAATCCCAGTTTCATTTTGAGTTTGTCACAACAGCGTTAAGCTCAAACAAATATGAGTATTTACATGCACAATCACGATTGTTGAAAATGGCATATCGTTAAAGTTTTTGGCAATTGTATCAAATGTGCCCGGATTAAATGAATACGTTAGTGATCGGCGTTTTAATATTTAATCACTCGCGTTCGGAACTCATTGCATCAGTTTTATTGACTTTAATTGATGAATGATTTTAAATTAAGTAGGTGTTTCGTTATTTTTTATGACCGCATCAATGTGTCGGATTAAGGCTTTTAAGGCGACGGGTAATGCGAATCTAGCGCCACTTTCGATTTTTTTCTTATACCTTCATAATCTGATATTCTTTTAGAAATAGCTGAAGTCTAGGAGCTAGCGAAACACCTTTAATATTTATTAAATCACTATATACAATTGGTTCACTGTAGTTTACCTTACAAAACTTGTTCACGTCGAAAGCGGCCACAATAGTTTTGGGCAAGTTTTTAGAGACAACTAAAGAACAAGAAATTGTGTTTAATGATTTAATAAACGCTAAAGGTGTTTTTCCAGCTCCTAATATCTTGCAATTACTGAAAATTTATCTGGTTCGGAAGATATAATAAAAATTCGTAAGTGGCGCTAGTTTCGCAATACCCGTCCCCTTAATATAAATCAGCAGCTTGCTTTTAGCCGAATGTCTATAAAAATTACAGATTTCATTCTCCATGATTCAAATACGAGTATTACGATTAAGGAAATTATGGCCTGCACGATTATCGAATAAGACCCGTATTTTATTACACGGTTTTTTACTTATTTACGTTTGCATAAGGAGCGTTCATTATATTTTAACTGAAACAGAGGTTATATTCATGAAATAAGGAAGAATTGTTGCGCTTATTGCCGTTGACGGTAACGATATATTTTTTATTCTTGTACGATAATTAATTTCTTTATCCTCGGAGTTGTAGGTACATTTTGGTACACAACAAGTTACTACAAGTTCAGGGTAAGCTCCAGCAGACTAACAATATGTAGGTAAGCCAGATTACCAATATCAGCTGTTTGTCTCCACACTGCTTATGCACATAAGTGCGAGGAAATATGTTCTAACATCTGCCTCTGATTGAGTAGTATTGGACAACGATACACTTTACAAATAACAAAGAAAAAGCAGCTGGAATATCTTGATAACAAGGGTCGGCATTAGTTACTCATACTATATAAAGCGATGATGTTTTAAGGTTAATATTACATTTGTGCCTATACAAACCGCCACTTGTAATTTCTCTCCGTTGTTCGCTTCTCACCCACACATGGCATTATTAAGATTGAACTGATCCACTTTAACCAAACTTCGCTAGTCATTGCGCTCTGCACACAACAATGTTCTAAGTAATCACCTATGGCCTTTTCTTTTGTAGGTCAGCACTCCCCCACTAGATCTTTCCCATATTTTTTTAGAGAAGTTTGCTGGTTGTGTACCCTTGTGGCTTGTCAATTCGTGTCAGTATCGATAGCATCTGGCCTTACCTTCTCCTGCGCCGATGACGGTGTGGATGAGGAGCACTACGACGCACACGCACCGCTGCCCCTCCACCGACATCGCGGCGGTGGATTCCAAGCCTGTAACAAACAAATAACCAATGTACAAGTAGGTACTGTCATTGCATTGGACTGTGGTCTAGGCATATCCGCAATATACACATTGAAAAAAAAAAGGTAACCACAACACAACGTGAATTTGATTTCATGACAAATAGTTTCACCAGCTCAGTGCCAAAATGAAATTTAATAAAACTAATAGCAAAATACACTTTAATACTTAATTATAAAAACATCAATATAATGTAGCATGCATTACTTGTAATCAAGTTTTGGTGATAGAACAGAAAGCTTTGGCTGAATCGAAACCTTCTTAGTCTGAAGTAATGTACGAGTACGTCTTATATTTTTAAAACTAAAACCATAACTCCCTCGGGAGTTATAACAATCTATAATTCCCGCAGTAACAATATAGGCCTTTGGCCTTAGTACAGTACACTTGCATGTAATAACATCTTTTACGAGCAAATGTGATGAAAATGTATTTTTTACTAGTTTAGTAGAGGTGAAACGTAAAAAAAATTATATATGATTAAGTTCAAGATTGTTTTTCAATCACATTTTTTTCAATAAACAATATATTATTATCGTCTTCTAATATTTAGACTGAAAAATAAAATACAATTCGCAACTCCATGGGTTTTAGAACCACGGTATGCTACTAAAAGTCCTAACACTTAATGATATTTTAAAGCAATGAATTGACATGGCCGATTTTGATTCACTGAAAGATGCCACCCTTTCAGGGAAACACATGTCCAACAAAGAGTGGGGGAAAATAATGGGCCTTTCTCCGCAAAGGCTGAGCGGTACAATACATCCATCACTGGGTTTGAATAGACCATCTCACGCCCCTCCGACAAGAAACACTTAACCGACTCCAACGGTGCGGTGGTACTGCTGTGACCTCAACTCAAAGTCATGGAATAAATGAATTGTGGAGTCAGGGTATCATCTGGGTATTATGCACTCATTTGGATTATTTTACACAATATTTTACTGAAAATTACACTTGTAGTAAAGTGACGAAACACATCAAAAAGGATATCGTAGCAAAATGGCAACAGGTTATCATTTATTTATTACATGGATCCTGTAATGAATGCTATATTTTCGTAAGTATGCAGTTTTGATACAATGTTAAAACGTAAGTTTGCGTATTCCGTTGCAACGACAATAGGCGAAATGTTAAAGAACACTATTACAAACATCACAATTTACCACAATCTTCAAACACGAGTAGGTACTCGTACAATTAAGCAATACGCATTTTTTTCTATAACACTCCTTTATTTACTTAATATTGTTTTTGGCATGAAGTTCTTTCATAGTAGAACATTAATATGACGCTGATATTATACGTGATATTAATACAATGCGATTGGAAATGCGATTTACCTGCCGTGTAGGTATAGCCCGGCTAGGTATACGATGCTGGCAATTCTTTTTCACGCCGAGGCATGTACGAGTATCATGCTTTTATAAAAATGAAAAAAAAAAAACACATTACAATTAGATCAAATTACAACATGAAAATATTTAAAAGTGACCAACAAATGTCAAAAGTTATAATTTTTGATTGCTGAACGCTGTGATGTTGTGTCAAAAATTGATATTAAAACAAAAGAAGGTTGTTTTCGGACGAAGCGCCTGAAATGTTGGTTGAAATATCATTACATGCTCGCTTCATGATATTTCATAGTATATTTGGGCAAAAATACATTCTTTACACTAACAAGGCAAGTCTTAATTGTAGAACGAGAAAAAAAAAAATTTTTGCAAATCCGATACGATATTATTATATTAGGCGCTATGAACCTATTTTCAAAAATCATACTTTTAAACTTACACCATAATGTCAATTGTGCCGACATGCCCTTATAACGGCATGACGTCATCCGGAAGAAATAGGTAATCAATTTCAAATCTAACATAAACCATAATTCGACCTCATACATAATGCTGTGACATGGTAGGTACCTACGTATACATTTTTTTACACTGAAGCAACGTGAAGGTATGGACCTTTGTGCGGAAATCCCATCAGCGAGTTTTTTTATTTGTTTCCTATTCAATTAACATTTTCGTTTGGACCTATCCATTATAAGTACTTCCTTCCCAAATCCGGAAAAATATTTTTAACTTTTGCTTGTTTTGTACCTTTGTCATCCGTGCCCCATTCATTCGCGATGAAAATGATTAATTACTCTACATTTGAATCCATTCGTTCATTCAGCTGAATTCCGTTATCTACAAATTTGGTAAATGAAATGAGTTTTAGAGGGTTCCCAACAAGATTTTTCCGCTCAGGTGACTTCATTTTGATAACTTTGTACTCGTACGTTTTAATATGGGTAATTGAAATAATACACGAGCTTTTGCTTGAACTACATTTTACGTTTATATTTTTTGTATATAAAATGATATCAACAGCGAAATAGTAGGTATATTTAGTGACACGCGGCACGTGAATCCCCTTGCCAATATGAATTCTGTGGAAGCATTTCCACCATTAAGGTATATTTTTCTCAACTGTTAAGATATTTATATTTTTGGTTAAATGTACTGTTTAAAAAATATACAAATTTGACATTTTGTGCAGTATGCAGTTCAAATATTGATGACAATATGACTGTCATGTAAGGAATTTATTAAAAAATGTATAGTGTAACTATGATATATATTATGGCAACTGTACTAGCCAAGGCGAAATAATAGTGTAAACTCATGTTTACAGAAATAATAGTTTACACTATTATAGAGAAAGGTCAAGATATATTTTTGATCATTCATTGAGCTTCCTACACAGACACTAACTTCAAAGCGGCAGGACCGCAAAAACTACATTATCTATCGTTTGCCTGGTCATTAATTTCATCTAGCCGTGCCTTTACCGAAGGACGGTACATAAAAGCTTCTGTATCGGCGTAAAGTGGTCGAGCGATGCTTTGGCCTTAGTGTATGTATGTTTGTGGTCACCCTTTGAGCATCTATATAGAGGCAGGCATGCACCTATAAAGATGGTGAGTGTACTTAGATCCTCACTGTTATAAGATCGATATTGTTGACTCTGTTTATGTGAAGTTCAGTATGTTATATCGTCGTCTAGTACCCATAACACAAGCCTTCTTGAGCTTAATTTGGGACTAGATCGATTTGTGTGAGGTTGTCCGATATTTATTTATTTATGAAATCTAAAGGCATGAATGAGTACGAAATTATGATGCAACTTACCTAATAAGTGCATATAATTAAGACAAGTACATAAAATTATAGTTATTACTTCGTTAATTTCGATACACTTGTCCGAATACTTGACTACATTATTAACAATGACATGCACTTACGTTGTACTCTGATTCAGATTTTTAAAAACTTCCCAAGTCGCACTATTAATGACATTAATATCATGCGAAACTGTTGGGGTATCTTTTTTTGCCAAAATATACAAACAAACATAATAACATAAAAGCTTATTAAAAGTGAAAAATGTGTTGTGTTCATCAAAAATGTGACTTGGCTTGATGAACAAAATGTCGACGCCAATTATACTAAATCTTATTTTACGAGCGTTGATTCAATTTGAAACTCCCGGGAAACAATTTTAATTTTCTCGGCTTGTCTATGGATTGTTTATTTCAAGGCGGAGGCCTGATTCAATTGACATTGACTTGTATAGCCAATAGCCATTCGAGTAATATAAGAGATATGTGATGTATCCGATTTTACTATTCGAGTTGCATTATTGCATGTATTTATTTATTGAAAATTTATTGCACAAAACAAAAAACAGTAGGTGGCACTGATACCGATTACCGATAGGTACCGATTTTTACTATTCGAGTTGCATATTGCAAGTATTTATTCAAGTCAGTAGAAATTACGAACTTAGTGCTAAATGACATGCTCTATAAAGTCAATCGTAACGCCAAACAGAGATACTTCAAGTGCCCACTTGAAATTTAAACGTTCTGAGAGAGTCTAAGATACAAGTGAACATATATTATACTAAAATGATCCTTATTACTTATCTGCTTGAACCCATCTGATAAATGTGTGTGAAGGTAAATGGGTCTACATAGTAGTTTTTTTATCATTTGATAGCTTAGAACACTAAGTCCACGGAACTTTGCAACGATGCTGCGAAGAAACTGAGATATTACTAATTAAAAGATCTCGCAAAGTTCTGTCGACTTAGCGCCCTAAGCTATCAAATGATAAAAAAAAAACTAATAGCAACACTGCGCACATATTATTTGCAACGATGCAGTGAAGAAACTGAGATATTACTAATTAAAAATAAAATTTTCACAAAAAATAACCACCTTCAATAAGAAGAAAAAACAATGAAATCATCTTAGACGTGCCTATAATACTTGAAGAGTTCCTTCGATTCCTCATGGTTCTCATCATTAGATCTTCTGGTGAAGGTCTGATATTTGGAGATGCCTACTCTCTATCAAAAAATTAGTTTTCGAAAGAGGTTCATAAATGACGGAGTTCTGAGGAAAGAAGAAAACATAAAAAAGATCACCGAATTGAGAACCTCCTGCTTTTTGAAGTCGGTTGAAAATAGACACTGTACACCCCGGTCGTTTGTATAATGTCAATAATATTTGGTATTTTATAATTGTACGCTTGTCGAAACGCAGTAGTATGTTCATCTCTATGAAAAAGAAAAATGGCATCATACTGAAGCTAATAGTACTTATCGTTTAAGTAGAAATATAGTGGACAGATCTCGGATATATATCAGTATCGAACGTCGAATTGAGGCCATGGTATTTTCCGCGGCGAAGCCCTCTGGGGCTGTCGCATTTTGCTTAATCTTTTGGGAATTGTTCGAGTAACAAGAATATTATATTTTTTCTGATATAAGAAAAACAGAAGCAGGACCCATTTTGGAAAATTTAAATTGTTCATCCAGGCATTTATTTTTAATATTGGAATGAATAGTCATAGTTCCATGCGTTATAATTAAGGTCAATGTGAATTTCAATTCATTTGTGGTTAGAGTGCCAACGGCTCACTTATCGGCTTTCATGAAGGAGGAGCTCTGGCCAAAGGGTGTCGTATTCCGGAGTATTCGGGGCCGGTTAGTTGACGCTAAGAAGCGACAAATCTCCTATTTAACGTGTTTTGTGAATTAATAAAAACCTACAATTATTTTTATTATTATAGCAGAAACGTCTGCTAGCGTAAACCAAATGTTTAGAATGAAGCGAAAAATTTAACCCTGTCTGAACCATTTTTTTTTATTTTTGGCTTCATACTAAACATTTAATTCATAAATAGGTACGTTTTTAATATGCATGGCATCTATAGGCCACAGTTGCCTGATAATAAATGATTTATTATTATTATTAGAAGCACGCTATGCAGTGCAAGTATGGTTTAGTAATTACATTAACTTAATGTACACTGTGGTTTTTATCAGTGCCAAATTCTTTAATACGTTACTACATGGACGCGTAAATTACTGACAAATAATGAAACCATGAACACCAGTATTCGCTTTCATTGATGTCTCAAACAAATACTCACGACTTTTAATAAAAGATCCAATGTTTTCTTAATTCGACCGTAATGGCCGCTAGACAAGACTTTACGTTTAATCATCCCCAGTCTGTACTCCCATTAAGACGTATTAATCTAAAAAAGGATTTTTAGGGCACCGTACTGGATGTCAGCAGAGTTTGCTGAAATTGGTGATCTTTCGCTATTTGCTCATTGAGTAACTTTTTTTGAGGTACATGGTACATGAGAAGCGATTTGGGTTCAGTACTATTCACTTATTAATTATCAATCTTAGGCTACGTAAGGGGCAGGGCACAAGCTTCCGATGGATAGGAGTGTCGAGATCGATCTCTTGACTATACGCGTTGAGTCCAGGAGTACCAACTGCTTTGCGCTGCTGAAAGAATTCTGCGATTAGAAAGTAGAAGCGAAAATAGTATTTGCGAATTGTGTATCAATCTCAAAATAAACGTACCTACTTGTAAAGCCTTGACACGGCCACAAAATTAAATACTTTTGTCGTCAGGCGCGGCAGGGTCATGATTGGTTGTGGGTCCACACTTCTCGTGAGGTTGGGTGAATATGATAGTGTGGAGAGGCTGCGGAAACCCATACTTAGGCCAACTTCGGTCAACTTCGCGAGTAGTGAGGAGCCACAATGGTTTTTTAGGGTTCCGTACCCAAAGGGTAAAAACGGGACCCTATTACCTACTGAGACTTCGCTGTCCGTTCGTCCGTCCGTCTGTCACCAGGCTGTATCTCAAGAACGGTGATAGCTAGACCGTTGAAAATTTCACAGATGATGTATTTCTATTGCCGCTATAACAACAAATACTAAAAATAAAATAAAATAAATATTTAAGGGGGGCTCCCATACAACAATCTTGTTATAAATTATATATATGTATAGGTACGGAACCCTTCATGCGCGAGTCGGACTCGCACTTGTTTTTTTTTATCAATTTGCATTGTTGATCAACTCTAGGAAGGTTCTAGATATTCCTAACTCCTCTAACCTAATGGATACCATAAATATATTATAAAGCAGAAAGATAAGACGTTTATAAACTCGTTTCTTGATTTTAGTTTTTGTATTTCTATGTAGGTATGGATTTGTCTTTATTATGTTATGGTGAAATCCTTTTAGTACGGAACCGTTATAAACCATTCATATATACCACATCAAAAGCTCGGTAAGTATGAAGTCATTGAAAATAGTATAAATAATGGATATTGCACCATTTTGTCATAATTTTTTATTAAGAGCAATTCTTCTCGAATATCACTCGGCTTAATCAAATTATCTCCTACAGTAACAATTCCAATTCTAATACATTACAAACACGTGCCTTTGGTTAAAATTAAACATTTTTAATTAAATTTATGTGAAATATCATCACTACGTCACTTTACGTTACTTTACGTTATGGAGCTCTACTTTTGAAAAAAAAGGAAATTTGAAGTAGGACAAAGTAATATAATTAATTCTTTTAATTAATTATATTTAATTTAACTAATTATGCGGTCCGCTTGTCGCCCTTATGCCCTTGATATAGCCTGAGAGTAGCATCGCTTAACTGGTTCTGTGATAATATTATAATATACAGGGTGTAACCGACAGCGTACCGAAAACTTAAACTGTAGTTTTAGACCATAATCACGAACTGAAAACGAGTGTTCATTTTCTCGGAAAACTCAAGGATAAGATTTTCTAAAATAAATTATAAAACTCGACGCGCAATCCAATTCTCTCGGGTGCAGACGCGCGGGGAGGGGAGCACGCGGCAAGCATCGACCGTTCCAGGCGCTCCCCACTCCACTCACGCGTCGGCGCAAAACATACCGTTACACCAATGCGCATCGAATGACATGAATGAATGCAACCACAAAAACAACGCAAGCACAGATCACAACTAGAAGTTAGTACCTAACACCAATAACAACTGATCGATAAATTAAAACAGTCTAACAAGATTATTTTCATTCAAGCAAGTAAAGCAAATAAAATGTGCGGGTAGGTAAATATTAATCATGCCTCCGACCGTAACGGCGAACGGGCGCGTACTGGCCTGGCGGATCAATGACCGGCCAGTACCGTTATCTGTCCCACTCCACGCGCTTACATAATACTGTTTGTGATACGTTGCGTGTTTTGCGGAAAATGCTATTTTAATGCGATTTTTCATGAAAAATTGTTACCGGTAGAGTTCGATTAACGGAAAAATAAAGAAAAAATTAAAACTCGCGAGGAAAATTTGTGAATTTTGTCAAAGAAATTTCCACGATTTTCCAGCCCAGAATAATGGTCTGAAGCCATGGTTTCAGTTTTCGGTACACCGTCGGTTACACCCTGTATATTTATTTAGCCCTCGACTAGGTGGACAGATGACCTCGTTAGGGTCGATGGCTGCGGTCTACACAGGATCGTACATTGTGGCAAACTATGGGGGAGGTCTATGTTCAGCAGTGGACGTCTGCGGCTGATAGATAGATTGATAGATAGGTATATTTATAACTAGGATGCGCCCGCAACTTCGTCCGCGTATTTTTTCTTCTTTAACGTCAGTTGGTAAAATGTATCCTATATCCATCTTTGGATGTTCAGCATCAGCTATGCCTGTACCAGACTGACGTGGCGCCGCGCGCCCATACAATAAATTACGATCCTGCATCACGCTATTAAAAATTTCCCTGAAATCATAACCCTTCTCCATGGAAAACTGATTTTCTGAATTTAGAATTTTATAGTATAGATGAATTTTCGGCCAAAAACGAAAACAAACGCCGACAACGGAATGATTTCACTTCTGCTAGCACACTACGTTGTCGCATTGTCACTCGTATCAATTGTCTTTCTCCATTGTCTCGGAAAGTAACGAAAAATATTAAAATCCCCAAGTTTGCTTAATTAAAATCTAGAGTTTTCACACGTTATTGCGGTATTTTTCAAGATTGTTTTTTATTTCCAAAACAATGGCAAAAATGCGATTTTACGCTGTTACATCTTGAAAACGATCAGAAATGTAATCCATAAAATAATACGAGTATGCCTTAAATTTTATATGTAAAGCAGAATACAAAATTTTCTAATATTTGTTGGAGAAACTATTATTAATAATGCTTTGCAATTTGCCTGCGACTATTTAGTTTCGTAGGAGTAAAAACCTCACCCTAGCTCCAACATTATCAGATAAAATTTTAACTACGTTACTGTGACTTTTAAATTTGTGTTTTGTTTGGTTTATGGTAAAAGTATATACATTTATAAACGATACAGGTAAATAGGTAAAATGAAAATTAACTTAAAGTACAAACATGATTACCAGGTCCTAGGTAATTGTGAGGAAACAAATGGTATATAAACAAAAACATATAGCACGATGAAATGAATGAACACACATGAATAACGTAACAAAACGCAACAGAAATAGGTAAAGAAATTATTAAACATTATTGTAGTAGGTACATAACCTAGCTAGGTTATACACTACAATTTGTTTAATTGTTATATTAAAATTCTAGCTTAGGTATTGTCATATAATGTCATCATTTTGTAACTTATCGCAAAATAAAATATGTTTTAGGAAAAAAGCTTCTCCGTGACAACTAGGTGTTTCTCTGAAAACTTATCTTTACGTAGAAAAAAATTATATGGTAATAGGCGTTTTAATTAAGTATATTAAATTAAAGCCTTTTAAAGTCTCACATTAAATTTGATGTTTCAATAGAAGTTTGGTTAACACTCTCATATACTTGTATGTAGGTAGTTAGGTATAAAATATTCGTATCTAAGTATTTATCAAACTATATTGCCGGCGCGATGGTAACAGTTGCAACCTGATTCGGAAATAGTTCGAGTGTGCTGCTAAAATAACTGTCTAGAGTCCTGGAGTTCAGTTTACCAGTCACGTATTTTCACAAGACTCGTAATGTTGATTGTCCTTACATAGCAGTATGCGGTTCTTCAAGAGGGGAGTTAATAGGTTCTTAAAGGGTTTGACGGGCCTCAGCATGAAAGAATCCCTATCGTTGTCTATACCTTCATGACTAACAATCCCCATTTTCCTAGCCTCTGTAGTATCTAATGTACTGCATCTTCGGTTTTTTTATGACGGTCACTCATTTAACCTTTTGAGCGCCAAAGGCGGCAAAGGACGTTAACGGAAAGCTGTGCCCCAGACGGTACGACGTCACTTGCCGCTACACAATGTCATACTCCTGTCGACTTGGCACCAGGAACACAGTTTTCTGTCAAGGAGTTGAGCGGTCGAAATGGTAAATAAAACAGTTTAAATTAATTATATTTTCGTGTATAGCTTATTTGAGTAATCGATTTTTCAAGAGCATGAATTCAGGGTAGACCCCGGAAACACGGAAGCTGTATACCTTCCGGAACGTCGGGAAAGTACAATGCGATTAAATTGTTTTTTTTTGATAAAAAACGAAACGAAGTTTTCTGGCACAGTAACTTCTTCTTTCGTTAAAATTATCTGTGGATCTCGCTGGAATGTAAAAGTCCGCTAGCGCCGTAAAGAAGACACTACACCAGCCCGTCTAGCACAAACTATGCTTCACGACTCTTGTCGTAGTTACGACATAGCGCTACGCGTCACTCTCTCACATTACTGCACAAAAAGAGACAGAAATAGTCACGCGCGAGAAATAGTCGCGTGTGATAGTTGTGCTAGAGGTCATAGAGGTACAGGTCCACAGATTTAGCAACTCTTGCGGCAAACTTTCGTCTATATAGTTGGCACAGGCTTCTCCAATTTTACACATCTTAGCACGACTTGCGACAATTTCATCTAGCTTACCAGGTACCCTCAGTAAATCGTCATCCAACCTAGACTCAGAGCCTCAATATTAAATCATTCGAGGTTTATTTATTGTATTCTCCGTTCGACCATCTCGGGAAAGTTTAATCATGTCATCATTAGTATAATTTACATCAAGCCTTAGCGACCCTTGTTAAACAATATTAGGGTCAAGATCTTCAAAGTCTTATGAAATCCGGGATCCTACTAAGAACGGGATTATGCCTCCTTGAATCAGCAAAACACTTGGCTTCTTAACTAATTAGGCATTTCAATTGCACTGTAACTTAAACCTATCTTATTGAAGTGGGGTTTACTTGGGCACTACTTCAAATAAATTATTCGTGTAAGGATTAAAGTAAATCTAATTAAATATTTTTCAAGAGGTTTTATGAAAATGTATAGTTTTGGATTTATTAAGACTCTTAGAAATACGTTTTTATTATTTATACTATTAAGTGTATAAAAATAACAGAAAAGTTACGAAACTATGCAAAGTTTTAACTAAACTATAATATTTAAATAAAACAATTTGACTTTGTCAACCTTTGACAACGGTATCTGTAAAGGTACCGAAACGTCAGGGAGTCTCAAATAATTAATATACGCGATATAATCCATTTAAATTGTTTTATTTAAACTAAAATAATAGCTGTTTTCTTGTCTAGACGATGTACGCCTACGCAACTATAATATAATTTTGTCAATTTCAACGAACTGCTGCAGGACGATAGTGAGGAATAAAACGAACACCCCCTCCATTAAGGTTCCTCATATGACGGAATATGTTATTCCCTATTTGCTCATAAATCATATGAAATGGCCGTTAAACTACTTTTATGGGTATTTTCTAGGTCTTGGAGGGTCTCTTTCTTTGCGCATTTAACGTTGGAGTAACGTAGGTAAATGGCATATTTAATTTGTTCCGTAGTTTTAAGACATTTAGTCCAAGAAATGAATTATGTCAATTTGGTTCGATTAATATCAAACTCCAGAATTAACGAAGTAGTTCGACTACCACTGACATAAGTGTCCAGTGTATGGCCGGTATATTTACACTTTTGGTATTTCAACTGCGTTAAGGGGCATATAATTTTTTTTAATATCGGACAACCTCACACAAATCGATCTAGTCCCACAGTAAGCTCTAGTAGGCATGTAGAAGATGCTAAAAGTATACTTATATAGATAAATAAATAATTAAATAAAAATAACATCCATGACCCAGGCACAAATATTCGAGTTCATCTGTTTGCTCGTTTACCCCCTATGACATAAAAAAATTGCCCTTGCCGGGATTCAAACTCAGGGCCGGCGGCTCAGTAGGCAGCTGCTTTACCACTGCGACAACTGCGTCGTCAAAACTTTGATAGAGTCTGAAGTAAACAGATCACATTGATTCGAATATTTATTTCAGATATGCAACAAAAGTACGTTTAATTTTAAATTGATTTATGTATACATAACAAATCCTTCGAAAAGTTAAAATATCCAATATCAACACGCAAACCCAGAAGCGCGGCCGCGTATCATGGCTGTCCATAAAAAATAACGGTTTCGTTTCCAAGTAATTGGTTTTCACGATTTACTCCCTTGATGTGCGCGTGCGGCTGGGAGATTGAGGGAGATGGGCGCGTAAAAATAAAGGCTCAAATACACATTGTTAGTCCCTCATTCTTACATATTTATAAAGAGGTCAATCGTCAAATCTGACTCTGACAGCATTTGGAAGGCTACGGTATATCTTTTTCGTCCAATCCCGCAGCGCAGTATCTTAGGATGAAAGTCTGTGATAGGTGCATGTTGCTAGTGATGACTTACTTACAGCACGGAAATTGGTGGTTCAGTAACCGACATAGCTCAAAGATTTGCAAAAGTTAGGTGCCAATGGCCAACACACATCATTCGTAGAACCGACGGCAGTGGCGGGACGGCTGAACTGTGGTCGACGAGTTCTTGGATGGTTACTGTGACTTCCAGGTTTCAGGGCAGGAATAGGTTCAATAAAACAACACAAACGTGCTTACTGTGGACCACGATCTACCCACTCCCGTTGACGTCTGTCATAGTAATGGTGGCAGGGTGCAGGTGTCGGAGACACTTTATTATAATACAGAAGTCTATATACTACAGTTACTATGCATCGGAAGACGCAGGCTGATAACCTCGTGAGGAGTAAAGGTCATTGAAGTCCACTGAATGCGAGCGGCGCGAAACGTTCTTTGAGGAAGGCCTATGTCAAGCCGTGGATGTCTTTTGCTTAAATATTTAATGTTTTTTTATTGTTGACGAGGCTTTTTAAAAAATACTACTAAATAAAATACGACATAAAAACCTATGAATAACTTATAGATTCAAAAAAATATATTGTATGGATGAATGAATGAATTAAACATTTATTTCAGGCAAGTGTGGCTATATCATATCTTAAAACTAACATACATAGCAAATAAAAAATAATAACAATAATTTAAACGTATGAAAATGATAAAAACATAAGTAACTAAACTACTCAGGTTTTAACAACAACGGTTTACGCGCGAACGAGGTATCAGAATAGCCGTCCACGGAAACGTCGGAATATGACACCCTTCGGCTAATACTCCTTTGTCTCTAGAGGGCCCGTTGAAACTCTCAGCACGGAGATTAAAACTCAAGTCGTGGCGAGACTCAAATGTTACAGATTGAATCCGGTATCATCCTTATACATATTCCACGTTCTCGTCACACCTCTAGGAAAATTAATGTTCCCAATTGCCCCGACTAACCTTACACGCGTACCCTGTTTGGTTTTATTTCCACCATGTCGTGGCAACGGGCTCATTTATAACCAGCTAGTAATATTACGGTACGTGTAAAGTGTATTTCAGTTAAGCCTACTGTCAGTTAACTGGGCTTAGCAGCTTACTGAGCAATTTAGTGGTGTCGAATACGCTTTCACCGAAACCGAACTGGTGAATGTAGATGATGAAACGGTTTTAGCTATGTTGCGTATAGTTAGGTTCTATTGGGTACTGAAAAAGATACAACGAACATAAAAATGGTCCATAAAATTCCGTTTTTGATATATTATAATGTAACTAATTTTTCGTGACACACATGCTCACACTTGTGATCAATACTCCATAATTTAATATTTAAAAAAAAACGTACAAGATATATAACGTCGTAACCCTCTCCTGCATAATGTTTTTGTATCTTTAAATGAGTTATCCTAATAATGAGTGATGATCTACTAAGCAAAAGGACATAATCTTGGTCACCGACTGCCATAGGCAGCTGTATTAAAATAATCTCTGGCGTATAAGAAAGTAGGTACTTACTAAGCGTAGGATAAATCCGGGGTAAGACCCATAAGTTTAAGAATAGGTAAGAAAATACAAAATAAATATATAAAATCCGTTTATACGTTTAGTAATATATATTTTTTTCCATAGTCATTATAAAAAACTTAAGGAGATTCTAGTTTAATTTTAAGTTTGGTCATAAAAGAATAATTATTCGTTTTAGTCTATCCCTGTGTTCGACGATTTAGTACGAAAAACTACTCATTTTCTGTCAAACCATACAAACTGACTCACTTTCTATGGTTTGACAGTTAATTTGCTTAGAAGAGTTAGCGTGGTTTGACTAACTCTTCCAAGCAAATGAACGTTTACCATCAAGGGATGTTGAACAGTTAAGGAACTGGCACAAAACGATCATAATTCATGATTAATCTCATTAATTTAAGAGTAGTTTACGCAACAAACACCCTTCTTGTGTTTCATTGGGTAGAGATGGGATAGGCGAGGATGGAGATGCGGATTCGCGATTTGGTTGGTACGACTTAACCATTATGCTGACGACTCGCCGAGTGGTAGTGCAGTTGCTTACTGAGCTGACGGTTTTGGGTTCGAATCCCGACAAGGGCAAATATTTGTGTGATAAACTTGAATATGAATTTTTCCCGGTACGAAAATGTATTTGTCTATATACATATGCATATTGTTGTTTATTACCTAGCCATAATACAAGCCTACCAAGGCCTGTCCGATATTTATTTATTATAGTATCCATATTGACGTCAAAAACAGCTATTTACGCACACACATTACAAATACTAGATACGTTAATTTCTACCATGTATAAGTTTTGTGTATCTCCTTCCCGCTATTATCAATTATTTTACTTCACCCTAGGCCGTAAGTGGGATTTTCCGCCCGCGGAGGGAAAATCTCACTTCTCAGCCAAGGCAAGACGTAATACTTTAGACAACCACAGGCGGTAATTCGTAAAGCCTCAAATCGCATATTTATGGACACAAATACCTGCGATCTAGAACATTCACGAATTCACCGGCCTAGGTATGTAATGTACTAAAAAGATAGTCAACGAGTAATCCTAACATAAAACGTGTTTTCAGAAGTTATTTTAAAATTGTCTTTCTCTTCATATAATAGCGGGTCATTTGCGGGTGCTTATTTCCTGTAATGCTCTCTGTTTTGCTTTGTAAGGAGCGGATAGTCTCCAGTTCATTCCAATTATTGCTTTGAAGTAATCCGCTGTATTTCCTTATTTTGTAGAACAGTGTTTATTTTTCTAGTTTGATGCAGCGCACATAGGGGTAAATTCACGATCTACGGGGCCAAAAGTCGATTTATCAAAACAATAAATACCTCTGCGATAACAGATACCTACAGTAGAGGACCCTTTAGCGGGTACATAACAATCCCCACTATCCCCGTATGCACGTTCTAACTCGTTTCACGTCAGTCGGAATTTGTTCGTTTCACTTCGTGTACGTTGCTTGTTCTTGGCGCTCTTAGAAAAGCGAAACTTTGAAGGTGTGGTTTATTGTTTTTAAGCGACCAAGAGTGAAACAAATTATGGATTCTGAAACAACAGGTTAGTGATTTATAAGCAAAAATAAAAATATGCTTTATTCGTTTGTTTTTGTGGCTAGGTTAATGCTCTGAAAGAGAGACTGTTTTTGAGCGTCAATTTTCGCAAAATAAAAACTTCACTCGTTAACAAGTAATACAATAGGGTGAGATCGAGCAGAATTGTTAATGGCATATTATTGTCTATTGTTTTGCTTATTAGAATTTAAAAAAAAACCTTCCGCATACTTCCGCCAAATCATAATTGTTATACTTTGAAAATAATTCGCCATTTTACTCAGAGATTTGATTTCGCAAGGAAGTTTACGAGAGAAAGCTGCAACACGGATATTTTGAATCGTTTACTTTTGAGCTCCGACCCCTTACTGAGCTGCAGGAGAAAAGTAAAAAAAAAGAAAGCACAGTACTTTCCTGCCAGAGACGATAGAATTGCTATTGCCTGCCGATCCGAACCTAGAGTGCGCTTCTGGAAGCGAAGAAGAAAACATAATAGCAGAGAGTGTAGCTTAATATGGCAACTGATTTTATTTCAGTAATAAATGATTATACACATTTTACTATATTTTTATTTTTTCTTTTTTGTGCAGATGTCGAAATTTTACATATTAATAGAATTTTGAAGAAAATACCCTATAAATAAATAAAAAATATCTTGAAACAGTTGTTTTAACTTCGTAGTACGTTAAACAATACAAAAAACCGCTAAAATAATATTGACCCCCTAGATCGTGAATTTACCCCTATGTGCAGCGTTTTGTTAGAATGTTAAATCAGGACAGCTTGCAGCGATCAAGTTTTATTTTTCAATTTCAACTTAATGAAATTTAGCATTTGGCCGCTATTAGTGTATATGAAAGTGTGAATCATGTCATTTTCCTAGATCGAAATTCGGTATTTCACTGCTACACAACTAGGCTCCGAACTCGCGTATTTGCTGAAGTGACCGAACAAAGGCGGAGCCAAGCACACTGGTGCGCGCTGATGCGTAGCGTAGGCATTTAGCGTGGCTCGCGACGTGTAATATGTCTGTCTTGGTACGGTGACATCTTCATTTTACTACTGATGTTGTGAGCTGTAGATTAGGAAAATTGATTGGAAATGGCTGATTTTGTCATTATATACGTTTTCAACCCCCTTATATCTTCGCCACTTTGAAAAACTGAATCGACTATAAAATGTAGGTATATACTTATCGAACCTACTCAGAAGGAGCCGAGCATCAGTTGAGAAATGTGGCATGTAGGCGAGGAAAGCTGGAAATCCGAAAATTCCGAACATCCCGAACACAAAAGAAATTTTGGCGAAGCTGAAACAAAAACACTTCGCTCGGTCATTCAATTAACTGCCTGACTGTATCTATTGCTGTACATGATTGAAGGTGACATTGCATCGGAACAGTGCAATGTGCACTGTACCTACATATGTATGTACATTTACTTTATCGAGTTACAAATATAGATTGTAATGTATATGTTAGGAACATTTAATTGAGTATGAGGATTACAGTATATGCAGATGTCCCAGCCGAGACTAAACCCTTAAATAATATATTAGGGAACCCAACTAGATTGTTATTGTAGTGCCTTTTATGCTGTTAAATATTATATTCACGATTATTGTTTGAAAGGGTCTGGTTTCCCACTTTAGATATTACGGGTCTTAACAAAGAGATACCCGATTACGATTCAAGGCTGCTTATGCGAAATTGATGGAGAGAGGATGTTGGATGAAACTGTTAAAGATGTAGTGCGTATTAGTTGTATGAGAATATGATAATAGTGTGGCCTGACGAAGATAAATGTAAAAGGTCATAGTCAAAAGTAAAGTAGCTGCTCAGCTACGGTTGTTGGTTACGATCGATATATTTTAGACAATGATATTATCTCATTCTTTCTGTTTTGCCAAATAATAATTTATTATTAAGGAAGTCATGTATGGAGCAGAATCTAAGGATGCTGATAAAAATGTACTTAAGTTAAACTCAATTCAATTCAAATAAAAAAATAAATTACTTATAAGCATACCCCGGGGTTTTCGGTGCACGGATCATTTGACGCTAGGTCGACAGAAAGCGTTAAATCTTTTTCTCAAACATGCAAGTAATATCTTCATAACGTGCGTTAAAACAGGCTTCGAAGTGTCACGTATCGGGCGGAACAATTCGAGATAACTGTAAAGGAAGCCGGGAAATATTTTTATTTAAACATGGCGTCTATGTTCATGAACGGTCTAAACAGCTGAAATATGTTTTATTGTGTGGTGTATTTTTTTATTTCATTGTATATGCCTGAGCAAAGCACTATACAAGCCTTAGGCGTGGAAAGGGCTTGCCGCCTTTGTATCACTATCCGTCTACCTACTCAGCCGGCAAGCCCTTATTTCCCGGCGTCTGCAGTAATGTACTATTTCTCAAACATGCAATGAAATATTGTCTTTGCGTTCCTTATAATAGGCTCGGAAGTATCGGTTTTTGGGCGCAACAACTCGAGAGGACTGTAAAGGGATTTCATACTGTTTTTCAGGCCTAGGCCTGCAAAGTAACTTTTTTTTTGTTTCAACAACAAGGTCATTCACACAGCTGGCTGGTTTGACAAAAAGCAGGTTTTTGTTTTTAAAGGTTGGTTGTTAGAAACTTGTGGAAAAAAAAATACAAGATGGCGACTTTTTTTTTTCAAAATTTCAAATTGGTGCTAGGCGGCTAAAACTCGGTATCGGGGGGCTCTCGGGGCTCAAAAATATGAATCTGAATTCTTGTCCGAAAATTCGGTCAAATTCGGAAAATATCAAAAAAAAAAAAACGATTTGTATGGAGAAAATTTCAAATTGGTCCTAGGAGGCTGAAATTCGGTATCCGGGGGTTTTTGGGGCTCCTGAGTCAGAATCTGAAATCGGATTTTTAAAATTCGGTCAAATTCGGATTCGGGGGCTCTCGGGGCTCAAAAATATGAATCTGAAATCTTGTCCGAAAATTCGGTCAAATTCGGAAAATGTCGAAAAAAACGATTTGTATGGAGAAAATTTCAAATTGGTCCTAGGAGGCTGAAATTCGGTATCCGGGGGTTTTTGGGGCTCCTGAGTCAGAATCTGAAATCGGATTTTTTAAATTCGGTCAAATTCGGTATCGGGGGGCTCTCGGGGCTCAAAAATATGAATCTGAAATCTTGTCCGAAAATTCGGTCAAATTCGGAAAATGTCGAAAAAAAACGATTTGTACGGAGGAAATTTCAAATTGGTCCTAAGGAGGCTGCAATTCGGTATCCGGGGGTTTTTGGGGCTCCTGAGTCAGAATCTGAAATCGGATTTTTTAAATTCGGTCAAATTCGGTATCGGGGGGCTCTCGGGGCTCAAAAATATGAATCTGAAATCTTGTCCGAAAATTCGGTCAAATTCGGAAAATATCGAAAAAAAAAAACTTGTATGGAGAAAATTTCAAATTGGTCCTAGGAGGCTGAAATTCGGTATCCGGGGGTTTTTGGGGCTCCTGAGTCAGAATCTGAAATTTGATTTTTAAAATTCGGTCAAATTTGGAAAATATCGGACAAACAATATTAAGTGTTATTCTTTGAAGTATATTTTTTATTTCATTGTATGTTTGAGAAAAGCACTATACATGCCTCGTCGTGAAAACGGATTCCCGGCCTCGTATCACTATCCGGCCTCGCTCGCACGCTCGCTCAGCCGTATATACCTACTTGGCCGGAAATCCTCATTTTCCCGGCCTCTGATGTAATGTACTATTGTGCACCGATAATCCCGGGGTAAGCTTGCTTGCTTGTTTGCGGGGTTTGCTTGAATGCACTAGTAAAATGTGCGCGAGTTTTGAAAATTTAAAGTTATAAATAGAGGACTACTTTTAGATATTGAACAATTTATTCCTATTCAAGTATACTTTAACCAATTTTTGGAATTTTAGACGTAAGGTCACCGGAGGTTATTGCGTCTAGGTATAGAGGCAAGAGCGTATTTAGATCATATCATAGAAAAACCTCATATTACTTTCTTAATGAATAGTGTCAAACTTTAAGCAGTACAGGTTGAGGAGAAGTTAAAATATTATCTCACTTGTATGACATCACCAAAATACGTATTTGCCCTTTGCCCCTATGGACGCATTATACCAGACCTAACCAATCTTTGGCAATCTTATACCCAAAGTAGCAGTAGAACTTAGTAAGCCAGTTATGAGACTTTTCTCCCAGCGGAAACATGCAATAAAGTACCTATTTAATTGTATAAAATTTCAACCCTCATATTTCTCAACAACAAATAATAAACAGAACATGAAACAGGATATTTGAGTTAATTCGACAATTTAACGCTTCGGAAGCCTGATACAATTGAAAACAGTAATTTTGGGACATAACTTTATTGGTGTTTGTATTGAATAAATATTTAAAATAGTTGTTATATATACAACATTTTGAGCGTTTGGCTGTTTTATATTTGTGGATATTACTGACTTAAACCGGTTTGAACTACTATATTTTGAATCTTGCGATATGCGCTTTTCAATCGGTAACGTAGTTACATTTTTTTTATTGAGTCGAATTCTTTCTGCCTCTTGTACGGTACATTTTCTTTTATGCAATAAATATTAAAGGTCTTTTCTGAAAGGCGTAAGATTTAAGATGAATGTTAGTAAACATGACAGAAACGAATATCTCCTTTAAAATGTCACCATTTAACTCAATGCCGTTAGAAAAATCTCACTCGAATTTACCTGTTAACAACAGCTGCCCTTGGATATGTATACTACGTACTATATAGCATTTAATTTTAAATGCATGTCAGTCTAAGATAATCAATTAAGAAAGTTTGATTAATGTTGTTCCTTACTTTACTACGCTTACCAATTAAGGTAGATGTCGCACCAAAAGGGTTTTTCTAAGGTAAGTGATTAATCTTCTGGTGAATAATCAATCATTATTTCACAAAACGTCAAGTATTTGGGTCAGTTTACCGAGATACCCCGTCTTATTAAAACACCGAATTAATGTGTTATGAAATTTTATTACAATGCAGCAAAAAGGTCCTTGAGTGCGAAAGTCGGAGCTTAGAAAGTTTCCCAACAAGGCGGGCCGACGATCTTGTCAGGATCGGAAGCCGTTAGATGTGGGCGCAGCATGGTCGTTCGTTGTGGAGAACATTTGGGAAGCATTTATCGATCAGTGGGCGTCTTTCTGTTGATTACCTATAATGGTGCAATGTATTAACGTGGGATATATTTGGAAACAGCAAAGTCATTTTGATACCCCTCTTGAACTATTTCAAAAACAATTTTTAAAAATCCCATATGTACCTACAACTACGATCTCTAAAAATCAACATGGCTGAGCCTCCTCCAAATGGGTTTCAAAGGGTTCACCCTACCCCTCTCGGCTATCAACAACCGTATATTGCACTTTTATGTCGTGAACAACCACTACTAAGTACCTTGCAATATATCGTTGTATTATATTATGAAATGTAACAAAAATATGGCAGAGCCAGTGTGACAGCGCGTGATATATGAAGCTTACTATAAATAAATAGACTTTGTAGAAATAGGTCGAGGGCGTAGCTGGTGGGAGGAACGTCTTATGGAGTACTGAGTATTTGATAAAAATAATAAAGTATTTTAAGGGACAGGTGGTTCAATTTCCTGCTATTAAAGAGGCAGGTTACTTTTAAAAGTAGTGATTATTGAAAAAGCATGCGCCACTCCCTTTTTGCTCAAAAAATTACCGAATATAATTTGGTTCCTGATGAAACCAATCCCACGCGAGTCAAATTCTAATGATTAAAAACATTTTTACAACTGAACTAATAACCTCCTTCCTTTTTAAATTCCGGTTAAACTGACGATGCGAGCGAGCAAGTTGCAACTATTTTGTCGTTGCTAGAACGACAAAATAGTTGCAACTTGCTCGCTCGCATCAACCAAAATGTTGTAGTAATTTGAAAGCAGTGTTAATTTTCGTCCCTTAGAATAACTTCGTTATACTTGTGACAGAATAAACCTAATTGTACTTTTATTTCACAGTGACTACAAAGCAGCAGCTTTTCAATTGTTACTGGATTAGGTGTTATAGTTTTAGTACAAAATATTGCCTAGGAATATTAAATACTAACGTAATACTACCAGTTGTTTTAACGACGTAACGTTCTCCCACCATCTTCAAGGAAATACAGTTACCATCGTTGAAAATTCTACCATATATTCAAAGTATCGTATCGACTGTTTCACAAAAATAAAGCATAGGTATAAATCTATCGATGTCTGTATTATTATTTTTTATTTATCTAAACTAATTTTCTCAAACACGCAATGAAATGTCATAACGTGCGTTTTAACAGGCTTCGAAGTATCGTTTCAGGCGGAACAACTTGAGAGAACTGTAAAGGATATTTCATACAATTTTTTTTTAAACATGGCGTCTGTGTTCTTGAACAGGCTAAACAGCTGTTTTTTTTGATGGTGTATTTTTTTATTTCATTGCACATGTTTGAGAAGAGCACTATATATACATGCCTAGCCGTGAAACGGGGCTTTCCGGCTTCGTATCACTATCCGGTCTTTATCTACTCAACCGACAAGACCTTCTTTCACGGCTGCCTCTGCAGTAATGTACTATTTCAGTGCACTAATGACCGACGAACGACAATTTTCCAATAAAATCGGTATTTTCCATTTTTGCGTTAAAATTACGAAACTCATCGAAGCCCGCAAAGTCATTTCCTTATTAAACCATTTTCCACTCCTCTCCACAAGACCTATCATCTGTCGATTCAATCAAAAACAAAAGAAAACGAAAAAGAGACGGGAAAAATTACGTTCCCCAACACCTTGTTATAATTGTTTTTCCAAAAACCCTCGAAGACCGATTCTAAAACAACCGAAAAGAAATCAAATCGTCATCAACATTCTGTGAAATTTCGCGGAGCAATTTCTTATCCGGGCCCTAAAGGGGACTTTATAAGTGTCCTTAGCCTATCTAATTTCAACTCTTGAAATATGAGCGCAATTTTTTCTCTTAAGTTTCTTGCCGGAAGACATTTTTTATTATTCGTGAGCCGCGGCCTACATTGTCATACCTTTTTAAGTCGACGTAGAACTTCTGCGTCCGATTGCGGGGTGAGACAAGCGAATTTTAGAAAAGCTTTTAAAGCAGTATTGCTTATTTTTTTAATGGTTAAATGAGCAAATTTTCCTCTAAGACTTATAATTTTTACACGCTGTATAATGCATATATATATATATATATATATGTAGGAATGAGTATTGATGACGGAGTGACAGCTGATTGAATGTAAGAGTGAATATGACGTATGGGACGAATGAATGAAGGACTAGGAGATGGACGAATGACAGATGGAAGACTAGACGTTGCTTTGTGATCTCGCTTACTGAATTCTATTTTAATTTTCTTATTTTTTGTAAATAATCTTGGTTTTGGGAAAATAAAGTGCTAAATATTGGGATTCGGCGGTTTTATTGAAGAAAACATCTACAGTTTTGGGGGCTCGACCGTGATAGAAGAAAATTCGAGAGATTGAATTTAACGACTTCGACGAGCTAAGTACTACGACGACGACGTGGAACAAAGAAACCCAACCAAGTTACGACGTGTAAGCGAGTGCAGACGTTATTTACGGAGAACGGCAATTACGACGACGACGAATATGCCTAAAGACGGACGACGCACCAGCCGACAAGCTGATTTCGACGACGACGACAGATTTGTACGTAGCGGTACATCAATGTTACACCTAACGCAAGATCTTGTACCAAGGTTCACGGGGCAGGATAAGACGTATCCAGCTGCCAGGTGGATTGAAGACGTTGAAGACAATGCCGAGGTGTTTACATGGAGTCCAGTGCAGAAACTCTTAATGGCAAGGCGGTCATTATCTGGTACTGCAGCGCTCTGGCTACGGGCTGAGAAAACGTTTAAGACGTGGGAAGAATTAAAAGCAGCGATTGTGAAAGAATTCCCAGACACCGTTGACATAAAGACCATACACGAACTTATGAGTTCGAGAACAAAGAAAAGTGATGAGTCATGTTTGGACTATATGTTAACTATGAAAGAGTTAGGTAAACGAGGAAAGATGCCTGACTATGTGGCTATAAAGTACATCGTCGAGGGGATTCCAGACAACCCTGTAAATAAAATGATGTTATACGGAGTTACGGCGTACGGCGACCTGAAAGAAAAATTGAAAATCTACGAAGCTATAAAAGAGAAGACACAAACTAGTACGTATCAGCATCATGGAATGAAAAATAGCCGACCGAAGCATCCTGAAAATATGAGAAAGAAATGCTATAATTGCGGCGAGAGCAGTCATGTTTCCAGCGATTGTCCGCATAAGCAGAAGGGGCTGAAGTGTTTCCGATGTAATCAATTTGGTCACATTTCATCACAGTGTTCATCATCGACGACGGGAACAAAAGCGCAGAGTTCGAGTTCATCATATTTGAACAAAAATGGCGGGTCTTCATTGGCAAGACAGATGTGCGTTCAGAAGGAACGAGTGAACGAAGAAGTAACGACGGAGACCGGAACGAACTTCGCAGTGAGTGAGAATGAGTCTGCGAATGGATTGAGCGGAACGAACTTCGCGGCGAGCGAGAGTGAGTCTGCGATTGGATCGAGCGGCGGAACGAACTACCAATACGAGAGCGGAACGAACTTCACGGCGAACGGAACGTACGGACTGAACGGCGACGACACTAGCACCGGATTGGAGGAGAGCAACATGGCGGCGACTGAGGCGAATGAGGCGACTGGAATGAACGTAAACAGCAATGGCGGCGGAGGAACGAGTGAAACTACGGCTACTTCCAAACCTAATGAAGGACGTTGTTATATGTGATAAGCGTGTTTCTTCGTTAATAGACTCTGGGAGTGATATAAATCTAATAACTCTCGAGTGCTACCAGTCATTAAACGCTGCTAAGGATTACGTACGCAACGAAATATCATTGACGGGACTTGGATCGACGCGAGTGAAATCGTTAGGTTATATGCAAAAAAACATTTCTATCGACGGTCAGTGTTTCGAAAATATTACGTTATATATTGTGCCTAGACGCTATGCCTTTTGATATAATATTAGGGCAAGAGTTTTTAAAGGATGTAACGTTTGTTATGGAGGGCAGTCGTGTTTTATTGTTAAAATCTGGCGAAAGTTGGCTTAATAACCTAATGTGTGGTGTATGTGTTTCTGACGTTGTAGGTTATGTGAGCGACACGGCGTTACAGGACGAGGTAACGCAGCTAGTCGAAACGTACCGACCGAACAAGACGTGTGAGGCTCCGGTTCAACTACGTGTTACACTGCAGGATGACGTACCAGTTGCACAACGACCAAGACGTTTGGCGATTGCAGAACAAAAGGAGGTTGAACGTCAGGTGAAAGAATGGCTTGAACAGGGAATTATTCGGGTAAGTTTCTCTGAATATGCTAGTCCTTTGGTTCTCGTGAAAAAGAAGTGCGGCAGCATCAGGATATGTGTGGATTACAGGTTAATAAACAAGAAAATGGTCAAGGACGAGTATCCATTACCTGTCATAGAGGATCATATCGATAAACTTGCACAGGCGAAGGTGTGCAGTACACTCGATTTGAAGAATGGTTATTTCCACTTAACAGTACACGAGGATTCCATAAAGAATACGGCATTTGTGACGCACAATTCACAATACGAATTCCTCAAGGCACCTTTCGGTTTGTCAGTTTGCCCGAAGACGTTTACAAGATTTATAACCTATATCTTCAGGGATTTCATCGAAAAGGATCAGGTTTTAATATTTATTGATGATGTGATAATTCTTGCAGCGGACGAGGCACAAGCAGTTGAGCGACTGAGGGAAGTGCTACAGCGAGCATCCCAGTATGGCCTAGATGTGAACTGGAAGAAATCACAGTTGGTGCAGAGACGAGTAGAGTACCTCGGACATGTGGTCGAGAATGGTACAGTACGACCATCACCCGACAAGACGGATGCGGTGGTAAGATTTCCACAACCAACTAATGTAAAGCAAGTACATGGATTTGTAGGATTGACGTCGTACTTCAGAAAGTTTATTCAAAACTATGCTCTTATAGCAAGACCACTGACGGAGTTGCTCAAAAAAGATGTTGATTTTGTATTTAAGGAACCTCAGAAGGCCTCATTTCATGAGTTGAAAATGAAACTAGCTAGTATGCCAGTACTAAGGATATTTAATCCAGCATTGTATACAGAATTGCATTCCGATGCATCTAAGTTAGCGTTGGCCTGTATATTGCTTCAACGATGCACAGAAGACGGCCAATTGCATCCTGTGTATTATATGAGTAAGAAGACAAGTGATGCAGAAAAGAAATATAGTAGCTATGAGTTAGAAGCTTTAGCTATAATAGAAGGAGTAAAGAAATTTAGACAGTACTTATATGGTATCAAATTCAAAATTGTTACAGACTGTCAAGCGTTCGAGTTGACCTTGCGAAAAAAGGATCTGTCGACCCGTGTGGCAAGATGGGCCCTGATTCTCCAAGAATATGACTATGTAGTGGAGCACCGCACAGGATCCCAGATGAGACATGTCGATGCTTTGAGCAGATCACCTTATGTCGGATTGGTGACAAGGGAACTCCATGAGCGAGTAAGAGAAGCCCAAGAGCAAGACGGAGGCTTGATGGCAATCCGAGAGATATTAAAAGAGAAACCATATTTGGATTACACGATAGAAAATAATGTACTGTATAAAGGATTGAAGTTGGTGGTACCAAGCGGTATGGAAGGTGACATCATCAAGAGAGTCCATGAAAAAGGACATTTTGCAAAGAAGAAAATGTTGGAAATGTTGGATAAAGATTACCACATAAAAGACTTATCGAGGAAAATAGATGAATTTATTGTCACATGTGTTCCATGTTTATTGGCCACAAAGCAAGAGGGATTTCTCCACTGTATTGATAAAGGCAGCATTCCACTGCACACAATCCATTGTGATCATGTCGGACCTCTCACAGAAACGAAGAAACAATATAACTATATATTGACTGTGGTAGATGCATTCACCAAATTTGTATGGGTGTATCCGACGAAGGGTACGACGGCGAAAGAGGCACTCGATAAATTGCGTTTGCATCAACAGACATTTGGGAATCCAGTCAGAATGATAACCGATCGTGGAGCGGCGTTCACGAGCAATGACTTCAAAGAATACTGCAATACAGAGGATATACAACATGTACTCATTACGACGGGCGTACCTAGAGGAAACGGTCAAGTTGAACGTATTCATCGTATTATTATATCTGTGTTAACTAAACTTTGTATTTCAGAACCAGGACAATGGTACCGGCACGTGGCGAGAGTACAGACGGCTCTCAATAGTACGTACCAACGAAGTATCGATACAACGCCTTTTGAACTTATGGTTGGAACCAAGATGCGGTCCAAGGACGACGTACAGGTCGTTGAACTGTTACAACAAGAGTGTTACGACAGTTTCGTGGAAGAAAGAGAACAGCTACGACAATCGGCTCAACGGCAGATACTGAAGATACAACAAGAAAATCGATCGACGTACAACAAGAAGCGTAAAGAGAGTACCCTGTACCAGATTGGAGATAAAGTTGCTATTTTAAGGACGCAGTATGGCACCTGTTTAAAATTGAAGCCGCGGTTCTTCGGACCATACAGGGTAACAACTATCAGAGGACAAGATCGGTATGATGTAGAGAAAATTGACAGCACGGCAGAAGGACCAGTCCGCACGTCGACGTCGGCGGATAACATGAAGCCATGGCCTCGGGGTCAGTGAACTCTACACCACATATGGTAAGGTCTATTTTGCACCATATTGTAAGTAACCGACTGCTCTGATAACAACGTTATGATCTCTATTATACTATTGTGTTTAGAATTGTTTTTATATTATATTAAGTTGTTTATTTGTTGTGTACCTACTAGAATTATTGTTTACAAAGACTGTTATATTATGTTGTACGAGTACATAAGGGTAAAATCACTTTGTTGTGTGATGAAACATATAGACTATGTTGTTTAAATTGTTACTGTTGTTGTTCGTAACATGTAGAGTCTTTAACTGCATATAATGATTTATTGTTTTGTTTAAACGATTTATGTCATGCTATACTAGATGTTGTGTTATAGTATGTAAGATTTAGCTGTTGTAAAGAGGCAGGACTGCCTGAGGGCAGGCTAGCATGCAGGACGGCCGACTGTAGGAATGAGTATTGATGACGGAGTGACAGCTGATTGAATGTAAGAGTGAATATGACGTATGGGACGAATGAATGAAGGACTAGGAGATGGACGAATGACAGATGGAAGACTAGACGTTGCCTTGTGATCTCGCTTACTGAATTCTATTTTAATTTTCTTATTTTTTGTAAATAATCTTGGTTTTGGGAAAATAAAGTGCTAAATATTGGGATTCGGCGGTTTTACTGAAGAAAACATCTACATATATATGTGTCCGTCCGCAGAAAAAGACCTAGAGGGAGACCTAAGACCACCTGGACAAATGTGTTGCTGACAGACATAAAATAATGCGATGTTTCCGAAGACGACATCAGGGATAGGGCGAAGTGGAGAGGAAGATAAGGAAGGCTGACCCCACCACCATGTGGGATACAGAGTCGGGAAGAGAGAGAGAGTATAATGCATATATACTGTCATATTTTTTTTAGAAACATGACTAACTTGAATTCATCCTAGGGTGCTTGCACAGTAAGCATGCGCCTGTAATGTAGCAAAAACAAATTAAACTTTTATATATGAAAAGAAACAAAAATATATGTGAAAATTTAATTTGTTATATTACAGGGGAATGCTCGTAATCCTCACCGTTTAATGAGTGAGCAAACTTATAAATAAAACATCTAAATATCGTTTTCGGTAAACCAAATCCACCAAAACGCCAAAACAAAAAGCAATGGTTGTAATTAAAAGGATCCTTTTCGTAATGTTCTGCGAATGTGTACACGCTTGAGGTGTTTTGTTAAAAAACTTACAAAGTTCTTAATTAAGTGAGAGGCAAAAGCTGTTTGAAAATGAACCCTTTGTGAGTAAATGTGAAGTTTGTCGAGGGGTAAAGTAATCTAGATGAGTAGTAGGGATTCGCCGATACTACGATACGGGGCGGACGGGCCTGATGGGCGGCATCCAGGGCGGATATGGCGGACCACGAAACCTAAAAAAAAAAAAAAAAAAAAAAAAAAAAAAAAAAAAAAAAAAAAAAAACAAATAGCCCCCTACTTGGAGCGTTTGGAATAGGTCCCAGGACGCTCAGACAGCTCTGTCAGGACTTACAGAACGCCCTACGCTAACAATGCAACACCTTCCCCGACCCATCGACCCTTTTCTATTGTCTACCCGAGCTCGGGTTTTATTGCCCTCTCGGACGCCGAGCTCACTTTTATTACGGTCTACTATTGTTTCCCTCTTTTATATTTCTCTTTGGCTTCAACTGCCTACAACTTCCTTTCCAAACGGTATACATCTTTTAAGAACATTCTTTAGGTAAAGCTGGACAAATACCTAAACATCTCATACCTAAACTATCAGACTAGGTCCGCCACCTTGGTTCTTATTGGAATCGCTGTTTCAACCCAGCCTGTCTCACATCGTCTCTTTACTCCAAGGTTTCTTACTACGTGATGTGTGCTACGGTGTACGTATCACTAATCTAAGCTAACCTATGCTAGATCACAATTCTAACCTAACCTAACCTAAGCTACAGGACTACGCCCAGCTAACGCAGGATACGTTAACTGACTACTTAACTTCAGGTAGCCTTACTTCAAAGTATGTATTTTGTTACTCACTACATATGCTGCATTTGGAACGTTGTTCTATTTATATATTTTATCTTGTTCAACTTAACATTACTTCTAACTTAACTATCACTTAACTTCAAAAACTAATTTTGAAGAACTGCTTTATATACTTACCTACTTAAAACCAGCTACGAGCACAGCACAGTTGTTTTGGTCTTAAGAACGCTGTTCTAACCTAACCTAACCTTGCATAAATTTGAGTACGTACTCAATGTTACTTTCATCTCTTTTTTGTAATAACCGACTTCAAAAAGGAGGAAGTTCTATGTAAAAATATTGCCTGTAGCATAAGGATAATACGAATCTAATCTTACAATAGTAATGCGGTATTTTATACAGTAATAACTGCTTCAAAACTATACTAACTTATTTAAGCTGTAAGTTAAAAATACGAGTTCTAGTTTTGCATATTTATTTATTTCGTCAAATATTATGTTCTTGAATAGATGCTTAAGAAAATACCTGAATAAACTTTGTAACTTGTACTAACGTGTATTTGTAGTAGGCTGAACTAAACTCGTTGATTTTTTAATTTGTTTGTTGGGTCCATATTGTTTGTAAAGATTTATGACAGGTTTCTTCTCCGAATCATCAAAAGATTCGAAAGTCTATTATAAATTTTATTACTGTTTGTTGGTGGCTGTTGGGCGCGGTACAAACTAGTCGAAACGTGATTTTAACGGTAATCTATTGTCACATCCTTATAAAAGCCGATGGACAGTGACGATCTATAAGTATTCAGAACCGAGTCGTGCTTGTTACCAGAGCTCTCTCAGTGTACAGTGACATAGTGTTGAATCGTGCTACAGTGCTTATAAAAAATGGCAAATGTAAGTATGTACTATTTTTTATAAAATATGTATGTAGTATTTTTATGTACTATTTGTTTAACAGTGTTTTTTTTTTCTGTAACTTGTGTTCATCGTGTTACTTGTTAAGTGTGTTAATCGGATGTATAACTTATTGTTGAATATTGTTACAGTTCACGGAAAACACTTTCAAGAATTTTTATTACCCTGAACCTGAACATGATGATTCAGGGAGTGATGAAGAAGGCACACTCGGTTTTAAAGTGAAACAAGCCATAGCGAAGAAACGTCCTGCAAATAGTATCGAGAGTTTCTTTGAAAAACCGCAGAAAAAAGTGAAACCAGTGAAGAGATCTTCCAGTGTGTCGCAAAGTTCCCATACCGGTGTTGCTTACCTATCTTCGGGTAAAGACGATGCTGCGTATGCATCACACCTTATTAAGATAGAAATATACGATCTTGAAAAAGTTAGGAACATCGCACCAGAAGAGCACTGGAAGCACGCCGATGTGAGATTAAAATCTTACATCTCAACTGAGCAAGATCCACAGCTTGAGACTGTCCGTGATGTGATATACAACATAACGAAAGACATAGCTTCAAAGGACACTTGCGTGAAATATTTTATAAACAATACGAAAAAGTAAACTAAGTGTTTGTGTAGTTTTAATACTAGGTTAAAACTGTATTTATTATATAAGACATAAGATAATATTTTATAACATACCCTTGTGTACTACTAGTATTATATATTTCTTACTGCTTAAACAACAACTTTTTGTTATTCAAAATTGTTAAGACTCGTTTTATAACCACATGTTGTAATTTGTTTTGTAGCCTAATCATATTGATCTATTTCCCTTTGCAAATGTATAAAAGTCTCCACCCTTTAATATAAAATCACTAAGCTACGTTTGTTATTTTAAGGAAAAAATTTGTTGTAATGTAAACACTATTTTTAGGTAAATAAGGTATAATTAAGGTATTATTTATAAATAAAAAAAATCAGTTTAGTATATATATATTGTTTTATTTCACAAAAATTGACTTAAACATATTTCTTAAAATTAAATCGTTACAAAGAGAATTCTCAGAAAACAAACTCAATAAATCGCTCATAGTTTTTCCTTGATACTTAAAATATAAATAAACTAAACAATATTCGCCACAAACTGAAGTAAAATGATTTTGAAGTGGTCTTTGGTTATAAAACCACCGTTTTGCATTTCTATTCAAAAATAACTTATGATAACCAGTAGGTTTCCGACCAAATGAGTCAAAGTATTCCCCTACACCTTTAGCATCAATATGCATTGCAACCCAATGGGAACCTGGTTTCGAATCAGGGTCCAAATTGCTTACAATAAAAACTGGACGAGCAACCCAAATAGGGATTCGGTTAGCAGCAAAAACATTTGATTTAAATCTAGGGTTAATTTTTTTCATACAATATTGAATTTCATTAGTATCCATAATAAATAAAATATGTATACATTCATCGATGATGTTACAAACACAGATTAAGAAGAAATGAGATTAATTGTTAATTTCACTGTATTTATATTTATTTTAACTGTTGTAATCTACAGATACATCACGATTTTTGTTTATTTCAATAACATTATCAAATTCAGCGTACACAATACAGTTAATAGTAGTGCTCAAGGCATTATCAAAACGAACTTCTATCCGAACACTTCCGTGTCTTACAAGGTTCCAGTGTGAGGTAGAACTGGCTGACAGGTCAGGCGTCAAATCGAAACATAACAAACAGTAACCTTCCCCGTAATCGGTTCTGCTTATTGCATTACCTTCATTGTGGAAGTGAATACCAGTCCCAGAAAATAGAGTATGATATGTTGATGCTATTAAACCAGAACTAAATGATGGTTGTAATGTTCTAGAAGGAATTTCATGACCATCTACAAATAAACTAAAAGAGTTCATATTATAATTTTGAAAATTGAAAGGGTTCAATGCAAAATTACCATTAAACGATGAATTTGATACAAAACCAATTATACATCTTTTAGGTACCTGTCCAAGAAATATGTTATCTAAAGTTTTACCCTGTATTCCTGACGGTATTGTAAGTACCTTTACTTCTGCTCTTGTGATAGGGTATTTTGCAGTTGTTGATGCTAGCACTTTCTGATGAGCTAACAAAACACTTGGACTGATTCTAGCTCTTCTTATTATGAGACTAGCGTCCATTATTTGTACCTTAAATTTCTTATCTTGGTGACAAATAAGATTAAACGATTCTTTTGATCGCACTAACTTAACACGCATTTCTACACCATTCACTAGAAACTTCTCTTGGTTAAACATATCACCATGTAAATGTCCAATCATTTCAACTTGTTTACTATCTGTAACAAATTCCATCCTTTTGTGAAATCCTTTGTTATTTGCGTCAACGGTGTCCATATAATGTGCTGTATCTTCATACCATAACCCACAAGTAAGGTGAGTTTTTTTAGCGGCTGGTCCATAGTTAAGTAGATTTTCCATGTAAGCACGGTAAGCATATGTGTTGTTTGGTGGCGAGATTAGTTTTTGATTTAAATATACGTCAAGTTGATTAAAAAGGGAGTGCAACCAATTATTAACGGGGGCAACTTGAGTATCAGGCTTTAACTTTGTACCATCCTGGTTTAATATTTTGGCGTTTATATGTAATAATGTATGTGATAAGTCAATGTAGTCATCACCTGAACCGGGGACTTGAAACTCAATAGGACCATCATCACTTAAAGATGAGATTGGTTTATAATGAACCCACTGTCCACTCTCAATACTTGTCTGTGTCGAAGGCAGGGCAAATATATCTAACTCAGATTTTGCACATTCACACGAATGATTGTGTAGGAATGACATGATTTACTTTGAAAATATATCGTCACTATATTTATTTCTCTTAGCTCCTCTTCGGCGCGATGCTTTCAAGGTAATGAGAGGTTCCCGTCTCTTAGTTGACATTTTATACCCAGATCCCGACATCAGAGAATCGATCTTTTCATCAGCTTTTCTTTTTAAGTTAGCACTAGCTTCTTTAAATCGAGACCTAACTGAACTATCTATAGGGTGTGAATTTACCATATCAGATAACAAACCAACCCCCGCATCTAACGCTTCTTTTCCAACAGTTTTAAAACCACTAGACAACAAAGGAATTACTGACCTAAACAGTCCCCCCAAAAAACTTCCAATCCCATGCCCTCGCTGAAACGGAACACCTTTATAGACAATTCCTATACCAGAACCAGCTTGATGGGTATAATAATGATCGTAGGGACAAGAGTGAGATGATCTTTTATAATTCATCTTAGCCGTTGAAAGTGTAGTTTCACGCAGGAAATTCCGAATTGAAATGGCACTCTTGCACCGGTAGTTGTTCTTATATCTATTTCCATAGTATCAAATTCTCTACGTAAAACAGGTACATAATGAGCGGGTGAGAAAATGTGTGTTTTATATGCTCCATAATGGAATTCTGTTGGATCTAATGGTATTATTCTAAGCAACGTAGTTATAACATCACCAACTACCTGTGGTTGTATGATGTCTGTATAAACAAATAATTGTGATGGTAAGCCCAAATACAAATTAACAGGATTTTTACCAAATGAAACTTGCCGTAAATTTGTTTTCGGTTTAAAACCTAACTGTAGACTTAGTATTGGGGTTGTTATAAGAGAAGTTATATCGTTATTAATTGTTGCTACCCCAACCATTTTGGTTAGATTATCATATCTAAACTTTACATTATTTTTCAGTTGTGGGTTGTCATTAAAAGCTTGAATAAAATGGTCAACGTTGTCATATGTAGTTGCTGGTATATGAGTTTTTATATCTACAATTTTGGCTATCTTGTCAGTGGGTGACACTACTTTCTTTTTTAAATAAATCATATTTTCATGATCTTGAACATTGTACATTGAACAAGGGTATTGAAATTCTACTAAGCCAACTACCCATTCTCCTTCCAACTTTATACTCCTGGGTAATTTGGTTAAGAAGTGTGCAGTCGTATTATCGGTATAGTAGTCCGAGGAACTGTTACTTAACAATGTAATATAAAAGCTGTTTTCACTCATATTTTTTTTAAGCTTGAAGCGAGTATCCAAGAATTAAATTTGTTAGGATAACCTCGCCACTTCACTAGTACTTCTTTTCTGGCACCAACCCCACGTGAGCGTATTATTTTATCAATTTTATAATCAATGGAGGGGAGATAAGTCACTTTTTGTAATTCCTTAGAATAAAATGTACCAACGATAGGCTCACCTTCTAAATCTCTTAACGTATACACAACTCGTGGAAAGCGGTTTATTATTGAATCAATTCTAAATATTTCGTCACTCCAATTAGTTTCGTAACCCTTTTGAAATATATGTTTATATTTAGTAATTCTAACATGATCACCAACATTTAGTTTTGTGATTTCCAAAGTAAGTTGTCTATCCTTTTTTCTGTTATACAAATTACACCAAACAGTCATGATATTATCAAAATTTACATCGATAGGGCGCATTTTAATACTAGAATGATAACTGTGATTATAAGAATAAAGAAGTTCTTGCAAAATATCTATATATTTGTATGTATTCTTATGAGTAAAGTAACGCCACATTTTCATTTTAAGAGTTCTTTGAAACCTTTCTACTATACTTGCTTTAATGTCAGGATTGTTAGTAGTATAGTAGTTAATGTTTTTGCTCCTAAAGTAATCCCTTGCTGCCTTTGAAACAAATTCGGTGCCTTTATCAGATTGGATGTGACGAGGAGTAGAATTGGCTTCAGTAAATATGCTTTCAAAACAATTTATAACGGTTGTGGCATCTTTCTTTTTCATAGCTCTCGCAAAAGCATATTTACTGAACACATCAATAACACACAGAATATATTTGTATCCATCATTATATTGACTGTAAGTACCCATATCACTCAGATCAGCTTGCCAGAGTTCATTAAAGTTAGATAAGACGTATTTATTTCTTGTGAATCGCCTTTGAACCGGTTTATGCAGTGTGTACGTTTCTTGAGATTGTAACCAGTTCTTTACTTCGTCTTTGTTCATTCGTCCTTTCATTTGTTTACTTAATTTATTTAAACTACTGTAGCCTGCTGGATTAGATACATCGTAGTATATTGCATGAATGTCTAATAAGGGCTCCATCTTTCCCAATCTAGTTTCTTTTTGTTTGCCTTGAGCAGTACACTTGAAAGAGGTGTACTGGCGCTTGTGTCTTTAAATGACGATGACGATCGAGCACTTGATGGAGCAGATGATGCGTGAGGTTCACTCGATTGAGGTTTATTTATAAATTCTAGATTAGTAGGATTACCTATACAAGACGTAGGAACTTTTATATCTCTTAAAAATAAAGCAAACTCTTCCCATCCTGTTGGCTTAGGGCGTTTAAGAGATCTAACCGTATCGCTTACCAGATCGAGAATATTGCTGTTTGGAATAGTTCGATTGTTTATTACAACTTCACCATTTGTTTTCCACCATATTTTTGGTCTGCTTGACACAATACAAGTCAATAATGTTCTGGTTTTTTTCTCATATGATTTTGGTAAATTATCTATAATACGAGATGGACTGAATAGTACAGTTTCTGGATTTTTTGTACCAGACGGTGTAGCTGCAGTAACTGCAGAAACATCACCATCTGGTAGTGTTTTATTTGCAACTGATTCATAATTTTCATCCTCCTCCTTTTTGTTTACTTTTAAGTTTAAATCCTTACTTTCATCGTTGAGTTGATCAAACCCCTCCATCACTATTGGTATTTTAAATGGTTTTCGATCTGATTCAATAAAGTGCAAAAATCGTTGTAGTGCTTGAGAATATAATGCCCACTTTTCACGATCATTAATTTTACTCTTCAGGATTTTTTGCATCTCTCCGTCTAGGCGAGATGATACATTTTCGGGTTGGCTATCATTTCGTTTGAGTCTTTCAATAAAGTCTGGTTCAACTAACAACATTTTTTTTGTGTTTTCCATTTTATTTTATGTTACGGAGCTTACTAAGGCACTTAAAACTGCACCTAATATAATAGGTAGAAATGCACCTCCTTTTTGAATAATAACAGTTTTCCTCAATTTGTGTTTCCCTTTCGAAACTAGTTTTCGTAATGTGTCTTTATATTTGTTTAGTTTTGATTTATCTTTTGATTCCAGTGGTATTTTCCCTTTTAAAACGTTATAAATACACTCACAAATAATATTAATTTCTTCATCTTCACAAGATTTTAGCAACGCTGTGCGATACTTTGGTTTAAGTAACTGCAGTGCTTCAAGTAAATGTTTATATGTGTGTACTCTTGGATGCATTATTTGGAACTGATTAAAACGTGTTGATTCTTGTCATATTTAAACCCTTTCTTGGGAACATATACGGTACAATGCCCATCAAAAGGAAATATTTTAGTTTTAAAACGGCATATGTCATCGGTATTTTGCTTCAGATCAATCATAAGGTAACCATGAGCATCTTTAGTGGCATCTTTGTAGGCTTCATCTACAAATTTTGGGTTCTCCGGATAAACTTGTCGTGACAAGTAGCGAATTTGTGTTTTATCCCTCGGGTTTTTGAAGTATACAATATAGCTGGTATTCAATGAAATATCACGTTGTCCTTTGCCTTGATGAAATATGTTTTGAGTAATATAAAAAACACTTAAGTTTCTATGGTGACTTCCTTTTGTAAAAATATCAACGATTCGTCCATCCGATTCTCTCATCAAGTCATCAATTATGAGAAGCTTGGGCTTTTTTCCATCAAATAAAGAAAAATCTGGTATTCCTTGGCTATAATTTACATTTTCCAGATTGTACAAAGGTTGCATTTCATCATAACACCAAATAATTTCATCAAATTCAACATTACATACTTCTTTTGCATTGTTTAAAAAATTGGTAACAAACTGAGTTTTACCACACCCACTTGGACCCGCTACTATTGTAGTGAAAGGGTGGTTAAAATGAATCATTATAAATTTTTAAATATGTGTGTTCATATGTTAACGGATTGACTTCAAATGAGAAAATTTCTAGACCATAGCTTTTTAAATAAATTTGGTAAAAAAAATGGGGTAACAAATAAAAAAAAAAAACAAAAATTTTGCTAATTATTTTTTAATATTTATATTATTCTAGATAAATCACATAAAAAGCCAATCATTTTATTGCCAAAACTTAAAAAATAAAAAAAAAACATCCTAAAATACAATATTATGTACAAAAAATAAATATGAAAATTGAATGTTCCGTGTATTTTTTTTTTTTTTTTTTTTTAAGAATTATGAGGTATTTTATAATGACCCCACGCAAGAGTATCCGAAGTGTTTTTCAATAAATATCGTTTTGTGTCGTTGTAAGATAATGATATTTTATTGACATTTTGCGTAAATAAAACATGCTTTATTGATCGGAATCGTAACATTTGAGCATGTTGTATATTTCTATCAAATAAACAACTTTTATAGTCGTTAAGGGTTAATTTTTTGGTAACACACTTGTTTATTCCTTTAGCTTTGGATATAATACCACTATTTTGAACATCTAAGGCATACATTTTTGATCTAAGACCAACAAACTCTTTCAAAATTTTGCCATTATTTTCGTCTTTAAAAAAACCTAACCTCTTTTTATTTAGTAATGGTAAACCATATGCATTGTTGGGTGGGTAATCAGATGTATCATAATACAAGTTCAGGTCAGATTTAATGTCCTCATAAAAGTTAGCAGTGTTTATTTCATATATTAAGCTATCAGTATCCGTGTAAAGGAGCTTGAGATTTTCCGTATATTTGTATTTCATATAATTGTAGTGGAATTCGTACATTAAAGTTTTCGATAGATCTAAAATGCAGAATCCAAGGTAAATTGGTTTGTTATAAAAGATTTTTGTTTTTTTCAATTGCACAGCAGCTAAATTCTCAGAAAATATTGATAAACTATGAAATTCAGGTTTAGATATTAAGGACTGTACCCCTTGGGATTTTCCGCGATTTTCCCAGTGACTTAATAATTTAACATTCACACGTTTCGTGACATTTTCCATTGTTTTACCAAAAACAGAATTATTCATAAGTTTAAAGAAATCTTTTTCAAAATCAGATGTCGCCAGCGAACGCATTCGGGTATTCAAATCTATGTAACTTTTTAACCAAGTAGATTGTTTGAACTTCAACACACGATGGATTTTCACTAAACGCAACCCATTTTTTAAACATTGTTTAAGATTTCTGTAATGTAATACATAATTATATTTATTGTTTAAATTGGGAATCAATTTTTTTTCTTTAGAATCACCTAGACATACATTTTCTGGACAGAACGGCAAATCTGAATGAGAGTCATGTAATTCCTTGGGGTACTCTAGATCAACTTCTAATATAAACCCATATTCAGCATCGTCTGAAACATTGAAATCGGTATCTTTATTTACCCATTCAAATTTGCCAGACGGAAGACATTGTGACATAGCCCACCCATAGAGATTATTTGCGTCTAAGTACATGAGAAAAGATGAAGGAATATTTGGATCATAATCTTCCATAAATGTATTATTTGCTTTTGCATGTCTGTTGCTACATTGGGAAATCCCTCCTCGAATGTTTTTCGCTATAAAAGCTATTTTGTCGACATCTGTTAAAAGTTCTAAACTTATTTTGGTAGTCCTCAACATCGAATCAAAGGAAATTCCAGGCGCGGTATAATAATGGGCGGGATCTAAACCATATGTCTTAAGACACACATTTCTAAAATTTTCAAATATGTCAGTTAGTAATAAAACATCTGTTTTCAGATAAAGATTGGAATAATCCCCCATATTTTTGCATTGGAAATGAGACTAAATATCTTGAGCATGTAGGAAATCGTTTTCGGAAATGTGACTGTCAGTAAGAGAACTATAGAATTGATCCTGTGTAGGAAGCGAAGTTAATTTCAGTGAATCATACGAAGTCATGTACTCATATGGATAGACACCCTTCCGTATTAGACGTTTAAAGTCTTCTTCACGAGGAAAGTTCAATTTCAATTCGTAAAATTGGTCAGTATTCAAGTTTTTAGCTAATTTATCCAAGCTACTCGACATAAATTTAAGAGAATCGACAAATCTCAATTTTACAACACGATTATTCACTTGTAAAGACTTAGAAAACGAAATATACTTTTCTTTATTTTGTGGGATTAGTTCTATGTCACCATCTTCAAGACCAAGTCCATGTACAATAAAATGACTATCGTAATTGCTCAAATTATGGAAAAATACAGGTACAAAATTGGGTGGTTTGTATTTTTCAGAACAAAATTTATGTGCAACGCCTTCGTAAAGTCCAGTATGATAATTATAAGAAACGGTTGAGTCATCATTCAAATTTCTATCACAAATATAACAAGCATGGCTTTGCATAATGTCTACCTTATTAGCATCTGTTAGAGGGAAAGAAGTTTTAGCAAACGCATTACTTTTACAAATAGTTTCTAAATCTTCTTTTATGACTTTCATAAATGTTTTTGCACAGTCTTCACCTGTATATGTTCTGTACACAGATAACTTGTCATTATAAGAACACTTAATATAGTAACCGAAGCTATAAACTTCATGTTTTTGAATATTGGTAGTAGAAGATGTACTGGGGTTGTTAGAACAGGATTGAATTGGATTTAAAAATGCCTCAAAATCAGCGTATACAACAAAAGGTACTCTTAATTGTCGTTCATAATTATTAAAAGTAACTTGATTCGATGGAACATATTCGTTAAACCAATTTCTTGTGTCTTCTTTTTCGGATGGTAAGTTTGTGCATACGTGGAAGCAGTCGTTTTTTTGATGTTGGTTTAGTCTCTCGTGTGATGTAAATTTAATTAAGCAACCATCGCAAATATGAACAGCATGTTGTGCATTTGACAATTGCTTAGACACTAACCTCGATAAATTTTTGATAAAACAATAATGTCCTTGGTTATCTTTAGTTATGTACAACAAGTTTAAGTGATTAGACTTTTTTAATTTAGTTAAATGTAGTGGGCCTATAACATCGTGTTTCTTGTTTTGAGAGTTGTACTCGAGACCAAATACATTAATGCTAATATCATTATTTTTTTCAAATTTATGGATATCTCCCAATTTAAATGGAAAAGTTAAATTTTCAAAGTTCAATTTATTCTTATGTAATATGTATGAACTGACCATATTTGAATGACTTTTGGGTTCGTATAAACCAGACAATACAGCCCATCGAAAACACTCATGGTCATTGTTTTTTACATTAATAACCGCTTTTTTATTTTTTATATCACGAGGTAATTCGATAAAAGAAGAGCCGCGTAATGGATTATATTTGTTAATATTGAGATCGATATGATTAAATGTTACTAAACTCCACCCACTATCTTTTCTTTCAAAGTTTGACAACCTTATCACAATTTCATTTACTAGGGACGTAAAAACAGCAGCTTTATCAGTGCTGATATCAACAATACTATTACTTAATTGGAAATCAAATGTATTATTTAATTGTTTGGTATCTTGTGTAAAATTTGCATTAAGAATAAAATTTACTTTTAAAGCGTGATGTTTGTTAAGTGAACGATCTAATAATGTAAAGATCTTATCCTTGTGTTTTTGTAAAATAGTTTCGGGATCAAGAGGTTGGTGATCCATTTCATTAAATAATATTCTGTAAGTAGCGACTCTGTTTTTGAATGCATTTTCAATTAATTGGACATTAACATATTCACTATCGGATCTCAACACATTATTTTTGTGAATATTACTATTTAAATGGTTACCAAAATATCTTTTTGACACGAACTTTTTACACACCGAACATTCAATTTCAGAATTATTTTTTGTACTTACATTGACATCGGATAATGGTTCTTCGCTTGAGGATGTAGACATATCACGACTGTTGGAAGGGTAGTTTCTCTTCACTGGTACTTCTGCACCCGTACTTGTAGCTGTCCTTTTTCTCCCCCGTCCTACTTGGTTAGATCTGTAATAGAAAAAGTGAAACGTTAGTATTTAATACAAGATTTAAAACTTCAAAACAATGATTAAATTATTATCATTATACTAACTTAAGTTTTTTCGACATTGCTGGCAATATGCCTGCATTGTTAAAACACCATCAATGACATCTGATGACAAGTTATGCATCGACTTATTGATATGCCCATCACATGGTGTGTAATAGGGTATAATATCTTCATCTTCCAAAAGCGCCTGAGGTAATTGATTGTCAATATACCACAATCTTATGTTTCTATGAAATACTTTTAAAATGAATCCTTTGCTTAAAACTGCAATTTTGTCGTGGGTTAAACTAGTTCCCATATGAAAGTATCCAAGCACCATTTTTAAAACAGTATTTTGTACAATACACAGACACAGTACTAGCACAAACACAGTAACTGGAATAATGAATGATTTCTACACCAGAGACGTCGCTTATAAAGAACCTTCCAGGATCCCCACCCAACAGAGAACAATGAAACTGAGCCATAAAAAGGCAACAACTCAATGACACTGGTCAATGGTTTTGTACAAGTTTGAACAAGAATAAACTGTTTAAATTGCATGTCTAAATATACAAGTACAATATCAATAAACAATATAACAGGTTGGAACAAGAGTACTCACCCTTGACTATGCAGCTGGCTTAGTAATTCCCCGATCTCATACATTTCTTGATCACTTTCAATTTCTTCGCATAGCCTGACGAGCTCGGAATCGTAAACATCACAGCTTAAACAGTCCATCGTGAGATGTGTCTAAGAAAATAGTGATTACATTACAACAAATTTTTTCCTTAAAATAACAAACGTAGCTTAGTGATTTTATATTAAAGGGTGGAGACTTTTATACATTTGCAAAGGGAAATAGATCAATATGATTAGGCTACAAAACAAATTACAACATGTGGTTATAAAACGAGTCTTAACAATTTTGAATAACAAAAAGTTGTTGTTTAAGCAGTAAGAAATATATAATACTAGTAGTACACAAGGGTATGTTATAAAATATTATCTTATGTCTTATATAATAAATACAGTTTTAACCTAGTATTAAAACTACACAAACACTTAGTTTACTTTTTCGTATTGTTTATAAAATATTTCACGCAAGTGTCCTTTGAAGCTATGTCTTTCGTTATGTTGTATATCACATCACGGACAGTCTCAAGCTGTGGATCTTGCTCAGTTGAGATGTAAGATTTTAATCTCACATCGGCGTGCTTCCAGTGCTCTTCTGGTGCGATGTTCCTAACTTTTTCAAGATCGTATATTTCTATCTTAATAAGGTGTGATGCATACGCAGCATCGTCTTTACCCGAAGATAGGTAAGCAACACCGGTATGGGAACTTTGCGACACACTGGAAGATCTCTTCACTGGTTTCACTTTTTTCTGCGGTTTTTCAAAGAAACTCTCGATACTATTTGCAGGACGTTTCTTCGCTATGGCTTGTTTCACTTTAAAACCGAGTGTGCCTTCTTCATCACTCCCTGAATCATCATGTTCAGGTTCAGGGTAATAAAAATTCTTGAAAGTGTTTTCCGTGAACTGTAACAATATTCAACAATAAGTTATACATCCGATTAACACACTTAACAAGTAACACGATGAACACAAGTTACAGAAAAAAAAAACACTGTTAAACAAATAGTACATAAAAATACTACATACATATTTTATAAAAAATAGTACATACTTACATTTGCCATTTTTTATAAGCACTGTAGCACGATTCAACACTATGTCACTGTACACTGAGAGAGCTCTGGTAACAAGCACGACTCGGTTCTGAATACTTATAGATCGTCACTGTCCATCGGCTTTTATAAGGATGTGACAATAGATTACCGTTAAAATCACGTTTCGACTAGTTTGTACCGCGCCCAACAGCCACCAACAAACAGTAATAAAATTTATAATAGACTTTCGAATCTTTTGATGATTCGGAGAAGAAACCTGTCATAAATCTTTACAAACAATATGGACCCAACAAACAAATTAAAAAATCAACGAGTTTAGTTCAGCCTACTACAAATACACGTTAGTACAAGTTACAAAGTTTATTCAGGTATTTTCTTAAGCATCTATTCAAGAACATAATATTTGACGAAATAAATAAATATGCAAAACTAGAACTCGTATTTTTAACTTACAGCTTAAATAAGTTAGTATAGTTTTGAAGCAGTTATTACTGTATAAAATACCGCATTACTATTGTAAGATTAGATTCGTATTATCCTTATGCTACAGGCAATATTTTTACATAGAACTTCCTCCTTTTTGAAGTCGGTTATTACAAAAAAGAGATGAAAGTAACATTGAGTACGTACTCAAATTTATGCAAGGTTAGGTTAGGTTAGAACAGCGTTCTTAAGACCAAAACAACTGTACTGTGCTCGTAGCTAGTTTTAAGTAGGTAAGTAAATAAAGCAGTTCTTCAAAATTAAGTTTTCGAAGTTAGGTGATAAGTTAGAAGTAATGTTAAGTTGAACAAGATAAAATATATAAATAGAACAACGTTCGAAATGCAGCATATGTAGTGAGTAACAAAATACATACTTTGAAGTAAGGCTACCTGAAGTTAAGTAGTCAGTTAACGTATCCTGCGTTAGCTGGGCGTAGTCCTGTAGCTTAGGTTAGGTTAGGTTAGAATTGTGATCTAGCATAGGTTAGCTTAGATTAGTGATACGTACACCGTAGCACACATCACGTAGTAAGAAACCTTGGAGTAAAGAGACGATGTGAGACAGGCTGGGTTGAAACAGCGATTCCAATAAGAACCAAGGTGGCGGACCTAGTCTGATAGTTTAGGTATGAGATGTTTAGGTATTTGTCCAGCTTTACCTAAAGAATGTTCTTAAAAGATGTATACCGTTTGGAAAGGAAGTTGTAGGCAGTTGAAGCCAAAGAGAAATATAAAAGAGGGAAACAATAGTAGACCGTAATAAAAGTGAGCTCGGCGTCCGAGAGGGCAATAAAACCCGAGCTCGGGTAGACAATAGAAAAGGGTCGATGGGTCGGGGAAGGTGTTGCATTGTTAGCGTAGGGCGTTCTGTAAGTCCTGACAGAGCTGTCTGAGCGTCCTGGGACCTATTCCAAACGCTCCAAGTAGGGGGCTATTTGTTTTTTTTTTTTTTTTTTTTTTTTTTTTTTTTTTTTTTTTTTTTTTTTTTTTAGGTTTCGTGGTCCGCCAAATCCGCCCTGGATGCCGCCCATCAGGCCCGTCCGCCCCGTATCGTAGTATCGGCGAATCCCTACTACTTAGATGCAAGGTAGTGTATAAGTCAAGTTTGGAAACGAATACTGCGATGCCGATGATATGGCATTTTTGAAGATGCTTGGATGGTTGTTTCTCAGCAACACACCATCAAATGTTTGTTAATTAATAGTTATACAATCAATTTTGGCGTTTTGCTTGCTTCACTCACTTAATCAAGGAAATGAACCACTTCCACATTTATCTAAGGCAAGGATGCCAAATGATGACTTTTTTATCGCTCGCGATTCATTTATGTCAAATTTTAGGGTGTATCTCATTATTAATTGTATACGAATAGACCCATTCCATGAAGCACGTGGTAGCTCCACGACTAGGTGGACCAGGTAAAATAAGGGTGCCTGTCGTATCGCGTAACGTTAATGGTCCTAAAATGTTGAATGCCTATAATTTTTGGTTTACAAGTCTAAGTGCTTTAGCATGTTTGTCCTAATATTGACAACTCGAACATCAAATTTCCCAATATTCCTAATACTAATTGTTCGTAATAATAATGATTTCGCCTATCATTATGGCTACAATTACAGCACCTAATTTATTTGAATATACCGAGACTACAGCTATAAAATTAGAGCTGTCCGACTTAGCCCGTTTTTAGGGTTCCGTACCCAAAGGGTAAAAACGGGACCCTATTACTGAGACTTCGCTGTCCATCCGTCCGTCCGTCTGTCACCAGGCTGTATCTCAAGAACAGTGATAGCTAGACAGTTGAAATTTTCACAGATGATGTATTTCTATTGCCGCTATAACAACAAATACTAAACATAAAATAAAATAAATATTTAAGGGGGCTTCCATACAACAAACTTGTTATAGATTATGGTACGGAACCCTTCATGCGCGAGTTGGACTCGCACTTGCTCATATTCACCTGAAAAATACAGCGTGTTGCTTTTGTTTGTGTTAGCAGAAGGTGTAAGGCGATTTAAAGATGTTCAGATCTTTTATGACATTTGAGTAAAGAAATATTTTAAATTAAATAAATGTAATATCACTATGAAAACATAAATAACTATCGTGATTGTGATCCATCTCTATACCTATTCTTGTGTAAATTATAATTAGGCATTAGGTATTATGATATTTGTTAAATAAGCATTTAAAACTCGTATTTTGCACAGCAGCTGTGCGCAATGGCTCATAAAATGATAGTGCGATACTGGTTAGTGAGAAACGTAATTCAGAATTCTCGGACAGGGCGTCGATATTTCAATTGATATATATTATAAATCAAAAGCAAAATAATCAAACTAAAATGCGTTGTGTATTGTCGTTTTAAGGAATTTTACGTTTCAAATGACATCTGTCACGTAAATGACAGTTCTGTTTGCTACTATTATTTATTTTACCACAAATTGCAAAAACTGACATCAACCATATCAGCCCGCCTCTATCAATCGAATTAGGACATTTAAATTAAAAGCAAATTCAATACGAACCAAATGTGTCAACCAAGTTAACGACAACTGCTATAAACCAAAAATCTAACTTTTACACATAATTATCAATCCTTACCTTTTATTATGATACAATTTAGTTTTTCACATATCGATAGTTAAATAGGCATCTTTTCAAAATTACGAAATAAAATGGTTTAAGTTTAAAGTTAGAAACAGCGAACTATATTTCGCTAGACTGCATACCTACTTTTACTTTGGCGACGTACTTGGAATTCAACCTGCGTCGTCCGTTGTATTTCGGAAAGATATGCATTTTGTAGAAATGTATCGCAAAATGCAGACACAACAAAAAGGTATTCGCTGCCGATTTGTTCACCCGTTCATAGAATTGGAAATAATGTAGGAATTCGTTGAATTTCACTAATCTACAGAAAATAATTTAACACATAAATTCAAAATGCTACGGGCATTTATTGAGCAGTGGGTGGGATCCATAGAACTCGAGTCTCATCGGCTCGGCCATTTTAGAAAATGTTGTCTATTGTTTCTGAAAAAAGGAAGCTAAATCGATACCGACTTGCCCAGAGATTTTCATGCCGCGCCACTGGTATTTATTAATAAATATAGTATACGTTTTTAGGGTACCGTACCCAAAGGGTAAAAACGGGACCCTATTACTGAGACTTCGCTGTCCGTCCGTCCGTCCGTCCGTCCGTCCGTCCGTCTGTCACCAGGCTGTATCTCAAGAACGGTGATAGCTAGACAGTTGAAATTTTCACAGATGATGTATTTCTATTGCCGCTATAACAACAAATACTAAAAATAAAATAAAATAAATATTTAAGGGGGGCTCCCATACAACAAAGGGATTGGTTGCGTTAACTTTGCACCTCATTTGTATGGAGCGCTATACATACCAGGTGCAAACTTAACTTAAACAACTAAAGGATGGAAAGTGTTTGTACGGAACCCTCGGTGCGCGAGTCCGACTCGCACTTGCCCAATTTTTATTACGTTAACTTGTTGTTTAGGAATAAACTCCAATTTCACTATAGCTTATCGACTACGTACGACGACGACGACGTGGCTGGCTTTTTGATAATGCAGCTGCCTACAAAACTGATAGTTGAAGTTTGAGCAAGGGCAAAAATTTGTATGATGAGCTCGAATAATCCCGAGTTTCTAGGTGATAGATGATATTGTGTACCGATAATTTGTATGTATCATTACACTAAAAAAAATTGCTCTTAACTAGGTAATTACTTTTTGTCGTAAGCGGTTTAGATTCACGTGAAAAAAATATATGTCTCACGACTGTTTTTCTAAGATTATTTTTGACTAGGTACTTAAAAAGTATTCAAATTGTACTTAGTAGTTACCAAAATTATGCTAATTTTACGTAACTTATTTTGGTTACTAGTCGCCCTTGGTTTCTCAGTCCTCCGATTTATGTAACTAGCAGCTTACCTTTGGGCTACTATTAACAAATCTTTTTTTCAGCGGTTATTATATTTGTCTACCTACATAAAGTACATAAGTATATTAAATAAATAATAATTAGAGCCTTATCACACTTGCGATTTGCGAGCGAGTTGAAAGAGAAGCGAGCGTGCAGCGAGTGCGCAGCGAGTTCGCCGCGACTCCGCAGCGAGTTAGCCGTGAGCGTGCGGCGAGTTCGCCGCGTCTTGAGTTGGGACGCCATACTGTACATTCGTCAGCAAAGTTCATTTCTACCCACTTTAGTTTTATCTATCATTTGTAGTAGTTTATTATCTACGAGTGTGAGCGGCAAGGCCTTTTCACTTTCATACAATGAATTGGCTTCAAGTGTTTATATACGGCTAACTATATTTTTGTTGCTCGATGAAAAAAGATATTTTAGTTTTTTTTATTCTGAAAATGCTAGGCTGGGCTGTCAGATGCTTGTCAGATGGCTGTAAGCCATAAAATCCAAAAAAAAATCTGATGCGCAGATATGAACGAAATGATTTGGGATTATTTTTGATTCGTTTGCGAAACAGCACATAGTAAATAGTCGCTCTTGCAGTCGATTAATTCGATTCAATTAATTAAGTCTCCGAAGCAATAAAGCTAGCAGAAGTGTCTCCTCGTCGGAATCCATTAATGCAACTGACTGTCCAAGACGCAAATCACTCGCCACGATTTTCACGCGAGTACGCAGCGAATTCTTTGCGCACTCGCGGCGAAATCGTGACACGCTCGCGGCGAATTCGCTGCGCGTTCGCCTCGCTATAAACTCGCTCGCAAATCGCAAGTGTGATAAGGCCCTTAGTGTCACCTAGTACGCATACCATAAGGAAGTTTTTCAGTGCGCAATAATATACAGTGCGTGACCCGTCGGAATGCAATCCGCTTTTAATATATCTGTATCGCTCACTCTTACGCGATCCAGATAGGAACCTCTCTGCCACTCATTGAAACCCTAATAGATATCTGAAAGCTCACGGACTGTACTGTTGTATTGTATGAAAGCGATACATTTTGTAAATACGGTAGATTTGCCGTTTTTAGGGTTCCGTAGTCAACTAGGAACTCTTATAGTTTCGCCATGTCCATCTGTCTGTCTGTCCGCCCGCGGCTTAGCTCCGTGATCATTAGTACTAGAAAGCTGAAATTTGGTATGAGTATGTATATGTATCACGCAAACAAAACGGTAAAATAAAAACTAAAATAAAATCTTAAAATGTTTTTTTCGGGTACCTCCCGTACACCTAAAGTAGGGGTGTGTTTTTTTCGATCCAACTTTAGTGTGTGGGGTGCGTTGAATAGCATTTTAAAAAATAATAGGGGTTTTTAAACATCATTTTTTGATAAAGTCGGCACTTTTGTAAATATTCGCTCCAGAAATCCAAAATAATAGCATTCAAAAAATTATGGAAAAATTCAAAAAAATGAGACCTTATAAGCACTTTCAATCGAAACTATACTGAATAAAATCGGTCGAGCAGTTTTTGAGTTATCGCAATAATTCATAATTTTCTTCAAAATGACGTGAGTGCCGCGCGGTGTCCTTATAATTCGAACGTTACACATATTAGCTAAGTGCCATACTGTATTAAAACATTTATCTGGCGCGTATAATCGATAATTTCCAGAAGGTACAATACAATACAATACAAGTACTCTTTATTGCACACCTCATAAAATATACAGGAGAAATAAGTAATTACAGTCATGTTGGCGTTTACGACCTTTTTATAGAGCTTGAAATCTTTCTCGTAATTTAAATTCTAATTTAATTTCTATTATTGTGAAGGATGGGCAACTACGGAACCCTACACTGAGCGTGGCCCCTATATGCTCTTGGCCGGTTTTTTATTTTTATCAGAAGATACACACAACTCAGAGTGCTTAAACGTTTACATACCTACAATACGAGGGTAACCACAACAAAACAGTTTTCACAAAACAAAAGTGCGGGAAGGAGGTATTTTTATTTCGCACGGAAACAGTTGGATTCGCTGATACATCGAGAAAGGCGGTATAGAGTTAATAACGTGGGGAGAAAACGATTCTCGGATTCTGGGGTCAGGGCAAGTAAGATAAGAGTTGATATTGAAAACTACTTCTACCTAAATGTTTTTATAGAATCTTTTTATCGATTCTTTTTTATGTGTAAATACAACATTTTTATTTTTATAAATATTGACACAAAGGTAAATTATGAAAGAAAAATGTAATGTGATCTACTACAATATAAGCAGGGCTCGAAATTATTGTAAATTGTTGGTGACATTTTTAGTAGTAGGTACCACAGGAAGAACGGATCGTGTCGCACATAAATATTACCTATTTGATTACCTTGCGTTGGTAAATTTCCGACGTTTTGACATTTAGGCGTCTCTTGCATTTAACCAAACTATAATTATTCCAGGAATAACGCTCACTCCCGGCTAGATTTAGCTAGGTTCCCTTAGAAAAGTTTATGCAATTTCATCACAAACATTAAAAAAGAAATGAATAATGCTATACCTAATGTATTATATATGTGTATTATTTTCTACTTTCCCATAGTAGGATTAGATTTTTGAACTTGTTCTAACATGTTATCTATTTACATTTCCGATAAATGCTTAAATATGGTACAATAAACAATTTTATTTTATCAAATAAGGTAACTTTAGTTACACCAGAATATTAAAAAAAAATACTTACACTAAGTTATAAATATGTACAAGTCTGATAAAGAATAACCTAACTTAAACTAATCTAACCTAAAAGAGCCCGCCCTGCATTATACCTGGCTAAAAGGTCCCCATAATACCAGCAGCGTTGCCCCGCTGAATAGCTATGGAGACCTGCTGAACCAGATAGGAGCCAGCGCGGGGATCGCAGCCCCTTTCCCTTAGTCGTCTTCCAAGTTCCCTAAACAAATTGCGGCCTTCATGACTCCATGGTCCTGCTGTCTCCACAGCGACTGGCACAAACTCGTATGCTGACTCTAGAGCGGAGTACTTGGAGTGCTTTAATTTCGCAGCATTTTCCGCTGCGGAGCCTGCATACCGACAAGTTTGTCTCAAATGGGATGCAGCAAATGTACTGACACATGTGGCATCCCATAGGAGGCAGCATCCCCTGCGCCAAGGTAGAGTTAGCCCATCCGGTCTCTTACCGTCTGTGCGGCTTAAACCTGGTCGCTCCAAGATACAAGGCACATTAACTGAAACCATGGCGCATCGGATGATTTCGTTAATTGAGTGGTGCCTTGGGAACCGACCGGCGCGGCGCACCTTTGACAGCTGAGGCCGTGATGGCCGTTTTCCTCTACAGTTACTCCACAGCGACAACGATGAGCTTAGCATACTTTTGCGCCTAATGTATTTAAAAAAAGTTTTATGTTTGGTTGTGGAGTATGCTTTTTTGTGAATAGACTGAAAGACAGATGTAACATAAGTTTGTCGCGGCGACCAAGATCAAAATTTGCTCCTTTTAATCAAGTAAATGAGAAAGTAGACACTTAGACAGTGCTTACTTTCAGGAGACCCACCAACTAACAGATATAAGAAAATAAAGCATATTATTAATAGAATAAGAATACATATTTAAGATTTCATATTCAGTAAACTGCCAAGATAAAAACACACGAAGCAATTGCCATTAATTCTGACGAAACGAGGAAAACATTATTTTACTTTCATACTTAATTTGAATGTTAATAACATTCTGATTCGTTGTTTATTTAATTTCCTCTGCATAAACATAGGAACAAGACAAATTATGCCATTTAAAACGCTGTTGTACCTTTACATCGCAAATAAGTATAAATACAATGAACTGTTGTAAAATTAAGTGTGTATAAGGCTGCGAGCATTTGCCTTTAATGTAATAAAAATTACATTATGAAAACCTCATTTGTTTTTTGTTATAATATAGGTGGATGCTCATGGTGAGGGATCAAAGAAAGGTTCTTTGAGTTCTTTCCATCAAATACTGAATAATAAGAGCGGTGATAGCCTAGTGGTTAGGGCATGCGACTTTCAATCCGGAGGTCGCGGGTTCGAACCCGGGTTATGTACGGAATGTCATTTGATATTTACCACTCGCTTTTCGGTGAAGGAAAACATCGTGAGGAAACCACCTAAGCCCAATAAGGCCTAGTTTCCCCTCTGGGTTGGAAGGTTAGATGGCATGGCAGTCGCTTGCGTAAAAACTAGTGCCTAAGCCACATCTTGGGATTTAGGTAGCCGACCCCGATTGAGAATTCATTCTCAAAAAATGGGACAAAGGCTAGGAGGATGTACTGAATAATAAGACTGGTAAAGGTTCCTGTAGTTCTTCCTGTAATTATATTACATAACGAAATATGGCAGTTATTGGTACTGATTGGCGTAAAATTCAAGAATGCGAGCCATTTTTGAAATATATTTAAAACCGTTAATAATTATCTTACTAGCACAAAAAAATATATTTTATTTTTATTGCGCTAGAAAGCAAAATTTTATTTATTGAAAATAGACATGAACAGACAAAAACGCTGTCCACCATTTTGGCCTTTAGCTTATCTGTGATGTGACGTGCCGTAGGCGATTCTGTATTTACTTTTAGCTATAAAATTTATGCGAATGACGTTTTTAGTTTCAAGTTTTTTTTGATGGATTGGTGAGGTCACTATCATGGGTGAAAATTGCGGACAGCGTTTTAAGTATTTTAAAATACAGAATAAAAATCATATTTTAAATTACAATTTAATCAGCCATTTTCTACTTATATGAACTGAAAAAATGTCAACATAATACGAAATAAATCAATCATAATATAACAGGTACTTGTCCGTGATATTTTAAACTGGCGTTATTGCTATGCTTCGTTGAATTATGGCTCTAGGATCGCAGATCAAACTAAACTACGAAAGAAAAAGCATTGTTCCATAAGTCAAGCTTAACTGTACTAATCTCATTATTATAAATGGCGGGATAGCCTCACATTCTAGTCATTGAGTCTTCTTAATATTCTGCTCGTCTCCCTTCACGATAGTTATGGATATACCTAGCGACGCCAAGAGCTATATTTGCATAATATTAAAATAAGAAGACGCTCTGAGAATTAACTTATTGCATTCTTGACCTAATATTTTCTGAATGAATACTTGCTCGGTTGCCTTATGATTTCATGGCAAAATAACATATTTGCTTGTAGTATGCTTGTATAATTCTGAAGGACCTAGATTATTTCGCATCCTTGCTTTGGTGACATACCGTGGTTCTAAATCTACGGAGTCGCTTTCAAAGTCAATGTTTATAAATTTACCTAAGACCATTTAATTAATAATTATGATTTATGCTGTTACATCATTACTGAACGCATAGTCCAAAAAACATTTTTACAATCACCGTAAAAATATAAGGACTTACATTTTCTCCATCATGGATATTACGAGTAGGGGGAAGTCCCCTAACGCCGGACGGCACCTAACGCCGGACACTCGAACTATCTCGGCAACTAGCAACGCGAGCGAATCAAGGACAAGTGGAAGGGGCCCGGGGGTCCCCCGCGCCCCTTCCACTTGCCGAGTTGCCGTTGCCGAGCTTCCAGTTGCCGAGATAGTTCGAGTGTCCGGCGTTAGCCCTTTATTTGGCAAAGACATAAAAAGTGTAAACTTTAATTTTTTTTATTTTTTTTGGTCTTTTAGGTATAAAATGTGATGAGAAAAAATAGTAAAAAAAATCTAGCTTTTCCAGTTTTCCTGAAAACGAATGTATGTATACCACAGTATACAATGCCAATAGAATGAAGTATTACAATCATATACTAATGTATACTGTGATATACAATGTCAAATATACAACAAAAGGTAATTTTACATAAAAAAACAATTTATTTAGAAACTATTATTTTATTTTGTGCGAAAGCTCGGGAAACATTTTCCCTGTCACAAAACAAAAGTTTACATTGCATTTCAGGCAATATACCGTTGTCAACTTCTGGCATATCAACTATGCCCATTATAATTTGTATGGCAATAAAATCCACAAGTTCATGGTCGGTTAATTGAATCGATTTTCCAGTTTTTTCTACTGAGTAAATGTTAGTCTGTTCTGTTATGAAGGATATTATATCAGGAGAATAGTACATTACATCAGAGGCCGGGAAAATGAGGATTTCCGGCCAAGTAGGTATATACGGCCGAGCGAGCGTGCGAGCGAGGCCGGATAGTGATACGAGGCCGGGAATCCGTTTTCACGACGAGGCATGTATAGTGCTTTTCTCAAACATACAATGAAATAAAAAAATATACCTACTTCAATGAATAACACTTAATATTGTTTGTCCGATATTTTCCGAATTTGACCGAATTTTAAAAATCCGATTTCAGATTCTGACTCAGGAGCCCCAAAAACCCCCGGATACAGAATTTCAGCCTCCTAGGACCAATTTGAAATTTTCTCCATACAAATCGTTTTTTTTTTCGATATTTTCCGAATTTGACCCAATTTTCGGACAAGATTTCAGATTCATATTTTTGAGCCCCGAGAGCCCCCCGATACCGAATTTGACCGAATTTAAAAAATCCGATTTCAGATTCTGACTCAGGAGCCCCAAAAACCCCCGGATACAGAATTTCAGCCTCCTAGGACCAATTTGAAATTTTCTCCATACAAATCGTTTTTTTTTACGATATTTTCCGAATTTGACCGAATTTTCAGACAAGATTTCAGATTCATATTTTTGAGCCCCAAGAGCCCCCCGATACCGAATTTGACCGAATTTAAAAAATCCGATTTCAGATTCTGACTCAGGAGCCCCAAAAACCCCGGATACCGAATTTCAGCCTCCTAGGACCAATTTGAAATTTTCTCCATACAAATCGTTTTTTTTCGACATTTACTGAATTTGACCGAATTTTCGGACAAGACTTCAGATTCAAATTTTTGAGCCCCGAGAGCCCCCGAATCCGATTTGACCGAATTTTAAAAATCCGATTTCAGATTCAGACTCAGGAGCCCCGAAAACCCCCGGATACCGAATTTCAGCCTACTAGGACCAATTTGAAATTTTCTCCATACAAATCGTTTTTTTTTTTTCGATATTTTCCGAATTTGACCGAATTTTCGGACAAGATTTCAGATTCATATTTTTGAGCCCCGAGAGCCCCCCGATACCGAGTTTTAGCCGCCTAGCACCAATTTGAAATTTTGAAAAAAAAAAAGTCGCCATCTTGAATTATTTTTTCCACAAGTGTCTAACAACCAACCTTTAAAACCAAAACCTGCTTTTTGTCAAACCAGCCAGCTGTGTGAATGACCTTGTTGTTGAAACCAAAAAAAAGTTACTTTGCAGGCCTAGGCCTGAAAAGCAGTATGAAATCCCTTTACAGTCCTCTCGAGTTGTTGCGCCCAAAAACCGATACTTCCGAGCCTATTATAAGGAACGCAAAGACAATATTTCATTGCATGTTTGAGAAAAATAATTTGTTAAAATAATCAAGGGATGAACCGTCAGGTATGTCTTCGTAATCGCCGTCATCTTGGTGTTCTAGTATAGCTGCATGTTGAAATACTGCTTTTTGCGTTTTAAACCTTTTTCATTTTTTTAGCCCGCTTCGCCACAGGAGCGTTTCGTTTTTTAGCCGGAGTTTTTCTTGTGGTTGATGGTGTGGCTCGAGGTTTAGCATTGGTTACAGATGGAGGGTACGGTAATGAAGACATTAATGGCATTTTTAAAAAGTCTGGTTCCTGTGTCGATAAACGGCAATTTTTTGAGAATTGTTGGGGTCAAAGGATCATTTTCTTCGGCACCAGAAGGTCCTTTTTTGTGTGTTGTTACTCTTTCTGTGACGTCTTAATCAGAGCTACATAGTAGACTTAAGCGTTCAAGCAAAAAATCCAAGGCTGGCGTTGAAGACGATCATTTAGGGGAAGAAAGCTCCCTAAAGACTTGAACCTCTTTTTCATCATCGCATTCGGTATGAGGGCCAATATTTCGCAGATCTAGTCTGTACCACATGCTGTTAAGACGCAAAGAAGGAAAAAAAAACTAAAACACCCCAAAACCAAGCTGCATTCATATTTGGCAAACTATATCCCGGTATTCATACAAATTAAGTCCGTTCTTGGCAAAGTATATCACGGTATACATACAAGTTTAGTTGCCTTAGTGCCCGTTCTTGGCAATGTATACTGTGAGATACAAACAACTTTAGGCGATTGCAGTTAGTGGCAATTAGTGCAAATCGAAATTAAAATCTGACACAATCCAAAGGCAAACATTTACAATTATACCTAAACCGCATTCCGCCCCAAAACATTGCTATAAATATTTTAAAAAGTAATAAATACTTTGCGAAGCGTGTGTGCACTCCGCAGGTCCGCTGATTTGACCTTCGACTGACGGCTAAAAATTTTACCAGTACTCAGAACTATTTTTGCCTAAATTAAGACAAACTATGTGACCAGATTAAATATTAAATTTTCACTTAGAAGTTTCAGAAGACTGTGTAGATTATTTTTTAACGAATGTATCTCACAGTATACGACGTCAAATAAAGGGTTAAGTGCCGTCCGGCGTTAGGGGACTTCCCCCTATCAGGCAAATATATGATTTTATAGCAATTTGTTTAAGTCTTACTTTCTAATTTTTTCGCCGAAAAGAGTTATATTTCTTCTGTCAAGTTAACGGTGGTAAATAAAATTCAATTAGGACTAATTACGTAATTACGCTCTATTATAAAACAGGTTAAGGAATGATGTGACAGCATAGATCACGATATTTTAGACCTTAACGTTGTTTTTTTTTTACAATTAGTGACTTCGTGGATTTTAGAACAACGGTAGACTTCGGACAGATTTTAACCAATTTTGGTACAGAAATAGCTGGCAATCTAAAGATAGTTATAGAATAGGTACTTTTTATCTGAATACGATACGATAATATATACACTCAAATATCAATGTGTATAAGATACAAAGTTTTATTTGCATACCTAAATTATATACAGTTATAACAACACCAAACGATAACCGTATGCCATTGTCCTGTATGAAAACCAAATTGTACCGTCGATATAATCGCAAGAGGGGATTGCTACAATAACTTCCCAAACTATATCGCTCGGAATTTGCTCTTAGAGATTTGCGTATTCACGACAAATTCGGATAAATAGTCGGTCTCTTTTATTAGGGTTCACTTTGAATAGTTTATTTGCAAATCTAGTGAAAAAGGGTTTGGTGGATCTGTTTTTCGTATTTAGTTTGTCCCTATAATATAATACGAGAGAGGTAAAATGTTTTCATAAATGTTTGGCTTGCTCTGATCAATCGTCCGCCTGCCGTCGGCCGCCCAGGCTGGAAAGGTGTAGTGGAGCCGAATCTGGTGGAGTTGAACGCCAAAAATTGGAAAATCTCTTATCGGAGGCCACCACTCACTTTGGGTCCTTGAGTCGTTGAAGTACGTAAGTAATGCTTCCTGCGGGTTAACACCCAAGTAGCAAATAGCGCTTAGGCAGTCTGTGTGCTACATGGGTGTTCTCACAAAATAAAACACCATAAAAGACGCTCTCTTTTGTTTTCGCAAAAGCCGTTAGATAATTGTTTTTATAGGTTGTTTGTGTAACTTGCGTCTCAGTTAGTCGTGGAGTGTCATATTGCCGTCTGAACTAAGGCAGAGAGCGGTATATGCCCGGATTTTCCAATAGGTTTCAGAACAAAATAGTAGGTACTTGCCATTTCACTTGTAGTAAGTCAAACGTCTATTTTTCGATCCAAATAATGATTTAAAACAATGTCATCGACATTATGCGTGATTTTAAAGAATACGCGTTTTATCCATAATTATATTTGGAAGTTCCAAATATAATAATAATAATTAGAGCAAAACTAAAAAAGTGCATATTTTAATACTCGCTATCTATTACATTACACTATTAGCAATTTCATTTGCATCTTTTCCTCGGACCCTATTAATCTTACAATTTCAGTGTTTGATTATGATAGGTTATACAATATTAAAATATTTCAATTAGACCTATATATCAAACAGTCACGGGCGTCTACTGAAAATAGGCATCACCACAATCTCCCCGCTACCCTCAAGAGGGCATCTGTCCATCAGTCATGGTCCGTTCTACGCTGCAATTTCCTGTGCGTGGTCGTGCATCCGCTCTGTCTGGGCTTTATGGCCTGCCCACTGCTAGTTCAACCAAAATTAAAACGAATTTTAGTTGAAGTAGCAATACCGGATAAGATAATTTAATTAATCACAAAATTAACGCCCAGCAGCAGGACACTCCATATGAAACATAATTGAAAACAATTGTTTACGTTGCTATCTCAGAAAAAATACGCTTAGAAACCTAGTTAGTAGAAAAGCTAGTTTTGATAGCCATGGCCTGTCATAAAACAAAACCGGCTTCATATTTCACAAGTTGTATGAAAACTCTCGTTCTAGGCGAATTTATTCTACGTTGCTAGGTATAAAAACTTAAATATTTTCCTTTTCACTTCAATTGCGCGAAACTATTTTGAAATTATAATTTAATAAACAAAATAATACGAGTGGTACTTCATTTCCATACTGTTGTTGTTAAATAAGAGACCTTAGAAAAAGCTGTCTGTTTCGTAGGTATATGAAAAATAAATAAATGGTGATACTGAAACGCTTTCAATAGACAGAGTTTGTTTTAGAAGTCTTGAATAAATAAAGTCTAGACTGGATAAATAGGCGTAACGTCCTACTGTATTTTTTGTCTCATTCTGTTGGCATGATACTGCAAAGCGTGAGTTAAGCCCGACACAATGTCGCTTTCGTGGAATGAATGAAATTCAGTACAATGTCGGCCGTACCAAACTTTTGCTCGCGATTGTCGCTCTATACAAAATGTGTTTGCGTGCGTATCTGACCTAGTTTCAACTGTAAAAATGCGACTCGCAAAAGGGTTTAGCATATGTTCACCATCAGGCCTTGTAGATGTAGACCATGAAGGCCTTTCTCAAATAACACCACCTGCATCTAGCGGATTCCCGCAAACTGCAACGAATCGACATTGATACTTAAAACACTCTCGCGATTTGTACGCATGGATCGAAAATGCGAGTAAAAGCGATTGAAATGACGTATGTCAACTAGTGAAGGCAGCACTGCAATCAATTTTGCTCGCATTTTACGTACTTACCACTTATTAAAATGGGATATTAGCACTTTTAACCGACTATGATTTACGAAGTTGTAGACACCTTTTAGTTTAAAATGATGAGTCTATAGTAATGCATCACTCAAATGGCTCTATCTCAATGTAAATTAAATAAGGCCCTATAAGCATATTTTCCGCGGCGTGATTTCGACGTAGTGTGTCGTATCATTGCGCCTCTTATTTCCACATAATGTGTAATAAGGTGTCGCACGCTAGCTATTGTGGTCTTTAGACTTAGTTTGTGACAATTACTGACCTAAACTAAACTTTTAGTTAGCGTTTGAACCACGAACATTACTGTTTGAGGCGATTATTCGTTCGTTTGCTAAAGTCTCTAAGAGCAAATGGATAGCAAGGCCTATTTGTTGGGCGTCGAAACGCCGCGTGTCAAATTTGAGCAACTATCTACCTACTGATTCATCAAAAAAAATTCTTCATGCCTCCTTTTGCAGTTTGTTCTGAAAATTCACCAGAAAAGTCACTGTCAGCGGTAATTAAAAATCAAAGGACTTCAAAGAGCTCGTCGAGCGAATTGGAAAAGTTGCCAATTGACATGGTTTTTGCATGTCAAAGGAATTCGAAACTTGGATTTTGAGATCTGTAGACAGATTTTCGCTGCCATTTATTTAGCAAGGCAAATGTCTAATTCACAATACTCAGTGTATGTCTCTTAATTTCGACCAATACTTTCTCTTTTTGTCTTCTTGAAAAATGAAATCGAGAAGAGGCCTCGAGCTTTATTTTAGGCGCACCGCGGCCATACACGGCATTTTTTTTATCTTTTGAGGATTGTTTTCCGAAAGATAAATAAAATGAGAAAAAAAATAACTCTTTTACCAAAAACTTCATTGAAAATTAATCGTATTTCCGGGAGCAACTGAACGAGTTACTAAAAACGCTCAAAATCGTGATAGGTGTACACGCATAAGGAGGTACTTCAATTTTTTAAGGATCCCATCAGCAGATCCTGATCTGGTGACGATAGGAGAAACTACAAAGAGATAATTTTCAAAATCGGTCCAACCATCGCCATCGTCGAGTACCCAATCGTGGAACATGACGACCTGAATACAGTCCGTAAGCTCGCAATGTGAGGCGATTCGGGTTTGGGAGAAAACAGAGACATTCTTATCTTGATCGCGTAAGCGCGAGCGAGATAGGTACAAAAATCAAATTGCATTCTGGCACACCACACACTTGCACACGCACACCTCCTTATTTTTGAAGTTGTTTTTGTTATTATCATGATATCGACTTAATATCATACACATCCACAGTGAAGAAACAAACAACTGAACAAAACTCCAACAATTCAGCATCTCATCCGCGTCAGCATCCAATCTGACTAAAATAGTCCACACAAAAACTACCCCGTTTGCTCACACTTACGCTTGTAAATGTACTCGAGACACATAAACTTTTATGTGTTTATGCGAGCATCGGTTTATTGTCAGCGGCGACAGTGTGGCGATGCCCTTTAATTCAGTTACAAACTTACTAAGTTTCCTGCTTAATTTATGAATTAACAAGTTATTCTGCTAGCAAGAGTCATTTTTTGACTGATGAGCCTGAATATTTTGTTTATGAGTTCTAATCTTCTATATACTATTATCATCATCCACCCGTCCTTAGTATTGCATAGTTTAGTTTTGAACTAGATAGATTTGAGTAAGATTGTTCCCTTATATTCATTTGTCTTACAACCGTCTAATACCAGTACTCGTATTATCATGGTACTCTAAAATTGTATTGCCATTATTTTACAAATTAAGTTCTATTCAATCCTATTACTAGAAATAGGTAAATGTATGATCTTTTTATAAAATATTTTACATAACAACTTTTTGTCATCTCAAACGCTAATAGCGCAGTGGTGGTATTCATATTTCTAAGATAAAAAGGCATCTTATGGTTTCGGAAACGGAACATCCCTATGTTGGTTTATTCTATTTTAAAACATAGAATAAGTCACCTGGCAAGAAGAGCTCAGAGTCATATTTTATGGGGCAAGAGCAAAAACATACAAGTTATAAATTGTAAAACATCACAGGAGCCGTCCAAACGTACCGACCCTTAAGCACTTTGGGCCACACTCGACGTTTGACACTAACAACATGTATCCGAGATCGTTCAACTATATATCCACCTTAGCGATATGCGGTATTTTTACCTTCACTGAAACCACATCATTGCTAGCGCACACAAGGTTCAAAGTAGACTCAGGCGACTTCGTAAATATCTCCAAAGAAGGCTGCGTGCTTGAAACGGACAAAATTCTTGATAGTACCAAGTTGACTATCTAGTGATTTATAATAATGCTATACGATAAACAAATTACTAGCGCCCTGTTTGCTCGCTTTATGGAAAAGCCTGCTACAATTGAGTGAGAAAAGTAGTATTAATTAACCACAAATTTATGTTGACACAATTGTCGGTCTCAAAAGGATATAAGAAATGGACCCCTTAACCCTCCCTCGCTTCATCAACATTGCTATCTGCAACCGACTACGTAAATCGTCACACGGTATTTGGTAGGCCAATATTGGCGGAGGCGGGTAAATGTTTGGCTCTGAGACTTACGCACACAATATCATGTGCAAATGAAATACCCCCTTTGTCTCCAAAGGGGCAGGTGTTATAGGTAGCTCTTATAGGCGTATGTGGTTTGTATAATTTAAAGGATCTCCTATAGAATTTGGGTATTTCATATTAATTAATGTAATAATTAGGATGTAGGTATGTAGGATTGTAGGATGGACAATTAGGATGAGTTTAAGTAACAGTGGCGTTTTGTCTATAGATCCCGATTCCCACCGGCTTGCCGATTTTAGAAAATTTTGCATATTGTTTTTCGGAAAAAGTAGGTAAGCTAGATCCGTTCCGACTTGCCCAAATATATTTTTATCCGTTCAAAAATGCTTTATGTTTAGACATTTTTCTCTATGATCAAACATGTTTCTTAACAAATTATCAGTGTCTCTACTTAGAACAGGGTTATTGAGACTTATTGGTATATATTTGAAACCTACAGTTTGAATTTTTCATTGATAATTTTGGTATCAACGTATACTCGAAATTGACAAAATTCACGCAGAAAACTGTTTTTTTTTCAACTTATTTTCGACTGCACGCAATGAAATCATGAAATAGCTATGTTACTTTGAAAAACACAGGGAAAAGTATTATTCTCTTTAAAAAGTTGGTTGAAATTACTAATATATTTGTCATAATATGAAAAAGTACAATTTAAAAAGAATAAGGCCTCTTAAGTGAAAATGTATTTCTTCAGCCAGACACTCTTTGGTCAGTGACCTCGGTATTCCGAGGCATTGCAATTGCTATTACTTAATATATAATTGCTTATTGCTATTGCAATATTTCACATATTTTATTATAATATAAATCTTGAATGTCCTGACGTTACATTTCTTCAATTTCATGTATACTTATAGATGAAAGTTTTAATGAGCCACAGATTGGTGAAGATATTTAATTCTTTCTCTTGGAAATTGGCTTGTTTTACATATGGAATAAGTGGTACCTTATTCCAACGAATTTACTAGTCTCTCAATGCCTTTTTAAAGTCAAGAACAATTTAAGCGTCTGGTGTCTGGAGCCAAAACTAATTTAGTTTCAAGACAAGTACCGACTGCAACTTTTGAGGAACCAATTTGATTTGTATTCTGAACGTTGCCACACAGACATTAGCGAGCATAACCGTTTTGACGTTAGTTAAATAAAATTAATTCATTTCAAATTTAAATACCACATGCTTGGGGTGAAGAAACATCTAAGTCTGAACCCTTATTTGATTCATTTAATCATTGGTTTGTAAAGTAATTTCAAAGATAGATCAAACTCATTATTCAACACAATGTGAAATGTTTCGATAGTTATTTATGAATCTATCACATATCTATCAAAACGAGCAAACGCAACGCCTGAAGAAAGCCGCCGCGGGAAGCAATTACCGTCGCCCATAGACACATTGCAACTCCAGAGAAGTCACAAGTGCGTTGCCGACATTTTAGGGAGTACGCTCTTTTCATGAATGTCGTATCGGTCCGGAAATACCGCAACCGACAATTCATTCCACAATGCAGTCTTGCGAGGCAGTAATAATAGCTATCTAATGTAGGTACAATTTTCATATCAATAATGGTCATTATTTCATTTTATATGGGACAACACAATGGTACCGGGTTGCCAGTAAGGTCAGATCAGAATTGAAAACCCAACAACACATAGGCCGTTTTTCAACTGGCAAATACACAAGTTTTTCTTTCGGGATTAATTAAACAATATGTCATTTGTTTGGCTTGAATGAAATGACTACATGTATTTTCGTGTAAAATTTAACGATTATGTGGGATTATATTATGTACCTATAAAAATAAAGCGGGTAGACAAAAGTCAATGCTCTTTGGTCAGTTTATTTCAGATCTGATATAGCGATTCGTGCCAATTAATTTATAATACAATGATCATAAAATATTCCACACAATTTTTTATCACAATAAATTTACAGTTTAGTTGCAAATATTTTAAACTATGAATTGGTTGCATAAAGCAGTTTTATTCCATGAAAAGATTTTAAAAAAGAAACAATTAAAAAGTCTTTTTCAAACGAAATCTAAGTAGTTACTTATTAGTGTTTAAACTCCCGACAAACTGAAAACCTAATGCTTTTAAGGGTTCCGTACCGCAAAAGGAAAAAACAGAACCTATATAGGATCATTTTGTTATCCGCCCGTCTGTCTGTCAAGACCCTTTATTTCGGGAACGCGTGGAGGTATCAAGTCTACAGTCCGTTGAAGCTGTGAAAAAACACTTCTAAGTTTAAGTAAAAAAAAAACAACAACAAATGTTGGATCCGAAGATGGTTAAAGTCATGTTATAGTTTTGAATTTCCTGTCAATCCGAAAGATACTTTGGCGTCTTATTTTAGTTTTATCATAGTTATAGCGTATTAGTTCTTCATTGTGGTAATAATCATGAGGAGGTTCAAACGCTCGGAGATTTGCCCGTTAACACATTTTTTTTACATGTAAATAGTAAATAAATACTGGCAGATTTGACTTTATGTCAAGTAAGCTACATTTTGTTACAACGGCATGGCGTATTATTTCATGAAAGTTTTTATTGGAATTAAAAATACACCCATAAAATTGTTCAAAGTTATTTAAAGGTTTATCAACTGTTTACTTGTTTAAGCTTTACGGTCCGTTACATTTGGTTCCATAAACCGGCCTTTATAGTGAATTTTACCATTCGTGGAATTTTAATATTACGGGTATTTATAACTTAAATGAGTTAATAAAATAGCCTTGAAACTGTAAGTAAACTTGTAGCAGAGGAAACGCAAGATAAAATATAATTCTATCTACCTACCATGTTGGTACATAGCGCCATAGTTCAACATCAGGGCCGGGATTTGGCCAAGAACGGGAAATTAGTTAAGATAAATGTGCCGGCCTGACGAATGATAATTACGTAGGTTAAGAAGACAATCGTGAGATATATCTAAAGGACAAAGAGTAATTGATATTATATTAGGCTGGAGGGTTTTTTGCCTTCAGAATGGACGTAAGGACCTTGTATAAATGTGTTATTATTATTATTGTTATTTATAACAAGCATACAGACCTATATCAGTTTTCAGACCCCTAGCGTCAAAATTTGCGGAAGTCTCATACAAACTTTAATCCCTTAGTTGGCCTTGTTTAAGGGGTTGGCGGATAAAGCTACATACCTCAGCTTTCTAAAACATGAGGAAGTACCCTAGAACTTTGATGATCATTAGTCGGTCAGTGACGAAATCAGGGTATTTTAGATTCTTTATATATTTGATAAGTCCGCTATTGACAACATATCCCGAAAATTAGATTATCTGGTATAATCCCAACCCAAGTTATAAGGGTTCAAAACGATGTAGCGGTTTTGCCCCACTTTCCCCTAAAGGAGAAAGCCTTCTATACTTATACTATCATCTATTCTATGGTAATTGGAAATGGGCCAGCAAACTTTCACTGCGGTATTAGTATGAGGTTGTATAATACATATGTTTTTTTTCAGAACGATAAGAGATAGTTATAGGAATTATAAGGAACATTATTATAGGTTATAGGAGGCTTTGTTTGAAATTGTTAATATTGAAGGTACCTACAATTTGATCTGTGAGAATGTTTAAAACTTTTATTTAACATTTGTCATACTAAATGCTTTCATCTTATTCAGCTTTTCTTACGATTGGTGAAACGTGCATCAGCTATTCGTAAAATTTGTGTGTAACGGTTTGCCCAATCTAAGGCTCTTTAATAAAGACCCTAAAATTTATTTATTTATTCAATCTTTATTGGACAAAAGAAAACTTACCGTACAAAAGGTGGACTTAATGCACTGAGGTATTGTCTACCAGTCAACCTTTGGGCAAAGCAGATAAATTGTGGGCGGTGCAACTAGCTCAAGCAAGTTAATAAATAAATACTTATATAAATACATGTATTCATATAATATGTACACATATATAAATAAATACAGATGAAACATCCTAATCAGATAAGCTAAGAATTTACAACTCTGCTAGCGTAGAGGTAACGCAAACCTTTTTTAGAAGCGCACTTGTCCGGAGCTTGGTTCCATCTTGAGGAGAAGGCAGTTTCAGTGGCGGGATACTTGGACGGTGAACGATTTGGCCATAAAACTAGTATGGTGACGAGGGATGGAGAAAGATAGAACATTAAAAACTCTTTAGACAAATTTACTTCTTCTTCTTAATACTATACCAATTTCATTTACAAGAAAATCAAGATGTTATCGGAGTATTGTAATAAATCATTTAATCCTAACAGTTCAAACACAATAAAAGATGTCTTCTAAATTTCTTAGACTCCGTTGTGTACCGAGTTCCAATGAACTTAATAGAGAAACCGATTCCAATATAGTATAATGAATCGAGTTACCCATCTATCTGGGGATATAGGAATGTTTTATTATAAATTACAAAGCAGCAGACTCATCTTAGATTGTAGAAATTGTGAATGCAATATTTATTGAACGTGATACGCACACGTGTGTAATTTGTCACAAATAATCCGAAATAGTTTAATTAACACCGTGAAAAGTAGGAAAGAAAATAATGTTCGGGTGAAATTCTCTGCATAATTAAATTTTATTAGCTAAAATACGTATAATTTATGTTTATATACAGTATAGGTGTAAGTTATGTAGGTAGGTACCCACATCACAAGTGTAAAGTTGTATGTCGTATAGAATGATATTTTATAAGTGGACAGGTTAAATATTAGCGCTCTAAAAGTGAATCACTTAATATGAGTCGAAGGGCACCAAATGGTGCTTACCTATGTCATGGCAACGCTTTTGTTGATCTCTGGAAAGTGGCAGATGCCTATGTGTCAAGTCAAGTTCTCAGTAACGGTGTGATTTTGGCTCCAAAATGTCGTCTTGTGTAATGCGTAAGTGCACAAAATACGCAAAACGTATGACGTATTTTCCAATAAAACATCATTGTTGTATAGATTGTTTGTATGCTTTGCACAACGTCCGAATGGATATAATATATATATTTTTGTGTTTCACTTCTGAGTTAAAAACTAAATCCGTACGAAATTTTGATTTGCTATGGCGCTTATACCTTTTTTATACTAGTAATCGTACTGGTGTTCTACAGGGACGAACTCCTCGACTGGCTAGCTAAACAATACTTATCAAGCTTATATAACTACATCTCAGTAGAATTTTATCAGATAAGTAGTTCAAAAGTTTCATAGTTCCATTGGTATATAAATGTATGTGAAAATATTTAGAATATTTGTACGAAGAGAATGCAGATTATTTGGTTTTTAAAATGAACGACAAAAAGTCGATCAATATTTGTCATATTATATATATTCATAAATATCAGAAAAATTACATACCAATGTACGAAAAAACATACTTATATTAGCTGCGCTGCGCGGTGTTACCCGCTCATCTCACGGGAATACTACATTTTTTCAGGATAAAAAGTAGCATATGTATAAATCCAAGGTGTCAGCTACCTACATACCAAAATTTATCAATATTGGTCCAGCCAGCAGTGAAGAAGTAACAAACATATAAACAAACCAACACTTAAATTCGAAAACACACAAATTTTCACCTTTATAATATTATTGTGATTTGCAATGGTACCCAAATACAACAAACGAAAAGCCTCTCGTCTGACTTATAAAAATTTAATATCGAGTTTGCTGACCTCTCCCTGCAGTCCATTCAATAGGGATTGACCGCGGTCCCAATCCGCTCTGTCGATACCGCCGCCCTGTGATATTATATATGTAGGTAATATATCAACTAAGCATATAGAAATAAAACTTAACATTAAACCAAAATTTGAGATTCTTGGCTTCCATGTTGGCTGAGATCCATTCAGTGCTGGCCATCATGAGACCCACATTTAGTGAGTGATATAGAAAATGCTAATAAAACTTAACATTTAACCAATTTTTGGAACATTTTGCTTCAATATTGGCTGAGATCTTGCCATTTGTTCCAATTAAAACTAAATATCTTGGAAACTACAGGTCCTATATCCACCAAACATAGTTAAGAACCATCTCGACGGACAAGTCTTTCGATAAAAAAAACCGCACTAAAATTGGTCTATCCGTTTGGAAGCTACGCTGCCACAGACAGCCACACAGATACACAATGTTAAACTTATAACACCCCTCTTTTTTCGTCGGGGGTTAAAAATAGTTTTCAGGCTCATTGTTATCGACACCGCCGATAATTTCATCGTTAAACTGAATTCGAGATTTGAAAATATACTTCCCGGCCTAGATTCTAGATAAACTTTGTCAATTAAGCAATCAAGTTTGGATATATATAATGTCGTGTAGATACAGATAATTTTTATAGTTTACCAATACATCCCACAAAAAATATCATTTTAAAAATAGGCTCAATTTATATAAAAAAAAGGACGGGTTGCACTCCGGGAGTGCCGACAGAAGTGAAAACCTAAAAACATCAACGTTGTGCATTTTTCAATATTTTGGAATGTTTAGGGAATAATCTCGCACAAATTGTATGTAAGTAAGTAAGTAAACACTTTATTGTACACTAAAACAGTTAAAAAATATATCTATTACAAATAACATGGTACAAACTCTCACCACCTACTATTTTCTGTTTAAATTTGTTTTCTCCGCTACCCAAAGGTTGTCTGGAAGAGATCGCTAAGACCGCCTATTGTCTACCATTGTTTAATTTAAGATTTCTCATGTAATATTTTTCTTGTTGGTGTGCAATAAAGTATTGTTGTATTGTATTGTATTGTACAAAGGCGAACTTATCCCTATAAGGGATCTCTTCCAGTTAACCTTTGAGCAATTGAGTGAGTAGTGAGTACGAGAAGAAGATAGACAAACTAACACCGTGTACAAAAAGGTATTAAAAAAATAATAAGACTACTAATAATTACATATATATCTGCTTTGCTCAAAGGTTGACTGGTATTGATGCCCAATGGCATTAAGTCCGCCTTGTGTGCGTTTGAACTATCCGATTTTATTCTATCTCACTGACACTTGATTTCTATTTTAATGTGTATTTCTTACTAATGTAAGTTTATGATTACGCTTCACCATCTGTCACTTACAACATTTTGTTGTTCGAAGGCCCCCTTTCTTTGAAACAGACATGGTTGCTAGGTTACCAATTGTTTATACATTATTTAGAAATTAAAATGTCACAATTAATAAAAAGTGGTGTTTTGTATGGTTTTCCATTTATTGTTAAATAAACCCTTTTATGAATGAATGCCCTCAAAATTTGTAGCCTATGTCCTATTCGGATATCTAAGCTACATTACTGCAAAATTTTACGCAAATCTTTTGTGTAGTTTTTGCGCAATAGTGGAACGTAAAGTCACCGTCAATTGAAATTGCAAACAATGTAAAATGTAGCGACTTTACATACAAACATTCACGTTTTGTAATATAATATATAGGATTACATCTATTATGTGTAGGTACCTACATATGTATATTTTTATAAATTACTCATTTATTTTTTTCCGCTACTTCTTCGTCCTTTTTTTCGTTAATAAATGCACTTTCTTCCATTTCCATCTTTGAATTCTTCGTTCCTTTTTTCGTTAATAAATTCACTTTCTTCCATTTTCATCTTTTAAGCACTTTATTTATATACACGAATTTCTCAAGTATACAAACGATTGACACATGAGCAGTCAACACACACGCGCAGGCGCTAAGTATATTACCCCCTCTCTATCCGTCCTACGAGCTAAGATTTTCGATCAGCACGTCTAGCACAACTTTGACACGCGACTCTTTTTCGCGCGACATATACTACTATACCTGTCACTTTCCTGTCAATACTGTGTAAAAAAGACAGGCGACGCTAAGTCGCGCGACAAGCAAAGTCGCGCCATGTTGTACTAGCCCCGGATCTGACGATTGACATTTAATTTGTCTGTCGCGAGTTTAACATTTTTTACCAATCTAAAAAAGTGCCAAGCGCCGCTAAAGAAGTTTACACTTCAAAAAAATGATTGCCTGTAAAGTCGGTTTTACGGGCGAAGGAAGATTTTACGTGACAACGTCTTTTTCTCGGTAGAATATTTATTTGTATCATATCCATTCACAATTTCCCTAACAACATTTTAAGTGTTACTTTCTGAACGCACCCATCACATGTGTCATTCTCAAAACGAGAAAATCTATGCGCCAAACACCTCGGACTGACAGACAGTCCAGATACACCTATCTACATCTCTGAACAACTGACACCACTGGCCTCTAGGCTTTATTTTCTGGGCAGAGATCTCAAAAGAAGGAATATCTTTAAACACTGTTGTACAAGTTACGGACAAGTTTACCTCAGAAAGGAAGATCAATCGACGATAATACCAGTGAACACTGAAACCCAAATAACCCGCTTAATTAAGGAGCCGCCACGCAGAAAAGATGACAGCCCGCCATCCACCGAAATACACCGCGAATCAGTTAGTGCCCATACTGAAATAAATAAGTGACTACTGCTGCAATTTATATCATGTGCTCCCTACAAAGGTAAATTCTCAAATTATGTAAGAAACAACTACTATATAGCTAACTACCTAATACAGTACATGTATTTAAAAAATCCACTTAGGTGGCTTAGCGGATTTTTGTTGTTACAATTTATTTTCGACCATTTAACTATTACTATAAGGTTGATAATTACTCTCAGTATAAGAATGTTACAAACCGGCCGCATTACAAAACAAAGCGCCTACTTATTTCCTCATGCATCATGCTATCCTAGTAACTGTAAGAAATATCTGGCTCATAACTTTCCGGTGGCGAATGCACTAGTCTCAAAACGCACTATTAGTCAATACACTCTAATTTCGAAAGCCCCTCTTCTCATAAGAAACTAGGCCCAAAGTACCATATTTCCAAAAAGGCTCATTCTCGATTTACACGAGAACCATTGAGAACTAGTCCCAAAATACACCTTTCCCAAAATACCCCAAATTGTGTTCACCTGTGCGTGGCGTAATACTTTATTCTCATAATGCATAGGTCTCAAAACACTCTAGTTCCAAAATACCCTATTTTTTTGGAATGTCTCTTTGTGATTGCTTTCAGCCGTAGGTAACCATTACCCGTTTGATGCCAAAAATATTTTTGCAAAAATAGGATTTATTTAATTATTATTTTGAGCTATACAGGGTGTAATCGTTAAGTGTTGCTCGGCCATAGTTCCGTAAATATGTTTTTTTTTGTGAATTTTCATCAATTTCACTGCCAAAAGGTTGTCTGGAAGAGATCACTCTTTAGTGATAAGACCGCCTGTTGTCTACCGTTATTTATAAATTGTATTTATCTTGTTTCCTTTTGTAAACTTTTATTGGTGTGCAATAAAGTATTGTTGTATTGTATTGTAATGGGTACGGCTGAAAGCAATCACAAAGAGACATTCCAAAAAAATAGGGTATTTTGGAACTAGAGTGTTTTGAGACCTATGCATTATGAGAATAAAGTATTACGCCACGCACAGGTGAACACAATTTGGGGTATTTTGGGAAAGGTGTATTTTGGGACTGGTTCTCAATGGTTCTCGTGTAAATCGAGAATGAGCCTTTTTGGAAATATGGTATTTTGGGCCTAGTTTCTTATGAGAAGAGGGGCTTTCGAAATTAGAGTGTATTGACTAATAGTGCGTTTTGAGACTAGTGCATTCGCCACCGGAAAGACACTGTCTTTCGAATCGCTATCCGAAGACCCTAGACAAAAAAGTATATTATTACATTTATTACCTGTTAGAGGATGGCACGATCGGATGTAACCTACAAACACTTATGCGCTCCTAGTATAATATTTAGACTAAAATATAAGTTAAGCAGTAATAAAACGTATAAAAAAAGTGTGTGTGTCAGCTCCGACGCACGACTGGAGTTTACTCTTCAGGCCAGGTGCGCACCACGATTTTTTTTTAGTCGCGCGATATTTTTGTCGCAGAAATAAGCGTATTTCTGGGTTTATGAAAATCGTGGTGCGCGCACTCTCATATAAACCCATATCTTGCATTTAGGCGACAAAATTATCGCGCGACTAAAATCGTGGTGCGCGCCTGGCCTTAAGAACGATTATAAAATATATACTCAATACTCAATACGTTTAGTGCACATAATGATTAGTAAATAGTTTAAGTATCACATTATGTACCCTGTTGGGTGCTGCAAACAAGAACGAGAAGGTAGGCACTTACATAATATTAATATACGAGTATAATATACAGCAAAATTACAATATTTTACAAGGAAAATTTACGTCCGATTCATTTTTAACAAATTGGAGAGATCATGAGTAGTAACTAAATAAGGAAGCGCGATGTAAAGCGCCCTCGAGCGGCTAGTTTAGTTACTACAGTCTGCAGTGCATTTTTTTTAAATCTTTTAATTAAGGAGCTTTGATCATTTTTATGAACATGCCAGCTCCAGCAGGCCTAATACACAACATCATTCATCTAAAAGACATAGATAAATAAAAACATAAACCGTATAAACTTAAAAATAACATGTACACGAAAACAACTAAATTTGTATACACTATTTACATAAAAAAAACTGTATATACAAATTTAGCCGATTCCGATAAGGGTTCCGCCAATATTGAATTGAACATTACATTCAAGAAAGATCTGGTATTAGACCTAGCCATTTACATTAGACAAAAACAAACGTACAAAATCACCTTCCTTAAAAAAATCCTTAAATAAATCCAAAATCTCCTTAACAACAACTCCAAACAGCGTTTTGAACTTCTCCTCCCAACTTTCGGTAGAAAACAAAATATCCTTCGTCTTCTCAACCAGCCTTTCAAAAGTAATACGTCTCTTCTTCTTGTCCTTATTTTGTCTTTGATCTTCCATATCAGCCCGCTCAATAGTAGGCTGATTGACCAATAGATACTCGGACCTCTTCACATCTGTTACTCTTTTTGACTTCCGCGGCTTACGAACCTCTTGTTGTGGCTCGCTCTCTAATCTGTACTGACTTACTGATCGCTGGCCCTCAGCCTGACAGACAGAATCTTCGGATCTTTAGATTGTAACGGCTTCGACAAAACAGCATCTCTATATGACTTTCCAAAACTTAAGTCATTCTCAAAAACAGATGGCGCATCCTGACTACAAACATCCGTATCCTTTTTTTCCTTATTTTGCATATACAACCAAAAAGCCCGTTTATATATACATCCCTCAGCAGACATAATCCTGCTAATTTCTTACTCCTTCACAAAAACCGGGCACGACTTATCTAAGGCCATATGGCTGCCTTTACAATTAATGCATCTAAGAATAGTCGTTTCGCAATTGGCATGCTCCCTGCCGCATTTCGGACAAGTAACTTTAGTAGTAGGACAAAACCTGCTCAGATGACCGAACTTCCAACATATTGAACATTGGGTAACGGGGAAAGTGTACTGATTTACCTTGAATCGGCAACCGTAGGCATAAACATATGGCGGTAAAGAAGTTCCCTTAAAACACAGACGAATAGCTTCAGCCTTAACCCAACGCCCATCATGATCCAAACGGTTCAGTCTACATATTGACAAAATGTCTTCAGACCCTTCAATATTCTTTAAAAATTCGTCTTCCTCAACCTCCAACTCAACCTGCCTTATAATTCCATAAGTGCAGCATGCCATATTAGACCAATAAGAACGTCTCGTCTCATTGTTAAACTCCTGAGAAGCCAGAAGCTTCTCCGCATCATCCTTAGAGTTAAACTGTATGCGAACTTTACGTGGACCCATAGACTTGACGGATAAAATTCCTTTTATACCCTTAAATTGCAGCAACTTTGCCAAACCAATCTGTTTCGGTAAATCTTCTTTTGACACTATATAAACTTCAAATAGCTTGTCAGGCACACCGTCCGGCTCCAGCTGCGTTTTGGCGGTTGCTAAAACCCGCAAGCGTTTAGGTTTTCTGCCTATTGTGATAAAACTATCACTACAACCACAGCTTTCGTCGCTCAGACCACAAGCACGCTTCACCGTTATATGCCGCACATCCGACATGGACTCAGCGTTCGATACAATATCCGATTGACTCGGCCCTGCCTTATTATCAAACTCCACTTCAGATAGCCACGACGGAGCTGCCCGCTGCCCACCAAAGACTACAATGTAACCTGCCCACATTCTAAAAGTGACGTATCACTCACTACACCTCGACTTGACTCACTCATCGCAAAAACAGCGAAAAGGAATCTAAAACTGAAATAACTTATAAATAAAATAAAATTTGATAAAATGTTCAACTGTCGCCTTTGACAACCAAACGTCAATCCTCGCAATACTTATATTTTTGGAACGTATCTGCCGTGCTAATTTAAAAAGTCGTATCTCAGTATACGATCGGGGTAAAAATACGACTTCTTAATTTAGCAGGTTATGCGTTAAGCGTTATAGACTAAGCTCCCGATGTAAAATGACCTTCACAGAGATGTTTGTTTGATTAAATGTATTTTTCTTAGCCTATAACGCTTAACGCATAACCTGCTAAATTACGAAGTCGTTTTTTTACCCCGATCGTATACTGAGATACGACTTTTAAATTAGCACGGCAGATACGTTCGATTTTACACCCCATATTTTTCATACCCCGGGCTTATATATGAAAATCGATTCTTAAGGAGTAAACTCCAATAAACTCCAATAATTATAACTACACAAACACAACTTACCTTTCCCTCACACACACTCCAAACACATACGTTCCACATATGCGTATACCTCACACACACACACAACTAAAACCCACAGTCTACAAACACACATGCTTGGCAGCATTTAACAACTTATGTAGCCTTGGTCAAACACAGCAAAAGTCTCAACAGAAATTTACATTACCTACTTATGTTTATAATAATGCTGAGTACCTCTTTGGTACTATGCTTTCCTGGTAACGTGCCTTATACACAACACCGCAAAATGAATACGTCTTCCCTCTGCCCTCTTCCCTCTTCCCTCTTCCCTCTTCCCTCTTCCCTCTTCCCTCTTCCCTCTTCCCTCTTCCCTCTTCCCTCTTCCCTCTTCCCTCTTCCCTCTTCCCTCTTCCCTCTTCCCTCTTCCCTCTTCCCTCTTCCCTCTTCCCTCTTCCCTCTTCCCTCTTCCCTCTTCCCTCTTCCCTCTTCCCTCTTCCCTCTTCCCTCTTCCCTCTTCCCTCTTCCCTCTTCCCTCTTCCCTCTTCCCTCTTCCCTCTTCCCTCTTCCCTCTTCCCTCTTCCCTCTTCCCTCTTCCCTCTTCCCTCTTCCCTCTTCCCTCTTCCCTCTTCCCTCTTCCCTCTTCCCTCTTCCCTCTTCCCTCTTCCCTCTTCCCTCTTCCCTCTTCCCTCTTCCCTCTTCCCTCTTCCCTCTTCCCTCTTCCCTCTTCCCTCTTCCCTCTTCCCTCTTCCCTCTTCCCTCTTCCCTCTTCCCTCTTCCCTCTTCCCTCTTCCCTCTTCCCTCTTCCCTCTTCCCTCTTCCCTCTTCCCTCTTCCCTCTTCCCTCTTCCCTCTTCCCTCTTCCCTCTTCCCTCTTCCCTCTTCCCTCTTCCCTCTTCCCTCTTCCCTCTTCCCTCTTCCCTCTTCCCTCTTCCCTCTTCCCTCTTCCCTCTTCCCTCTTCCCTCTTCCCTCTTCCCTCTTCCCTCTTCCCTCTTCCCTCTTCCCTCTTCCCTCTTCCCTCTTCCCTCTTCCCTCTTCCCTCTTCCCTCTTCCCTCTTCCCTCTTCCCTCTTCCCTCTTCCCTCTTCCCTCTTCCCTCTTCCCTCTTCCCTCTTCCCTCTTCCCTCTTCCCTCTTCCCTCTTCCCTCTTCCCTCTTCCCTCTTCCCTCTTCCCTCTTCCCTCTTCCCTCTTCCCTCTTCCCTCTTCCCTCTTCCCTCTTCCCTCTTCCCTCTTCCCTCTTCCCTCTTCCCTCTTCCCTCTTCCCTCTTCCCTCTTCCCTCTTCCCTCTTCCCTCTTCCCTCTTCCCTCTTCCCTCTTCCCTCTTCCCTCTTCCCTCTTCCCTCTTCCCTCTTCCCTCTTCCCTCTTCCCTCTTCCCTCTTCCCTCTTCCCTCTTCCCTCTTCCCTCTTCCCTCTTCCCTCTTCCCTCTTCCCTCTTCCCTCTTCCCTCTTCCCTCTTCCCTCTTCCCTCTTCCCTCTTCCCTCTTCCCTCTTCCCTCTTCCCTCTTCCCTCTTCCCTCTTCCCTCTTCCCTCTTCCCTCTTCCCTCTTCCCTCTTCCCTCTTCCCTCTTCCCTCTTCCCTCTTCCCTCTTCCCTCTTCCCTCTTCCCTCTTCCCTCTTCCCTCTTCCCTCTTCCCTCTTCCCTCTTCCCTCTTCCCTCTTCCCTCTTCCCTCTTCCCTCTTCCCTCTTCCCTCTTCCCTCTTCCCTCTTCCCTCTTCCCTCTTCCCTCTTCCCTCTTCCCTCTTCCCTCTTCCCTCTTCCCTCTTCCCTCTTCCCTCTTCCCTCTTCCCTCTTCCCTCTTCCCTCTTCCCTCTTCCGCCCTCTTCCCTCTTGTTACAGTAATGTTCGATGAATGAAAATAAGAATTGCACAAATTTTAACTATAGAAATATATTTTGTCTCTCTCTCTCATCAGACGTGAGCGGGCGTTACACTTTTTCATGAGTGACTCCGAGCGCAACTTAAATTAAGACGTTGTCACGTCAAAATCCATAGTGAAAAGCTTAATAAAAACAAAACTAACAATGTGTCGTTTGTGCAACGAAATTTACCTATACAAAACATATAGGTAACATATAGGTAACGAAAGTTACCTATACAAAACATATAGGTAAATTTCGTTACACAAAGTGTTACAAAAAAAATTTAGTTTTCTTATAATTAGAGACCTTAACAAAATACCTACATGTTTTTTGAAAATGATTCACATGGCCCTTTGGGCAAAGTGTGGGTGATATTTTGACTTGTTAAATATTTCAGAAAATTGCAAAGGAACCGACGCACAACAAACGGAAAGCCTCTCATTTGATGGCCATCTATAACTTACGAAAAATCAATATCGGGTTATGCTGACCTCTCCCTGCAGTCCATTCGATAGCGACTGAGCGCGATCTCAATCCGTTCTGTCAATACCCTGCGAAATTCCATATGGTAACTATTAAGTATTCATATAGAAAAGATAGTTTTTGGGCTCATTGTTATCGACACCATCGATTTAGATTTCGGGTCTGGCAACATTTGGGATTAAATACTGAATTTTCTTTAGCCGTACGTCCGCTACAACTACCTAATCTCCTGATCTCTAATCCTGATCTTGGTAACTATCATTTAGCGGTCTGATTTGGATGAACAAATTGTGCACACAATCTAGTTTACATATATTTTTCTAACACATCTCGCCAATAATAAATATATTCTTTTATATAGAGTCAGCATTGTACCTCCAAATCTTTAAATCTTGTCCGTGTCAACGTATGTAATTACTAATTATATGTCAACGTCAATTGAATTGCTACATGGCTATGTTATTTATAGCTAGGCATTGGACTTTAGAGAGAGACTTTAGAGAGCTATGGAGCTGATATTAAAATTAAAAGACAATTGATACTCATACTCATAAGTGTATTTCATTCGCAATTTTAATTTTATAGTCAAGGACTAAGTCTAATATACAAAGATATTGACATTTAATAATAGTTAAATCTAGGAGTTTGTAATATTGTATAAATATCGTTATATTTAAAATTTTAGTAATTTAATTTAATAAAGGCAGTTTGGAATGAAACAGATGAATGAGCATGAGTATGAATTGTATTTTAATGTTACCATCGGCTCCATAACCTCTCTAAAGTCCTACCGTGCTAACGAAAGTCCGATGCCTTTTTATAGCCATTAGAGCGAAGTGTTTGTAATATGGCTGATGTATTGCGACTGTTGATATTTCACACACAAATATTTTCAGGTTAAAAAGGTATATAAACATAACGAACGGATCCCCTGTCATTTATTGGCAACATCTGACTTATGAAAATTCAATATCGAATTAAGCTGATCTCTCCCTATAGTCCATTCAATAGGGATTGACCGCGATCCGAATCCGCTCCGTCAATACCGCCTACCGCCCCGTGACAATCTACCTCTATATAAACTACTCATATGGAAAAAAAAATGTTTTTGATCCGCCGCGCCGATCATTTCTTCGGGTTTGCGGCAGGGGTATAAATTGAGAGACAAAGTTCGGGATTCATGCAATAAAACAATTATGAACGGTTCAAAAAATCATGCTCGTTTTAGAAAAATAGAAATCCCATTTTTTATGGTAAGTTCTTAACTCAATGATTGTTTACGAAAATTTTATTACGATGTTTTACTACCATGATTTTCGCGATTTTTTGTGATTAACGAGAATATATTTATATTTTTGTAAGTATATCACAATTCACAAATAAAAAGATAGAAACAGTGAAAAACATTTAGACAATGATTAGGATTGAACTAGTGACTTGTGCCATACCGGGGCGATACACTTTAAAAAATATATCTTTTATCTTTGTAAGCGTAATTCGAAGGATGTCGATACAGCTATTTGAGCGATGTGTCCACGACATGTCCGATATAATTTTGAGTGCAGCTTCAAGTTGTTTTTCAAAGGCAAGTACAGCACATTGCTAATGAAGACAAACAGTACGGTGATATTTCGACAGATGTCGTTGGAAACATCCAATTTAGCGCAAATGTTCAGTCTCTTAATGAAGTTTCAGATGAACTTTGCAGTTAATGCTCAACAATGATATTGTAAAGCTATATTAATGGAAATCTGTCAAAAGAAGCTGAAAATGCACTTAGAGAGTTTATATTAAACCTAGCCAAGCCCAAGTAACAAACTGAACTAGTTTCCATGTTCAAAAGAACAGCCATAGTCATAGTGAGGTGCGGATTTCTTTAGTAAATCTGGTAGGTCATCGAGTAAAAGTGAAGATCAAGTCACGCAACTGTCGAACAACTGTACACTTACCATGAGTTAACACGTTCACTGCGGCTCAAAATATTGCTAACTTTCAACTAGTGCTGTAAGAGGTCTTTACGCCTTAACTGTACCATTTCACAGGTGCGGTTAGGGGCCTTTAGACCATACCAAGGAACAGACTTTTAAAATACATTTTTTTTCACGAAATTCACAAATTTATATATGATACTTATATAATGCTGTAGCTAAAAGACTATTCTGCCTTGTTTTAGCTTCGCCCGAAGTTCTGATGTCAGAATATGGAATAAAAACAAAAAATAATTAGGAGGTTTTTAGACCTCTTACAGCACTGATTTTGAGGTACATTTTTATTTACTTCTAGTGATGTTCCCGATAAAAAGGGAACAATTTATCGATAAATCATACAACTTTATCATACACTGTAAGTAAATTACATGTAATAGAAACATTTAAGACACAGTGGTTTGTTACAATCACGGCAGTAAGATTTAATCGACCAGTGATTCAGCTATGTACACATTCGATAATTATTGTTAATATTATTTACTAACCTACAGCACTTTTGGGTATTTATTTACTACACATCAACTGATACACTAAACACAATTGACGCTTATTACTTAGTACGACGTATTTTGACTCATTAGCAAACGAAATACATTTACATGCATTGCTCATAGACGCGTGCACATCACTGGGCCATAGTTCAACTATCATAGACACAAACAGGTGCGGGAGGGGGCGGATAAGCCCGTACTTCCAACACAAGGTCTTTAGACCCCCTATCCGCACTGGACGCACACTTTTCACTTTCAGTGCGATGAGAGACCTTAAGACCTCCTGTGTGTTTTAAAGTGCAAAAAAAAACTATGTTATCGTAGGAATCGAACCATATATTGGACTCTTTTCTACGTATACAATTCTATAAGCTACGAGCTCCGCACCAGAGCGAAACCACAATATTTTTACCCGCACAGCCCGAGAGTACTGGCAGGAGGTCTTTCTTCTCCTATCGCAGCGAACGTGTTAAGGTGACCGTACTCGCTAGCGGTTACTGTCACTGTAAACTCATGGGAAGGGGTGGAGATATAAGGTTGGTAGTCAAGTAATTGTCATTCACCCGTTTATTCCTCGGAAAGGTTATGAGAGCTATATGCTAATAATTCAGACAAATAAATTGCAAATAAGATTATGATACATTATAATGTGAGATAACACGCTTATCGTTAAAAAAATGTGTCCAAACAGGTGCCACACTTTTTTCATCATGAAGCTATGATCGTGTATAGTTCGTCCTAAACTCTAGAAGCAAATTATATCAAACTATATGAAATACATCTTATGTTTATGGTCGTTTATCACTGCCTTATCTTTGTTTGACATAATTTGTTTTTAGGTTCCGGACGAACCTTTAACGAACGATAACTTTGTCCCCGTACCAGAAGTGATTCGAATCCGACCAGATTTTGGCGTGATGATAGGAAAGTATTTCAAACACAAACAAACAACATACAAGTACAAATTATTTCTGACCAATAAATGGCGCCAGACTGGAAAGGCACCGCGCGCCTTACAAAATAAAAGTCGATCCTACATCGTGCTATTAAGATTTTTTCTGAAATCATATCCCCTCTCCATAGAAAAATGATTCTCATAGAATATAGTACCTACAGATTTCCCTTCGTTACCTGCCATCCCTTTAAGGATTCCGTGACCGACGTCTAATATAGCAAGGCATCGATCTTTGCCGATGCGACGACCATAATAAAAGGCTGTGACGGTTAGTGACTTCTGAAATACATTATGCAACAACGAGCCAATTTTGTGACATCAAAAAGGTAATTATAAAGTACAGTTTTCAATATAGTTTTTTTATTCTTTACTTCGTTGGAAGAGTGCACGTAGGTACACTGAGTACAAGTTACTCGGTGTATATTATTGCACGTGTATTATTAATATTGCACGTGTTTTTAACACCAAGGTATTTATTTATTTATTATCCACGCGGGTATTTATTTACTTGGTGTATATTCAGAGAAAAAGAATCAAAACTTATTTTCTTTAATTGGGTACATTTTTTATTCCGTTTAAAACACGTGCAATAAAAATTACGTCACTTGTAATGTTACCTTCTTATCATTAACTTGCTATTATTCAGTTACATTTACCGTCCATTTCTGAAAGGATTCTGCGGACACGACGTCTGACAGCCGGGTATCAATCGATCTTCACCGATGCGGCGAACGGCGAGCATAATAAGAGCCTGTGACAGTTAGTGAATTCTGAAATAAATTATGCAACAATAAACCAATGCTGTGGGATCAGATGTCCACAGAGCTTTAAAGTAACTAAACTTTATATTATTTATATATTTTTTTTCAATTCCTGTGAAAAGTCGAGAAATATCGTAAAATTATTTTATACTAAGTATGACTTTTTCATACACAATAGCAGCAAAAATACACCTATAAAAATCATATAGGAACTAAGACGAAATTATCCCTACAAGGGATCTCTTCCAAATAACCTTTGACCTACAACACTATTCTTTTTGAATACTACATATACCTACATAATATTATATAAATCACTAAACATACAAATAAATACAGTATTCAACCAATGGGGAATGCATGAAAATAATACCCTCCTCCCTTGACAAAATAAAGTTACAGATTCTGTAACTATTCTGAATTAGTTGTAAGCTTGAGTAAAAAAGGCGAAAAAATTTTTTTTCCCGACTTTTCAGTTTATTACCAAGATATTATTGAATACGTGTCCGTTAATATGTATACTGTAATTAATGGAGATCACAAACATACTTGATTTACATAACGTCGCCGGACAACAGTTCGAGAGTAACTAAATCAATTAACGTCGATAGAATAATCAATTTGGATGTGTCAAAGGGAATGCGATATGTTTGTCTGTTGACTTAATCATGTTATGACAGTCCAACGTTTCGTAAGAAAATGCTTTCCGTGAAATGAAAATGTCGATGTATTGAAACATTTGATAAAACGTAAGTTGGTAAAATCTTAGTTAGCAATTGATAAAGTTATATCATAGTATAGGACTGGTTGTTTTTTTTTTGCTGCAGAAACAACTAATTATTATTTATGGTCCTGTGTAACCATGATTTTTATCAGTTACATTTCATTTTAAAAAGATAACATTAACTTATTTTACACTCCAATTTCTCCCACTCAATAGAGAAGGTTGCCTATTTTGGTTATCTAGTCTAGATAAACACAAACAATAAAAACTGGTACAGCCTTCAACCTTTTAATTGACAGATTAATTCACCATCTTATCGCGATACAGATTTCAAAGAAGTCTACGATTCTGTTTGATACCTTTCGAGAATAGTTGGAGGGGTCGATGAATCAATTAAAGCTTTGACCTTGGTTCTTTAGTGCTATCTTAATAGAAAACTGTTATCAAATTGTTTCAAATACACAAAAAAATAAAAACCCATACCTTTGATGATACTGGAGCATTGATACTGATCGAGCCATTCGACAAAGCCAGTGCTGCAAACTCTCCTGGTTTATCAGGAGATTGTATGATTTTTAAGATAGTCTCCTGATCTACTGGTTACTTTTTGGACTTGAACAAATCTCCTGGTTTTTGAAAAGTTGTTGGAGCATACCGCAAAACACACCATTTTTTAATGATTTTTTAACATACGCGGTCATTTGTCAACGTTGACATCCGATAATCGTCAACCGATTTGTGAGTGGAACGGAACGCGACTCATTTTGTCTATGGGTTTTGTCATTTTCTAATCAGAAGGGCTACTCCGATGTTCGATATTCGGCCGGCGTATAGTGTTGTCCCGTTTACCCATATATAAAGACAGACGATCGAGAGGGGCGCCACTATACGACGGTCGAATTTTGAACACCGGAGTAGCCCTACTGGTTTTTTTGACTGGCTCCTGATTTTTATGACCATAACCTCCTTGTTTATTACCTGTGAGAGTTTGCAGCACTGGACAAAGCATTGTAATAGTCATCGCGGACATAATTATGTCGATTTTTAACATTCAAGATGTGTTTTAAATATAATTATCATTTAACTTTATGTTTTGGTCACGCAAATCATTTGCAGTTTAGCCATATGACTCTGATCCTGAATTTTACTAGTACGTATATCAAGAGAGAAATTTATAATCTCAATGAGAACGAAAGTACCATAACGTTTACGTCAATAGAGCACATTACTAACAAAGCAGACATATAATGGTAATATTTCGGATTCATTTAACTACGAACGTCAAATTTAGGCCCAGTTTTTTAATAAAATAAACTAAAGAATCCTCTAGGGTCAAGTAAAACAAAAGAAACGAAGCGTAGTTTTTAAAAATAAAACGTATTTGTTATTGTTTATCTTGGTTTATTCGCGCATACTATCCACCCATCCTTAATAATAAAAGCAACCGAGCCCATTTTTACTCTTAGATTTATATCTCTTTGCCTTTTTTGGGGTAGCAATATGCTATTTGTTATCCCTTATTATGTTAGCTCTCCGGCTTCATTTCGGATGGAATTTATCGATGAAATGTATTAGAAACGACAACTTTGACCGGCGTATTGATGTGAACGACGGCGTTTCGTTTCATTATTGCAAGGACGCTTGCGAAAACAACGTTATAAACAACGATACATTTATATAAAATCACTTTTATAGAACAATTTTATATTGTAATATCTGATGCTGTAACGACGCAAATCTTAATTTTTTATGAATTTTCACACTTCGCTTTTTTATCATTATTGACCAATTTAAAATTAAGTATGGCATAGCTCCAGTGGTAGTGGTCATAAGTAGCAGTAACATTACTAGTAAAACAAGTACGTTTTGCTAGTTATGTCACTGTGATGAGGTCCCTCTGGTGCAAAAATAATGATATTGAGTGGCTACCGCGTACCGGAAGACGTGACGTGTCAGTCACCCAAGATGAACAGACGATTTGGTCAGTGGTACCACGATATTGATAAGCCATGATGGGGACAGCCCAAGACGGGTAGTTGTGGAGAACCGTGGGAAGGCATTTTTCGGTAGTGGCCGTATTTCTGCCAAATGACGATTAGCTCATATTTTCCAGCACGGATGCTAGTTGATATTCCATTACGTTTATCATGATTTTACCTACAGGTACAAAGTTTTTTTTATTTAATTTGTATACCTATTATGACAATGTCTAATCCCCGACCTAGTTATATATATTTATTAGTTTTATAGAGATACGTTGAAAATGCATTTTCATAATAGCAGAACTGTTGTATGATTTGAATATCAAACCAATAAAAATGTTATAGGATCAGAATTCACACCCATAACCAGATATTATCATTTCCGCATCTATTGACGCATTATAGCGCACTGTTTTCAAATTCAAACCTTTTAACTTTAGGTGAAAGATGATTTTACAATTATAGCATTGAATAGGTTTTCTTTCGCGCTAAATTCCCAATGCAATGATTGGACCAATTAACAACATTTCAAATTTTCCAATAGTCTTAAGTTTACTAAATTCATTAATTTTGAATCACAAAACCCAAAACTAAAATGTCTCAAAACTAATATATTTATCAGATTATACCGACTAGTTTAGAAAATATAAAAAAAATGGCGAAAGCAGCTTATGAATCGGCATTCCAATTGACGTCACTCGGTAGGATAGTTGACTGTCACAGTGCGCAAAAAGAAAAGCAGAAGAATTTACATATAAAATCCACCTTAGAATGAGTATTACTTGTCAACTACGCTTTTTGGTAACTTTTTTAAAATCATATATTAGGATATATTCGAAAATGTAAAAATGTGATACTATTTTTTTTTTACCCTTTCTTAGATTTTGTCGAAAAAACAGCCTTGTTAATTAGGGTAGTAACGTAAAATGTTACCATAACTTATGTTCGAATGGCAATTTATGATTAGAAAATACGAATGTAAAAATCCGAGATCATGTAAAAGCAATTAGTCAAGAAGAAGAAGAAGAAGAAGAAGAAGAAGAAGATACATTTATTTTGCAAACCAATTACATTTAAATTTTACATCTAAATAATTGAATTACATTTTTATGTAACAAAAGGTAATGGTATTAATTATGGTTCTCATAATGTAGTCCCAACTGGAATTGGGCCTTGTTATTAAAAATGGACTATGCGTTGTCATGGTAATATCACGAATATCTCATTTGATAAAGTTATATAGAATTTAGTTCTTTGTATGGTACAACATTGTGTTATTATCGGGCACGTGCTGGAAAATCCGACGCTGTTATTTAGGTAGATACACCAATTTTCACTACATTCGTGTTAACAGCTAAACCTGTATCCATGGACCAATAAATTCAAGAAAACGGTCAATACCTACACTAACACGGAAGGAACGCTAAAAATCTGGTCCAGTACGAGTTGAACTTGCGCGCGGAGGGTTCGGTACTATATATTTTTTTGCATTTGTTGTAGTTACCATAACATACATACTATATGAGAATTTCAAGAGTTACAAAAAAAACCTTTAATCCTATGTTTGTAATTTATTTATTTTATTTATAATTCAAAAAAGTTACACAGCATTACAGTAGCAAAACTAAGGCACTGTGAACTACAAACATACATACATAGAAACATACTCTATATAAACCTCTCATTAATATTTGTTGTTATATCGGCCATACCCATACCTCCTTTTTTTTATTGATCCTTTGCAGGTGGGCCTGCGTATGTGCGGCCCGTAACTGCACGTCGGGTAGGGCCATACCTACTGATACACTTTAGTCAAAAAGTTCAAGTCTCTACCTATTATGGATGAAATGATACAGCTCTGTGACAGACAGACAGACGGACACCAACGCCCAATAATTAAATGCCCTTGAAAAAAAAACGGTTCCTTCGTCACTAAAAAAACATGATTCATCGGCCTTTTGCTACCTTATTGAGGCCTTTTATAGCACGAACCACGCTGAACACATTACCGCCACTTTAAGCACATCACTTCCGTGAGATTCGGATGTAATAATAAGTAGACAAAACTATGAAGGAAACGAGGATAGCCACCTTATACCTGGGTCATTGTCAGATTTAGGTTCGAGTCTTTCCGGTGGACATTTGCGAAATTAAGGATTCCTGGGCTAAATTTTCTGAAAAAAAACCTGTGAGACTAAAGAACGTTTCCTCTTCTATAATCCGATGTAATAGCAACATAACCTAGATTCATACAAGCTGTTAACTTTTGACCACCGGAGGGACGAATTTTGTTTTTTGAATGAACAATGACCCACCTCCCTCATGAAGCTACCGCGTGAACCCGCAGTCTTCATTGGGTTGCCGTGCAATTGTCTCATGCTCATGAATAAGGATTCCGTACGAGTACTAAATAGGTACCTAGTATCTGCCATGCGATATCCTATAATATTCACGTGAGTGACACTATTGACATATTTGACCGAGCGAGCGAAACGTCTCCGTTTGATCTTGGCCAAAAAATAATTAATAATTAATATGTCTGGATGTTTGGTTATCCAGATGCTTTCCGGTTGTTCTCGCCTAGTGTTCACATTTTTCAATCGATTTTCATGAATTTTTATATAGGTATCGATTAGCATGTAGAAACGATTCAGCCGTTCGAAATTTTTCATAATATCGGGTGGAAGACGTAAAAAAATACACAAGCAAGTTACAAACTCGAAACAAACTCGCGAGGCTTACAGATTACAAAGCTACTAGTATTCATCGTTTTAAAACTTTCGTGAGACATATTTAATTATTATATTAAGCGGTTTATACGGTATGTATAAGTATGGACTTCTTCATTAAGTAGGGACTGCTTCGCACAGCGGCGCGGTAACTTCGTCACTCATTACATCGTCTATACGAGTTCGAAACATGTCGGGCCGTTCTTGACAATTTCAAGTGAGTATACCGCTCAATACAATAGCCACTAGTAATACGAGTAATTAAGAACTTTTTAAAGTGTCTAAGTGTATAAAGAAACGTCTAGAAGCTATATGAAATGTATTCGACAGAAGGTAATGGGTAAGAAGGCGAATACAATAGGTCGGCTATGTTTAGGCATTGGTGGTTTACTGAATCATTGGTCCATGTTATAACCGTTCGATTTAATTCCCTTTTAATCCAGGGTTATGTTCGGAATCGCTCAGCCCTTCGATTACCCTTCAACCATAACTATAACGACTAAAAGTAATGTAACGATCCACGAAAGTGCTGGACGTGTTTCATTTACAATGACGGTAATAAACATGGGTCTGATAACTCAATTTGAGTTGAGAGGGTGTTTTCGAAGAGCATTAAGAGAGGTTTTGTTGTTGGTGTAAAAATGGGATGAGCTTTCTTTGTGTGTCATACCCAATATATTGGATAAGAAGAGTTAAAAACATAAATATGCAATTATAAATACATATTATAATGTACCCGCTATTTCATTAACGTATGGAAGAAAACTAACCTGCCTGTTTCTTGAGCATAGACACAGTATATATATTGGCTAAAGCAGTATGGAAACTAAGGCCTTCTTTGAAGATAAATACCTACGCGCTAGGGTTGTCACCCGCTGCCGGCGGCACCCTAGGTTAGAATTTTTATAATGTACTTAGATTTTGTAATGACTTTATTGTATTTTACTTTTTATTTACATTTATTGCAGGGCAGTTAAGATAGGAAGTTTTTGTACGGAACCCTCGGTGCGCGAGTCTCACTTGCACTTGACTTTTTTTTTAATGTGGATACACACCACAATTTTTATATTAGGTATTATATTGTTATCAATTTTTATATTGGTTTCAATGGTTTAAATGTCATCCTTTACAATATGAATACTTATACATATATACATACATAGCACACGCAGTATTCGACGTATTTACGCACGTAATCCACGGACAGCCGAGGGGTTAGGAGGAGAGCGGGCGGCACATTGCGGCGGCGCCAGCACGCAGCACCGTCGCGTCGGCCGGTCCCGAACATTCGATAATACAACGTTCGCGCGCACTACTCGAACGAAATCACTCGCGTGTCTAGCTTTTCTCATAGTCTGCCTGTATCTGGTGTTATTATTATTTCCCCATCTAAAACTGCGCTATGACTTTTATAAGAATTATAGTGTTTGTCACCATCGCCAACCGTTGTTTTCCTGGACGCTACCCCACGAACTAACCTAAATACAATAAATTGATACAAGTTTAATAACGATGAAAGCTTCATAGCTATCAATTCTTATTTAATTATTTTTCACCATTACAAACCGGCCAAATGCGTATCGGACTCGCGCACCGAAGGTTCGGTACAAACACTTAGGTATCCCATCTTAACTGGCCGGGTTAAGTTAAGTTTGCACCTGATATGTATGGCGCCGGATACAAATGAGGTGCAAAGTTAACGCAACCCATCACGTTTGATATATGGGAGCCCCCTTAAATATTGTTGTTATTCTGTTTTTACTATTTGTTGTTAAAGCGGCAACAACAATACATCATCTGCAAAATAATCAAGCTGTTTAGCTATCACGGTTCATAAAATACTTACAACCTGGTAACAGACGGACAGCGGAGGTTTATTAAGTAATAGGGTCCCGTTTTTACCTTATGGGTAGGGAACCCTAAAAATGTACACCAAATATCACATAAACAACCAAACGATTTATTTAAAAGGAAATGCATTTTATTTATTAACTAGCAACCCGTTAGGCTCCACTCGGGGGCAATGCTGATAAATTATGCATGTATTATACATATCAACCTTTATCTTGAATCACTCTATCTATTAAAAAAAAACGCATCAAAATCCGTTGCGTAGTTTTAAAGATCCAAGCATATATATAGGAACAGACAGACAAGAAGCGACTTTGTTTTATACTATGTAGTGATAATAAAGCATTCTTACCTTTAAATATCAGCAGGAAGTTTAAAAAATGAAAGCCCCGGTTTTAAGGAAGCAGAGTTCAAGCAGCCGTATACAACGCAATAAACTCGTGGCATCTTTAAAAAATCGCGGAAAGCGCAAACACGCAATAATCACAAACAATGACCGCTCGTCTCGATGCGCCACGCGCGACTGACAGCACTGCGAAGTACGCTTATTCGCCTCGTAAACGCTTTCGTCTGTGTGTGTGCGCTGTTTCGACCGTTTGTTCGTAGTTTCCATACTGCTTTAGCCTATATTATATACTGTGGCATAGACGAGTAAAAAGTATGTTTGGTACATCTGTAGATGAAGCTACCTGAATATTAGAAATAGTTAGAATTCATTTAGGTGCTTCGACGTTAAGACATGGTATAAATAAACATATGTACTTCGAGTCCCATATTTTGATAAATACTATGTGTCACAAGCCACAAAAATAGCTTACACACGAGCACCGACCAGTGTTTCGGTTGCGCTTTTCGTTTTTTTCGGCCAAAATCGGCGCGCAGTCGTAGCCAGTCGTAGCGGTGCGCACGCGTCGGTCTACGTTACAAATACAAACTAATATTATCATCGCCTTTGCATGTGATGCACTGCGATTAACTTTTGGAAATTAATGTTTATTCATTTTTAAATAAACAATTACATAAATGGCCCGCGGAGGCGTGAGGCGCCGTCGAAAGCAGAGATAGAAGAAACCAAAATTTAATATAGATATTGTCCAATAAGGTTTGTTTCCTTTAACTGACATTAAAACGTGACGCTCCCGATTCGAGCTGGTGACATTTCACATTACAACCCAATCAAAAAAAGTTATTTGCACCTGATATCTATGCGTCGCGTATAAATTATGCGCAAACTTAACGCGACCAGGTCGGCGAAGTGGCGATATTCTAGGTATGTCGCCACTTTGTTGATCACTCCGACATTATAGAGATATATCTATGAAATTACGGCCCAGTTCCAGGCCAAAGTTATTCAAAGTATTCAGAAAAAACGCGACAAAACGGCATAATCAGCAAAATGTTGATAATGCGTATTACTCATTTGTGAGGCAGCAAATTTAGCGAAAGAATGATCCCAGAGCTTTCACGAAAAACTAATCTATTAGGATGAATGGCCCCATTCAATGCTTATACATGGCAGGGAAGGATGTTGGGGAGAATAATCGTATATGTTATATATACCTCACGCTTTCCGCCTTATATGTTGTAGAGAATTGGGGGTAAACAATTGATTTGTGGGCCAACTTCCTCAAGAAGATAGCCCAATACATAAACATTTTTTAAAACAACTTTAGTATCGAAATTTTTGCTTGCGTTTCGATTTTCAATCAACTGAAAGGACTATTGAAGTATTTTAATAACAAACAATAAACATTTCAATGGAACCATATGGAAACCGAATTCCTGATCAGTGTATTTTTATGCTACTATAAAGTTATCAAAACAAATAGTTGTACATGTTTGTACAAGAGATAAAAATCCTCAATAAGTACAAACAAAACAATATTTTCTAAACAGTCAGCCGTTATGCATAATATCAATAAAACAAATAAGTTACTCCAAATGAATAGTTTTGGACCAGACAGTACTATTGATTTTAAGTTATTTTCGACCGCATGTTTGCATAGACATTAACGTACTTTAGGAGGGAGCTAAGAGTTTAACAAGGTTAATATTTATCGAATATTGCTGGATGATTAGCAATACATGCCGCGCAGTAAAAACTTGCTGGCGCCTCGGTGTTCTGGCCGTTTAGTATAAAACGTCGTGCATCTCGTGTAATCAACGATCGTACACTTTTTAAGCACCACAACGGTAGCAAAAATTGCTTGCTCTCCCTCTCACACTTGAATCAGTCACTTGTTCCCATGATTTGATAAAATCAACGGAGAGACTCTTCTGAGTGGCAAATGCAAGTGTCCAATATAACAAAACGTCTAGATGTGGTCTAGATAGATCGTGTTTACGTTTCCCCTGTAAAATAACAGTGTCACAAAAGCATTCGAGATGCTTACAAGCAAGTAGTACCTGTGCTTGTTGTATTTTCCATGATATTGTATGGACATAAACATGATATTCTGATATAGTAATGGCAGTGAAGAAGGTATTTACGAGAATATTCTCCGTCTCTATAACGAGACAATCTCATGAGCAGGAGATTTAACGAACAAACTTCATACTTTGCTTCATAGTTGTTAAAAGTTTGAATCAAGTTTTTCATTTCTTCGTACTTCATACGTTCGTAAAATAAGAATGTCTATAACGGAGTAGAAATGTAATTTTGAAATTATATTTGTACACCTTTATAGAAATTCTTATTTTCGTCTCGTCGTCGTTGTAGTTTCGTCTCGTAGTTCCAATATCTAGAGAGACGGGTAATTTGTGCTGAAATCTTATTTTACATATGTATAACATTTCTAAGTTTTGTAATATTATCGCAAAATGGAACGTATCTTTCCGAAATCAGGGGTGTGTTGGAAAATAGACATACCTTATTTAGCGCTGTAATTTTTGCTTATGGAACTGCTTTATAATTGATAGTGACAAGCTGTAGGCACCTTTAAGTAGATTTTAGTGGTGTAACCTTGTAGGTACATTTGAAAGAGCTAAACATAATGAAACGTTACTTTTTCCTATTACGATTACAATTGTCTGAAAATACAATTAATATTTGTTTTTACAATAGGTCATAGAAAACATAAACATTTTACAAGGACAACATTTCATAATTCATAATTATAACAGTTATTGATAGCACAACAGGACAGGACCCTCTGCTAGACAGTATTTCAAACAGCGATACAAACATCCAAACAAATATTACTGCCCTGCTTCCTATTGCAAAAGGAAACACACTAGATAAAAGTATTTGCTTAACAAAAATTTACTATTCCAGCAAAAGCAATAACAAGCCTTATTCGACTCCGAAGTTGCGTAATGCAATCCAGAAGTTTTCTAACCTGTCCCCAGAGCAAAACTCGTAAATAAATTTGAAGGACTCGGATGGTAATGACGTGTTTTGCAACGTATTTCAGTATAAAGAGACCTTTACAAAGTTTGCTCGAATTCTGCAAAATGACGGTGTTTTCGATGTTTTTTTACGAGTCGTAAAAAAATTGAGGTGTTTTCCGGAGGTTTGTTTGTTTTGTAAATCATGCTAATTAAGGAGCTTGTGGCAATTTAGTATGAGCTGTTCAGGGGCGCTAAATGAAGTGTACTTTGAGATTTCGCCCAATAAGCGATATCTCAGGTACATATGTATTAAAACGTGATGTTTGCGATTCGAAAATCTAGCTGCAGAAAGTGATAATACACGTTACTACTCATAGAAATGAGGCGTCGCATATAAATGAGGGATCTCTCCGAGATATCAGATATCCATTGTACAGCACTCAAATGGCAATATGTCATGTCAATTGATTAATCACCCCTAGCAAGAAACCGAACTCAACTTCATGAGACAAAGCGCTTTTCTGAACGTTTGACTCAAGCCTGTGCCAAATCCCTTCTATATTTCCCATTTTGACAATATACCAAACGTTACATCGGCTTATGAAGTGTCATCAATATAAACTGGCTATATTCCGCGTGGAACTCACCAAGGCATTAACTAGCCATCAAACTGGCACCTACACTGCTGGTGTATACATATGCATAAAGCTAGCAAACCGCCATAGCACACGTAATGTAACAGTATGTTTGTGTGCGAATATTTTATGTGTGCTATGTAGTTTTCTTGACAGTGGTTATCATTTTGATCGTAAGGTTTGGAACGTGAACGTGTCTACTGCAGTTTCAATTTAGTCTGTTTATCCTGCGTATTGGAAAATTGGTACGGAATTCAGGTCATGATAATCACAGAATTTTCCTGCAGTTCCACATTTTAAACAAGTCCAATGTGTCAGCGAGAAGATTTGATGATGGGCAAATGACTTGAAAATTGAATTGCCATATCTTATAATTTTTTCTTCTCTTCTATTGGGGTTTTGCAGTATATCTAACTAGTCAGTACACTAGTCAACATCACTCCCAATACTCAATCTGCCTATAATTATGTCTAAGCACCCGACCTGAACTGAACCTAGGTCGTATGATAGTTATATAATTAAATACGTAGTTTTTATCCCGAATATTAATATTTTAGAATTAGGTTGAAATACTTCCCAACTGTTCCAAATCTGTGTACGGCGATCGATACGTCAATACTAGGGGAAAATTCCCGAGTACGCGCTATAAATCATTGGAATTGTTCCCAAACAATCGTGATGGATGCAGGGCTGGCCGTTTTTAACCTCGGCTATAGGGATAACCTCACATTTGTCAGAGATGCCCACTGCGGTGTACCACGTCTACATACCTTTCAAGTATTGGAATTCGATATTTTATTTTCATTTATTAACTCTTAATACCGACCGGTATCTAGTAATGCCTGGTTTGTTGTTTGTAGATACAAAAATATGATCCTCCATTTATGCAAACGTTCACTCGTCATCGCTGTCATTCGTTGTCATGTCGGTAATAATTGTATTGACATCGTTATGGTTTTAAATATCAGAATTTCACATCACAGTTTTACTTATAAAAAAATACTACTCCAAACTTCGATTATACAATAAAATTCTAGTGGGTAATTTTGCTTGCTCGCTTGTAATTTTTTTTCTTGACTAGGAATAGAAATATTCTATTTTCGTGTCACTTTCCATTCCATTCCATTTTCTCTCACCACGGACGACACCGTGTTATTCTACTTCCATTGTACCTAACTCCCAGTCAAGTTCAGAAACAAGTAATTGTGGAAAGTTCATGAATAGGCTGGATAAAGCTTGTAGGAAGTTCATCCGGTAAGCTTTGTTTAGTTGGAGCTTTTATTTAAGTAATCTTGTTTCATAGGATCACGTCTTGTATCTCATGTTTGATTAATTTTTGGGGTTTTTATTTTCAACGACGTGTTATAAACATGTTTTGTTGGAAGCATTAACAAGCCCTGCTAATCTTTACTTCTGTCATAAACGTGTAGTATTAATAAATAACACATCGAACAAAGCTAACGTATACAATTGTAGATAAATTACTAAAGGATTATAATATATAGAGCATCGTGTTCTCAACGCAACGTCCGAATAATTTGGCCCATGATGATTGTCGAGAAGTTCCAACTCACTTAAAAAATACTCCAAAAATTGTTTCTTCACCAAAGTGACTAATCATTTACTTAATAATACCGGGTGATGCCTGTAATAGGAGCAATAAATTAAAACATAGAATCTACCCTTCATTGCCTTCATACTGAACAACATCGGTTTATAGATTGAGCACATCCCCTATAATATTTTACAAGTTTTGCCTTAAAGGCCACTTAATGCAAAACAACAATATTACAATTTTGAGAAAAGTCCGCAATTTTACCGATCTAATAAAATCTTTCCTTGAAGAGATATATATAAACTCATCATTTCAATATTAAATTTCAGGCACGTGTACAATGTCAAACGAATTAAACTTTGATGAGCACAGCTATATTTTTATGTTTACGTAAAGTCAGTAAAGTATGATAATTTGATGTTTTGAAAAAAATATAGGAGAAAGCGAAAATAATCGCAACATTTTTAATATGGTGTCATCAGAACAGACGATTTTTATCCATATATTTTTAATGCAGCATGAAACCCTTTTTATGTGGTATGGTTGCGCAAGAATTTAATGAATAGATAATACACCCGGCAATATCAATTAGCGAACGTGCCTATGGAAACATCGGTAAAATCGTTAAAAAATGAGCGATAAATTTACCGGTAAAAATTGGTAATGTTTTCATTCAACTCACGTAGCTTTAATGCGACATGGGTACAATTGGGGGCTGAAAATGAAGGTAAACAGTTTAGGCGACTTTTCAGGGATCCTTTGGTTACAGAATTTTATAATGAACGTTTATAAGTAGGAAGTAATATTGCCTGCATTTTCCGTTAACTTTTCATTCATTCAACACGAAACTGGCACACAATTTGACAAGGCATTGTGATATTCCTCATTTAGGAATATCTCAGCTTTTTTACAGCCATATAAAGAACAACCATTGATTTTTGCTATTCAAGCTGTATAAAGTATTATTTAAAAACATTTACAAGTTGACCTTTTAGAGAAGCTTTCGTAACACCAAAATTAGATCGTTTGCGCCTGGCGTATAGACGCCTCGTCATCTTGAATGTAGGACCATCAAAATAGAAGAAAGATTATTTGTACTACTTGCCCGGTGTCAATAATGTGCACGAACAAACAGACAGACAAAATGAAACTGTAAGGTTTCTGTTATCACCTGTTTACTAATAGTTTGGTCCTGGTATCTATGGCATCGCTTGCAAATGAGGTCCACTGTTTCGGTAATTGGGTCGTAAGTAAATACGGAATCCAAAATCTAACAATATTAAACCATTGATACAGAGATCAAAGCTTTGTCAAAATTTAAATGCGTTACCTGGTGGAAGAGACTGGGCGTCGAACCCGGTACCTCTGGATTGCCGGTCCAGCACGTTAACCTTTCTGGTTTTGTACCCAAATTAAAAATTTCTAACAATATTTTTTATTAGGTACATCGGATTTTACGAATAAGACTCAACCTACGGAACCTGTCACCTGCTTCTTGTTATCTGGAAATTAAAAGGGGTGATTTAAATTAATCCGTTGTTTGCGAACATGAAACGACACTCAGTAGACACGACACGTGTCCGCGTCATTTGTGCTCGTCCAATTTTATGGATAATGACCGCCCCGTTGGCTTGGCGACGCGTTTGAGGATTTACGGGTATCAGTAAACCAGACGAGTACTCTTAGAAACAAGAGGTTTATGGTTTATATTGGATTAATTTAGTGACCAATATATATAATATATTTCATGAATGGTCGCCGCGTACTGGAAAAAGCAGCGACGAAATCCTATAAATAAAATGGATTGACGTGTCATCTTTGTTTTGATTTTAGTAGGTATAGTGGATTTCTTATAAATATATAATTTAAAAGCAGTAATCAGGATTTTAAACTAAATTGTCTGGATCTCGCGCTAGTAATTATAATTCAAAAGGAACGTGAGCACTTTTTAAAGCTAGTGACCGATATATTTCCTTCAATTTTGCAATTCATCGTATAAATTTAATATTTGCATGTGTATATGTTTACACGTATAACGACAAGCAATGCTCAATTTCGTGGGTCATCGCGTCGTCCAAGAATTTGTCTCATCCATCATCGCTCGCGGTGACCGATCGCTTGACTAACTCGCTTTTGGTATAAGTTTACCTATATCAGACCCTTTCATTTTGACGACCGCCAAAAATAAACTCCAATTGCCTAAAGCTAAAATACAATTCCACGTACGCCATCATGACGTTTGCGACGTGTCACTTTTCTATTGCATGATTTTCCAGGTCTATTACGCCGCCTATATTACCTTTTTTATTCCTTCGCTGCCATCTCTAGGAACTAAATAAAGGAAATATGATATGGAGTTGTAGTAACCCTATCGTTGACATAGTTTTAGGTCGCCTTCTCGATTTAATGAGAACAGAATACCATTTACACTATGTAGTCACGAGGCGTTTGAGGTAATAATCAGTGAATAGCATTGCTTGTCGTATCATAGAGCAGTTTGCTAAAAACACATTTATTTCAGGTAACTGTGCCGTGCCAAAAACCTAAAGCCGTGCACGGACGAACAAATCAAAACCTCCATCTAACACTTTATTCGCACCTGCGTACCACTAACGAATATCAATTTCGTGTTCGATGTTCCTATTCACCATGTTTTTGTTCGTTCGTGCGTACATACCCGGGCTAATAGTGAATTTTTTAACGAGCGCTATTGTAACTTTTAAACAAGATTTCATGTTTTTTTTTTTATTAAAAAATATTCATTATACGAAAACGACGAATGAGTCAAGATCAGATAAAAAAAATACGTAAACTTACTCTAGTAACTTGTTAGTTTCCCTTTTAATAATGCGTGTCGGAATCACGCGTCAGACTACGTCCGCTATCAATTCGCCCATAATGAGAAGGGGAGACCAAAGTTAAAGGTAAGGTTAATCGGCGTTAGAAGTACCGAAAACACACAATGGCATGATGCCATTTAGTTGATCACCACAACAATGTACTGACTAGGGGCCTAATTCGATACAGATTGACATACTAGCGATTTTTATTTATTTATAAACTGACCAGCGAATGGCCTATCACCTGGTGGAAGTGCCTACGGGGATAAAAATGCTACAGCTTACTGGTTCTGGTGGTTAGCAACAGCTTTGTAAACGCCGCCGCATTCTTTACTTGTGTCTTAGTATTTGATTTTGCTGTTAAACGAGGTCCGTGGTAAACCTGCGCTATGAGGTCACCGCAGCTGTCGCCCTGTGATCCGTTCCCGGGTACCGGACGGCTCCAGGACTGACTACGTTCCCTCTTCGCTGGCAGTTGGTCCGGCAAGCTGTGAGGCCAGCCTAGTTCATCGCTCTCCAGCTGAGTGCATCTTTATTAGTTTTATCTGTCTAAATATAAAAGAGTGAATGACCAAAATTAGGCTTAGAATCCTAATAATAACAACCTGCATAGGGCCAGTCGGTAATGCTTCGCCGCTGGCTAGGTTCCCTTAGATTTTATAGTAGTTTAACGTGACGAAATTAAAAGTAGTTCTCGTTTAATAACCTTTTGTTTCATTTATATGAGTCCAATGTGATATTCTTCTATAAGTAAATTCATAAACATTTCACTATTCACTCTTCTTGTTTTAAAGAGACTTTAGTTATAACTTTCAGGAAATACACACGATGGGAGCGAGTTCCATACCTTAGCTACCGAATGCCGTGAGTAAATGATTAAGAAATGGAAAACCTCTTTTTAAGCCTTTGGTGAAAAAGATTCCAAATGCTGATAACGAAATAACAAATAAAAAACTGCTTCTTAAACCGCAGTAAGTTATGCTTTATTCTTCTGAACAGTCATGTGGGGCAAGTGTACGCAGTGGGTAAGTGTCCGCAAACCATGTGTTTCAGTCCGAAATTCATGGGTTTGCGCACATTTACCCACTGCGTATAGTTGCCCCACATAAGTCTACTGATCACTACATAGTATAAAACAAAGTCGCTTCCTGCTGTCTGTCTGTCTGTCTGTCTGTCCCTATGTACAGTCGCCATCAGATATATCGCAGCATATAAGGCGTTCATAAATATCTGAACAAGACTCTTATTGACTGGGTGTTACATTACATGTTCAGATATATATGAACGCCTTATATGCTGCGATATATCTGATGGCGATTGTACGCTTATATTTTTAAAACTACGCAACGGATTTTGATGCGGTTTTTTTATAGATAGAGTGATTCAAGAGGCAGGTTTATATGTATAATACATGCATAATTTATCAGCATTGCACCCGTGCAAAGCCGGGGCGGGTCGCTAATAAGCGATAAAAGACAGTGATTGCGGATTAAATTATTTGTCAGTCCTACCAACCCTGTAGGTAGGTATGCTTCCCGTTTGCGTCGCGACCTCTTTTACAAAGTCGGGTAATAGGTTCCTGTCACAACCCATTATCTGTAAAGTAAATTCCTGCGGAATGGAATTTGGAGCATATTTTTTATTACCCCGCGGACAGCCGTGCCTAATAATAAAATTTTAGGAGCATGATAAAAGAACGGAGAGCGAAAGCTTTTTTCTGTGGATTGCGAGGAAAGAGGTTATTTAATACGCAATAAAGTTATGGGGAATGGTACATTCGTCGTTAAAAAAATAATATCTATTTAACGTATCTCTGAAAGTGATACTTTAATTTTCAGAGTGCAATTAGAAACAGGCAAATTAAACCAAATTATATTACGGTGATAGCACTTGTAGTACCTAGTACTTTCCGCACGCCAACAATCACATAGTTTCTGTGTATTTTGATGTCGGTAAGTGTGTCAAAAGATGCGGAGGGTACATGGTAAGGATCATGAGTCAAATTAGTCGTTTTAGGGTTCCGTACCTCAAAAGGAAAAAACTGAACACTTATATAGGGTCACTTTGTTGTCTGTCCGTCCGTATGACAAGACTCTCCGAACATCATTTTCATTTTTTTCTGTTTATTAAAACTTTCTAATTCCAATAATTCGTTTGATTCCATTCTTGTTGCAAAATCGTCGGAATTCTTGAATTATTGCCTTACAGAATTATTAACTGAATATATTTCGATACCTTAATAGGATAATCGAGGCCTGAGAACACTCATCATATTGCTGAAAATCAGGTGATGATGATGATAATACCTATTTATTGCATCCCAGGTTGGAAACTTACATCAAGCATTATTAATTCAGAACACTATTCCTTCACAAAATATCACAGTGTTATTAAATGTTCACGCTATAGTATTTTGCGAAGGAGTGATGGCGTCACACTTAATAGCATCTATATTTTGGATCCGTCCGTTTTGCTTAAAAAGGTTTCGTAGAATGATTCATTCCATGGTATTTTCATTCGGCCACTTTTACCCGGAAGTTTTTTTAATAATTTATGATAAATATATTGTACACAATCGTACAGAAAGTATTATATTAAACGGTTTCACACAAAAATAATTTCCATGAAACGATACGTCGATGAAATGTTTGTTGCTAAATAAGGGAGGAAATATTTACAATAAGTCTAAAAAAATATTAAAATATTTGCTTTGAATATTTATTTTTCTATGGTGCGTTTTAAATTTCATTGTACGATAGTAGTAGTTAGTTGGGGTTTAATGTGGTGAAACAACATTAATTACCATAATTATTATTTAAGTATAATACAGCTCCAGTTTATGGAGTTTCGTTGGTCCAAATATTTTTAACCTTAAATTATTGGTATCATATTAAATTTGTTCTTGGACAAATATCATATAGATATAGATGCTAATATAAAATTAAAAATCAACCGAGTATTTATAATTGACACTTCTTTATAATGCCATAGAGATTAATTAAAGTAAAATCATAATAATGAATTGTACATCAAATAAAACTTTTAACAAGCTATAAATAAGCACCTCTAAAAAAAATTAAAACATCGGCTATACGAAAAAAATTACGTTTCTTTCCTCAAAAAAAGAAATTAGTAACTTCCAAAAAACTTTACCAAACAAATTATTCGCCGCGTAATTTCAAACTCCAATTTTCCCCATTTCTACGACCACGTCCGCACCTTAAATCGTTTAAAAAATATATGCCATAATAGAATTTCACTTACCCGTTTTTTAAACGAATGCACTCATATCACTTTATCACTCACTAAGCACGATTCACTTCATCCTTCACTCACTACGCGACGCGGGCACTTTGCACCGGCGGAGAACAGCCTCTGCCCCCACCACAGCGACACAGCCTCCGCGCCTGCGCGCAATCTCAGGATATTTATATGAAGTTTCGATTCTGGTTATTTTGGTGTAATTAACAATTGGCGAAGATGAAATGTTGCTGAAAGGGTCTAGATTAATTATCTTCGAGTTCGCGTTCCAAGTTTCTTAACGTGGCTTAAAGGATATAAGAACAGTTAAAATAAATTAACGCATGGCGGCATTTCCTGATTATTGAAAAGGGCGATAATAAACATTTTAAGAACAATAGGAGGAGGAGGAGCAAGCGAGGAAAGGAAAAACAAGAAATAAAAAAAAAAAAAACCTACAAATACATATAATATATATAGGGGACAATTGCAAATAAATGGATCTAGTCATAATTGACAACATTTCATATTTCTAACAGGTGGAAATTAATATAGAGATCGACAGGGTAACACTTTGTGTTACTCAGTTATGTCTAGTTGTTGCTGTTGGATGTAAGTATTCGCTTGTCGTATTTACAGAAAATTTTAACCGGGTTTGATACCCGGTTATATATGGTTGTTGTTGTTGGGAGTCGAACCCGGTCAAAATTATATGAGTATTCGATTGTCGTATTTACCTACAGAGATTTTAACCGGGTTTGTCTCCCGGTTATGTATTTAAATCTAAAATTAGCACTCTAATACCTACCCTACAGTTAAAAAATTGTCATCGTTTTGCCTATTATGTTTATCCTACATCATTAGTGTACTTAGATATCAAGCAGACATCAGAAAATGTCCTGATCCCAATCAAATCGGTTTTCCTCCTCCATGTAACTTCCTTAATGGGTTTTCTTTGACAGAACCCTGAAAACAGCTTTACTGCTTGATTTCGTCGTTATTGTGCTTTAAAAGCTCAAATCTCGTTAAGCATCCGTCATATTCTGAGACATATTTGAAGGCGTACTGTTGCGAGTCAAAGTGTTACGATTGGGTCTTTATTAACTCCTAGAATTATTTTTCGTCGAATATTTCATTTCGCCGAAAATTTCATAGAAAGATTTTTTGGAACCGTAAACTACTTGAAATTCTTATAAAACAAACCTAACCTAACCGAATCTAATCAACAGAGTGATATTTGCCAAAATAATGAAAAACGTATGACCATAACATAAAAAAAAAAAACTACAGAGGAATAAGAATTCTGCATAATGATTTTTTGGCGAAATGAAACATTCGACGAAACAAGTTTCTAGGAAACAAAAGGCTCCCGTTACGATTAATGTACTTTTTGAAAATATTACCTACAAGTAAAATATCTCGCGAAATGTATTTAAAAAGAGGCGACTGCTGCATCAATGTGCATTATGAGTAATCTACAGGCAATCATTTTGTGAGAATTCTCGACGCTGACCCAAAATATTCCAACCAATTGGTAATAGTTCTGGCACAACCAGATATTCATGGAAGTAAATATCACAATACTTTGTATATTAGTCGAACATTGTCCATGTAAGTGCCAATTCAGTTAAGCTTAACAAGTATCCAAAAAATTCATTGAAAATAGTACACTGCCACTGGTCATGCGAAACAAGACAACCCAAGCAGCTGGTCGTCATGAGACCCTCATTGTATGAGTGATATGGAAAATGCTACTCAAACTTAAAATAACTAAAAATATGGTATTTTTAGCTTCAACATTGGATATGATCTTGTAACTTGTTCCAATTACAGCTGAATATCTTGGAAACTAATGGTCCTATTTCCACCGAACATAGCTAAGAATCATGTTGACGAACAAGTCTTTTGATAAAAAAACACACTCAAATTGGTCTATTCGCTTGGGAGCTACGATGCCTCAGACAGACACACAGATACACGTGTTCAACTTCTAACCCCCTTTTTTTCGTTGGGGTTTAATAATAGTTTTTCCTAAGTCGCCTTTGTATTTAAAATATAGCCCCGTTTATAACTGCAATAAAACTCATCCACTTCTGATAGACAAGAAGATACCAAAATCGAACTCATAGAAATCCCTCCTTCGTAATCTCTCTTTTTGCATCGGGGTTAATAAACCGCTTTAAACCACTTGTCTTCCTGATATTACTATACGCAACAACGCGTGAAAATGACAAGGCGTTTTATGCCATCGTAAAATATAACTTCAAAGACGAATTTCAGCCTTAATTGCGTCCTAGTTTTTAGGGTTCCACAAAAGTTCTAGAGGACACATAGTTCACCAACTGTGAATGGTTTAAGTTTGATGGTTAGCTTCTTGTGTGATTAATCGTTAAATGAATTTTTATTCGAAGCCACCTTCCTGGGGGCCTACTCTTGATATCTTCCAAAATGATTAAGCAAATATGGCTAAGTAAATATCTATAGTTTTTAAATGAAAAATGAATTTAATATACTTCGATAGCTCTTGCCCTAAATAATTATAATTTGTAAATTTATGATGTATTTATTGTTAATTTGAAATTAAAATTATTGTGTATATAAAAAAAGTTCAGTCCTTTTATGTCGGTGTGTCCTTGCAGGGTGTCATATGCAATATAATATAATAATAATAATATCATTTATTTCAAGTCATAAAAAACTCATACAATACTATTACAATTACAATTACAAGTAGATTTACTTACTTAACCCTAAATATTAAATATACCTAATATATAAAGCAGGTACTACAGTCATTTACCATTTTCGTCCAAGAGCACGGCTGACCAGTGCTTTAAGATCTTATTAATGTTTGATTTTGACTTTGATGGTAGTGATTTCGGACTGTAAACATTAGAAACGTCGATTTTAGAGCTTCATAACTTGTTTACGCAGTAACCTCGCTTTAAATAAAAATCGACCCGTTTTCACTCCACTTAAAACTTGAAATTAACTTAGTCCTACCAACATAAAGGGGCTGAATGTTGCGAACTCTTTGCAGTACAATGCTGGAGTTTGGAGGCAAAATTAAAAAGTTTCAAGTCCTGTATAGAGCCAAGTTCATTCTGTTTATTGTGGCAGTTAGGGCTATGTTCGCTTGTTAAGGAGTCGTGAGGCGATCTCTTAAATATTTTACAGCAGTGTCTGGCACTGGGTTTCCTTTTGAGAAAGGCGAAGAAAAGTCAATTGTGGAGCCATATATAGTGCAGTACAAAGTAAGAGCTGAGCTGTACCTCACAAAATATTTTATAAAGGGCATTATTTTTAGTAACATTGTTGAGATGGGTAGCATAGCATTATATTAGTAATGGTGTCTGTAGTTTATGATTATGACCCTTAGTAATGAATCAGCATGATCATGTGTTCTATTAAATATTATGTAGAGTCATGGTGGGCAACGACATGGTACGCAGTGGGTAAGTGTGCGCAAACTCATTAATTTCGGACTGAAATACATGGGTTTACGGACGCTTACACACTGCGTACACTTCACCACATGACGTAAATGTTAACTGTCTTGTACAAAAAAATATTTAAAATAAACACGTTATAACATATGTTCAAAGGCAAAGATATCCCTGTAAGGTATGTTGCCAAATACGTCCACGTATTACCTACGCTTTCTGCCAGCGACCTTTACAAAGTCATTATTTGAGAGGGCGTACCTGAGCCGCTTTTAGTTCGTCATCTTCATTAGAAAACTATTTACCAGGGTCGGAATCTGTTCAGGTATTGTACAATGTCACCGAAAAGTAGTTAAAGTAGATGATTCGTGGAACGTTTGTCAAATTGACACGTTCTAGGATAAATAATTATTATTGTCATTCGATCGGCGCAGTGTGTTTTTATTACAAGCTTTTATTTAGCTTGCATGGTATGTTTAAAGTATGTTTGTTCGGGTGAAATCTTGCAACTCAATTTTGAAGCAGATATCGTCAACCAATTGAGCTGAAATTTTGCATACTTACTTAACTTTGATGACAATACAATAATATGGTACCATGGGGCTGATCTGATGATGGAGCCGGAAGGTGGCCATAGGAACTCTATAACAGAAAAAGCAAGCATACCGAGCTTGGGCTCTTTAGAATCGTCTCAGTGAGCATTTGATGGATCCAAAGAAAAGTACAGTCGGCTATAAAAGCTTGCCACTAAAATGTCATTTTTGACAGAAACTTATTTTCACTGTATATATCATCTTTCAAGAAGCAAGCAGTATTCCAAACAAAGCATAAGAGTAGCAAAATTGACCCTTAAACGTCTCAAATTCCTAACAAAATATGATTCTGCAATATACAAAGCGAGTAAGAACCCTTAAGGACACCTTATTGTTGGCGAAGAGAAGTAATTTGCATCTTTAGGCCCAAGTTAGAGGTCAAACACTTTCTCATCCGTCCTGTTTTATTATTATTGCATGTTCTCAAAAAGTGCTCGAATACAATTCGTGTAAAGTACGGGTAATGTAAATAAGCCAATATTTTTAAGTCCCGATAAAAGAGATAGAGGTATGTGATACTTTTAATTCAAACGTGTTGTTTTGGTTTTGTATGTCTGTATAATATAACTTTTGTCTTTGTGAGTCTGTCTATCGATACTCCTAAATGGTTGAACCGCCTCAGTTTTTTTTACGTGACTTGATCGAGTGTTCCATCTTTAAGCTATAATGTAAGTTCTAAGGGCAAATTTTACGGTCTCGAATTACTTACACATATTTAATTTGACTAGTCTGACTAGATTGAAATGTACATTATATTATGTAGGTATGTGATATAGGGGAGAATTTACACGACAATTAATCAAGAACAATGTTTTAAGTGACCCCTTAATAGAACATAACAATATGATTAGGTATATGACGCATTCAAACAACTACTGAAACATGATATTGATATCGTATTGGATGTGAGAATGTCTAATTACATCTGTCCAAGATATACCTACTTTAGGAATACACTCTATTCTTACGTGCATGATTATAAAATTATATTTATCTGACTAATTAAAGGAAAAAAGAAGTTAATGATTTTTAAGACCGCGCACGAACGAAGTTTCTAATTTTATTTCCTAGATACTAAATTCCTGGACTAGATTTAATTAACGAAGCTAAACTAAAACCTTGATTATTAAATGGAGTAGCGGAGTGAGTGATGATAATATAGACTATCCGAATTCCGTTCTTAATTGTGACGTTATTGAACATAATATACTTAGTATTACGATGGTATCTAAATGCGGCAGCGTGTCCACTTGTCCAGCCAAGTTCACCCCAGGAACTGGCGAGCAGCAGCCGTGTGTTATATTACACAAACCGTTTAGACCCAGTTTTGACCCCTCCATAACTCAAAATCAAATTAAGATCCTTAGAACAACTAGAACCCCCATAAATATAGATGAAATAGTTGCTTATTAAGATATTAAAGTCCAAAAAACGTTATTTTTAGCACTGACTGACTGACTCACTCACTGACTAGTACCTAATCAAAAACCAAACCCGCTTCCAGGTGACCTAGAAAGTTGAAATTAGGCATTCAGCTTGGTAATTGTGTGTATACACATATAAAAATCGAAAACAGTGTTTTTTTTTGTTTTATTATTATTTCGTATATTTATTTAATTTCTTAGCTTAAGTTTTTTTTTTACAATAAATTCTTGCAATAAATTATAAGTACAGTAGAGCCCGCTTAATACGATTAGGTTTAACAAATTGCAAATAAATAATATTTCATTTCATTTCATTTCAAGTTTTCTCGCGTAATACACCCTGCAACTTGAACCATGTTTTATTTAAATTTTATCTTACATTTCATTTGCTCGTCACTATTTTGCTAGTTTTGATTCGATTGGAGTATTAAGTTCGTACAAAAATTAGAAGACAAGTGACTATTTTTCACGAAAAAATCACGATATATATCACGTTGGGGGAGGGAGGGGTATAAGGAGACCTCACGTGTATTTTTCTACAGTGAACGAAGTAAGAAAAAAACGTCATTTTTTCTCGGTTTCGTTAAAAATAAATCTTCACTTGTTAAATACTTCAAAATAGCGAGTCTATTTTACGAAATTTTGGCGGAAAAAATATACACGTGAGGTATTGAGGGGGAGGAGGGTTAGCAAAGAACCTCACCAAATATCACCAGGTGGGTCAAAAAAACCACGGGAGTTTCTTATATTACCCACCTAAGGATAAATCTTTTTCCAATTTATACATATACTATAAGTGCGTACCTATACCGTAGTCGGGTAAAAAGTATCCTATCCATCTTTGGATATCCAGCTACCCCTGCACTAAAATTGGTTCTTTGTCTAACCGTTTCAGCGTGATGAGAAACAATGAAATAATGACGACAGATGGCGCCAGACTGGCATGTTGCCGCGCATCCTCACAAAACAAAAGGCGAAAGCATCCTGAAATCATCTCCTCTCCATAAAAACTACATACAAACCTAGAATTGGATTATAGTATAGATGTATCCCTGTCTTTTATATGAATTACAGGCTTCGAGATAATCAAACATAAATACAGCATGAGTTAACACAAATAACAAAAAATATTTTGTTAATATTACTTAAAAGAGGATTTCATTTTATACCATTTTAATTTTTATAATAGCTAAGTGCTACGTTATGTTATGCATAGTTTATTTAGTCACACATTTTTGCTAATGATATCTAATGTTAACATCCGAGATGTGTTTTTAATTTTGACTTTACTACAGAAAAATTGTACCTATTCAAATTATGAATTTGTATATTTCTGTGTAATTAGAAAATGTAGCTTATTTTATTTAATAACATTCTCAGGCTAGAGCATAAATAACGCGTTTGTCGGCAATCCAATGAAAAAAGCGTCTAGAACTTAGCTTTTGCTAAATTCATTTCATTTCTCCTAGCTGTCAAGTAAGTATATTATAAGTCAAAAGTTACGACCACGTGCTATTACGCGTATTTAAACTTTTATAGTTCCGTACCCAAAGGGTACTAACGCGACCCTATTATTACTACCTAAGCCTCCACTGTCTGTCCATCCGTCTGTCTGTCAGACAGCTGAATCATTTCTATTGTTACAGGTAGAGACTTGACATTTTCGTAAAATATGTATGTACAACAAAGTTTTTAAACGTGGTTTTAAACACTTGAAATTATCATAGAATATAAATTACTTTGGTCATTACAACCACAGATCTGCTTTTATCATGGCCCGGAATCTTTCCTGCGCGAGTTCGGCTTGATTTTTAATCTTGTTAGACAAGAAATTTTTGGGCGACGCGTTTGGCTCGGTTTGTAGACACCTGCCTTACTGAGCCGGCGTTCCCAGATTCGAATCCCAGCCAGGGCAAATATTCATCGTCATGGTTGTTCTATGTATTTAAGTTTATAAGTATTTATCTATATAAGTACGTATATCGTCGTCTAGTACCCATAACACAGGCGTTCTTGAGCTTAATTTGGGACTAGATCGATTTGTGTGAGATTGTCCGATATTTATTATTTATTGGTGTTTACTTTGCATCATCACGACGACGCTACGATTTGTAGCATTAAATATTTCTGACACTGTGAAATTAGATTATAAATCAATAAAAGATACTTAAAAGTAAATACTTAAACTAAGAAACTAAAATCTAGAACCTCAGTAGGCTAAATAAAAATGAATTGATTAAACCTGGTGTTATAGTTATTATTACCATTGCTCTAGATACCTAACGTTAAAATTTACACAATATTTCACATCATCGTAACGTTCTGCATCACGTTAACGTAACTCTTACTATCTATTATATAAGAGAACATCAAATCTTTACTTTTCTTCCATTAGATATTGTCACTATCCTTGACTCCTGTTAGCTGACACATAATACGTAGCGTAGTAGGTATAATTGGCACAAATTACACTTAAAGACGGCTTGTTACACTCAGCTACGTCTTATCTTATCCAGTAATTTCTTCTGAGAGTTCAAAGGAAGATTTAATGAAATTAGTTGCGTGATAATACTGGGGGGGTATTCGACCAATTTTAGAGATATAATGGAGATCTCTCCTTTTCATCGCCATCCGTCACTTTTGACATGTGCCTACTTGACAAGTGGCGATATCCCTAGAACATCGCAACTTCGTCAATTCGGACGCGCAATATTTTCGCTTCCTTTGTATGTGACGGCATAAATAACAGGCGCATACTTTAAATTGACCGCGTAGTACGTGAAATTAGTCCGTAAAGTTTCGTTTAAAACAGAAATTTATATACATGAATAAGATTTTTGACAATCATTATCGCCTTCGTATTTCCAAAATTGAGATGAGATATGTCACTTTTAAGCTCATCGCATTTAAATGACAGTTCAATGGCGATATAACTGTTATCTAATAGAGATTTGACGTTTGGCGATCACTCAAATGTCAATCTCGAATTAGGTCCCTGATTTAAATAAATAGTTGGAAGATTGGCTTTATGTACAGAATTTCTTCTTTATTTAGAATTCCAAATTGAACTCAATTAATACATCTTTCCGTTTGACATAACTATTTAATTACGCGGAATAAAACGATTTTTTTTACAATTTTATACATAATATTGTATACATCAATTTTTTTGAAAAAAATAACTGCTGTTAAAAGTTCACTGCGCTTTTTAATATGACACACAATTTTCAATCAAACAATGAATCGTCACGATATGGTATGGTATGGAAAAGTAAACTAACTGACAATTAAAATAACCTTTTAATTTTCTCATTGAATGTAGTATTTTTACATTTATATCAGAATAGATGTCGAAATCATAAACCCAGTATGAATCCCAGTCCAAATCATAAATCTCAGCATCTAGATATAATTAAAAAATCTAATATCTGTTATTTCAATTCTTTCTTAACAGTATCAATGTACGACGTGATATTCTTTCGGTTTCACTTTAAATCCCTGTCTGGCGCTGCCGATAATTACCTAATCTGTTCATCCCTATAATGTTTCAAGAAAAATAAAAGGACATTTTTCCAAGTTGTTACTATAGAGGCCTTGGCCGAGAAGCCCTAATTGGGTGTCCATTTACTTTTATCTCGATACTTCGAGCACACAAGTTAATTAATTGTCAAGCTATGTTTTACAGTAGTTATGTTTAGGGAGAAGCCACTTATCTCTATATGGATTAGATGTATCTAATCTACAGGGTAGTCTTTATTCATTTGAGCGCCTACTGAAACTAACGGTAATCTTTCTGTCTATCAGCCACGGGTGTGCACTGCTGAACAATTGCACATAGGTGTTCCCTATAGACCGGTATATAGTGCGATCCTACGTAGACTGTATCCACCGACTCTCTGCAATCTTCAAGGTCTCGTCCTCAATCTATTCGACGGTCCTTTACGCTGCGTTTTCATATGTTATCACCATATCAAGACTGAACGGCACGCCCATTGCCACTTCAACCCTGGAAACCTGCTGTGACGAGTAGGTAACTGTGGTCTCCAAACTCCTCGTATCTTCTCCAAGCTCCTGTCAAGTTTCAGGTGTTATATTGAGTACAACGTATATTTTGAAAGGTTGTATACGCATCTCATCAGTAGCTAATGATATATGTTACATAATATTTTAATATTACGAAGATGTTACAGTAAAACATAAAAAAATCCGTACAAACAGTTACTTATTTACATTATACACTTTAATAAACGTCGAATTCCGGTTGGCAAGTCATTGCCCTATCTAAAAGGGTTTCAATCGTAGCATGAAACTATTTCTCAGCATGCATGGTCCATTTCTAACCTTTGAAACGTCTAGTCCCAGCGGTCTGGTCGCGTTTTGATAGTAAATAACGCTCTTTAGAATTGCTTAAACGTTGCGGCGAGTGTGATGTATGGAAGCGAGTTTTCCAGATCACAGGGATTTTGAGACCACTACCACTGGCTAAATATGTACGGTCAATATTCTGGCTTCCGATACTCACATATTCAGACTGCAAAAAAATATTATTTCTGAATATATATAGCTTTGTGAAAGTTTTAAGTTAAAGAAATGTCCGAGAACGTATATGAGTACGTAGTATATTTTGAATTGATTTCCTCACAAATAAGAGTTATTTAATCCGCATAAATGTTTTAACTCGTGAGGATAGCGGGGAATCAATGGATGTGGTCTGCACTGGATTGCACTTTGTGGCGAGTCATGGGGGAGGCATATGTTCAGCAATGGACGTCTATGGCTGATATATAGGTAGATAGAAATGTTTTTAAAGTGGGGACGACAAGGACAAGAAAACATTTAAATACAAAAAAGTAATATAATATAAAATTATAATAATAAAATTAATTAAATCTAACTTAAATTAATCTAAGAAATGGTCGCGAGGATGCTGACAGCATTCCCTCAGTGTACTTCGTATTGCTAGGTCAATGCGTTGTGCAAGGAAACTGCCAGCTCTTTAGCCACTAACTATTGGTACTACTGTTAGTCTTTTATCGAGATTAGAACAAGTTTATGGCCGATGGGTACCCAAGGACCTAAGGTTTCGTCTCTGGAAAATAAAACTATATTAGAAGCCAATACTATAATAATAAGGTTACATTTTTGGCCGCCTCCGCTGCCACTCTCCCCTCGGTGTTCCGTGGAGGAAAGACCGGACACGGAGCACTTAGCCCATGTTCCACGGAGACAACAGGATTCAGTCAGGTCTCTTACCGTCGTCTCACTTAAAATCCGGTGTCCCTACGAGGACTACCAGCACGTTGACAGTAGCAACTGAAAGATGGATACACGTTACGGATTAAAACGTTAAGAGGAGTATATCTGCATATAAGCTACAGAGTATTTTACAAGTCTGACTTACATAAAGTAAAACATTTAGAAAAAATCCTTTAACTTTTTTCAAAACGCTGGTAGGGGCGGCATTACCCCACACCGGGTCTGCATTTGGCGCCCGAAGCATATTTTGGAAACGTGACCGCCTGCCGCGCGATCCATATTGCATGCCTTAGATATCTGTACAGAAATCATAAATAAATATTTATGAGTTATATGTGGTTATATGTACGGTGAGCTGGGAAAGACATTGGGCGACATGTTCAAAGGAGACGAGAACCAACATAAATATAAGTATTGATTACCTAAACATAATTCTATAATAATTTATGAAAAATGTTATGTCTCATATTTTTTTTAATATGGGTACACACCACATTTTTTATATTAAACCATTGATACAACAGATCAAAGCACAAATAATAACCTAAATTAAGAAAATTAAAACTCCTTGTGTCGACAAGTAGCTGGTCAACATGAAACCCTGTATTAATGAGTGATATAGAAAATGCTACTAAAACTAAACATAGACACAAAATTTGGGATTCCTAGCTAAGTATAGACGCAAAATTGGCTGAGAGCCGGTCATTTGTTCCACTAAAAGCTGTATATCTTGGAGACGAGAGCTCCGATTTTCATCAACCAAAGCTAGGAACCATCTAGACAAACCAAGCTTTCGATTAAAAAAACCGCACTCAAATCGATTCCCCCTATAGGCGCCATGATGCCACAGACAGACACACGTATACACAGTTATGCATTTCAATTTCTTTGTGTTTTTATCTTTGTATCAATGGTTTAATAACTCTATACCTAAATTAACCCATTACCACTACAAAATATTACCAATACCAAACAGAAATAGATATTTATATACCTGTAACGGTAAGTATCTTATCAGGGGTTTTGACAAAATGCTAGTGTGAGTGACAGATGCTTTGTCACTTATTTATCATGTAATAAACGAAACCATCATAGGCCCCCAGGAGTATAAAAAATGAATTGAGTATTTAGTTATTTCTCGATTCGTCGAATGGATCGAGATGGTGGAAATGCCCACCTAAATAATTTTAATTATAACGTTTATCGCGCTATAGATAAATGACAAGGCATATCTCACTTTCTGAGATGTATATTCCGTAAAAGAGGGGCGGACGCATTACACATAAATAGCAGTGATCACCAGATTAAGGACACTTCGCGTCATCTAAAGAGTATAATTGAGGTGGTCCCATTGTCACCATGTCAAGATCTGATGATGGGTTTCTAGGGAAATCGAGGACAACCCTCAAATATTATGTACAACTATTATGTTGAGTTGATGATGGAAGGTACAACTCCTTAATGGTTAGGAGTTAGGGAATAGTCATTTAAGTATTATAGGTAGGTTAAGACCGTTAGTGGTATTGTTATAGTACTCGTTCAGTTGTTCTCGGAAATACTATCTTTCGTTGAAGTCGGTTATTCTTTGTGAAAAATAATTAATAATCTCTATCTATAACGAGTATGTGAAGACACTTACTCGTTTACTTCATTCCACGTAGATAACTAGGTAAGTATAAAAGTATTAGGTGCAAAACTAATCCTTTAAAAATCTGGTCACGACTGACCGTATCCGGTTAGAACTAGTTTAAGCTGGACCCGTTTGTTTCATTGTTTAATGTTATACCTTAGACTAATATTTGCACTCATGGAATTTTAAAGTTAGTGAAAAAATAATAAAAGAAGTACTTTTACGCGACGTGGACATCTTCTTTTCTTGAATGTTCTGTTATATGGGAAAACAAGTCATGCGCAAGCTCCTTTTTTAGTTATTATAACCGTAGCAAATGCAAGCTCCTCCATCTCGAGATATAAACTTATCATTTATCTTACCACATAAACCAACTAACTGCTAACGTAACTCAGTTCGCGAGTGTAACGGAGTTTTACTATGGTACGCGTATTTTCTTTATCTGCACATTTCGTTATACCTATTAGTCGAGAGACCCACTTCGGAACAAAGGCCTTCCCCTACACAACACTCTACTCGACGATCAGTCAGATATAGCTGTTTTCAAATACGTTCCTGCGATCATGACCAGATTGCAGGTCATCGGCTTTCTACGCCATCCGGTAATCGTTTCTCAATAATCCTTTTGCCTCACTGCCATCGGTTCTTAGAGCAATCTGTACACAGTATCAAGTTGCAGTTGTCAAACATTTACTTTCGGCTGCAATGGACGTATAATTGACATCATTAATTTTTTTTAATAGTATTCTTAAACTAATGTCATTATCATTACTTTATTATCACAGATCCCAGATATTTTATATTTAATTATAAGGACTAGTATAGAAAATATAAAAATGGTGAAAACAGTGTCGTCTAAAAATCTGCACTCAAATAATGAAAAATTGTGGAAAAATTGACAGTCGCAACCTACAAATAGAACAGTGGTACAATTTTCAGTCTAAATCCGTTATAGTAATAGTGCGACCACGCGACTGTATGATTTTCTGCTCTGTGACCCTGACCAATTACTGGTCGCATACGCTCTTTTGAATGAATGCGGAGGATTTTTTTATTCATAAGTTAGGATATTTTCGAAAATGTAAGAATGTGGATAAATATAATTTTTTATCCCTTATTTGTAGGTATATTTATCGGAAAAAGGCCTGGTCAAAAAATTTAATGTTGTCAATTTAGCAGTTATATTAATATGGCAGCTACCTATCTGTGGCAAGAGCCAAACATCACATGGTACAATCGCCAAGTTAATTACAAAACGGCCGCAATTGCGCCCGGCGACACGTTTTTAGGGTTCCGTAGCCAAATGGCAAAAAACGGAACCCTTATAGATTCGTCATGTCTGTCTGTCCGTCTGTCTGTCTGTCCGTCTGTCCGTCCGTATGTCACAGCCATTTTTTCCGAAACTATAAGAGCTATACTGTTGAAACTTGGTAGGTAGATGTATTCTGTGAACCGCATTAAGATTTTGATGCAAAAATAAAAAAATAATAATAAATATTGGGGGCTCCCCATACTTAGAACTGAAACTCAAAAATTTTTTTTTCATCAAACACATACGTGTGGGGTATCTATGGATAGGTCTTCAAAAATGATATCGAGGTTTGTTTCTATAATATTTTTTTTCTAAACCGAATAGTTTGCGTGACAGACGCTTCCAAAGTGGAAAAAAGTTGGTCCCCCCCCCTCTAACTTCTAAAATAAGAAAATGAAAAATGTAAAAAAAACATATGATGTACATTACTATAAAAACTACCAACGAAAATTGTTTTGAACGAGATCTAGTAAGTAGTTTTTTTAATACCTAACTTTGCACCTAATTTATATGGGGCGCTATACATTACCAGGTGCAAACTTAACTTAACCACTTAGGGATGGAAAGTGTTTGTACGGAACCCTCGGTGCGCGAGTCCGACTCGCACTTGGCCGGTTTTTTGATAAAATACTATGAATTACTCATTCACTCGACCATCTTAACAAGAACCGCAATTTACAGGAAACTGCAGATCTGAGAAGTATCAACGTGTTCTGGACATTTTTCGTGCAATCGTGTCTGAATGAAACGGCAATCAACGGATTGCAGAATTCTTTTGGAGAAGAAAATAAATAAATACCGAATGCATTTTGCAATGCGATAAAACAAGTTATTTATTAGGAAATGAAATAAAAAAAATCGAAATAACGCTAGTTACTTTAATGAGCTCATCAGTATTAAAAGCGATTTGTTATGTTCACTGAGTGGAAGATTTTATATGACTTTATATGACTTGACTAATTGACCGAGTGAGCGAAACGTCTGAAGCGTCTCCGTTTCAGCATGACCAAAAAAATGTTTATCTGTCCGGATTTCCTGCACCGCTACTACAGGCCGCAGCCGCATTTTACCGATTCTCGTTGAATTCTGTGGGCGTGTTATACAATTTGACAGACTTATTTGTCGAGTACATTTTTTAAGTTTTTCTAAATAGATTTGGAAACGTAGAAAACTACAAATATCAGCCATTTCGAAGCAAACCGCGAGGTCTACAACTCAACCATATTTTGTATTCGACTGACAGTAAGTTGATAGCAAGATAATATACTCGTATTATCAATAAAATAAAATACAATACGATAGCGAGATCACTCAAAATCAGAGTCGAATAGGTACATGCCCTGTGTCTACCAAAAATGTAAAGACTTTACAAAAAAGTATTTCCGATACAGATATAAATCATTTTCTAAAAAGGTATCTGAAATACTATACAAAATACCTATCTTTCAAATACTTTTTAAAGATAAAATACTTTTATGTCACACCGGGCCAAAAAGCGGCTTTTTTCGTACGCGTAGCGTGATTCCAACTACAATAAGTGTGACCCGCCGAAGATTTTTTAAATTTCCCGCCAAACCTAAGGGTAATATTTCGGTAGCCAGATTCTATCAACTAAATTTTTGGACGACGCTCTGCGTTCAGTTGCGTTCGGAAAGAAAATCTTCGAAGTTTATTTTAGTAAAAGTACCGTAAACCGGGGCTACTTTGATCAATTTTAGACTTTGACACCATTTTTTGACGATCCTAATATACGTAAAAATATAAAATTAAAATGTAAGAATCGGTTTTGTCTCTTCTTTCAGCCTGCCAAATATAAAAAAATAAGGACTTATATTTAAAAAAATAAAAAATAAAAACAACGCGATCAAAGTTATATTGAGAATTTGGAAACCACTACTTTTTTATTGGAAATCTAAAGTAAACCCGCTAAAAACTCCGTAAAAAATAAAAAATAAAATATCGGATAAGTACTTCTTAAGTTATATATCTTTTTAATGTGTGGGGTAACTTTGATAACATATCAAATGATACTAATTAATAACTTTAAGGGCTTTTTTAGAATATTTTCTAGAATAACGTAGGAACTTTACTATACGTGTATAAAAACATCTTTACCTTTTAATACCTTTTATTGACAGACATAATCAACCTTTTATAAAATTCATCTTGTAACAAAATAACAAAAAAAATTAGTTTCCTTTAGTGTGTGCTTTAGTACACGTTCGATTAATTTAAATTAGATACCCTATATAGATAAGGTACAAAAAAATCAACAACCTAAGATCGTATTTTAAACTCTTAATAAACAAAATTTCTAAAATGTCGACGTCGTAATGGAATTCAACAGTTTCGAGATTTTCATCATCCTTAATTGTCAAAAATGCAATTATTTGTTGGTCTTGGCATAAATTAAATAATTTTATGTCATTCTCATCAATTTCTAATATGTCTTCTATTACTCTCAAACTTTTTTCTTGGTTTGCCACGACTTTAATTCTTCTACTACCAAAGGATATGTTTCTACAATGCGGCAAACATACTTTAGCCAAAACAAATCGCCCCAATGAAATTTCTCAGTCAACATCTTCTCTTATGGCAGGCTCATGATAATCCAGACTATCTTCTAATGGTGTAGATCTATCCATTGGTATCACTGTGAAGGCAATATGGGGTATATTTGAATTGATAATTTTGATCAATTTTACCACATATAAGTGGTCAAAGACACCCTGACCCATGGATTCCCCGGCAACATGCGCATGTGTTGGTTGTCGAATTTAGGATTTTTATTTAAACTCACGAATAAGCATTGATTAACTTAAGAAACCATAAAAATCACATGTATTTATTATAGACACAAGTACAGTCAAAGTTTTTCAACTAATAAAATCAGGAATAAAAGCGTACTTACAATTAATATTTTTTTTCTCGACGAAATAATAGTATTACACGCGCACCCGTTCCCTATGTGGTGAAGCAACTATCACTGTTGCCAATAAAGAAATAAAAACTGCTAATGCGCTTTTCAATTCGTTAAAACAAGCACTTTAGTAGCGGATGGAAGTTGATATCAAAGTCGACCCACAAATCAAAGTAACCCCGGTTTACGGTATCTTAGGGAATATAGTATCTTCAAAATACTAAGATACCAGGAAAATATATCTAAATACAAGATACAAAATAAAAAAATTAAAAAGTATTTCAAATATAAGATATAAATACGTATTTTGTATCTTGTATCTGTATTTTAGATACTTTTATCTAAGATACATCACATCTCTGGTGTCTACTAATCATAATAACCAGGATTACGGAAAATATTCATAGGTTGTGTCTCCTAACTTAATTTCTAGAAAATACAGAGCATGCAGTCTTGTTTTGGAGACACGACTCAGCTTACTTTACATAAGGGATTATGTAAAGTTGTGGCTACTCCTACAACGCTGGAGCTACAAGATTGCTCAGTATATCTCGTTTGGGCGATGTGATAAACCTAGGTTTTGTTGATTATAGTAGCGTTGCAAAAGTTTTATTGTGTCACGTAGATTTGCTTCATTATAATTCATCATTTCTATTGGAAATTGGTACGGAATATTTACTTAAATCTCGCTCCGTCTTGAATATATATGGATATTTAGATAAGTTTGTAGACGATCATATCTTTTGCAATTGCTGTTTGCTACCTGTAGGTACTTAATACATTTGTAGCTTTTATGCATTAATTAATTGACGTTTCATATTCGAGAAATTTTTCAAGACTATGATTTTATTACTTTTCTGTATTCCGCTTAGAAAGAGGACGTAATCACTGTTTTTATCATACCTATTTCCTGAGATTAATAATTAATCTATCATTTATTTATTAAAATTTACTCATTCTAAATGTAGTGAAAATTATGATACAATGAAAGGGTTCCTTTTATTTGGTGTTTAATAAAAAATAAACCGGCGAAAAAACGCTCAGTGTAGGGTTCCGTAGGTACCCATCCTTCACAATAGACGGGCTTAAAACAGCGGTTTTATTTAATACTAATGAACATAAAGAATGGCTTTATTGCGTTAAAAATATTTGGCTTGTGAATTAGAAACGGGCCCATATATTATAATGCCGATTTATAGAACAGTACTGTTGTGTGCGTTCAGATTGTAGCAGTACTGTACTGCCCACTGTTCTTCCTCACTGTTCTGCCCTCGTGTGAAATCGGCATAACTGAAGAATGAGTTATAAAATCCCACAGTACATGCGAAGTTTGAAATGTAGGTATTTCGGTAGGTATTATTAACTCCCACGCGAGTTCGGTTTTATAGGTAGGTACCTGAGCGTCGTCACGTAAGGTGGACGGTACGATGATATGATATATGATATTAGGTAGGTATATAATAAATCACAAAACGACCTATCAAGTTTCGTGTAAAAAAATATGAGAAAGATTTCAAGTTCTATAAAAAGGTCGTAAACGCCAAACTAACTGTACTTACCTTCTGGAAACCTACCTCCTGGAATTCCTTCTGGAATTTATCGATTATACGCGCCAGATTGAGCGGAATGTTTTAATGCAGTATGGCACTTCTAACTAATATGTGTAACGTTCGAATTATAAGGACACCGCGTGGCACTTACGTCATTATAAAGAAAATTATGAAATTTTGCGATAACTCAAAAACGGCTCGACCGATTTTGTTCAATATACTCGTAGTTTTCATTGAAAGTACTTATAAGGGTCCATTGTCATGAATTTTTCCACAATTTTTGGACCTGTGGTTAAAAATTAGAGCCACAACATATGGGTTGATAGATCAAATGCTCTGGACTCACTGTTTCGATAGTAAAATTTTCAATTTAATTCGAGAAACATTAACTCAATGTCGCTCGAACGGGCGAATCAATCTTTGAGCTAACTTTAATTGTCAATATAACGTAAGTCGCAAGGCTGTAGGATCTGTGCTATCGGTATAATGAACCTATACATAGTTATTAGATGCTGACATTAAACATTGTATAATTTTAGTGATTTGCCTCTGTACGGTCTCACGGGTCTCAAACCGCACAATACTTATTGCCAAAGCGCACACTCAGCATTCCCGTTCATTTCCATATTATAGGTAAACGCGCTCCGAGTCAGTGCGCATTCAACCGTCGTTCATTATCGCGACTCATTTTAGTGTTAGTTTGTGACAATAAATATTATGTGCAAATTATCAAACTGTTTGAAAATCAAGCTCTCAAACTATTATTAAACGGTGTATGGTGCAAACCATACAGCGTCAGAATCTCATCAGACAGAAAACGGTCAAATTGACATGTTGGATTTGGTTAAAATAAGCCCTATTCCTCGGGCTGAACACAAAGTTTTAAAAGATAAAGGTCTGCTACAACTATGTGTTTTTAAGTGGCAACTTGTTAAAACAATTTAATGGAGTACAGATGGGACAGTATGGTTGTTGTGTTATAGCCGATACAAATTTTGAATTAGGATTCAAAGCCCCAATTCGACGAGGCTTAACTATGTCTCCAATTGCGTGATAATTACACGTCCATAATAACAGACAGACAGACAGACGGACTGACGGACGGACGGACTGACGGACAGACGGACAGACGGACAGACCGACAGACGGACAGACGGACAGACGGACAGACGGACAGACGGGCAGACGGACAGACGGACTAGACGTGTGCGCCGCGCCGATCGGCGTGAAATCGGCGAGGTCTTGTGTACTTTGATTTATGCACATACAAATAATGTAACCTGTACTTTATATAAAGTACAGGTTAATGTATATAAGGTACAGGTAACATTATTTGTAAGCGCATAAATGCAAAGTACACAAAGGCCACGCCGATTTCACGCCGCGGCGGCGTACACTGCGGCGTCGGTACAAAACCGGCGCGGCGCACAGGTCTAAGACGGACAGACAGACAGACGGACAGACGGACAGACGGACACACGGACAGACGGACGGACGGACGGACGGACGGACGGACGGACAGACGGACAGCGGAGTCTTAGTAACAGGGTCCCGCTTTTAGCCCTAAAAATTACAAATTAGTGAAATGGTTACTTGGAATAGGCCACCTTAACTAAACTTAGTCATGAGGTCACAACAACATTAGAAATTTTGAATTTAATCCTCGTTTAATCCCGCATTAATATCAAATATGAGGAACAATAAAATGAACTTAATAATTATATTTAAATCAACTTATATATACAGACAGACAACAATTAAATGATTCTATAAGGGTTAGGTAAGTTTTTACCGAGTGAGGCACGAAACCCTAAAAAAATATTTTAAGTACATGTACTAAACTTGACAGGATAAGTCCTGTCAAGTTTAGGTACTAAACCCATTTGATTTTACGCGCTATATTTATAATTAATAGAAGCTTATATCTGATAACACAACACATTTTCAGATATCAATTGCCCGGGTACTCATTTAATATTTATATTATACTAGCTTTTGCCCGCGGCTTCGCACGCGTAAACACAATATCATACGTTCACTACACTTATTGCGAGGCCAAAGGCCGAGCTCCGCGTAGCACCGAAGGTTCGGAGCGTCCTAAGGAAGCCGCCCACCCACTTAATATAAGTCGAAGTAACTTAATGCGAGGCCGAAGGCCGAGCTCCGCGTAGCACCGCAGGTGCGGAGCGTCCCAAGGAAGCCGCCCACCCACTTAATATAAGTGGAAGTAACTTAATGCGAGGCCGAAGGCCGAGCTCCGCGTAGCACCGAAGGTGCGCAGCGTCCTAAGGAAGCCGCCCACCCACTTAATATAAGTGGAAGTAACTTAATGCGAGGCCGAAGGCCGAGCTCCGCGTAGCACCGTAGGTGCGGAGCGTCCCAAGGAAGCCGCCCACCCACTTAATATAAGTGGAAGTAACTTAATGCGAGGCCGAAGGCCGAGCTCCGCGTAGCACCGAAGGTGCGGAGCGTCCTAAGGAAGCCGACCACCCACTTAATATAAGTGGAAGTAACTTAATGCGAGGCCGAAGGCCGAGCTCCGTGTAGCACCGAAGGTGCGGAGCGTCCCAAGGAAGCCGCACCCACTTAATATAAGTTGAAGTAACTTAATGCGAGGCCGAAGGCCGAGCTCCGCGTAGCACCGTAGGTGCGGAGCATCCCAAGGAAGCCGACCACCCACTTATTATAAGTGGAAGTAACTTAATGCGAGGCCGAAGGCCGAGCTCCGCTTAGCACCGAAGGTGCGGAGCGTCTCAAGGAATTCGCCCACCCACTTAATATAAGTTGAAGTAACCTATCGAAGGTGCGGAGCGTCCCAAGGAAGCCGCACCCACTTAATATAAGTTGAAGTAACTTAATGCGAGGCCGAAGGCCGAGCTCCGCGTAGCACCGTAGGTGCGGAGCGTCCCAAGGAAGCCGCCCACCCACTTATTATAAGTTGAAGTAACATAATGCGAGGCCGAAGGCCGAGCTCCGCTTAGCACCGAAGGTGCGGAGCATCTCAAGGAATTCGCCCACCCACTTAATATAAGTTAAAGTAACTTAATGCGAGGCCGCAGGCCGAGCTCCGCGTAGCACCGAAGGTGCGGAGCGTCTCAAGGAAGCCGCCCACCCACTTAATATAAGTTGAAGTAACTTAATGCGAGGCCGAAGGCCGAGCTGCGCGTAGCACCGTAGGTGCGGAGCGTCCCAAGGAATCCGCCCACCCATTTAATATAAGATGAAGTAACCTAGTGCGAGGCCGAAGGCCGAGCGCCGCGTAGCACCGAAGGTGCGGAGCGTCCCATGGAAGCCGCACCCACTTAACATAAGTTGAAGTAACTTAATGCGAGGCCGCAGGCCGAGCTCCGCGTAGCACCGAAGGTGCGGAGCGTCTCAAGGAAGCCGCCCACCCACTTAATATAAGTTGAAGTAACCTAGTGTGAGGCCGAAGGCCGAGCTCCGCGTAGCACCGAAGGTGCGGAGCGTCCCAAGGAAGCCGCACCCACTTAATATTAGTTGAAGTAACTTAATACGAGGCCGCAGGCCGAACTCCGCGTAGCGTCGAAGGTGCGGAGCGTCCTAAGGAAGCCGCCTATTAAGCTACTTAAACATATGTTAAGTGGGTTGGCGGCTTCCCTGGGACGCTCGTGGAACTCGGCCTACGGCCTCGCATTAAATTATTAAGGGTTTATAAAGTAACTTAGCACCGAAGGTGCGGAGCGTCCCAGGGAAGACGCCAACCCACTTAAAATATGTTCAAATAACTTAATGCGAGGCCGCCCACCCACTTAATATAAGTTGAAGTGTGTGAGCGGCTTCCCTTGGACGCTCTGCACCTTTGGTGCTACGTGAAGCTCGGCCTACGGCCTCGCGTTAAGTAACTACTTATATTAGTGGGTTGGCGCCTTCCCTAGGACGCTCCGCACCTTCGGTGCTACGCTTGTGAACATGATCTTGGTTTAATTAAAATTGAGGCAAGACTTATGTTTAAAAAATCGTTTTGATTATTAATTGTCTACTGTAGATTTAAATAACTTAATGCGAGACCGCCCACCCACTTAATATAAGTTGAAGTGTGTGAGCGGCTTCCCTGGGACGCTCTGCACCTTCCGTGCTACGTGGAGCTCGGCCTACGGCCTCGCATTAAGTTACTACTTATATTAGTGGGTGGGCGACTTCCCTAGAACGCTCCGCACCTTCGGTGCTACGCTTGTGAACATGATCTTGGTTTAATTAAGATGGGTCAAGATTTAGGTATGTTTAAAAGATTGTTTTTAATATTTATTGTCTATTGTAGATTTAAAAAACTTAATGCGAGGCCGCCCACACACTTAATATAAGCTTAAATGTGTGAGCGGCATCCCTGGGACGCTCTGCACCTTCAGTGCGTCGTAGAGCTCGGCCTACGGCCTCGCATTAAGTTACTTCTTAATTTAGTGGGTGGGCAACAACTCTAGATCGCTCCGCACCTTCGGTGCTACCATTGTGAACATCATCTTGGTTTAGTTTAAATTGAGGCTAGACTTATGTTTATATATCGTTTTGAATATTTATTGTTTATTGTAGATAACTATTCAAAGCACCTTGAAAAATAATTAGCTCATAGTCCTACCTGAACATATATATTAATGACATCTATTAAGATGACAATAAATTATTTTCGTCTACAATGGTACTAATACTAATATAATAATAATATGACCTGTCATAATAATGTCCTAAGTAACGCCATAAGATTCAGGTGCCAACTTAACTCAATCGAGCGTACGTCAATAATGGCGACAGCACCACTGAACGGATACGTGATGGCCTCACTGTTTTGTTATCCGTGGTATATGAATAAGGAAGCAAAGGAAAATGCATGAGATAACACGGTTATTATTTCAGTAGGTTCTGGGTTCAAATCCCGGCTAGGTGAAATCCTTTCTACATTGTAAATTTCATAATTTTGTCTTGTCTCGAATCATGGTTGTTTTTCATATAAAATGCATACATTGTCGAGCAGCAACTCTCAATACCTGATACACTGCTGCTTATTAGGTATGCGATCAATATTCAACAACTTCGGTAGTAATTCTCGAAGTCCAGGTTAACCCATCATAGCTAGACCCTAGCTTGTGCCGAATCGTGGTCACGGGCACGCAACGACGTACGTCAATCCTGGCCTTGGTGTCGAGGAGACCCATCAATGGCTCCAAAACCTTACATGTATGGAGCTGGTGTTATCAACTCAGGAAAAATCTTAACAGCGCGATGCAGCCGCTAGTATGGAGATTTTGTCAAAGTAACAACGCCATCTAGCGGAAAATTGGTCATTGAGAACAAAATCTCAACACACCGTTAAAAATAAAGAATTACTGATATTTAATGCTTTGAATAAATTTGATATATTAAAAAAACTACATAGATGCAAAATTGTGGCTAAATATATCGTATATTTATCGTTTATTATACATTTCGCTACCTTATTAGTAAGGCCAAACACAAACAATACCAAAATTTGCGCCTAATGTTCTAAATGTTGGTTGGTAAAACATATTTAAAAATGTATTTAATTTACTTAAATTGATTCGAAATACTTTTATTTCAATTACACTCGATAAAATGGCATTAAAAATCTGTTTTATTCATTAACATTTTTTATTGCGTCTCCGGGCTTTTTTATGGTCAATACTTACAAACTACAGAAGAATATAATTGCATATTCAATAAAAGAGCATTAATTAGTTCCTATTGTCGCAAATTGTGTTTTTAAAGAAATGCATGTTTTTTTTAGCATGGGCCAATTTACAACGAACATTGCACTCATATTTTCGTCTGTGTTGGTCGATAATTGGCGCCATCTTTTCTATCTAACTGAGACGGTTTCCGTAACTCAACGCCTCAAACAACCTTAACCTTATTGTTAATACCGGTGGGCCGCGAGGAGGTATTATGTCGAATTCATACTTTTTAGTTTTTGTACACGTAAGAGCCACGCGGGGGTCGCGTCGTTCTAAATTCAAAATCACAAACGCTGTCATTATAAGGTTACACATTGTAAGGAAAATATTTCATGGAATTTATGTTTTCAGAGATAAATATTAATCATAATAAAAAGTATCCTATAACCATCTTTGGATGTTCAGCTATTCCTGTACCAAAATTGGTAACTTTTTATCCAGCCGTTTCGGCGTGATGCGAGGACAACGGTTTTTTTGAAAACAGATGGCGCCAGGTTGGCACGGCGAAGCGTGTCCATACAAAACAACTATCCGGCTGCATCACGCTATCGAGATTTTTCCTAAAATCATGACCTCCCCCCATAGAAAATTAATTTTCAATACAAATTTAGGATTTTATAATAGTATAGAATAGATAGAATAGATGATATTACAATTCACTTTTGTTCGATATTATGAAACACATCTCGTGTGTGTATTTCTGAAACTATAATTACAATCAACGAAGAATAATACTAAATTGATGCCTATTACATTGAGTGCGATCTCTAATTATTATCTCATTATTAGAAATGATTGGGTTATTAGTACAGACTGAGGAATCAACGTATTGTCGGATGATGTTATTAGGTCCCATTGTGTCCAGATTATTAGACTGTCACATATATTTAATAAACAGGCGTCTGATTTTATTGACATACATAGATACTGACCTATTTGGACGATGTATATACGTTTATATGTTTTCGTTTTATCTGAAGTAAATATATTATTGTGGTAATAGTGTGGTCAGGTGTCATTAGAAACAAATCAAACCGAGGCCTAGTTATTACTGTAAGTGTTAATATAGTTGAGTAGGCGCTAATGGGTCTACAAGACCCAGCTGCTTACGCTACAATGTAACCACTAACTTCTTCACATTGTGCCGCAAGACGTTGCCTCTCATAGTACGTACCTTCCAGTGAATTTCTTTGGCTCCGAATCATCGCATAAACAGTCAGTCGGCGCGCAGCGCTAGTACATCAGTGATAGACGCAAACTTAATGAATGGGCCAAGACCAATAGACCAAGTAGCAACCATTTACAAATGTAAATTTTTTTATAATATGGGTGCACTGGACCCGATAGCGACTAAATATGTAAGTTAGATTTATATTCTCTTCGACAATTATTTGTGTTACATTTTCCATTGTTTTGCATTCAATATGACGACTCTAAGGTAATTTATTAAGAAGATACCAGATTATATTAACGAAGAGATAGGGAATGTAGACTGTTCAATTTTTTTTTTAAATAGTTTAAAAAAAAACGAGTTCATTCCAGGGCTATTTTAGAATGGTTCCGATTCCACCAACTGAGGTACAAGATAAATAAAAAATACGTCCCGTTAAACCAGCTGATATTGATATACGTAGTTGTAATAATTATTCCGGATATCTCACCGCTTGGAGTAAAACTGTCCCTAATCAACGTACTTACATATACGTCAATAATTAATGTCCTCTATGTATGTATACGTACGTTCCAGGGTACGTTCCGGAATTCACCCGCCAAAGATATAAGAGGCCATTAAAAATTAACCCCCAAAATCGTCGGCGACAGGGCAGAAAACGCTACCCTTGTTAGTGTCATCCCCCAAATAAGGATAATCCGGATATCGACAAGCATCGAACCGGTTAATATGGGGTCCACCGGATATGAAATTGACGAAGAGTAAAGTTGGACCTATTGTCTAAGAGCCGTTTGAATATCTGCTCCAGATTAGAACCATCTAGAATTTGGAAGGTCTCTCAACGTCACCTTGACCGAGACAACCAACGATCAGGTTGGTTGTAGGCTTTTGATGGTCGCGTTAATAGCATGATTATACAGGCATAAACAGAGACGGAAGTTCTACTAAAAATCCGCCCATCCTGGTGTTAAAGCATCGGAAGTGATAGATGCTTTATTATATATCGTGCAATGAAGGTTACTTATTATAAATGTGCAGGAAAGAAAAAGTCGACATCAATTAAATTAAGTCCCAGTTTTTTCCAGAATGTTTAACCCTCTAAAGGCTAACTGTTAAATAAATAAATATCACACAAATCGATCTAGTCACAAATAAAGCTCAAGAAGGCCTGTGTTATGGGTACTCGACGACTGTTATCATGTGATATTTTGTCACGAATCAAGTCAAGTCTTTCAATTATACCCACTTTGAACTTTCAATGGTACCCAATTTGATTAATCAATGTATTCGCAATAATTTGGACGGAAATACCAGCGCCATTGAATTGCGTTGTCTCTAACCTCCAAGGTTCTTAGAACATAATACAATAGTCATTATCAATTTGGCTGCTTCCAATTCGCAGTGATTGGCGTAACCAAATTAAGGAAATAGTTACCTTATCATGATGAAGCAAGATACAGTAGACGTATATTGATATTCCTGTTGAATATTGATTCTAACTAAAATTGTATTGAAAATCCGTTTTCTATGGAGGGGTCATTATTTTAGGAAAAATCTTAATAGCGCGATGCAGGATTTGTATGGGCCCGCGGCACTATGCGCTCGTCACGCCGAAGTCCAGAGAAAAAAGGGTTATTGGGGGGTTAGTGAGTGTTTAAAATGCAAAATGCACAATTCTCCCTCCTCCGCGCCCGCCGCTATATTGAAAAACCGTAATGTTTTTTCAGACTTTTGCTTATACGTCTATATTTATTTAGATATTTTATATATACTCGTATTTAGGAGCATATTAGCTAGAAAAGAGCTGAGATAATGTTGTAGAGAATTAAATTTTATATAAATTACATTTTAAATTATGTTCTATCTTTAGAACGCTGCGGCTGCCCTATATCAAAACCTAGTAAGGGACAAATTTTTGGATTTTTGTTTTTTTACTTATTTGTACCAACCTAGTAAGTCCTCAGCTGGTGACAGAGATACCAGCTCAAAAATCGTTATAATAACCAGAGTTTTCAATGCGTCGAAACCTAGTAAGTAACATGTCTAGTAACTGTTTACCGTCGTCAAACCCAGTAAGTCACATATCCCATATCAAAACATAGTAAGGGCGTGAGACATACTAGGTTTTGGGCTGGTCTAAGGGCCTTACTAGGTTTCTGATCTGGGTATCAATGCGCCGGCAGGGGCGCGCGGGGCACCTAGTATCACTGTGTTCGGTGGTGTTCGGTCAGTCCACGGCAAGGCGCCGGCGCAGCCACATCGCGAACTGTTTAAATTAACTGTCGTCTGGATGGTTTTAAAGTATTGCGTGCAATATGAAGCGCCATTTACAATTTCATAGATCGAAGCAGTTGTTAGAGGCAGCTATTAATAAAAATAAGTGTCAAATCTCCGAATATGTTGGGTAAATGTATTTAAATACCAACTTTAATTTCCAACACTTTTATTTATTATTTTTTGTTACGTAGGAACCCCTACATCATCCCTTTAATACATTTATAAAACTTCGCTACTACAAACATATGCGAAGAGTGTCTGTGTCTTCGCTATTAACGTATAATACCTACTTAAGTACCTACAACTAGATCATTTTTTGCACACATTCAAGAAGACACAGTAAAGATTTCCAACGGGGTGAGTTGTTTAAAAAAATAAATGGGCTTGTAAAGGACTTATATTTTTCTCTTTTCTTATTAAATACCTACATAGTAACAAACACGTGTATATAAAATAAAGGTTTCAGTGTTTTAGCTGGTTAAAAATACGAGTAACAAGCATGATAATTTATAATAACTATACCTACCCACTCATGTAATAAATTATTTTACTTGCATAATATAACATTGAAAATTTTCATACGTACATTCGGAAAAGTTCTATCGGAATTTCAGCTGGAGTTTAATGGCTGATTTGTTGTGTATTCCTAACACTTGTATACTAGGTTTATTAATTATTTGAGCCTCCCTGACGTTTCGGTACCTTTACAGATACCGTTGTCAATGGTTGACTGAGAATAACACAATTTTTCTCAGTCAAAGTTACATTTGTGCAAACTACCCGTTTTATAAATATTAATTTAAAATAAAGGTATTCCATACCTACATGCCAGATGGGCCTAATGAGCAAAGACAGTTAGGTACCTACACATGTGCCAGAAGGGCATTTATTATTTTATTTAAAAGGTTTTGTTTTAAATATCTTGGATGTCGACGACAGGAATACCAGTTTAGACCTTGTTTAGACCTAGTAAGGGCTCCCTTCGGGGTGTAGGGAGGGGTGAGTACGCCTAGGTATGCGACGCTAGGCTATTGGCACACCCCTCCAAGTGGTGTCTCATACACGTCCTCGTCGCCCCAGGATCTGCCGCCGAACGGAACTGGGGCGAACCCGCCTCATTTCGGGTCGTACACCCCGGTAATACCAAAGGTCGAATCGGGCGTCGCTTTATTTACCATCTACCCCGGACCTAAGGTAGCCAAGTATGAGAGGCCCAACCCCCCCAATCTAAGGTGTCAAACGTACCGTGCCGAGAGATGCATGGCTGAGGGGGAGCTCAGTCGTTAACGGTGTACCCTCGAAACCGGGCAAAATCGAGGGGTAGTCTTTGCCTTACTCCTGTAAGCGGGGCAATGCAGGAGTGGACCATATGTTTCCCTAGCTTCTCGTGGGTTCAAAACGTCTAATACTACAAAAACCAATATTGAAGGTACCCTGGAAGACCTATGCCAGGAACTACTGCCCCTAACGGTAGGCGCGGAGCAATCTGCCCAGACGTTGGAGCAACCTATGGAGGTGGGAGGGAGCACCAGCATGGTGGAAAGGGCCGTCTGCAGACCAAACCTGCCAACCGGTGATCCCCCCACCACCCAACAGCGACCTACCAAGAAATTGGGAGGCTCCGCCAAAGGCCGCTATAGAGCTCTTATAGGAATAGGTGTGCCGCACGCTGATGCGACACAACTTTCCGCAAAGAGCTTTGCGGAACTAAAGGCCATGGGGTACAAGTTTGGGGCCTCACAGTCCAAACCTGGGCAAAAGCCGGTAAAACGGCCACGCTCGGAGGAGGAATCGCCACAGGGGAATGCTTCCAAAGCCCCAAGGGTGAGTGAGACCCCCCCAGCTAAACCTCCGCCTACACAGGCCTATAGCGAGGTCCTTAGCCAGATCCGGGTCGGCATCAAGGACTCCAGTCCCATGACGGATGCACAACTGGAGTCCCTCTGCAACACCATCCTGCAGAGAATCGCGACCATGGAACCTGGAGAGGGACCTACTTTCAAAGGCTACTCATATAAGCCCGGCTGGCTGCTCGTCACCTGTAGCGACCAGCAGTCCAAGAGATGGCTCGAGCAAACTACACCATCCCTAAAACCATGGCCAACAGCTAACCTCGGTATAATACCCGAAAATGAGCTCCCCAGGCCAAACATAGTGATGGTGTTTATCCCCGAGATAGATGCGACGAAGGTCGGGCGCTCGCTATCTCTCCTCCGTGCGCAAAATAAGGGGCTGCACACGGAGTTCTGGAAGGTCATCCACACAAAGGTTGAAAAAGGCGGGGTTATGCTAACCGTGTCCTTAGACGACCAATCAGTGGAGACCCTCAAGAAAAGGGAGCTAAAGGCTAGCCTTGGCTTCCGGGAAGTCCAGTTCCGACTAAAGGGCCCAGCTAGGGCCCAACAGTCTGCAACTGAGGTAACCCCAACCCCACCACCGCCAGCCTCAAAACCACCCCCACTCAGACCCACAGGTCCTCCCAGGACCATCGGGTCCTCCCACTATCATCACCAAGCAGTCCCAGCACTCAACACCTGCGCGGAAGGTCCCTGGACCAAAACGGGCGGTCCCCTCCCAACACCATCACACCACGGGCACATCAGGGCGGTTTCCCCCAGGCAGGGGATCCCACAGGGGCGCGAACCACCCCAGGGGAAGGGGCACGACCAACAATAGGGGAGGACGGCGAGGGCGCGGCAGTGCCCAACGGCCGTAAGAAGCCAGACGCAACATCCAGGGGAGCGAAGTTCCTTCAGGCCAACCTGCACCACGCTATCGTGGCCTCAGCGGTCGTGGAAAAAATCTTCAGCGACAATGGCCGGGACATCGCCCTCATATAAGAACCATGGTTGAACCGCGACTCCAAGATCGCGGGACTGAGTAATGCAGGTAAAATTTTAGTACACGAAAATGGAACCAAACCAAGGGCCTGCATCGTGTTTAACAAAAATATTAACTTTCTCCCTGTTTCAGAATTATGTAGCGACGACTTAGCCGTCGCATACGTCGATCTCAAGGGGCGGGGCAGTCAAAAAGTGTTAATCTGCTCTGCATATCTGCCCGGAGAGAAAGTAGATCCCACTGAAGAGCTGACTAAAGTTCTGGAATATGCCAAAGAACAAAAGTCGGAGCTGATAGTGGGTTGTGACGCCAACGCTCACCACACCATCTGGGGGAGCACAGGAATCAATAATAGAGGTGAGTTACTCTCTAACTTTATCTTTACTAACTGTCTGCATCTGTTGAATAACGGCAACACGCCGACGTTCGTTACTAGGGCCAGACAGGAGGTACTCGATATAACATTTGCAACTGAAAAGGCAGCCAAATGCCTCGCCGACTGGCATGTCAGTAGTGAAAACTCGATGTCGGACCATAAACATATTCTTTTTGATGTTAAAGGATTAGATATCGCTGAACAAGAAAAGCGCAGGAATCCAAAAGATACCGCCTGGGACACATACGGTGCCCTACTGAAAGAGTACCTAAAGGAAACCCCAAAACACATCAAAACACCAGATTCTCTCAACACAGCCGTGGAGCTCCTGACAGAAGGCATAAACAAGGCCTACGAAAGGAGCTGTCCACGGAAGGAATCGCACAACAAAAACACGACGACGTGGTGGAACAAAAAGCTGGAAAGGCTCCGGGTCTCCACGCGCCGCATATTCAATCACTCTACCAAACCTAGCGAATGGGAAAGGTACAAAAGAGCGCTAACAGAATATAATAAAGAGATCAGAAAAGCCGAGAGAGCGTCATGGAAAAGATTCTGTGAAGAGATTGCCCAGACCTATAAAGGAGCGAGAATTCACAGAATACTAGCCAAGACACCAAATAATTATCTCGGACTCCTGAAGAAACCAGATAATACCTTTACGACCACTGAAGAGGAGACGCTAGAACTCCTCAGGGACACACATTTCCCCGGCTCGTATTCCACCAGCGATACACAACGATGCGCCCACAAGAGACACCAACCTCACAGGGCACATAATACCGACTGGAACTTGGCTGCAAATATTTTCAGACCAAACCAAATTAAATGGGCCTTGGAAAAATTCAAACCATTTAAATCTGCGGGAGATGATGGAATATTCCCTGCCTTACTACAGGAGGGACGCGATTTTCTCCTCCCGCTTCTGGTAAAAATATTTAGGGCGAGCTTCGCCCTGAGCGTGATACCAGAACAATGGACTAAGGTCAAGGTACGCTTCATACCAAAAGCAGGGAAAAAGGACTATTCACAACCTAAATCCTTCAGACCCATCAGTCTAACCTCCTTCCTACTAAAGACCATGGAAAGGGTAATTGACCAACACGTACGAGCTAAATATCTGGTAACAAGGCCACTCAGTCCCTGCCAGCATGCCTACCAAAAGGGGAAATCAACAGAAACTGCCCTGCTAGATCTGGTCGACAAGGTGCAGAAAACCCTAGAGACAAGCAAACAGCTCTATGCGCGTTTTTAGATGTAGAAGGGGCCTTCGACAACACACCCACAGATCATTAAAGGGATGGAATCAAAAGGTGTAGACGGCACCACAAAAAGATGGGTTCGGAGTATGCTCTCCAATAGAACAGTAATACTGACCCTAAATGCCACCACGCATGAATTTCACACCACAAGAGGATGTCCACAGGGAGGGGTTCTATCACCACTTCTGTGGACTCTAGCGGTTGACCAACTCCTTGTTCGAATGGCGGCCAACGATTATGACGTACAAGGATATGCCGACGATATCGTAGTCATAATCAAAGGACCTTGCCTTAACACAATCTCGAACATTATGCAAGGAGCTCTCAACACTATCTGTATATGGTGCAGAGAAAACGAATTGTCTATCAATGCAAACAAAACCATTATAGTGCCCTTCACAAATAAAAGGAAACTCGACAAGCTCAATACTTTAAAGCTAAACGGCCAAACTAAACCACTTTCAAATGAAGCCAAGTATCTAGGGGTCACCTTTGACCAAAGGCTAACTTGGAACACGCATTTGAACAATATAATCCAAAAAGCGAAAATGGCACTGTGGACATGCTGTCGAATGGCAGGAGCAAGATGGGGCGTAAGACCCAACATTGCTATGTGGCTATACACAGCAGTCGTGAGGCCCATAATAACTTATGCCTCCGCTGTCTGGTGCAACAAGGCCAACCAAAAGACAGTGATCCTAAAACTAAGCGGCCTACAACGCACTGCCTGCATTATTGCAACAGGAGCCCTGTCTTCGACGCCGGGCGCGGCCCTGGACGCACTGCTCGACCTAACACCTCTGCACTTACAGGTGCGGAAAGAGGCCAAGCAGTGCATCTACAGGCTCTGCACTCTGTCTAAGACGAAATGGCGCTCGCAAGCACTGAACAAGCTAAAGGCTTCAGTGTTCGAAAACAAACTACTGTGCATGCCCTCTGACGACATGCTCACTGAATGTATCTTTCTTTACGCAATACTACTCAGTGGAACTACCCTCCAGAGACGAATGGCTAAACGACCAAATGTCTCTCAAAGAGGGCTGCCACATCTGGTATACGGATGGTTCCAAAAAAGGAAAAGATGTAGGATGTGGGGTCTATGGACAGAGACCTAAGCTCAATGCAAGCGTCAGCATGGGCACAGAGGCCTCAATCTTCCAAGCGGAGATCTTTGCCATAAACAAATGCGCAGAGATAAACCTTGACAAGAACATAAGACACTGCCACATATACATCAACTCGGACAGCCAAGCTGCCCTGTTGGCACCAGTGCCACTAGTACTAGTAGTAGTAGTAGTAGTAGACTAGTCTAGATTTGACCTCTAGTGATTCCAGAATCACTAGAGGTCAAATCTAGACTAGTCCAACTATGCAAAAACAATTTAAATGCCCTAGGCGAAACCAACAAAGTCACTCTTAGATGGGTACCAGGTCACTCCGATATTGACGGAAATGAAAGAGCAGATAAACTCGCGAAAGATGGCGCGGACAAGCCCCTTGTCGGCCCAGAACCGTTCTGTGGAATCACAAAACGCGAGGCTTACTCTCTGCTCAGCGACTTACACAAATCTAAGGCGATCGAGATGTGGGTGGCTGTAAAAGGACAAAATCACTCGAAAGCCCTTATAAAAGGCTTTGTTCAAAAGTTATCTAAAGAGTTACTACAGCTCAAAAGGTCAAAAGTCTGTGACTCTGACCGGTCACTGCAAGCTGAAAAAACACTTGTTCCTAATGGGTATGGAACAGGACGCAACGTGCAGGTTCTGCCAAGAGTCAGAGGAGACAGCTATGCATATCCTCTGCTCCTGTGGACCACTTATGCACAAAAGGAGTATCCACTTAGGGCAACACTTTGTGCCCCCAGAGGAGATACAACATCTCACTGCCCAAAGAATCTGGAAATTCCTGGACTCAACGGGCCTCAGCAGTGAGCTCTAAAACAGGGCTGCCACAATAGATCAATTATGGTCGATGCGGCACACAAAAGGCCCAATTGAAAATAATAATAATAATAATAATAAGGGCTCCCTTACTAGGTATTAAAGCTGGTTGAATGTAAGAAACTAACACGGGTAAATACATTTTCATAGTTAGTAAGGGGTATAAAACGTGCATATATAGTATATACACCGTGAAATTTTAGTGGTTGTTTTCCCGCAACGAAATGATTTTGCCATGGACGTACAATCCGTGTGTAATCTTTTTTTTCATTAATGTTAAGAAATGTCAGATTTGCAAAAGTGTCGAACGAAACTCGAAAATGACCTAACACCAGTAGTAGCACTGCAGTAGTACCTACTTCTTTCAAGTGAATAAAACAAAATAACCTAAAAAGTAGTTCCATTTTTCCTTCATACTTTTACGGGCTTAGGACCGTCATTAACGTTTTACGGGCAGTTTACGGATCTTCAAAAGTAAAAATTACAAGTTTAGATCAAGTTTGAAATGATCAAAAACGTATTTAAGGCGTATTTAAAAAATGGAATCAACTTATTTACAATTATTATTAAATTACCTTACCTAATTTTTAATCGTCCCGTATTTACACTTAAAACTTCCCGATAACGCAATTGTTCGTACTGCAATCCGCCACGTTCAATGCACAATCGGGTACGTTTACTTTGATTGTTTTTCAATGATATTAATGTAACTATCACGTCTAATAACATCGAAAGCGTCCGTTATTCCCGCTATTAACGCATCACAAGTTTCGTATTCCCGCTGGTACACTAGGCGCTTTAGCTCAGACCACAAATAAAAGTCCAACGGAGTTAGGTCCGGGTCTGTCGTAATTAGCCCTGGCGTACAGCGTACAGCTGCACCATCGCGACGTACTCTAAATTTTAATATTCGTAATGTCGATCCATTTTACGGTGATTTGTGAACTCCGCATGCGCAAAACGAGGGTGGATGCGCTTGCGCCTGTCACGGGTGAACTGAAAAGAAGGGTAGCCGGCTACCCGCCGCGTCGGCGCCTTAATCTACTACTGGGAATCCCTGAGAGAGTGAGAGGGGAGTATCCGCGTTGCTCGCTGCGGGAGCGCCTTATTACTGACATGCTACGACTTATTTGTGCCTAATCGTGTTTACTTGTTTATTCGTTTATCTGTTTACCTACAACATCGGGAACTGTCGTTTACTTGCAGTCTTAGTGCGTTACTATTGTTTTTCGCTAGTTTGAGTTCAGGGTATTATTTTTGTATTTTTTTAAAGACAAGTTTTTATTTTTTGAGTTTGTCTATTATAATTCGAAAGTACTACCGATACCAAATCGCCCTGCCGCGGGAACACAACCACTAAAATTTCACGGTGTATATTATAAAATGAAGTTATTGATACATACACTTGTTAGTACTCTACTTATTCATGTACTTTTTTTTATTATTAATTCAGAGTTCTTTTGAGGCTGCCACGTTTTATGTTTTTAGGCTCTCCTGTAAAATTTGGTCTGGAGCCCTTACTAGGTTTTGATATAGGGCAGCCGCGCTGTAATTTAGTTAATGGTACAAAGAAACCCTAAAAATCCAAGTCGCTATAGCGAAGGCATTTCAACGAGTGTACTCTGCTGCTATAATACACGGATACTGATATTTTTTCTCCAGCTGCTGAAATTTCTTGGGGGGTAGCAGCAGGGTCCTCTCCGCCTGCTCCAGTAATGAAGGGTTTTTAGAGTTTCGTTGTACCATTAACTAAATTACAGGGTTCTAAAGTCAGAACTTTGACAAATTTCCGGAACGAGACAAAGATATAAGCAAAAATCTGAAGAAAGTGCCGGTTTTTTCCATATGGCGGCGGGCGCGGAGAGGAATGCGGAATTGTGCATTTTGCATTTTAAACACTCACTAACCATCGTAGACAACATAATATCAAAAACTCAAATCTACCGGACCGTTTGTAAGGTCACCCCCAGTACTTTAGTCTCTATTCACCGAACTATTAGAAATGACTGGACGATTTTGGTACAGGGATCCAAAGATGGTTATAGGATACTTTTAACCCGACTAGGTTAAAAAAAATAAAACGCAATGATGTTGCCCACCCACCTTCTACTGAGTATTATAAAATCTACATCGTCCGCGTATTGTACGGCTGGCGCTACACTTAATTTTCCTAAAATAATAACCCCTCTCTATAGAAAATTTATATTTAATACAATTTTAGAATTTTATATATAATTAGAGGTGTGGTATGTTGGTTTGTATTTTATCTATCGTAACATTGTATTAAGGCGATTTTGTGGGGCGCCGTGCGGCAGACGTCTACTGTTAAACAAAGCTTGGGATTATCATAATTGCTCACCTGCTATCCTACTCATACTGGCGGTCTACTTTCTTCATTAAGAGCCTTCGCATGTAGCGTCTTTCAGTACATCGTTGTCACTCAAGAATCTTTCGGCCCCAACGGTCTGTTGTCGGAATTGCCCCGCCCACTGCCACTTAAGTCCAACTGTGAGCTCTCTCCTCGTAAAGTTGGCCTACTGCAGCCTATCATTCATTTACCAATTAGAAATTCAAGTCAGCCAACTCTCAAACATTTCAATCAGACACCCAAGTTTGCAGAACCGCATAGATAGGTCCAAATTGTTTCTGCCCACCTAACTAATTTAAGTAGTTTTGAGGACCCTACTTAACTTTGGCATATAAATATAGTTTCTCAACTTCTGTGCTCTGTCTTAATTAGTTGAACACACTCGGTTCGGTCTGATAACCCAATTATAACCACCTTTCCCAAAAATAATGTTATTAAGCATCATGTTATGTGAAATTCCCGTAAAGGCAAGGCACACAATCACAGGTGATATAACTTCCGATCAATTAATTCATGCAAGTTCAGTATGAATTTTCCTTTGATACGTCGGAATCGAAAATAAAAAAAAACTTTGAAGGAACTGGCATAAAGTAGATATTTTCGTTCGTTATATTATATCTTCCTCAAAAATAATTCACTTTTCTCAAACATGCAATGAAATATTGTCTTTACGTTCCTTATAATAGGCTCGGAAGTATCGCTTTTTGGGCGCAACAACTCGAGAGGACTGTAAAGGGATTTCATACTGCTTTTCAGGCCTAGGCCTGCAAAGTAACTTTTTTTTGGTTTCGACAACAAGGTCATTCACACAGCTGGCTGGTTTGACAAAAAGCAGGTTTTGTTTTTAAAGGTTGGTTGTTAGACTAAAATGTCCTATTTGTCAATTAATAAAATGTTGTTCTTTGAAGTATATTTTTTTATTTCATTGTATGTTTGAGAAAAGCACTATACATGCCTCGTCGTGAAAACGGATTCCCGGCCTCTGATGTAATGTACTATTACTAGATAATTATAAAACGAATTTTACTTAACTGTCCTTATTCTGTAGCATTTAACCTGATAATTTATAATTTCAGAAGTATGATAATATTTACCACCAAAGATTTTATTACAAACTATACCTCGGTACATTACGAATTTCAATAGTTATGACTAGCAATATTCGTACACTAATCACAAAATTTACCTCTGATCTTTGATGTTTTGTTTCCGAGAAGATGGATTAAGGGAAACACGAGGAGGGAAGTGGAACACTTTGTAATATTTTCTATATATAATCGTAATTGCAGCGACATTTATTTATTTTTTACCAAATTTGATTCACCGACACATAATGTGATTTATTTTGTTTTTTTCGTTGCCCTACCTGACCTTAGATGTTTTTTTCATCTTTATTGGACCTTCAAGCAGTTAAAGGAACCTTTAAGCTTAACAGTAACAGTTGTTAAGGGGCCCTCGCTAAGCCCTTAATCTTGCGTCACACGAATAAAAGGGATTAACGGAGTAAAGAAAAACAAGCAGATCCGAGTCCTTTTAAAATTAATCTTCGCTAAGTTTGAGCGCTTAGAATGTCGAGTTTGAAACCATTATCGCAGTCAAACAAAACAAGACGTCTTGGGGTTCCATACCAAAGTTGGAAAAAAATATTCTTATGAAAACGCTTTTATTTGCCCCTGTCAAAGTAATTTCCAACCGCAGTTTCACAGCAATTAATTCAAGTTTCACGTTGAAATTCAAACCTGAATGGTTGCAGTTTTATTGTGATACTTAAATCTGAAATTTATGTATGTATTAACGAGTATAGTGGAGTTACTTTGATCCACGGTGTAACATTGATCATTGCATTTAACTAATTGAACCGTTGAATTTTGAACGCATTCATAGGGTGTCTCTATTGGCCTGCCAACCGTAACATTCTTTTTCCTTTTCAGACACGAAACCCCAAAAATGCTATTTTTCTATGGCAGCCGAAACTGAAATTCCTCATCAAGGGAAAGGGGAAAAGGGTCTGTTTCGTTCCAAGTAAAGCCTTTACTGTTTTTACAGATTGTAAGTTTTACAAGTACTCGTACCTAACTTTAAAATGAAATTTAGAAAGTGTTTGCAAAGACGCGGTTTAAATTTTAAGAGCCCATCGGACAATATGGTTTGAGAATCAATAGTGATAGTCTCGATATTTTTCATGAACTCAATAAGGGCTTGTGTAGCCGAAAAAAACTCGCGTGATTTTTGCACAAGCCCCAAGATAAAAGCATTAATGGCTAACCAGCATCATTAATAGTTTTTCAATATTTTGTAAAGTTTGAATAGCGCTATTATTCAAAGAAAGTAATGAGTACGCTTGATTGACTTTCAGTAAGTATCTATTCATATTATGTTTTATTAATAACACGTTAATATAATTATTATAAAGTTTCTTTATATAAAATCGCTCACGGCTTCTAACTGGTGCGTAGGCGACAATGTCATAATGAAGTTTCGTATTAAATTAACATAATTACTTAAGTCATTAAAACAATATTTCAAACAAAGAGAAGCGTCAACATCGTTCGGAAATAATCACATTTCTTGGAAGTCTTCTTATGAACAAATTAATATTAACGGACAATGTTATACAAATAAATGTAAGTCACCAAGGTGAGCAATGAAAATAAAAATAAAAATAAACCGGTCAAGTGCGAGTCGGACTCGCACACCGAGGGTTCCGTACAAACACTTTTCATCCTTACGTGGTTAAGTTAAGTTTGCACCTGGTATGTATAGCGCCCCATACAAATGAGGTGCAAAGTTAACGCAACCAACCCGTTTGTTGTATGAGCCCCCCTTAAATATTTATTTTTAGTATTCGTTGTTATAGCGGCAATAGAAATACATCGTCTGTGAAAATTTCAACTGTCTAGCTATCACCGTTCTTGAGATACAGCCTGGTGACAGACGGACGGACGGACGGACGGACAGCGAAGTCTCAGTAATAGGGTCCCGTTTTTACCCTTTGGGTACGGAACCCTAAAAACCTCTACTTTAGCTACGTGTCACTTTGTTAACAAAAATCGATGTTATGGATTACCATAACATCGATAACCATTAGGCTATTATATGTATATCTTCATCAATCAAATTAGACTCCTAGTTACCTACACATTATTTATCTCAACATACGTTTCACCACCAGTCATTGGACTGGTGGTTAATTCCCTAAGCTAACAAAGCTATTATTTTATCAAGTAAAAATAACAACATTCGATTGTCGGACGCAAAGCCAGCTGTATAAATGTTTACGGAAACAATACGGTTTCAAATAGGTATAGATTTGCGAACTAACCCGCAGTGCTGACTGATGAAGCTTAGTATTCACTGGGTGAATGAGATTTCTTTATTAATAGCTGAGATAGCAAAACTAAAGCAAAAAAGTCTCGAACAGCCCTCGAGCTGTCAACGTCAAATTTGCATCAGCTGTTTTAAAATTAAAGAAATTAATTGTAATCGCATAGTAATACATTTAAATGTATCACTAAACAACTTAAAATTTGTATAAGAAGTCAGGTGCAACGAGTTCTGGAAAAAAAACAACTGGTTACAGCGTAGTAGTAACCTTTGCTTGCAAGCAACTGTCAACGGACGGACGTTTGAATTTGGATTTAAACCAGGGGAGTATATTGTTCAATTATATTTGTATCTCACGATTATTCTCATTGTATTGAGACACTACATATATATTTCACATAGCTCACTGTTACGGCCGTGAGCAACGTCCACATAAATACACTGGCGCCGTGCGATTTTTCTCTCTGCTTGACGATCATTAGTGGAAGCAGAGTTGAGAATAGCCACTCTTGCCACTGACATTATCCTACACGAATACACTGCACACCGTTTTCGGCTCAAAACTAGCAACAATAATAAAAAAAAACTATTCTCACTTATCGGAAATTCTCAGTTACTTTTTATCTTTCAGAATACGTTTGAGCGACAATGAGCACTAAATCTGGCATAATTTCACGCAAGGCGACTGCACGACAACTAGAGATGCAACTGAAGGCTGCTCACAAGGATTTGCAGGCATCTAAGGCCTTTAGTGATCAACTGCTGCAGGAAAGTTCTGACAATGAAGTAGAATTACAGAAAATCATCAACATAAACACATCACTGAAATCCCAGCTGGTGGATAATGATATTAAATTAGATGAAGCCGAGGGTGAGGTGTCGCGACTGCGTCTATTACTGGACTCATTCAACCAGTGCGCCTCTACACATAAAGTGGCATTGCAACGCATCAAACACCTTGAAGAGGAACTTGGTGCCAAAATAGAAGAATTAAATTACTTAAGGAAAGAATATGTAAAGCATAATCCACCGTCCACTCAAAATATTTACCAAGAGATTATTGGCGTTGAAAATTCCAAGGATTGTAAAAAATATGTATTTTTTAATAGTAGTACTAAGTTGAAAAGATATGTTAAGATAAATAGATATATAAAGAGGACTCAAAAACTCATTCAAAGCCAGGCAGTAAAGAAAAATTACTTCAAACAGAAATTAGAATTGTCGATCATGAAAGACAGAGTGAAGCAATGTAACATTCAACTAGAAAATTATGATTTAGACATACAAAAATTGCATGCTGAAATTAGTAAATTACAGAGTAAATTGGAAATGACATCATTCATGTATAGATCTTCAGAAAGAGAGATCAAGGAGCATGTCCTGGCTTTTGACCAGCTATTGAAGGAGAGTAAATGTAACGAGGAGCGTTTTAATTCATTAATGAACAGTAATTATTGTAACTGTGGCCATATCCCACCAGCATCCTCAATAAACAGTCATCAAGCGGAGGAGGTGCCCCTTGGTATTTTTGAGTCCGCCCGTCCTGTGCTTAATGTGCAATCACCTAGTCATGTAAGTAGAACAGTTGTGTACTCAGACCAGATTGGGTCAGGAATGGGTTCAATGTTAGGTAACAAACTCAGTCAAAAAGTGTCAAATTTCTGTTATCCTAACATAAGCATGAGTAAATTTTGTCAATATCTTTCAAAGGGAAGCTTTGATGACAGGACTACATTAGTCATTATGGTAGGAAGTAGTCATAATGTAGATAAGTGTAGGATAGATAAATTAATATCAACAATAAATGATATTGAAATATCTGGCATAGGTAAAATCATACTGTGTGCACTACCATACTCACAGAATATGCCATATTACTATAACAATAGAATAGCACACCTTAACTCCATATTATACAATGCTATACTCGTATGTTTCAATAAAAAGGTGCATTTCTTTGACATAAATAAATTTATCAAGCGCTTCAAATTGACCTCTGAAAAGATAACTATGCCTAAGAAATGTATTCTTACACTAGTGGATCTTTTAGCTTTTAACATAGAGCCAAATAGATTTTATACCTCAGTTAGTGGGCTCAAGCATGTCTGCAGTGGAAATACACCTTTGTCACATTTAAACTAGATTGTAAGACAGCGGAAACATCTCTGAATATTAACATTGTTCACCAGAATATTCAGGGTTTTTCCAGCAAGGAATTAGAAATAGGCTTATTTTTAGATAATAAGAATATTCAAGTTATGTGTATTACTGAGCATTGGCTGAGACAAGAACAGTTGATTTTTGATTTTGTTAATTTTTAATTAGTGAGCTGTTTTACTAGAAAATTTTCCATTCATGGTGGTTCTCTTATTATTGTTAAAAATTCCTTAAAATCCAAAGAACGAGAAGATATTGTTAATTTTTCAATAGAACGAGTCATAGAAATTGCTTGTGTAGAATTAGAGAATTATGTAATTATATGTGTTTACCGACCACCGGCAACTGATTTTCATTCATTTGAATCATCTATGGAAAATGATTTAAAAATAGCATGTAAAGGTAAAAAACATGTTATAGTTTGTGGAGACTTTAATGTTAATTTACTTGAAATGACCAGTGATACTGTTAAGCTGTTAAGTTTGTTCAAATCTTTTCATTTGGTCAATATGTTCCTGGAGCCTACCCGGGTAGGTGTAACTAGTAAAACCTGCGGGGCTAGCATATCTTGCACATGTCGCGCGCGACGCGACATATCGGCGCGACTAAACGTCATCTCGTAAGGCGGTAGCATGACTTAGCGCGAGATGCGAGAAAGACTCGCTCGTAGATGTCATTCTGACACAATGACATTAAAAGGAGACTTCGAACTGAATTGGTAGCATAACTACCTATTTCGCGACAAATCCTTCTAGCTTTTCTACGTCAAACGGCGAGATATAGTCTTCGAGCTATCAAGCACGCGAAACGTTGTCGCACCGTGTTTAAAATTGTGATTTAGGTAATTTCTATAAGAAAATAAATAAGTAAGTTAATAAATTAGCTTATTATAAGTTATTACGATAACTTTGAAGTTTAAGATTGTCGCAATTACAGCTTCTTTGTCGTTTTTTCAGGATGGCTTTGTTTTTCATTTTAAATGAGCAAAAACGAACAAGGCGAATCCAGCGGACGCGCCTGAGGGATATGGCGAATCCTTTCGAGCTCCCAGCTCCAGAATTCCGGCACAATTATAGAATGAATAAGCCTATGGCTCTGTATTTGTGCCGGGAGCTGGAAGGCGCGTTGGCTCCCCTACAACGCCATGGTCACCCTGTCCATATAAAGGTATTATCAACAATATCTTATAATTATGTATTCAGTCAAACAAACACGTTTTTATCTTTTTTCTTATTCTTTAAAAGTGCCATTGAAAAGGTTGAAATGTTGTCAATTGTCCAGTAAATCCGAAGAAAACGTGATCACGACGCCATCAACCGGGTGGAATTATATGTTCTAACTATCCCGACTCACTTAACTATACACACAAAATTTCATGTAAATCGGTTCAGCCAATTAGGTAAAGTTTGATGACAAACACACGTATTGAATAATTATGCATATATGTAGTTTACTTGCAGTGAGTTCAGGACAATTCTTCTATAATGTTATAAAATTCAAAGATTGTATTGAAAATCTGTTTTCTATGGAGAAAGGTAATTTTTTGGTGGAAAATCTTAACAGCGCTTTGCAGCGGCGCATTACTTGTTACTTGGTATTTTTTTCATTGTCCTAACATCACGCCAACACAACGGCTGGACTGATTTTAACCAATTTTAATACAGGTATAGCTGGATATCCAAAGATGATCATAGGATACTTTTTACCCGAATAAATAATGAAAAAAAAAAACTGCTAGTAAATTAATAATATTATTATTAACGTAAAAATGTGACGTTCCACCTATAATCAAAGACTGCATAACAGATTTCCATATTATTTTAGTAATACTTATGGTTTTCATAATTTAATAGAACATAAGCTACAATTAATTAGGGCATTCATTCATGTTCCATGTTGTGTTCCCTTGGGGTGAGCGGGTAACACCGCAGCAAGTAAATTATGAATAACTGTTGCAGGTACTGACAGCAATTAAATTTATGGCAGGAGGCAGTTATCAGCGCGAAGTGGGCCAAGACCATAATCTGTGCATTGCACAAAGAACTGCCTCAGACTATCTTGGCCAAGTTGTAGCTGCCATAAACGAAAGGTATTAATTAAGGTTCAAAATACACAATTATCTAGTGCTAGTACTTACTTCTTTGTGTTCTAGTGTAAGCTTTACATACTAGGTTATTGGTAGCATTGGTAGCGAACCCCGCCTGAATTATTTCATTTCACAATTTTTTGCTTCAAAATAAATATTAGGTAATTATTTTGCCTGTGGATGTAATGTTTATTAATAAAAAATGCTTATTATAATTTATTCAGCATGTGGGCCTTTGATAAATGAATATGAATATGAATATGAATATGATTGAATGCATGCAGCATGAATTAAGTACAATAAAGTATATTTCTATTTAACTTCAGGTTAAAACCGAGGTGGATAACCTTCCCCGGTACCGAGGCGGAAAGAAGACATGTGGCAAATGAGTTCCAACAAAAGTTTGGCTTACCAAATGTATTGGGGACATTGGACTGCACCCATGTGTCTATCTTTCCGCCGCCTCGTCCTCATGGAATGCAGTACAGAAATCGGAAAGGGGTACCCACAATAAACGTACAGTTGGTAAGATTCAATAAAAACAAACATGTACAGTACTACCTACTTCTAGTACCTACTCTTTAAAAAGGCGTTGGCAGGTCTTATTCTCACAAAGGCCGTATCAATGGTATCTATTATATGCCCTTTTTTAGGGTCTCCGTAACCAAAGGGTGCCAACGGGACCCTATCACACTACTAATTTGTCACAGTGCTGTATATCTTCGTAATAGGTAGAGACTTGTAGTTCTCGTATAATGCATATTTGTATGGTCACTATACTAAGAAAGGAGATCCTATTACAATTTAAATAGTAAGTTATAGCAATTTTAAGGAGACCATACAAATAACGTGTTTGAAATAAAATACCGTTTTATAAAATGTTTTATCTTCCGTGCGCGAATGCTCAGGACTCGCACTTGACTAGTTTTCTCACAGCGTTTAAATTTTTACAGATAGCAGACGTTAACTGCAGGATCATGAACGTAAACGCCCAGTACCCGGGAAGGGTCCATGATCAATTTATTTTCAACCACTCGGTCATCAAGCAAGAGATGCGCCGATTATACGACCGAAGAATAGGGTCTTATCATCTCTTGGGTAAGCGTAAGTAGTTAAAGGTATCCCCTTCTTTTTTTGACAAAAGTTTCATCGAATTTCCGCCGTCGAGATTTGTCCTCTTAAGCCAAATGTTTAGCCAATTTAGCCCAGTGGTTAACTAGATAGAGCTACTAGTGAACATAATTTTTTTACCTTTTGTACCTTCCTGTATTGTGCAAGAAAGTTGAACTACTTATTTTATCCGTTTAATTATATTTCAGGAGATTCCGGCTACGGGCTAGAGCCATGGCTCATGACTCCAATTTTGCATGCAGTGCCTAACTCACCCGAGGACCGTTACACACAGTGGCACTGCCAGGTCCGCAACACCATCGAGCGGACCAACGGATATTTAAAAGGGTCATTAAGATGTCTTGGGCGCGACAGATCCCTGCATTACCTACCGGAGAAGGCGTGTAGCATAATATACGCCTGCTGCACTATATATAATATTATGAAACACTTCAGGTTCGTAAATTATAAGCTTTCTTAAAAAATCATTACGAAAAAGATACTGACATCACGAAGGCTTAAGAACGGGACTTGTTACTGGGCCTATATTCCCCATTAACTTTCCCCCGTTTTCATTTTCTCTAATAAGAACATTACATATAGGTAACTTGCTTCGGCACCTACATTTATTTTTTTATGTCATCAGGGTGGAAATGGAGCAGATCGACGAAGTCCTGGAAGAGCCGGAAATCAACGAAGATCAAGACAACGTACTTTATCAGGCGGCGCTACACAAACGTCGCAATATTATTGAAGAGTTTTTCAATTAAGATGTTAATTGCTAGTATACATATATATATTGTACATATATACATAAATCAATAAAATAATATCAATATTACTTTTACTCTTTTATTGAACTAAGGGATGCGGCCAAATGTTCACGATTACTAACAGAAATGAAAACATCTCGTTTTCTAGGAATGTAGGTCCTAACGATATACACTGAAATGTATCAATTACATAGAAATAGTAGCGAGTCTGACTAGAAAAGTTACGACCCGCTGCCGGCCCATGTGACTGTGAGTGTTCAATATATTGAGAGTTTGTAAAAATAAAGTTTTGGCTGTTGCAAAAGGTATAATAAACAATAAAATCAATTAAAAATATGTAAATAAATTATTCCCTCCCCTGGCTCTTCGGGCTCGCCGCAACTCCATTAGCTGGTGCCGCTCAGCCAGCTTCTCCTGCCGCACCATTGTATTGCTGATATCCTGCAAACATTTTGGTTTTATTTTATTAATACTGCAGAATGTGCTCGCAACTTCGTCTGCAGGAGTGAAAAGTCATGCTCCTGATTTTATTTGCTTGTGGTAGCCGGGTAAAAGTATCCTATGACCATCTGTTGTGTGTGTTGCCTTTGACATTGGATTTTGTGATATGATACATACAATTTTCTATTTTGGGACATTTTAAACAGACTATGTCCTTTTTTAAATAATTCGAAACGTCGAAGTAATAAACACTTTCGAACACAATTAATTCCCATTTTGTTGCAATAAAATGGATACAGACATTTATTTTTATACATTTTTTATTATCGAATAGAACTTTACTAATAATACTATTTGATGAATTAGCTAACATGTTTCTAGCAATGAATTATGGATGAAATAACGATACCCTTAAGACTTTATTTGTCTCCTTTTGCGCATTAATAAATGCTTGCGGATGGTTTGCCAGAACGGTGCGCCGGGCACCGGAGCGTGGAGGGCGGGCGCGGGTCCTTCGGCGTCCACCCGAACGCGATACCACGGGAGGATTTTCGGTTTCAGATTCTTCTGGAAATCCTTCCAGAAGAGGTATTTGAAACAGAAGTTCCTCCTGCGGGTCGGGTCCTTCGTTACCTGCCGCTGATGTTGATGGTAGCTGTAATTGTATTTGAAATAACACCATCGTCGTGAATAATTGAACCATAGACTGATAATAAAAAGCTACTTTCTAAAAAGCCTTGGAAATTATTGTAAATTTTAATAGCTTCTTCATATCTTGGTTAAGGAACCCAAGCATCTTTCTCTAATTTTTCACTTCGTACAAATAGGCGTCCGAATTACTTTGTTGTTGCCTATCAAAAGTGAAAAAAAAAGAACACTGCACTACCGTGCTATATCACGTAACAGTGCTATATCACGTAATAATGGATAGACACTGATATTTACCGAGCCGACGCCAACGCCTGTCTCCCGCTCCACGGAAATGCCCATGGCGCACTCCTTGCCTATCGTATTCAGGATTTTTGAACACTTTTCCGAGAGTTCAGGGACGGGCACCGCGTTTCCCGTAAAATTTTGAGCAAGGCGGACCCGTCCCCCGTCGTCCCGAGCTTTCTTTTTTAAGTCACGCCACGTCTAAAATTGATAAAAAATACATGGAAAATAACAATCAAACTATTAAATAAATCATCATCAACATCAAAGCGCCATTAAGATACTTACGTGCTTCCACTGCTCCACACTCTTGTCCGGCCCATGATTTGCCAACAATTCCTTCAACTGGGCCCATTCAGCCTCCAATCGCTGGTTACCGAGTGGCCCAGTGAATTCATTATTGGCAAATGCTGGGTTAGTGGACATGTAGTCCACAAGCATATTTATTTGAGCTGCCGTGCTTCGCGTTCTGAAAATGATTTTAATTTATTAGTTTAAATAATATGCAGCGCTTTATCTGCTAGAACTTGAACATTATTAATCCGTTTATGGTGGCTCGAAGCTTGTGCCAGTATCCGTTTTTTTTTGTTTATAACCAATGCATGACTTCTGTGTTAAATAATACTTATCAAAAAAATTCAATATAAAATATGAGATGAGATGAACATGAACAAAGATGCAAGGATCATTTACAACATGTACTTATTTCAGCGTACATCAGTCTATTACAAGTTACTATAGTGTATTATACCAAGATAAGACCGAATTTAACTGAAGAACATATTAAAATAAATTAATAAACAAACTAATACTTACATTTTGCCTCTTGGCGCCATGATGTCAACACTTTTAAACTTCACTTTGGCAAATGAAAAGAAGTCACATAGACAATATTTGTGATTTTCTAGCTTTTAAGAACGAATGGAATAACTCAACCCTAGTACCGATTCGTTATTGCCATATGTAAATATGCCATTCTGAATACTTTCATTTTAAAGGGTATCATCGGAAATGACACGTTTGCGACTTCGGTTTGAACCGCGAGATACCTCTCGAGTCTAGTCGCTTTGACTAGTTATGCTACAGAAGGAGAGATATCTGACAACCGCGACAATGTCATGTCGAGTCGCTTCCTATGTCGCATGTTGAAGTTATGCTAGCTCTGCTGTTTAGATAATATTTTTTGTGATTGTGATTACTTAGAAAAGGAAATATTTAAGTGTTTTAATTCAGATCATAGAGGGCAGAAAGCTTCTTTTCCTAACACTTTACAGGAAACACTACAACCACAAACTATAACATGCAGACCCATAACTAGTTATCGTTTGGAATCATTCAAAAATGAAATTCAGAATGATCTTTGTATGTTACCTCTTTCATGTAATGACTTAAATAGTACTTACAAAGATTTATTTGGCATAATAATGGATCAATTTAATACACATTTCAAAAAGAAAACTATTTCTGGGTCGACTACAAAAACAAAGTTTAGTGAATGGGCTACTGTAGGTATTCATAGAAGCAGAACCAGGCTTTATGAACTGTATGCAGAGAAGGAAGTGAACAAGGACGCAGATTTTTTAAACTATGTTAAGAACTATTCAAAATTGTTTAAGCAAGTGTGCATAGCCGCAAAAGCAAATTATATTAGTTCTAAAGTCAAAATGTCGGACAACAAAGTAAAAAATATTTGGAATGTTATTAACAGAGAAACTGGTAAATCTAAAACTCGCAATTGCCAAGTCAACATTGTCAGTGAAAACGGGCAGACTATGTCAAATCATGATGTTGCCTCGGCATTCGAGGATTTTTTTTCCAACATTGCAGTTAATACCACAAAATGTTTAAAATCATCTGCGTCCGAAGCCCATACCTTACTTTGTGCTAATTGTAAGAAATGTGATGTTGAGTTTCAATTTAGTCCAGTAAATACAGTAGATGTTATTAAAACATTTAAATCACTCAATTTAAAGAAAACAGAGGATTTATGGGGAGCATCAGTAAAAATAATTAATCATATCATAGATTCAATTGCGCCTTACCTAGCTTTGATTTACAATAGTTGCGTAGCAGAGGGAGTTTTCCCAAATCTTATGAAAATTAGTAAAGTCATACCTCTTTTTAAATCGGGTGATTTGAGTGATCTGACTAATTTCCGTCCGATATCTATACTACCTGTTTTAAGTAAAGTTTTCGAAAAATTAATGTTGAAAGATCTACTAGGACACTTCAATAGAAATAAATTACTCTCTAGTAAACAGTTTGGTTTCACAAGGGGACGTTCCACGACTGATGCAGCATCTGTACTTATTAAACACATTTATGACAGCTGGGAGGAATCTTGTGATGCAATTGGGATCTTCTGCGACCTTTCTAAGGCATTCGACTGCGTTCATCCTGGAACAGTCATTTTGAAATTAGAACATTATGGTCTGTCTTCAAATGCTTTAAGCCTTATGTCTTCATATCTCAGTGATAGAATGCAAACAGTGGATGTAAATGGAACCCAGTCTAATGGAGCTATAGTTGAGCTAGGAGTGCCACAGGGCTCTATTTTACGTCCATTTCTATTTTTGGTTTATATAAATGACTTACCATCTATAGTAGATAATTTTTGTAATATATTTGCTGACGATACATCATTAATTTTCAAGGTTCACCGGAAATCAACCGACTATGCGGAAATTAATGGCACACTAGAGAAAGTACTTAACTGGTTTACTACTAATAATCTTCTATTAAATGCCAAGAAGACTAAATGTGTTAGATTTGCTTTACCGAATGTTACGGCGGTAGATTCTACTATATTACTAAATGGTGAATGTTTAGAAATAGTGAATAAGGCATTATTCTGAGGTATAACATTGGACAGTAATTTGCAATGGGGTCCACATATAGCAGTGCTTGCAGGTAAATTAAGTTCAGCGGCGTACGCCGTTAGGAAAATCAGACAATTGAGTAATGTTGATACAGCTCGCTTAGTTTATCATAGTTATTTTCATAGTGTCATGTCATATGGTATTCTGGTTTGGGGCAAAGCAGCTGACATTCAGACTATATTTTGTGCTACAAAAAAGAGCCATTCGTTCTATATATAACCTAAATTCTCGTGACTCCTTAAGAGACATTTTCAAAGATATAAACATCTTAACTGTAGCGTCCCAATATATTTATGAGAATATTATGTATGTTATTAGAAACCTAGATTCATTTACAAAAAAATCCGATGTCCACAGTTTTAACACTAGAAATAAAAATAAAATTGCTATTAGAAAGTTTCGTGTTCGTAAAGTAAGTAAATCATTTTTAGGCCAATGTATTCTTTTTTATAACAAGTTACCTGATCATGTTTTAAAATTAGCCTTTACATCTCTCAAAAATTATTTAAAAAAATCTCTAATGTCAAAAGCATATTATACAGTAGAGGACTATCTGACAGACAAAAATGCATGGCCTGAACCAGAAACCGCGTAGCTGACTCCTTCTTAGATTGTACCTAACTAGTTTAAGGGACACAGTTCTAATAAGAAAGCATATCAAACGTACATAAATTGTGATAAACCGTCAGGCTTTCTTGTAGTTTCTATTTTATTCTTACACTTTTCCTCACTTATGTCTTAAAATACACTTTTAATATGTTTTCTTGTAGAACTACGTATAGTTAAGTTCATAATCATTGTAATAGTTAAGTACTTATGCTTTCTGAAAAAATGACTGACTGTTGAGTTTCCTTCGGCGTTTCTTCTCAACAGTGGTCTCCTCTTGTGAAATGCCGGTAGACTCAGACATGTAAAAGTGCCCTTGTGGCCTACTTGCAGAATAAAGTTCATTATTTCATTATTATTTCATTATTTCATAAGACCGTATCGATCTAGCCCGCAGACCCGACTGATGAAGCTTAGTAGTCACTAGGTGAGTGAGATTTCGTTATTAAAAGCTGAGATAGCAAAACTAAGACCGTATCGAACTATCCCGCAGAGCTGACTGACAAAGCTTAGTTTTCACTGGGTGAATGAGATTTTATTAATAGCTGAGATAGCAAAACTAAGACCGCATCGAACTAGTCCGCAGAGCGTACTGATGAAGCTTAGTAGTCAATGGTAGAGTGGAGTGAGATTTTATTATTAATAGCTGAGTATGCAGCATGAAGCTAAGTATTCACGGCGTGAGTGAGATTTCGTTATCGACTACTCTTATCGAACAACATATATCGTCAATTTATTTTCTCAGGTGAAATACATCCACAGCCGGCTTTTGCAACCCTGTGAAGGTCGGTGGTCCATCTTTTCAAGAGGCATTTCTAGGCTTCTTATCCTTAGGTCATGCGTTAATTCATATTTACTGACTGGTATGGACACTGCACAGCGACCCATAGTGGTACTTGGATTTTGATACTAAGTAAAACCGCTAGACTTCTCTATCCAGTGCCATTCTGTCCACTTAACGGCACTGAGTTCATTCATATCTTTAAGAACTTCGACGTTTCAACTACCTTCAGGCCAGTTGGTCAACCCGAGTTTGCTTCCTTTACTGCGCAAACAAACTACGTGCCCGAGCTATCAAAAAGAAGATAGATTGTATACAGCGTGGGTATTTAATACGGGTATATAATGTATTCAGTTATAGTATCTGATCATAGGAATCGTACGGCATAATTATTCTGTTAAATAGTGTTTTTAATTAGGTGTAATCACTTTTTAAAGTCCAACCAAGCAGCAATGTACGTAGTCCAACAAATGAAAAAAAATTATATCTAAAATCGTTTTACTTTAAAATTTAATTTATCTCCAGACATATCAGAAGCATAATATATACTGAATGTTGCAGTTTTTTTACGAAAATGAGACATTTCAAAAATATAAATTTAACATGGAAAAAATAAATCCTCATAAATCCGACGATAATGGCCAAATCCAGAGAGGATTTCGTTTCAAGATGGCTTTCGAATTATAAAATCATCATGTATCATTTCACTTTTTCACGATTTCATTATAATAAAACCATAAAACACACTGTTTCGATACTTTTCTTTAATATAGGTAAGGAACAGAATAGCAAATGACTAACCCAAATTAATGTCTAGGCAGCCCCGCAAATTGCTATCCAAGCTCAGTACAACAACTTATGAACCAAGTGATTTTGAGCTTAGTGTAACTCAGCCTAAAATTTCACGGCTTAGTTTCAGATTTTAGAATCTGGCACTCGTCCAAATACCATTTCAAAAGAGCAACGTCGTTTTTCCGCGACAACCCAATCAAAAAAACATCATGCCAAAACTATTTTAAGGTCGAAATTAGGTTGGGTTATTTTTGTATTTAAGAAGAAACTTTCTGGAATATTTTGAAATTCAGTGACCCATTCATATATTAAGGTGTACATTTACAAATTGTTGTTAAGGCGCGTTGTCTTAAATGGGATGTTTTGGAGCGTGAATTAGGATGGAGTTTAAGGATTTTGAACTAAAGAGAAAAAAATATAAAACGATTAACCTCATTATGGTCTCTCGCTGGGCAATTTGCCCATTTTCTTTCAATGAGTGACGGTCACCATGCTTGACCAAATGCCCATTGATTGGAAACAATCGTTCAATTACAACTCTATGTACTTGTTTTGAACTTACTTGTAACTTGCGATAGTCTACATAGTATATGTAGGAGACTTTTATTTTTTTAGGCTCCAGGATTTCAGGACTGATATAAGTCAGACAGCCATGATTTGTTATTAAAAGGTTTTAAGAGTTTTAAGGTAGCTGTTCTAATATACGTAATAAAATATCAACACTTTCACGAACAGTACGTCGAGAGAGATTAAGGACCCTCGTGATACGCTTGTGGACGGTGACTCTTATCATTCCAAATTGCTACTACGTCTACAGCCGAACATTTCCCATGGTTTTTATATAAAGACAAATGCCTCATGCCGTTTTCGGCTACAACTCTTTTGTATAAGTTTTGTCTTCGCCACAGCATGCAATTTACAAAATGGTCCTGTGTTGAATAAATAATAATTTAGAAGATTTTTTTTTTACAAAACAAGAAATATTGCGGTTCTTGCTTTGCGGTCCTCCTTGATTAAAGAACTGTATAGGTAGAATTGATAAATAAAGTTACTTGTAAAATTCTAAAAGTTGAATAACAATATCCAGCATTTACTTGATACTAGCTGCTCCGCGCGGTTGTTACCCACTCATCCCACGGAAATACTTCATTTTTCATACTTCATAAAAAGTAGCCCATATGTTAATGCACAGTGTCAACTACCTTCATGCCCAAATTTATCAAAAATGGTCCAGCCGTTTGAGTGTGTACAAGTAGGAAACATGGTAATCCATCACTTTACCGAAAATCGTTTCATCGATTATCGTTTCCCATAACACTATTCGCAGAATTTTATTACAACTTAGGAATCATTCATCGAACTTCGTTAGATCGCTTGTACATTTGCTCGAACCTTTTACACAAGAATCAACTCATCGAATTTCACTTCATTATTTTATTTGTTTATCGACGTAGACGATCGCTTTTACTATAATTTTGATTTAACGTAAGTTTTAATTCCCAAACTTATTATATCATAGAAAATCGTTTCACTAGTGTTACTATACTCAATAATACGCTTCTTCTTCTTCGTGGCAATATGACCTGAAACCCGACTTGGTTGGGTTAGGTTTAGGTAATTTTTTTTTTATGACCCGAAACCCGACTTGGCTAGATCCGACTTGGTTGGGTCAGGTTTAGGTTATTTTTTTTTATGACCTGAAACCCGACTTGGTTGGGTTAGGTTTAGGTTATTTTTTTTTTATGACCTGAAACCCGACTTGGCTAGATCCGACCTGGTTGGGTTAGGTTTAGGTTATTTTTTTTTTATGACCTGAAACCCGACTTGGTTGGGTTAGGTTTAGGTTATTTTTTTTTATGATCCGTAACGTTACTACGATGAAACATTTTTCGTGGCAGTAATAATAAATGGGACGTGCCATCTGTGAATCATGTTTCGATGAAAGGTAAATTCGATGAATAGTAAGGTACGATTTGAGACAAATTCGAAACAATTTACGTTGAATAGTTGATCGATGATTCGAAAAGCAATGAATTGATGATTATGTGATTAGAAAAAAAAATGAAAAGACATTCGTGGAATAGTTTTCGATGACATGAAAATCGACGTAAGAAATTTCGATGAAATGATAGACACCCAGGAAACATACAAACAAATAAACAGACACATCGATTAGTGTGATACAATACAACAATTCTTTATTGCACACCAACAAGAAAAAACATTACAATCGAAACCTTAATTTATAAATTGTAGACAATAGGCGGTTTTATCGCTAAAGAGCGATCTCTTCCAGACAACCTTATTGTGATACATATTTAATACCTCGTAATATCTGAAAGACACCCAGCAAATGATACGCAGAACGAAATCTAAAAAAATTACATTATTTAAATTCTCTTTAGAAATTCCTTAGTTTATATCTACTACGAGTAAAAATTTGGCGTTTAAACAAGACATAGTTAATGCAAAATCACCTCCCTTAAACATGCGCAAAAAAAAATATGCAGAGGGACCTTCGTCGTTTGCCGGGTTTTAAACACATGTACCTAATATAATGTAAAGATTGTTCATAAAAAATATTTACGTAGTGTATTTAGGCGTTATTTATATGTAATCAAAAGCCTCCTTTTTAACCGACTTCAAAAAAGGAAGAGGTTCTATTTTCAACTGTGTGCAGTTTTAGTGTTGCGTCCCCTAAGAGGAAAAACGGAATCCTTATATATTAAGATCACTTCGTAGTCCGTCTGTCTATTTGTCCGTCTGTCAAGAACCTTTTTCTTAGGAACACGTGGAGGTATCAAACTGAAATTAATATCAATAACTCAGGTCTACAATCCTTTGAAACAGAGAAAAAATTAAACTAAGTATCTGCAATCAAAACATACGAGCATTTGCGGTCCGTTTATCCTGCATATTTGGACGCCCGCAAGGGAATCTAAACTTATAGGCTGAAAATTATAATGTTTGAGGATATACACCCGATGAAAGCGTCTTCTATTCCTCAGCGGTTTGCATTAGAAATTATGAAGGAAATTGCTTCATGCGAGCAAGTGGTAAACTAATATCATAAGGAAGAAGTCGCTTCGCTTGCCTGGATGTCCAATAGTCAAGCGGTGATGGCGGGATTAAATCGTACAATTCGTCAGTAGTGCCGTATTCTGTGCCTTGGGTACGGAAACATAAACGTTGACTGCATAACTTTTTAAACATACATTAGATAGTATCAATTATAATGTCAAAACCAACCCACGGCAAACCATGTAATCAGCCGATTTAACAATTCACGTAGTTAAAGTTTTGACGTCGCTTTTCAAAGCGATTGAATAATGACTACGTTAAGATTGTTAGGTTTTAATTGGAATAGTGATGTTTACGTGAATACAAAATATATTAAATATTATTTCTCCTTACAGCAACATATTTGTCCCGTTTGCTGTGGAGACGACTGGTTGTTGGGGGTCCGAAGCGAGAGATTTTATCGCGGAGATCGGGCGGCGTTTACGCGAGAGAGGTCTAGACCCTCGTTCCGGGTCATTCCTGGTGCAAAGGTAAGTCCATCGCGATTCAGCGCGGTAATGCGGCGAGCGTCATGGGAACCTTCGCACCGGGAATGACACGGGGCTGGTTATTCGACTAGTGCCTAAGGTAAAGGTACATGATGGATAAATGTATTTATTTATTTTAAAATTGTGATTAGGATAATATTGATTCTGTATTTGTTATTGTCACGTACAGCAACTATAATATACTTTAAAACGAAAATATTGGTACAACAATTTAAACCTAAACTTTAATAACCAGAAAATACGCTCGAGTTCCTTTCTTTAAAGAAAAGAACTAACGTAATCGTTAACGATTTGCCTGAGAAATGATGAAGCGAAGCATATTTTAAGTAGTTTTTTTCATTTTCATAAATATAGGCTTTGTATAATATAGGTTATTTTAACACATTTTATGATATAGGGATGTAACATAATATGTACTCTACAAGTCTACATTATACATACTATAACATTTGTAAAAAATACCATAGATTTCCTACCCTACTTTGACTATATGACCTTAAAAAGTATGGTATGCATTTTTATGCTTGTTCAGTAAAAAAATATAATATGTTCCTCAAATAATTTACTTAAACCTATTTTAAGGCAATATGAAATGCTATTAATGCTTCATCGAAAAAGTACCCCATCACTGCCAAACAAATAATGTATAAAAGGGCGTATCAGAAAATCGCCCTCGCAGTTTACAATCATTATTCCTCTTTGACTAACAAAGAAGACTTCAGAATGTTAAACTACATATTTAGAAAATTGGAAAATCCGAAGCGTCCCTTACTCGGCCCAAACGTTAAAGCTTTAGAATTCTGGGGTCTATTACTCCCGAAAAACGTTGTATTGAAATATGTTTATATATTTCTCCATATATCCATTATGTTATTTGTGGCTACAGAATGCATCGATGTATGGTTCGTAAAATCAGACATAAATATGCTTTTGGAAAACTTGAAAATTACAATGTTGGCTTGTGTAAGCGTTGTGAAAGTGTCAACATTTTTGATTTGGCAAAAAAAATGGCGTATGATTATCGAATATGTGACGGGATCCGACTTGAACCAGCGAAAAACTGAGGACAACATAAACAAATCAATTATTGAAAAAATGAGGACGTATTCCCGTAAAATTACTTATTTCTACTGGTCGCTCATGTATACTACGGTTGCTTTCGTTATGGTACAGCCGGTAATAAAGTATTATCTTTCTCAATCATATAGAGAAAATGTAAAAAGCGGAAAAGAGCCATACATCCAAGTAGTTAGTTCTTGGGTACCCTTCGACAAAACCACAATTCAGGGATACATAGTAGCTTGCGCCTTGCAAAGCTATGCGGCTATTTATGGAGGAGGTTGGATCACTTCTTTTGATACAAATGCCATAGTAACTATGGTGTTTTTTAAAGGAGAGTTGGAACTATTGAGGAGAGACTCGGCTCTTATGTATGGTACTGAAAATAATCCTGTGTCTTATGTAGAAGCAAGAAAGAGACTCAAGGAGTGTCACAGGAGGCATGTTAACGTTGTCAAGTAAGTGTTTTCGTTATGTCGTGTAAACAGTTGTCATGTTCTAAAATGTTTTTTTTTCTCTATTTAAAGAGCTTTGTTACACAGGTGGCGATGTTGCTCTATAGGTGTTACCTGCTTTTAATCTTAACGAATATTAACGTCTATTTATGACCACTCTTACTAGTTTAGTTTATGAACTAGTTTAGCTGTGCAAAATGGATATTGCAAGAAGAGAAACTTACCTGTCGTAACTGGATGTTTCTTAGATTTTTTCGTAAACATAAATATAACGTGGATTTTGTTTCAAAAACGTATATAACTCTACTACATATTTCTTTTAGTCCTGGTTATACTGTGTCTAAATCTGAAGACGTTTTAAGTGAACTGTAAACTGTACAGAAATGCGGAAAGTAAATTCCAATATAGATTCTTGGAATTTTCCTGTTGCCAATAATAAGTTCATAGAAGCTCGGTCTTTGTATTGCGCCCTGATTTATCAAACGTAGACATAACTAGGTACCCAACTAGCAAAATTTTCTCTTACAAATATCCTAAGACCAAATTTTCTTTACTCTTACAGTACACTTTCAAACGTTTTTAAGTGTGGAATTGGGCGCAGTTTATAAGAGCATTTCTGCTTATAGTTGTTGTATGATAACGGTACTGGCCGGTCATTGATCCGCCAGCCCAGTGCGCTCGCGCAGGCCGCTGCGGTCGGACGCATGAGTAATGTTTACCTACCTGCACATTTTATTTGCTTTACTTGCTTGAATGAAAATATCTTGTTAGACTGTTTTAATTTATTGGTCAGTTGTTATTGGTGTTAGGTAGTACACTAGTTGTGATCTGTGGTTGCGTTGTTTTTATGGTTGCATTCATTCATGTCATTCGATGCGCATTGGCGTAACGGTATGTTTTGCGCTGACGCGTGAGTGGAGTGGGGAGCACCTGAACCGCTCGATGCTTGCCGCGTGCTCCCCTCTTCGCGCGTCTGCACCCGAGAGAATTGGACGCAATACATTGCGCGTCGAGTTTTATAATTTATTTTGGAAAATCTTATCCTTGAGTTTTCCAAGAAAATGAACACTCGATTTCAGTTTGTGATTATGGTCTAAAACTACGGTTTTCGTTTTCGGTACACTGTCGGTTACACCCTGTATTGCGTTGTCATTCTGTTTAATGGCTGATTCTACAGGCGTTCCAACTGCCGTTAGTCCGCTGTCAAAAATATAGAAAGTACTAGTGACCCACCCCAGCTTCGCACGGGTGCAATGCTATATTATGCATGTATTACAAAAATATCCGACTTCAAAAAAATACTGAAAAGCCAAAAATAGACCGATCATGTACAGATTACATTTCAATCACCTTTTGAAGTCCCTGCCAAGTTTATTTTTTATAATGGACCATACTGTATTCTATAAAGTGGTAAAGCAGTTGGGGTAATACATTAAACAAGTGAGGTCGGCTTGTGTATATTCTTTTACTGACTTTTGTTTATTTCGACCTAATTCTAGGCTTAAGCAAATTGGGCACCGAGGTGAATAATCCACAAATACACTTGTCACAGTACAAACACAGTAAAGCTAATTAAATTGTGTCAAAACCCATACGCCAGAGTTTTGCTCTTGCATACGTGCAAATTACCAACTTGCCAAGAGAAAATGAAATTGGCAACCACACCGACGCTTTTTGCCTTTTCACCAGAAACTCTTTTATCCTTTTTAGGTAACAGAACAGGTTTTCGTTTGATCCCCCACGCCAACTCTCGGATAGTAAAGAAATATAGGATTACGGTTTCTTCATTACAAGGACAATTTTCTACGATACCAATACCTAATGTATGCCTTCAAAATCTACGAACACGTGTTTTTAATTAGAACTTTACTACCTGCGCCCCGAGGTGTTACCCGCTCACCCCACGAGAACAATTTTTTTTCGGGATATAAAGTAGCCTATGTGTTAATCCAGGGTGACAGCTACCTACATAGTAATTATTATCAAATTTGGTCTAGCCGTTTGAGCCTGAAGCAGTAACAAACATACAAACACTTACAATTTTTCGCCATTATAATATTAGTGTGATTATATTATTGTGATTCTGCAAATACGCTACCGGGGACAGTTTTACGAGTAACCTACCTATCGGCGCTTCATAAAATATGACATTCGGCGAGAAGAAACCCCGCCGTTACTCTCTAGTTAGATTTTCACGTAATATTTATTAAAATTCTCGAAATGAACACAGCAATAACATAACATTTAAATCTAACAATTTTATTAGAGAAATATCAAGCATCGTTTACCTACTAGCGATCCATACAGTTTTTAATATACCAAAGTCATGACAAGATGCACCAATTTCAAGTACCTACAGGAAATAACTTCTCACTTCATTGAATTAAACACAATGCATTTGACCCATACCTATCCAATTTTCGCCCTTGCTAGCATGAATCGACTACAAACGGCGCCCGTTCACGAGCATGACATGTATCTCAGTCAGCGCCCCCTTCGTTGACTTCTCAGCTGTATAATACAGTAAATTGCCTAAATACACGTAGCTAGGTGAATTATATAAACATTAGGCAATATCAATTCAGCCATCTTGGAAAAACCCATAACTTCTACATACGTGCAAAACTCCAAATTAACATTCCGAAAGACAATTTAACTTAGTCACTTCGAAAGGTGTTCGTACGATAAATTCGGGTTGTTTACGACTTCGGCAGCGATATTAAGTTCTGTGCAATTGTTTGATTGCGTTGTTTTGGTTGCCTCGTCACTTGCACATATATCCATTAGTGCTAATACTGCTAATCCACCACTAAGACAGCAGTCTTTGCTATAAAATAAAAATGTTTGAAAGCGGTATTCAAATATATATTTGTCTTTTTATTAATGAGAAGAGTAAATATTTACTCAACTCATTGGTAAAAAGATTCAATTTTATCACGAGCAAAGGGTTGGAATTAGAATAGAAAATAGAGACAAGACAGATCTAATCTGCAACCCGATCCCGAAATAAAACTGAGAGCCGACGCTGTATGTGATTATGTTATTTTATAGAGACAGAGACTGCTTTATGCAAATATCTCATTAACATGTGTTTGTTTACGTGGTCTGCGTTGACCGACTTTTTATACCTACGTCGAGACCCCAATTTAAAGTTTTGCGCAAAAACCAAGCTCTGAAAAATTAATCTCGTAGGTAATTTAAATAATGCCTCTACTTTGATACTTTTACGAACATAAGGGCGTCACGCCGGTATTACCTTATCGTTTATAGAATATCATCGTCATCAGTATGCATATCATCTGCCTTCGGACACAAGTATTACTGCCCTCCTAAAGCAATTGAATTATGCCTATAAACAGTAGGCGCTAGCAAAAATTTGCAGGAAATAAAAAGGTAATAGTTTTAACAATAATAATTGGAGAGCAATTATCTAATTGCCTTCCAATATTTATGTTCTAAACTATTACCTTTTTATTTTCCGCTAATTTTTTAAGGTCATCTAATGCAGAATGTTTTAAGCTATATGATGTTATAAAAATAACTCAATTGTGACTTTTTTTGTGATACCTTTACTTTAAGAGGGCAGATTAGGCCATCCTTCTTACTGTCATGAATACTAGTATCAGCCACAGTTATCTTATTGACGCGACGGAAGGGGGAATTTCTATAACTCGAACCTCATTAAGTCGAAATCCTTATTAGTATGCTGAAAAAAAATGCCGTTCCATTCCACTGAACCCCCAAATACGCGGTAAATATTGCCTGTTTCTCTAAAAAAAATCATAATAAAATATGTTTAAATTGTCGCTTATTTGTTACAGATATTCCAGTCTCTTCGACTCCTGCTTGTCGCCAATCATGCTTTTCTACATGTTTGTATGCTCTGTCATGCTCTGTGTAACCGCGTACCAAATAACGGTATGGACTACTGGTACAACTGTTACAAGCGACAATCTTTCACGGGACAAATATCGCTTCTATCTCTTTCTTTTCAGATAGACATTAGATGATAAGTGACTACAAATTGACTCATGAACTTCGGCGCTACTACCCTTCAGTCCAATTGATTACAAAAGGGTCTTGCATGGCCTCAACAGCGATCTTCTTCCATTTCGCTCTAACTCCGGCCTTCCTTCTCAAAGATATTTTCTTGTTATGCCTGTCATTCTTCTATCGCCTGATGAGTCTTCATCAGAGTTTTAACAGATGTGTTGTCTATTTATTCTTTCCAAGAGGCCGGGCCAAGTGTTGTCTAGACAATGATGACTAAAACAATAAATATGATTTCAGTCCGGAACCAGCGTGATGCAAAAGGTGCTGCAAGTGGAATATCTCGTGTTTGGCGTGTCTCAACTGTTCATGTACTGTTGGCATAGTAACGATGTCATGCATATTGTAAGTTATTATGTTAAAAGTAATTTATGTGTGTTTTTTTAACGCAAAAACAGTATTGAACGGTTTTGTGACAAATGTTATTATGACAGGTATAGGAAAAGCAAACGCGATGAAACCTTTTTGTTACGTTCAATTTCGTACATTTCAGTAGTAATTTAGTATATTCAGTGACTTGTAAAAATGGCATACGATAAAAAATTGCTGTTTTTGTTTCCATCGGTAATTTTTATAGCAATATATCCTCGATTTCTCATCTGTCACTGAAACATTTATCACCGTAATACTGTAATTACTAATTAAATTACTTCATTACCTCACGTGCCAAAGGCAAGAGCAAATAAGACCTGTCCGGTTTTATTCAGTCATGCATGCGGGAACATACGCATCCCACGTGACTTTGACGCCCGACATTGAGTGTCAATAATTCTGCCGCCAGACGACGGACCAAACGAATCGATAATCGTGGTTACTTGTTATTTTCGAAGTCCACGTATTTTGTGGTATCTAATTAACTAGACGCATGACAAGCATTTTTCTCTCTTAATTGGGATTATTATTTCACAGCAGAAGGAGCGCTTTGTAACTTTGTCTAACCATTTTTTCTTCATCGTAATCGCCTAAAAAAGTATCCTTTTAAATAACATCTGTACCATCCCTGTATTATAATTAATTGACGTCTGCCCAGCTATTTTGGCGTGACGAGGCCGCAAAATATATCGATCGATAATAAATTATCGATCGATATATTTTGCGGCGGTTTAGTTTATATATTTAACCATTACAAATTTCTTGTAAATACAATTACATGTCAGTTTATATTACTCTTTGTAATATGACCGTTAAACCAAAATGATATTCGTAATATTAATACAACAAACATTAAGATAAATGACCGAATAATACAACAAAATGTAAGTACACCATAAAATGTAAGTACACAATAGTGTAGTTACGAATAAATATATCGGTACAATTTTAGTACCAGAAAATTGTGTAAAGTCTGTCCGGCGTCGTAAGAGTAAAAACCGGCCAAGTCCGTGTCGGACTCACGCACAAAGGGTTCCGTACCATTGATTTATGAAATTAAAGGCCTTTTGTTTATTTTTATATTTGAGTTGTTTTAATGAAACGGTTTACGATTTATATTATATAAAAAAAACTACTTCCTAGATCTCGTTCAAAACAATTTTCGTTGGTAGTTTTTATAGTAATGTACATCATATGTTTTTTTCAGATTTTTCATTTTCTTATTTTAGAAGTTAGAGGGGGGGACCAACTTTTTTCCACTTTGGAAGCGTCTGTCACGCAAACTATTCGGTTTAGAAAAAAAATATTTTAGCAACCTCAATATCATTTTTGAAGACCTATCCATAGATACCCCACACGTAAGTGTTTGATGAAAAAAAAAATTTTGAGTTTCAGTTCTAAGTATGGGGACCCCCCAATATTTATTATTATTTTTTTTATTTTTGCATCAAAATCTTAATGCGGTTCACAGAATACATCTACCTACCAAGTTTCAACAGTATAGCTCATATAGTTTCGGAAAAAATGGCTGTGACATACGGACGGACAGACGGACAGACAGACGGACAGACGGACAGACGGACAGACAGAAATGACGAATCTATAAGGGTTCCATTTTTTGCCATTTGGCTACGGAACCCTAAAAAACAATAAAGCTTGTTTTTTATTTCAAAATGTGATAAGTCGTAATACTACAAAGTGAATTTCGACCTTAACACAGTTATATTGAAGCTTAAAAATAATGTTTGTGTGCCAAACAATAGATATATTTACACCTGCAAAGGGTTAATGTTATTAAACCGTTTAAACCGTTTTTATAATTACCTGCAAAGGGTTGTCAAAATTGTACTAAAAGAGTAAAATAATTCATCATAAATAATTTATAGATAAATAACATAAAAAACGTAATTGTACATATTCTAAAATATAGGTCTTCAAATATAAGTCCAAGTTATTTTGCGAATAAATACATATATCATGTAACTAATGCCATACTATATCTGCCAGAACTGTCAAAATTTTCTAGAGCAATGTTTATATTCAGTTACTTATGTGATTTCCGATTTTGTGAGCTCAAAAAAGTGGTGCCCTAAGTATTTTTTCAGAAATAATACGTTTTGTAATCAATTAAACTGAACGTTTAGATCGTCATACTTTACAAGAGATTCTTTAAAATAAATATTTTCTGTACACGTTTACACACTCGATCAGTTCCAACGGAATACTAGGTGGCAATTCCCAATTATCGCAACCCTAGCTTCCAATTTTTGACATTCCATTTTCAATTTTAGTGATGTCATTTGAAATTAAACTTAAGTACATAATACTACTACGTTAGCTTTTTGTATATGTAATAATCATTTACGCTCTTTTTACTGTATGTATTAGTTTTATGGTTTTTTACTCTAACGCCTCCGGACAAACTATACACATCAAATAAATAATAAAATAAAAATAATGTCTATGTCATGTTAACAATTAAAATAAATCTAGTAAAAGATCGGCGGCGTCCTAATTAATGCCCATAATAATCAAAAGAAAACGTGCATCGCCCTGTAGATAATTGTTTTTTGATACACTTTTGAAGTTTTATAATAGAGATGATTATTTGTTTCAGAGTCGGGATCTAATCAATGGCCCATACGAAAGCACGTGGTGGTCCAAGAACATGCTTCGCAAGGATCTTGGCATATTAATGGCTCAGTATCGCAAAGAGATCGTCTTCTCTGCAGGGCCTTTCAGCAATCTAACCGTGCCCACGTTCATAAGTGTACGTTTCTGTATACACTAACTTGTACTTGTGATGAAAAAAGAAATATATGTAATATATATACATATTATATATATATATATATATACATATTATGAATTGTCATTGAAAAGTTTACGCAATTTGTTAAAAAACTACATTCACTCTTCTCAGAAGCACAAAATTTAAAGTTAAATATTTAAGAGAGACTAAAATCTACAGACTGTTAAAACAACATTAATGCATTCACAAACTTATCAAATTTTCGATTTGAGATTTTTGGGCTATTAGGAATGTTTCACTTATTAAAATATGCAAATAACAGTCCATTACAACCTAACCTATGAACTTTGTTTCAGATTTTGAAGGGAGCCTACAGTTATTATACATTAATGACCCAATCACAAATGTAGTAGAATATCACAATTTTCATCATAAAGTAAATGTAGTAAAATATCACAGTTTAAAAAGGATGCATAATCGAACACACAAAGCATAAGGAAAAATTCGTCAGGTCTACGTGGAGCGAGGGTAGCGAAGTGGCTAACGCGCTGGACCGGTAATCCAGAGGTACCGGGTTCGATTCCCGGTCCCTTCCACCAGGTAGCTCCTTTTTCAATTTTTCTTTAAGCTTTGATCTTTGTATTCATGGTTTAAATAAAAATTGTGGTCTACCCACATCAAAAAATGAGACAATACATGTTTCATAAATTTATTAAACTGTTATATTTATTATTTTTTACTTTATTGCACAAAATAAAAGTCTGTACTATTGGCAAACTCAATGCAAATAGCATTCTCTACCAGCCAACCATATAACTATGTGGGTAATCTTTAAAAATAGAACGGTAATGATGGATGAATTGGTAGTCAAAGTGATTACTCAAAACGTGTTTTCTGAGGCAAGACGTAAAAATACCGTTAAGTGTATTTGTTTGCTTGAGGCATTTATCTGATCCTTGGATAATTGAAACGTGCGAAAGCTGATATCTCTCGGATTTTGTAACTTATGCCCAATTATCTGTTTTATATTTATATTCTGTTTTGTTTTTAATTCTTAGGTTAGTAAAAGAATGCAAAATTGGATCAGAAATAACATTTATGTCATTGTTTATTTCCATTATATTTATATAATTTTATCGTATCTAATATCGACAACGTATATACAAAAAATAATATTGTAGTATTGTGGAGTATGGCGACTAGCCACTAAATAATCAGCAGTAACATAATGGTTTACAAAAACTCATAATATATATAATGACGGATATGTAGGTAATGATTAATTAAACAGAGATAGATATTGGAGATTACCTTTAACTCATAGACTATCATTTAACCTCCTCTACTCTACCAACATTCACTATATTACACTCGCTTTATACCCAATGACAAAATGAAATTACGTATATATATAAATATCTAAGAATATATTAAATATGTTGCAATATACAATTTCTATATTTAGGACTATGATAATTATTAAGTTTTAACTATAGATAGAATAGGTACAAAAAAAAATAGATAAGTTCTTAATGGCAATTACGATGCTACAATAAAAATAAAACCGATTAAAAGTGAAAATATAAGCTGCATTTCTGCTGTAAGTACTGTATAGTCAGTGAATAATTTTGCATAAAGAACCCTTCTAATTCACATATATTTCTAAAATATGTTTGTTTATTTTACACAATGTGGAATAACATCATGATTTATCAGGACAGGAAGCCAAGCGGTGATTTTCTAGAAATCTGTCATAATTATTTACCCTTTGTATCTTGTAGCATTGCGCGACCTTTATCTTAATAACCTGTATAAGTTTAACTTGTTATATTTCTCATAATTTGGTGTAGTTATTGACTACAGTAATTGGACAATTGGTGAAACATTAAAATAAGGTAATGGAAGCAATGACACGAATAACATTGACCGAGTTCCGAGTTCGTTTTAGTTAATAGTTTTAATATTCTGATCCTCTCCACTGCCCCGCTCCGTGGCAGGATGCGTACCCTGAATTTATAGTGTCAAAATTCAAACAGGAATAAAGTTATGTTCAAATTTCACTAAAACAGTAATTATTGTTACCAAATGCGTTGCAAGCATTCTGAATTTAGTTTGACACTGATAGCATGATTATTTACGGCTATAATTCGATAAACACATTTGCAAACCGAATAAACAAGCCCTGTCGTAAATTTCAAAACTACTTCCGTAAACAAAGGTTCATACAATTCTGCGTAAAAATTATGTAAATAGCGGAGACAGGGCACTCAGGTGCTACGTTTTTTGTTTGTACCCAAAGTAATTTACATAGGCCCGTAAGAAAAATATTTTTCACTCACTATGGAGGTTTTCTTGGCCGTTGTAACAATTCGGGTTGGTGTTTTAGGATATTCGCTTTGATATATCGGTTTGTTTGAAGTTTTGTTGTACAATAATTTCGAGTAGTGCAATGGCGACTACAAAATAGAAAATAAAGTATGTACTTACATACCTTATTTTCTATTTTATATCTTAGACAACATTTTAAAAACCAAACAAGAGTAGGTCGAATTTCGAAAAAGAGGTCACTCGTCGAATCCAACTCGGATGGGGCGTTTGGGAAGCTGCGGAATATCTTCCCGTCCCAAATACCGCAGTCTTAAGACGAAGGTTTTTAACCAATGTGTGTTGCCAGTGATGACATACGGCAATGAAATGTGGTCGCTCACTATAGGCCTCATAAGAAGGCTCAAAGTTACTCAAAGGGCAATGGAGCGGGCTATGCTCGGAGTTTCCTGGCGGGATCTAATCCGAAATGATGAGATACGCAAGAGAACCATGGTTGTAGATACTTACCTATAGCTCTGACAGTCGCCAAACTTAAGTGGCAGTGGGCGGGGCACATTGCTCGTAGAACCGATGGCCGTTGGGGCAGAAAGTTCTTGATTGGCGACCGCAGACCGAAAGACGCAGCGTGGGAAGGCTACCAACAAGGTGGACCGACGACCTGGTTAGAATCGCGGGCAGGAATTGGGTGAGGGCGGCGCAAGAGCAATCGTTGTGGAAAACTTTGGGGGACGCCTTTGTCCAGTAGAGGATGTCTATCGGCTGACTATGTTGGTGGTGCTAAAAACCAACGCAGTCACTGACACATATTCAATTGAATTTATAATCATCAAAAAAAAAGAACCATAAGCCAACGTCACCAAGCTAGGAGGAAAACACATCCTTCAAAAGAATTCTAACATACATTTTACTTCATTAGTAAGTAAATAAATTTACTTTTTGCATCGTATAAGGAAACTGCCTTAATAGCTTTTTCTTTGTACCAGGCCATGAGGGACTGCTTCCAGTCTCGGTACAAATTACATCAGAATCAAATCGCTTTCACAATGTTTTGTAAGACCTGTACATAAATTGTTTCTAAATTCTTTGTGAGGGTTTTCATATAAATTTCGGTATTCACCTTGGAAACATTATGTATTTTCTACGTAAATTTTGGCGAACAAATCAATTTTCGACTATTTTCTGATCACACAAAGTTCTTTTTTTAAACTTTCTCATACTTAATATTATTAATCATGTTTCATATACAGCAGAGAGAAACAGAACGAAGGGAAATTAAATGTGACATGGTTTAGGCTTAGAACTTTATTTAGTATAATGTTTAGTCTTAATTTATAGTAGAAATCTTTATTTAGTTTTCCACGAACGAAGCGAATTTGGCCTCAAAAAAGGATTCCGACTATACATGGACCTGTTATCACTGCACCAAAAGTGATCAAAATCCGTTCTACACATATTTTTTTCGTAAGACATGTAAGGAAATTTAAGAAGCGGTGGTAGCCTAGTGGTTAGGGCATGCGACTTTCAATCCGGAGGTCGCGGGTTCGAACCCGGCCCGTACCAATGAGTTTTTCGGAACTTATGTACGGAATGTCATTTGATATTTACCACTCGCTTTTCGGTGAAGGAAAACATCGTGAGGAAACCACCTAAGCCCAATAAGGCCTAGTTTCCCCTCTGGGTTGGAAGGTCTGATGGCAGTCGCTTGCGTAAAAACTAGTGCCTACGCCACATCTTGGGATTTAGGTAGCCGACCCCGATTGAGAATTCACTCTCTACAAAGATATGGGACAAAGGCTAGGAGGATGAGGATGATGGATGATGTAAGGAAATTTAAACATTAACCCCAAAAGGTATACTTGAAAGTAAGGTAAATAGTCGGAAAGGCGTGAAATTTCTACAATGTTTTTGCTCATAAACTTCCCGCTCCTATCCGAACATAGTTTCCGTTCGGGAATAACTTTGGAAACTCCAGAAACTATTCCCAATTTAAAGGCGATTGCTTTGAACCTGTGACAGATGGATGGACAGTTTGGTCTATAGGTAGTTTAAATGTTGCTAATTACTACATCGCCTTAATTTTTTTTTTGGTTGATATCTTAAGGTAAAATTTTATGAAACTACATTCTGCTATCTATTAATTTTGATTTATGTGGTCATTTTTACTTTCATATGAAACTTGAGAGATTGCGTAGATCTTCAGTTTCTTTTTATAATAGGTAGGCTAGATTCCTGAAGACAATACAAATTGATCGACACTAATCAACTTTAAGTGATTTTCATAAATATCAATCATGTTTGGGGGCTATCCGTAGTTTGGGATGCTGATGATGAACTCAAATGTGTATCCAACTTATTTAACCACCATTATAAAGTGTAGTCTTAGGTCGATATTTTGTTAGTTAAGTTTAGAACTTAAGTTTGCCAGAGCCTTGGCGTATTGCTGTAATGCTGGTAGATTTATTAATGTAAATAAATAAACTGATAAAAAAAAAAACAAAATAAATAAATAAAAAAAATAAATAAATACATAAATACATAAATAAATAAAATAAAATTAATTATAAAAATATACAATAAATGGAAGGCAGGCCGTTGCCGCTGCGATGGTAAGATGGTAAGTCACGTGACGTCTGCTGCCTCCCCGCCGATCGCACCCCCCGCGATCGCCTTGCTGGAGTGGTACGCGACAATCATATCACAATAAATTGCGGGTATGTGAATATTTTAAAATTACCTAAAACCAGATAAAAGCAGTTAATCCGACCGTATGGGAGGGTGACGTCATAGTATGCGTATCTGTTATAAATTGTGTAATTCAAGCGTTTTAACGTTTCGTAAAAAGCAGCTGATTAGATCTGTCAGGGACTAGCCTATATTGAGTTTACTTTATGTTGCATAATTTTTTTGAACAAGCACGACCGCTTGACATAATTTATTAAGTATATAAACAGATAAAACATACACGTATTGAAATGCGTATACGTCAAAGAACAAATAAACGTTCTTGATAATAATTTACTGTTCCGAACAGGATATAAAATATAACTTTATCGTGGTACAACGAGTAAGAAGATGGTTTACTCTCTGTTTATTATGGATTTGTTTCGATACCACAGCCATACTCACTATAGGTAGAGACCTGCGAGCCTTTGATGGTTGCTTTTATCACGCGATAAATAAGTGACAAAGTATCCATCACGTTTTGATAAAATGCGAGTATATCCTTTATCATTTATTCATCACGTGATAACCGGAACCAGAGGCCTACAGATGTGGAATTCGCAACATCACTCATATAAATGGTAGATTAGGTTGTCCCGCTGCACGCTGGCGCACTTGTCCCGTTTGAACTTATGCTATGGGATACGAAGTCTCTTAGAAAATATACTGGATTTTTAAAAAAATTCCTTACATCTTGCTTATTTTTATGAGGCTGTCACGAGCAAACGAGTTGTCGAAAACTCGGACCAGTTCATAATTAGCTAGCAAGACATTTTTTTCATGGCTCCATAAAATGGTGAAAAAATAATAAACAAACCAAGAATAGTATGTATGTATGTAAACGCTTTATTGTACACAACAACTGGTTATTAATACATTGATAACAAATGAAATATGTACAAAGGCGAACTTATCCCTATTAGGGATCTCTTCCAGTTAACCTTTGAGCAATTGAAGGAATGGGTATTCGAAGAAAATAGGCAAACTACACTGCGTACAACCAAGAATAGTTTTACACATTTCTATATATTTATACAAAAGTGACTTTTCTTCTTAAGCTTTGTCTGCGCTTGTATCGTAGAACAAATAAAAGTAAACTACACCACGGATTTTAGTAGGGAATAAAAATATAGTATTGCTTCAGGAAATTCCAGAAACGCTTCCGTAGGAATTTATTCTAATTTTCTGAGTTTCTGCTGTTGTGGATACAGGAGTCGTTTTTTTACTCTCCTCGTTCAGAGAATAGTTTCATTGGTATGATTTTACTTGCGTTTTTTTGTTGTTCGCAAGTAGTAGTACCTACTTATTAAAAAGACTCCACCTCCAGACTTATGTATAGGTGTTCATTGCTTGGTAAAAGGTTGCCAAACGCTGGTTTAGAACTATTGTAACCATAAAAGCATGGCTTACAAATACATTTTATATGTATACTAGTGGAAGTTAGTGCTGTTGCAGACCTCGCGTTTTTTTTAAATGGCTGAAATATAATTCTTTGACGTTTTCTGCGCTTGCCGTATCTGCCATTTTGAAAAAAAAAACACCCGCAAATCCGGAATTCGGCCTTACGAAATAATTTCTGGCAAAGTTGAAACAGAGTCGCTTCACTTGTTTCGTTTGCTCGGCCAATTCGTTTATATCACTCTAACACATTCCTGTAAATAACATGGGAAACGTATTTCTGTCATCATTAATATTCCTTCGTTTGAAATGGTGTAAACTTTTATAAGTCAAATCGTATGATACCACTAAAACTGAAAACAAGGTGTTAACACATTCGCTGTGGCAATTAAGTTAAACTCATGTTATGTACCACGGGGTTCTAGAGACGCTGTACCGCAACGAACGTGTTAAGTAATCTAACAGCTTGAAACATGATATAAAGAACTTCTGGTTTAGTTTTAATTGGAATAAAAATCAGAAATAAAATAAATATCTCAGTACCTAGTTATGGCTTTTGTATCATAACTTAGTTAAATTTTCCTCCATCTTCGATTCTCATATTGCCTAGCCTTAATAAACCACATATAATATTTGTCGAAGATCAAAAATCAGGACGTCTAATCCAGACTGATTTGAGTGTATTCGGCGGCGAGGGTTGGCAACACCGTGCACGTGCAGCCTACCAGTTACCGGTCTACCTGCATAAAAAGGGCAGCTGGCCACGGGGTGGGGACATTCTTGGCTTGAGCGTTGAACGGCACGGACGTGCTGCCAACTCTGATCCGACTTCACTGCGTTCTGATTAGTAACATTAGATTGTCGTTATGCTATCGTGTTAATTAAAAGTGATTATAGTGCATTGTTATAATATTACCTTACGTTGATTATACGAGTTTAAATCAGAAGCTTGACTATATTTTGGACTCTGATAATGGAAAATGACCTGTCACCTGATGGTCAACGCCCGCCCGTCCCGTCATCAGAAGTGGGATGGCCTACGGGCCACTGAGCGAAAAGATGGAACACGAAGCAAAGAAAATGAAATAACCAAAATTAGTGGCTACCCTTCCACATACAACAAACTTGACATCACTAAATCAAGGAGTTACAAGCGTTTCCGTTATTGAAACTCAAGCTAACACCGTCACGGAGACCTACAAAACCGTATGAAAACAAATGAAGATTGCATTAATTAAATGGTTTTCATTGCGAGAGAAACTGACATGGAAAATTCGATTGTTTACTTCGTATAAAAAAAAACTACAACTTACCACCACGGCGACAAAAGCCAGCAGTCACAATACAAACTACATCGAAGTTCATTGTTTGCTTCAAGAACAGCGGGACACATCGTCAGTTGTTGCACCAGTGGAAGTGACCCAGAAGCGACGGTCAACTACAAGCGACGCGTGGACGTATAGGCACTATGGCCTCACCGACAGATTTTAAAAAACACATCAGGTCAGTCGTTAACTTGTCACTACGATTCCGATATAGTGTTCACTAAAAGAAAGTGTAGCTAGATGCTAGGGTAGACTTGAGTCACACTTATTCAGTTTAGTGGGTATTTGTCAAAAATTGTATTACCAGTAACCTCCAAGTAAAAGTTGAATATAGCGTGCTAGCTTAATAATCATCTGAAAGAAAGTTTATTGGACGTTTTTATAACGATTGTTTTCGTAGTGATATAATGTGACCGAACGCGAAATGTTTCTACAGAAGATATTTAGTGTTGATTAATATCACCACTACTACGCAGTTTACCTACCATTATTAAAGTTTATCATTTAAAAATTGCGCTGTGAGGGTGCCTGAATCATACACAGTACTTAGTAGTAGGAGCGGCTGCGGTAATAATAATCTACCCTCTGTTCATGATTTTCCAATCGTTCTGTAGAATTTAATTTGTTGACATCTTGAATACTTACTCTGTGTACTTTAGCTGGCTAGGCGCTAAACTATACAGTTTAGCGCCTATAACTACCGTAAGAACTGGTGAGCTTGAGATTTGTTTAAATGATCCTAATGTTACTTTTAACTGTGGTGATCGCTATAGCCTAAAATATTTAAACTGGAAACACTAATAGGATAAGGAAAATATTAGGACAAAATAATTTGAAATTGAAGTTTGATTTTTATCATTAATGTTTCATAATCCCTTGGTAATCCAAAAATTATCATACAAAGTATAAAGCTTGTTATTTCATTGAAAATAATGATTTAATTTAAATCTTTTCTTGTATCTACGCCATGGATTAGATATTCTCATTAACGTATCATAATTTAGTGTAACTTTGTTAGATTGATTTTAATTTCCTTTTTTTTGTTGGATTTAAGGTTAGAATGACCGAGCTTTGTGATACTGTGCTTGGAGTTTTTGTTTCAGGAAAATATACGCAAACTTAGCAGCTAATAGTGAAGCCATGAGTCGTCTGCTTCAGCTGCCGTAGTACAAGACATAAGCAAAGAACTGCATGAAGGCAAGCAACAGGGCGCCTTCATCCACCGGGAAGAGGGTTGACGTGTGACGTCACCACACCATATGAGACAATCTGGTGAGGAGTTCTCATTTTATTGTGATTTGGTTGCCGAGTGATCGCTTATGGAAGAGTTTATTTCCAATAAGTTCCATGGCAAACATTTGGATAATTTAGTGACTGTATGACATGTATCAGTCTAGCTAAAATTGTTAATACTGTGCAGTAAATAGACTTACTGACGCGAGCCTATTAGAAATTTTGACATGTAGTATTGTCAATTGCAAGACCCTTTGCGATAAACTTAACTTCCGAACATGCGCGTACTTGTACAGTAGGTTAAGGGAAATGCCCGGGAGCTATGTACTATTTGCAGTAGACGAACAAGATAGTGAGACTGATAGGGAGGTTCTCAGTTCGGTTGGTCGACCGTACCAGTCACTTCATCGTAGCCGTAGTCCGGTAGAAGTCGGCAGCTATCTGCTCTGAGCAGTCCGTGAATGCGGTGAAGCATTTTCGGCATTATCTTCATGGCCGTAAGTTTGTCGTTGTCACCGACTGCAGCTCCCTGAAATCCGCCAGTAAAAAGCTCGATCTCACTCCTAGAGTACACCAATGGTGGGCCTTTTTACAAAGCTTTTCATTCGAGATTGTACATAGGGAAGGAAAACGTATGCAGAAAGTCTTATGACCATGTAGAACCCAGACAAATTATTGTGACCAACATTACGCCAAACTGGTTTCTCGCTGAACCGGACGTTGCCAAAACATATGAAATCCGGTCCGGTATCTTGTACAGAAAAATAAAGCGTAACGGAAAGACGCGTTGTCTGCCTGTTGTTCCTAGATCGTTACGCTGGTCTATCGTCAATAACGTACATGAGGGTCTGGTGCATTTGGGATGGGAGAAAACGTTAGAAAAAATTGTATGACTTTTATTGGTCCCAAAATATGTCAAAATTTGTGAAAAAAATTGTTGACAATTCCATAACTTGTAAAGTTTCGAAATCACAGACAGGTAAAATCCCAGCTGAACTGCATCCCATCACAAAGGTACCAGTCCCATGGCACACAGTGCATATAGATGTCACTGGGAAGCTTAGTGGAAAGAGTGAGCAAAATAATATGTTTTCGTCTTGATAGATGCTTTTACAAAGTACGTTCTTTTGCATCACACTCGCAACATCGACACTGCTAACAGTATTTAGGGCCGTCAAACGTAGTTGTGCATTATTTGGCCCTCCTAAACGACTAATAGCAGACCAGGGGCGACTTTCGTGACTATTGCAAGTCAGCTAACATACAGTTTCATTTAATTGCAACCGGTAGTTCACGGGCCAATGGGCAGGTAGAGTGGGTGATGTCTACTCTCAAAAACATGCTCACAGCCGCTGAAACATCTGATAGGTCCTGACAAAATGTTCTGCCTGAGGTACAGCTTGCGCTTAACAGCTCGTTCAGTCGAGTAACCAAATCAAGTCCGTTAGAGTTGTTAATAGGGAGAGTTAGCCGACCATTACAAATGATGTTAGTTGATGACACTGAGGAAAGTATGGATTTAGACTGGGTTAGATCTAACGCACTAATTAACATGGAGAAAAACGCAGCCTATGATAAAACGTGATTTGAGAGGCTAATTTTACCCCATTTTCTGTTGGTGATTTTGTATTACTTAAAAATGAAGAACGTAACCAAACAAAACTTGATCCCAAATACAAAGGTCCTTTCAGGGTTATCGAAGTTTTGGATAACGATCGCACACTTAAAGCCTTAGATTCCAAACGCACCTATAAATACGCACATGACCGACTGAGAAAGATGCCCGGCAGTGACCACCTAGATGACACAGACTTAGACGGTGACAATGGGAATAATGACGATGAACATAATGATATCGAAGGGGATGGACCTTCTACTACCTAGTTGCGATTAGAAATGTCGAACAATACTCATCTCGTATTGTGTAATGTGTTATTGATTGATGGGTGGTGTCATTGGCTCAGACTGCATACATCCTCAATCTTTCGTAGACGTAGGTGTAAATTCGGGCTTGATTTCCCGTAGCTGTGCGGCTACGGCAGTGAGTGGCGTGCGTTAGGTTCGGGGATGTATGCGGCCGTTAAATTGGCTCGATAGAGGCGGCAAGGGTATCGGCACTCGATATAGGTTGCAAGGCTATCGTCACTCGATATAGGTGGCAAGGCTATCGTCACTCGATATAGGTGGCAAGACTATCGTCACTCGATATAGGTGGCAAGGCTATCGTCACTCGATATAGGTGGCAAGGGTATCGTCACTCGATATAGGTGACAAGGGTATCGTTACTCGATATAGGTGGCAAGGGTATCGTCACTCGATATAGGTGGCAAGGCTATCGTCACTCGATATAGGTGGCAAGGGTATCGTCACTTAAGTTGGCATGAGCTACTATCACTCGAAGTAGGTGATAGTAGCGACAGACTTATTCTTGTCGAAGTAATTTAATTAGTAACTTTATGGATTAAGTATCTACCTGTTTAAGATTGGTTTCAACATTGTTATTCCTTCTGAGTTTTGCTTTAATCAGGATTGGCCGAAGCTAGTCATGATACTGCGTTTAATTTTCTGATTTCAGGAACTTCACACGAGGACGTGTGACTTGTCAAGATGGCCGTGTCGAAGATCAAAAATCAGGACGTCTAATCCAGACTGATTTGAGTGTATTCGGCGGCGAGGGTTGGCAACACCGTGCACGTGCAGCCTACCAGTTACCGGTCTACCTGCATAAAAAGGGCAGCTGGCCACGGGGTGGGGACATTCTTGGCTTGAGCGTTGAACGGCACGGACGTGCTGCCAACTCTGATCCGACTTCACTGCGTTCTGATTAGTAACATTAGATTGTCGTTATGCTATCGTGTTAATTAAAAGTGATTATAGTGCATTGTTATAATATTACCTTACGTTGATTATACGAGTTTAAATCAGAAGCTTGACTATTATTTTGGACTCTGATAATGGAAAATGACCTGTCACCTGATGGTCAACGCCCGCCCGTCCCGTCATATTTTTATATTAGTCAATTCTGTGATAAAATAATTAAAATAGTAATTATTTCCAACTTCAAAGCCGCGGCGTAAAAGCATACCCTTAATATTATATTACAATGTTATTAATTCCACACACACCCGTCACGTCATGGTATGAATTTTTATCGCCACCGCTTATGAATACAAGCCTTTTGATGTACCGGGAGGACCGACATTAAGCATTTTCGCCGAATTATTTAATGAAAATGCCTAGTGTCTGGAAACAACTCATTTTCATATCCTAAATGAAAGTATAGGCTCGAAACTTTACGAGAAAATGATGCCAAACCGACACAATATATTAATATTTATGTAGGATCATTATTATGAGTAAGATTTCAGATCCATTGCGTAACATCGATTCATAATCTAGGCTAATACTAATCTATAAATCTTATACAATTGATATAAAATCCTTGAAAATGTATCTCTATAACTATCTTCCATTGAAGCACCAGCCGCGTTATCGCTGCCGCATAAGGCTGCCTCTGCACTGGTGTGGTTCTGCTGTGGTGCGGAGATAATCCCATTAGCGGGTTACGTTGTCAAGTGTTGATGATGCGGTATGCTAATTTATTTATTGTATTTTTAATTACTAGGTTTTAATTTTAAGTACTAACATTAACTCTTAAGATACTGTATTCATTATTATTATTAACACACTTATGTATGGACTCAGTCTGAAATAAAGATATATTATTATTATACTCCCACACAAACTACTGGTTATGAGGGCTAAAAAGCCCTGATACAGTTTAAGTCATGTCTTAAAAAAAACTGGAGCGGAGATGTGTAAAATAGACCAATCACATTCCTCAGATTTAAATGCACATGTTTTGGGCTTCACAAGGACGCAACCTGATTGGTTTATTTTATCCACGCCGCTTCTGTGGACAGGCAGCATAAAACGACCTCACCTTAGGCAGTTTATCTCCTGTGCCCATTTGATTTTGGATATTGGTCTCAGAGTTTCGGATGAACTATATATCTCACTTGTGAATAGAGCGCCAGTAATAATAAAGTTAATTACTCGTACTGGAGTGAGACCTGTGAGATATAATACGTCTGTCTGTAAACCTTTTGTCCTAATTAATTTTACTTGTATCCTGTGTTTAAAACAATTTACCAGTGGCGTAGCTACTGGTGGGCAGTAGGTAGTTCTGTGTCCCCAAGCTCATAAGGGCCATGGTGCCCCATGAGCTTCGAATATAAATGAGACCACAATCATTTCTTTAACCCCGGGGTCCCTATAATCACCCAGCTATAGTACTGTTTTCCACTTTGGCAAATCGGAACGATGTTATGGGTATCACTTGGGTATATTGGCTTGAAATCCGTCCGTCCTCAACGTAACAAGATGTGTAATGCACAACACCATCTGGGTAGTTCCAACCACATTCTGAATAGATTGTTTCTTATCACGCAGGCCGTTATAGGTTTTATAGGGTTAGTATATATTTCACCTACCTACGAGCTGCTCGAGTAAAATAGCTGGATGAAGATTTTAAATAGAACGGTTATTTCGTACAAATGAGTTAAAACAAATTCGCAGAAATGTAGGTTACTCGCATTGAACCCTTGTTCTGTCGTAGTCTGACCTCGTCTCTCCGCATCAAAACTATAATCACACCAACAAACTGTTAAACAGCCCAACCACAGGACTGTGCCAAATCAAAAAACTGTCTACGAAGTATTCAGGCCGTCCTCTGTCGCCTGCGGTCTGGCCCAAAACTTCTAGCGACCCCTAATTTAGGTTTGGTGACCTCGCGGAATATTTGGAAGGTCGGGAGTTACCTTTGAGCTCTTTTGTTTGGCTTGTGTGTTTTCAGTTGTGAGAATGATACGAAAACAAAAGGCAGTCGGGTATGTTTTCAAAAGTATTTGTTATTATGAAAAGATTCGTTGTTCCTTTCGCTAACAGACTATGGGCGCTTTGCCACCACCGACGTGACGTAGGTGGGAAGGGATGAGAATTGAAAATTGTGTGGCAAACTCGAGCTCGCAATAACCATTAAGAGTCGTTTTCAAAAAACGTGTACAAGGGCTATACTTAAAACAAAACTTAATAGATTCCTTTGTGTAACGAAAGTTACCTATTTCTTTTGTATGACTAACCTTCGTTACACAAAGGACGCGATCGTAGTTTTGTTCTTATTATATTAAGTATTTAATATGCATATCTTTTGAAAATTACTAATGGCCGACATGGGCCTCCTCCCGCTTCAGTGTCTTACTTCGCTTTGTAAAGATGTCACGTGTGGTTTCTCCAGAAATACTTCCTTAAATACTTGGTTAACAATTGTAATAAGTTTAATTTCCCACGGCATCATAGTTGTGAAATACCAGAGATTTACGACAGTTAGAATAGCATTATATACACAGAAAAGTAAAATTATAAACTAAAGTGGCATTACAGTCGGCCTTAACTGAAGTATTTACACTAATTGTAAGATAGAAAACCAGCTCTGAATGCATATCTAGTGCCAATGTAAAATTAAATGTGAAATTCAAATTCAACAGCACCAACAAAGATGAAAGCTGTTTCTTCCGTATTTTTCTTTCTGTCATGTTTCTTTTTTGCACTCGTTAGCATTCCTGACAAAAGTGACGGGAAGTATCTGCTGCACACAAAGAGTGCAGTCTGAACAAATAAGAGGGCTAGTCGTAAAGGACTTGATGGTTATAGCCGGTTGGATAGAAATTGCTGTGCTGTGAATATAATTGGTATCATTCACTGGCTTTAAAAATGTGATTTATTTAATCTACAGCTAAATTCGTTGTTTTCCAATTGCCAAAGAACAATCTGTGAAACATTATTTGTGTTTAAATATTACATGTTCAGTAGTCTGCTTTAAAATATTATTTTGTTAATGTTGCAGCTCGAACATCAAAAGTACATTTAACATATTCGTTATAATATTGTAATAGTAGAATCAAGATATTTCTAAATTAGGGATACCTATCGAAAAACCTCGTCGATTTAAGACCCTACCTTTTAAAATTTTCATCTGTATTTTACCTTTTTTGTCTCTTAGATGTCATCCCGCCAAAATAGTTTTGAATAGTTGCATTCCCACAGACGTGGAGCTGGGTGGTGCGGAGCGGAGCGGGCCGTAAGGGTGCGTCTCCAATAAAGCGAAGCGGAGCTGAGATACAAATTTCAACACAGGTGATTGGTCTATTCCGCACGTCTCGGCTCCGCCTCGCTTCAATGGAGACGTACCCTAAGTTTTCCATTCACAATGTTTCCTCCGACTCTGAGTGGAGATTTTGACCACAGTGTTTTCAAAATCACTGTCCTCTCCGCTCCGCCCAGCATCTCAGTGGAAACGAGTCCTAGCGAGGGCTACGGGACCGAATATATAGCTCTATGATTCTATAACCTCTAAGATATTGTTATTTATCGCTATGACGAAGATTATAAAAAAATGGAACGGCTTAGTTGAAATGGTTTCATTCAGCGTAAATACAGCCTCAATATAATCTCGTCATGAGATATCACCTTTAATCAGGAAAAGCATTAAGAAAGTAAAAAGACGATTTTTGCAAAGTCCACAGTATTTTATTTTAACAACATCTTCCACGTGTTAAATCACCGACTCTTATTCGAGCACAGCTCATTACTTCTAACGTGTTTAATTCTAGACTCTTGATCTAAGACCTTACAAATGCCGTGTAACTTACTCCGATGATTCAGGACCTCAAAACTGAGTCTTGGCCTCCTATGGCGAGTTTACAATGAGAAGAGCCCTAGAAGGGTAGGAGGGAGGCATTGCGGTAGGCGGAAACAAGATCAGCATACTAAGATATGCAGATGATACCACTTTGTTCGCATCTTCAGAGCACGAACTTGCGGAACTGTTTAACAGGATAGAGCGAGAAAGTAAGATGGTGGGTAGATTTTATAAATGTACACTTCAATTTGTAAAATTTTATCCAAATACGTGTTTAAAATGACGTTGTTATCCATACATAAAACAAACCTTTACAAAGGCGTAATTTTATAAAAATCTTCATTATAATAAAGTGCCTGCTGCCCCCATTACTAAGGGAGACCTCAACAAAACCGGATAGCACGATTACGTTGTTCTATTGAACTTAAACCTATCCCCACAAGAAAACATTGGATGTGATAAAGGCTTTATCTAAAGTTAATGTTAACCGGCTATCCTTCTTTTGTTATGCTTAAGCTCCTAAATCAACTCCCTACATACAAAAGATATTTAACCGTTTACCTCGTTTAGTCAAAGATTTGGGGATATTTGTTTAAATCGCTCTTGACGCCACCGTCGTTTTTGCAGACACTTGAGCACCACAGACTACTGGTGGTTTCCACAACAGAAGTTTCACTTCACAAACTGGGAAATATTTTGAATTCATCTGGCTCCGGGGCAACCGGGCTTCAATTTAACGTTACACCGCACGACACCCCATTATTATTTTCTTTCTCATTGACATACAGTAAAAATATAGTTAGTCTATTTTGGTATGCGTTAAATTCAAAACGGCGAGTGATATCGCCAACGTACTAATGAAAAATCAAGTAATATTTTCAATTTTTCATGTTACTTTTCAAATGTCATCAGCTGGAATAGTTTCATCGCGATTTTATGAAGGGAGAGGCCATAATTTATACCCGAAAGATATTTAAAGATACGTATGTATATCAACTCCATGACTCCATGAAGCCAAGGACAGATCTAGGTGGCGAAACACGGTCCGGAGCATAATGACCCAGCTACGGGGAAATCACGACCCTCAGTAATGAGGAAATCGACGCGAGGAGGAGGATGTATATCAAAGCTTGGTCTCGTTATTCTCTTAAAAGAGTAGTAGTCGTGGAGATCGTGTTGTAAATAGTTTCAACCACATATTATATTTACTTTGACCGTTAATTACAAAGTACGCAACTTTGCTAACTAGTCAAGATTCTCCATTTTGAGGTTTTTCCCAGACCGTGCAAGTAAACGTTTCTTTATTGTCTGTGCTCAGTCCTCTTAAAACTTGGATCAGATCCAATGCTTCTGTGCAGTTCAAAAAGGGTATTTATTTCGGTGAGGTTTTCATAATGCGCCTGACTTGCTTCCTTGAACTAACTATTAAATTTTATTCCATTCATTTCATAGTTGAACTAAGAACTTAGTTGTCGATTACTAGATTGAAATGCATGTACATCTCTCCTAAATCCCTACTAAATGTCTATAACGACAAGAGAAATGAGCTAATTTGAGGACACTGAATCGAAATAATTATATAGATTTTTATTACTGTAATATTGAATGGGTCTCAGCTCTTAACTTTTTTATGCAAAGGTATGCATTGGTTAATTTATCACGCGTTGGTACTCATTAGACGCAAAATAGTAAGTCATCATCCTCCTAGCCTTTGTCCCATATTGTAGAGAATGAATTCTCAATCGGGGTCGGCTACCTAAATCCCAAGATGTGGCGTAGGCACTAGTTTTTACGCAAGCGACTGCCATCTGACCTTCCAACCCAGAGGGGAAACTAGGCCTTATTGGGCTTAGGTGGTTTCCTCACGATGTTTTTCCTTCACCGAAAAGCGAGTGGTAAATATCAAATGGCATTCCCTACATAAGTTCCGAAAAACGCATTGGTACGGGCCGGGTTCGAACCAGCGACCTCCGGATTGAAAGTCGCATGCCCTAACCACTAGGCTACCACCGCTTCCACGCAAAATAGTAAGTATGTTCTTTAATTATCTACTAAGTCACTTTTCGTGCGGATGCATAGTATAGAAGTTATTAAATATTAGCTATATACTTAAGCAAAAATGCACTGGTTTTCTTCAGGAAACAACATGTAATGGCATTACGTCAATAGAAGCAAAGTTAAGAAAAATATAATACAACATAAATAAAAATATTATAAAACAGGATTTGTGTATCTTGCACAGAAGTCATGAGCGAGAAACCGAAGAACGTCCCAAAATGTAGTTAATGTTTTGAGGCTGCCAAAAGCTGACCCGAGATAAGATATTATCTCGTGTTAGTTTTTTTTATTTTATTTTATTGGTAGCATCTCAACTGAATGGCCTAATGGTGTTAGGATCAACTTTAACAAAACATGTTATTCAGCCAGGACGTGTTATTTCTTATACATGTGGCATTGTAGTTTTGATACGGGCACAGATTATATAATACTATACTAGTACAGATTGACGAAGCGGTACAAGGAAATAGAACGACCCTAACTCTGGCTATTCAACTGGCTATTTTCTTTCCCTCGATTATCCAACAGATGGTAGTAGTGAGACTGCGATTTATGCGTCCCGGTCACGCCATCTAATAAAGAAATGGGAACATGATGTGCGTGTTGTCGTGTTCTATAGCCTAACTAGAACATCACATGATCGATAGATGGCGCTTTATTCTGTTACGCGCGGACGCAAGTCAATGCAGAAACGAAGGCATCGTACTTGTACTTACGAGTAGCATCTCAATGTTTTATGCGCGCTGACCTTGAATCGTATCGTGATCTCTTTCAGACGGGCCGTGCCTATCTATACCTTTTTTCGTAAGCACAACAGCCACAAACTACTATTTCTCGGGCGAGATAATTAATGTGGGAGATTGAAGGGTTTCGGTATTCGTTCGGAGAGTCATTATCATCTGTAAATGTATTTAATTCTAATTTATCCTTACCGGGCCATAACTGTTAAGGTTTTAAGCCTTTTATCGACTTTATGTTTATACTTCACGGACCTTGTAAAAACTTTATAATGCACAATAATGTTTAGGACCGGTAAGGATATTACATTTGACAATAAGAATGACCCTCCACTGCTTTTAATATTAAATAAAAACAATATAGGTACAGGATCATCGTCTGTTTTATTTCATAATAATCATCAATTCATCACGTCATATTTACACTACTTAACTAAAAATTGTTATTTGTGCAACAAGAGAGCAAAGTTGTTTTTTGTTGCGAGTGCTGATTTTGAGCCCCGAGCAAGCGAAGGATTCTATGTTTGAATTACGAGCGTAGCGAGTGATTCTAATTTAGAATCCTGAGTGTAGCGTGCACGAGATGCAAAAAACTTTGCTCTCGTGTGGCACACACAACTTTTCACCTCAACAGCGAGAACATATTACACATACCTTTGCAAAGGTAGAAATTTTAAAGTACATAAATCGACAGGTAGAAATATATACCAACTCGATTATTTAGGACCTAAGCCATAATTACATGGGGTACCGCTGCATATAAGTACCTATATGCTGATTTCAATGACATTATTAATTAGAAAATAGACACCGCTGAAATGAAATAAAAATATAATTAAATTGAAATAATAACCTTCCAACACTGTACCAGTCCCTCACGACCACCATAGTTGTCATTATTTGATCAAATTGGAAGGTTGGACGGATATATTACGTGTTTATTTATTTCATACGAGATTTTGTTTATAGTTTAATAAATATTTATACTCGTAAAGCACTAAACAAAATTGATGCAAAAGAAAATAACAATTTGAACTCGATAATTTTTAAAGAACGTTTCAAAACTGCGTCTATGATAAATTGATAAAGTCATAAATTATTGGAGAGGTATTTACAGTATAAAGTTAAAAAATCTTATTTTATTTAAACAATAATCTATTTGATTTATATGTAACTAGCTGTGCCCCGCGGTGTTACCCGCTCATCCCACGGGAACACTAAATTTATTCGGGATGAAAAGACAAGTATCCTATGTCCTTTCCCGGGTCTCAAACTATCTCCATACCAGATTTCATCTAAATCGGTTCAGCGGTTTAAGCGTGAAGAGGTAACAGACAGACAGACCGACAGACAGACAGACAGACACACTTTCGCATTTATAATATTAGTATGGATGGATAAATACTTCTTCGGGTATTTATTTTTTGGTGTAACGCGTATTCGGAACATGTTCAAGTTATTCGAAGTCGGATTCGAAAATCGAATTTCGAATCGATAGCGTCTTTATTACTCTCTTTTTCATATAGATATGAAAGAGACAGAGTGCATCGAAATTCGAATGATTCGAATTTTATACCGTGAAATACGCCAACTTTGCCTCCACAGGGAACTTTGCCCAAAACGCTACTTAAAAAAAACCGGCCAAGAGCATGTCGGGCCACGCTCAGTGTAGGGTTCCGTATTTGCTCATCCTTCACAAGAGACGGTCAAAGACGGGAAAAGGTCGTAAACGCCAAAGTAACTGTAATTACTTATTACCTTCTGGAAGTCAACTTACGTCCTTTTAAAGAAAATTATGAAATTTTGCGCTAACTCGAAAACGGATGGACCTATTTTGTTCAATATAGTTTTCATTGAAAGTACTTATAAAGACTCATTTCCACGAATTTTTCCATATTTTTTTGACCTGTGGTTGAATAGTTAGAGGGGGGGGACACTATTTTTTTTGTTTTCGGAGCGAATATTTACAAAACTACTGACTTTATCAAAAAGTAATGTTGAAAGACCCCTATTATTTTTAACAGACCTATTTAACGACACCCCACACACTAGGGTTGAAACGAAAAAAAAAATTCACCCCCACCTTAGGTGTACGAGAGGTACCCGAAAAAAACATATTTTTTTAGTTTTTATTTTACCGTTTTGTCGGCGTGATACATACACATACTCTTACCAAATTTCAGCTTTCTAGTGCTAATGATCACGGAGCTAAGCCGCGGACGGACAGACGGACAGACGGACATGGCGAAACTATAAGGGTTCCTAGTTGACTACGGAACCCTAAAAAAGAAACGTTACTGTAGACAATTTCAACATGATTATGGCAACACTACTATTTTTAGTGGAAAATAGATTATATCTGTGGTATCACTTCATTCCGTAACGTGTTGGAACTAGTTGAATAAGGTGCGTGATTTGGCGGGGCAATTCTAGGTGAAGTTCTGGTGTATTTTTTGCAGAATGGGGAAGCATCAGGTGAATGTATCTTATTACTTGTTATAAAATAAGAACTGTAGAGTATTTTTACTGTAGTTTGTATTAAAAATACTGATTAAAACCAGTTATGATGGTGTTATCCAGTAACTTGCTAACCTATGAATGCTAACATTGCCCAGCCTAAAAAAGGGTTAGGGTTGTCACCTTGTCGTAATTTTACCTGACTGCGTAACACAAAAACATAGAATATTCACGACAATTTTTATTTAGATAATTCTAACGTGGAGTAAAAAAATAACAGCCTAACTATTAGTGCCCAATAATAAGCATACGTTTTTCATTTTGATAATGGTATTGGTGAAGAACGTTTATCAACCAAAAGTGACAACCCTGACAATTTCAAACTGCTTGATGCGGCTTGTATGGGGGTAAAACAAAATACCTATGTAACATTGCCCACCCATATTGCACACGTGTTTGTATAGTTAAGACCAAGATATTTACGTGGAGCGCCATTATTACCCAAGATTTTATACTGATCCTTATCTTAACGTTGTAGGGGCTATAGTTACGAAAATAATCGATTTGGGCAATGTTGGCAAAAGTTTAGATAACTTTACCCAAGGTGAAAATTGATAAAACACGTTGGTTAAATGTAGATTTAAAAATTGTTTCTCGTAATAAACGCATGCATATGAATACGACGGATGCGTTAGACAGAAAAAGCTTTAGCCCGTCATAGAAAAATAAGAGAAATTCGGGTTTTACGAAAAAAGCGGGCAAAGTTGGCATGTTTCACGGTAATTAACCTGTGGCTGAGAAATGACAATTCGCAGTCAAAAATTGTAAAAATTAAAAAGCTACTTTCTACTCACGCTCGAAACAAAATCGCATTTTGTTCACTGTTAAGGTGCGACCACACCGCCGCTTAAAATACGGAGTCGGTACGGAATCGCAGTGACGCATCGTATCCGTACCGTTTTTATCGCATGCCCTCCACACCGCCGCTTGAAATACGGAGTCGGTACGAAATCGCAGTGACGCATCGTATCCGTACCGTTTTTAACGCATGCCCTCCACACCGCTGCTTAAAATACGGAGACGCTACGGAATCGCAGTGACGCATTGTATCCATTGTATAATAATCCAGTGGTACATATTTATTTTTTGCTGATTCAGTTTTCCAAAAATTTAAAGGATATGCGAGTTGAAAACATAAAAAAAAACAAATGTTAGCAATTCCAAAACTAACTCTCACAGTCTACAGCTCAGGCACTCCGCACTAGTATTACAGGGTTCTTTAATTCAAAGAAATGCTAATAATATCATATTGTTTGAATAAAACAGTTAAAACGGATTATACCGCGTATATTATTAATTCAGCCTTCCTGGGACTATCATAAGTGACACTGGGTCTAAATTAATATACCCAAAAAATTTAAAAATATTAGGAACAAAACAATTGACACAATATTTTGAGTAAAATAGAAAAACTAAATCAAAGTAAAAATACATTTATCGAGCCTAATCGATATCGGTTAATTAATGCAACACCCAAACATTTGGATATACAAAAGAATTTTGGGTGCTTCAGTGGCCGACGGAGTCAGGCGGTAAGCCATAATTACGCCGTAAGTTATAATAATCAGCATAGTGTGGTAAAGTATTTTTTTAATTGAAAATCTTTACATTCAGTTAAGATCAAAAAGTTTTGCTTAAATTTGGATCTCTCATCTAGTGTTTTTTCCTCTTTTTGCAAAAATCGTGAATTTTTACTTCTAATAAGTTTTCCATTAGAAAATCAAAATGACTATTTATTTATATTTATATTAATATGTACAAAAAATATTAAGCAACCGCTTCGAAGAAAATTGTAATAAGTTTTAAAAAATCAACAAAAATTGGTTTTTACCTGCCAAATCAACTTAATCATTATTATTTTTTTTTTATTTATTTATTTGGTTCACCAACAATTGTTTACACTAAATACTTACAACCTTTTATAACACAATGCTATCATCTAAGTGTAACAATCACTTATAGGTAAACACTGCATGCGTTTTATTATAAAACTAGTTAAATTATTACCTACTTAACACTAATTGTACTTAAAAGTAAGTTATGCGCTTTACTGGCCTAAGCTTTTTATTTATGAAAGGTTTTTCCTAAACATTTATGAATAGTTTTTTTAAATTGCTGCATCGAGTCAAAGTGCACATCCGTCTCATGACAGCTATTAAGGGTTTTACAAAGCCGTGGTACAGGTAAGTTGCTGCCGAGAACAGTTCGTCTAACATTGAGCAAAATAGTACATAATTATAGAGCAGTCAAATTTCTCTGCGCACACTTTGCCCCGCCAGCCCAGAATACAGAACCGAACAAGCTTGCAGAGTTGCGTCTTGTGACGATGATATGGACTTAGCCTCAACAGTGTGATGATATGAAGGTACTCCACTCCATGTTGATGGACCATCAACTGCCACCGCAGAAGATGAAGTTGATGGTTGTATGTTTTGCTGCCAAACTTTGGCTGATGATGACCTAAAATTCTTCATCTGATTCACAATTCCATTGTTTCCAGCATAGTGTCCTCTTCTTCCTCCTCCATAGCATCCTCTTCTTTGTACTTTGCAACTTCATTTTGCACTTTATTTTCAAAATGATTGATGCACAGATATCTGCTACGCAGTTCATCATGGCTTAAGTGTGGTTATGCTTCCTAAAACAATAAATTAAGTATTTTAACATAAATAAAACTCAATAATTTGCTTTAGGAGGACTTTTTTCTCTAAAAGAATTCACAATTCACTTAACTTGGTAATAACAAATTATAAATAAACTAAGTACATGTGTAATTGGGTAACCAATGAGGTACTTATGTGAATAAAAATTAATTTGTTACTTTAGTATTAGCAGCAACACAACCTTTTTGTAGCGCAGATTTGAGAAGTACCAATGTACTTAGATAAAATATTTCACATACAAACACCAATACACTTAACTTCATTCTTTACAAATGTTTCAACTTGGCCCAAAGTTCTATAATAGATGCTACACAAAACAGAAAACATAGAACTTGAAGGTCAAGCAAATAGTTTAATTTTAAGCATGTGCTTATCTCATTTAGCGACTTTGTAATTTGTTTGATTTGAATGATGTTCTACTATCTTACAAATTACAATAATTTGGACTAGGGACTAATTATTCATTTTGTTTTTATATAGAATAAAAGCTGGCTATAAAAATGTGATTTGTTTATCGATAATATCTACTTTATTTCAAATGTTTAGTTCGTCTTAAAGACAATACTTACCTATATACCTAAGTGGACTTGCCTACCTATATACTTAAGTGGACCTATATACCTGAGTGGGTCAATAGATAGAAAAAAAAAACTTACCGCAATTAGAAATTTCGTTTGTCAGTTTTCACAAGTCGACGACGTGTTCAGATCCAAACAATGTGTAGGTGCGGTTTCGAAGCCGTATCTTGATATTAATATGTTAATCCGCTTCAAGTCCGTGTTAGGTAGCGTAGCGTAGGTCAGTTAAAAAAAACTTCAAGCATGGTTGCAAACTAAAATCGCATTCAAACAACAAATCGAATCGGAAGTCAGTACTCAGTGCTGCAAACTCCCACAGGTAAGGTAATAAACAAAACAAACAAAAACCAGTAGGGCTAACTCCGATGTTCAAAATTCGACCGTCGTATAGTGCCATCCCTCTCGATCTGCTGTCTAAGTATATGGGTAAACGGGACAGCATTATACGCCAGCCGATCGAACATCCAAAGACAAAATCAGTCGCGTTTCGTTCCACTCACAAATCGGTTGACGATTATCGGATTTCAACGTTGCCAAATGACCGCACACTTATATTAAATATGGTGTATTTACACCACTTTTCAAAAATCAGGCGATTTGCTCGATTCCAAAAGGTAATTCTTCTAAAGATTCTTAAAAATCATATAAATATATTTATAATCTGACAAATCAGGAGAGTTTGCAGCACTGTCAGAAGTATGGGAACGGTCTGGAAGGAATGGAATGCCCAGTTGACAGATTCATACTGTTGCCAGAACGAATTTACGTTTTCGGAAATTTCGCAAAGTGCATACCTAATCCATAAAGGGACGGTTTTGAACAAAATCGGACGAAATCTAAAAAATTAACAAGATCTAAATGAATACTACCTATGGGATTGGGTACAAGTTATTAATATTGGTTTATTCATCGATATATTCTTTATTTTTCATCTTTTTGAGCGTGCATAGCTTAAAATAAGCTAGTCCTCCAATCATAATAAGCTCGACGAGTCTCCATTGCAAAAGTCTTTAAAGAAACGACGATTGTAAACGGGCGCTCAAGGTACGATTTGGAGATTCAAAAAGCCGGGAAACTGACATTTTTTTATTGGTATGGCCACCCCGTCGTAGGCTGTGTGTGAGCGCAACAATGGGATACACATAAAACGCCATCTAGCGTTACCACTGCAAACAACTACGAATGCTTGGATGCTCAAACATAGCTAACACTTTCGTGTTCTCGGTTGATTATTTATAATTATTGTTTTCTTCGAAATAAGATGATAAATCATTTTATGTTTTAGGTTTTGTTTATAAAATATGCTATAGTTTATTTTAATCACGAAAATTCTGCTTAATTTGGCTGATTCATATTTTATTAATTTACAAATGTTAACGGTAGAGCCATCTATTGTTGACTCTCAGTACTAAAAGTAACTTCTTCGGCTTGGGAGGCCCTGATACGGGTGACTGTGATTAAGTTAATTATGTTCTTTATAATATTCAATATGTATCGAAGTTTTATGAAATGTCTGTTTTATTTGCGATAGAAGAACAAATGTAGAGTACATAATATAAAATCGAAAGTCACAGCTATTTTTATTGAACTAAATTAAAACCCCGCACAAACCCCATACAAATCATATAACATGAAACCCCAGGTCGTCTGGCAGTGCCCCGAGAGTCGTAAACGTTTACGACGTAACTTACTGATGTTTAACCGTCTGTCTGTACTCGAAGTGTGTGATTCCACCCAGCGGCATCGTTATGACAGATTTTAAGATAATTAATTCATAGGGATCAAAGTTCGACGAAATTCAGCGAGAAGGAGAATTTATTACGCCGTTCAAGGAAGTTCTTGTGTTAAGGATCCTTATCCGTTCAAAAATTGCTGATTGTTTTAAACATTTTCTCTGTGATAAAACATGTTTCTTAACATGTTACTAGTTAGAACATGGCCATTGTGATTTATTGGTATATATTTGAAAATTACTTATTTGGAATGAGCTCATAAAGCCCTTTCATTAGGTACCCTTCATGATAGGATTCTGAACACAAAATGACAAAATCTCATAATAAAAGTAGATGCCATCATATATCTCCTACCTGCACTAAAATTCAACATGGGTCTCTTTCTTAAAATGTTCCTAGTGACGTCATATCTCCTTCCTGCACTAAAATTTAAGATGGGTATCCTTCTTAAAATGTTCCTGGTGACGTCATATCTCCTACCTGCACTAAAATTTAAGATGGGTCTCTTTCTTAAAATGTTCCTAGTGACGTCATATCTACTTCCTGCACAAAAAATCACGATGGATCTCCTTCTTAAAATGTTCCTAGTGGCGTCATAATTATCTCCTTACTGCAACGAAATTCAAAATGGATTTTCTTCGTGAAATGTTCCTAGGGTTAATAAGATACCTGTGGTTTATAAGGTTTATCCTGCCATAGGAAACCTTCTGATCATCAAATGCCATATATTAAAGCGAACACCACGCCCACTGTATTGAGAAATGTGTGAAATCTATAGAGTGACAGCTATGTCAATGCTCAGGGAATGACAAATTGACAATGTTTAACGCATTAACTGCCAACTTCATACAAGTTTGTTCCTAGGCCACGCCCCCTGGCAGTGAATGCATTAACGGCATTCATTGAAATTTGTTTGAGATAATGAGTTTCTGAAATCTGACTTTTTTTTCAGTTACGGAACAACTGTTGCTCAGTTTGATCAGTATTTATATTTTAATTTGTGAGATTATGAACAAAATGTTTATTTTTTTATTTTTGTGATATTTGTGGCGACATCACGACGCAGCTGAACAGACTTTTTATAGGAATGGAATATCCTCTGCTGGTTATAGAACATATTGTTTACTACAGTAAAGCAAAAAAGAAGCATGATTTCTTTATTTTCCAGAAGAACTACATTACGCGCATTCTAGGAAAAACAATGCGGGATCTACTAGCCGTATTCTGCAATGTGCAGTAAGTAAGGAAATACGTAATAGGGTCACTACTAAGATAAAATTTTATTATTTATATGTGAAGCCGAGCATATGGGCGATTCTGGGGTTTACTCGCCTTCACGTAGAGTAAACTGTACAGATCTTGACTGCTGATATGGCTTCTGATATTGAGCGAGCAATGTGGAATGGGTGCTTTTACTGACATTATACGATACGATATTAAACTCTAAATGTGGTTTGCTTTAAAACATTTTAAACTTAATATCGATGTTAATACATAGAATTAGCGGTTTCTATTCTATGTTAATATAAACATAGATCGCGCTGCCTCTCAGTGGTTTATTTTAACCAGGCAACACTATTTGCCGTTTAGCCCTCTAGAAATATGGAATTATTATTATGTATATTCATTTTATTTATAACGTTAAGTTTTTTTACAATAAATTTATATAAAAAGTTAAATGCAATAATTTAATTACAAAATATAAATACATTATGCAAAACCTAACCTAGGGTGCACCCGGCCGCGGGGCGGGGCCCAGGCTACCGGTGGTTAGGGCTGCAGAGAGAGGAACCTCCAGACGATTCGCGCCGTAACTAGGAGTACCGCCTTCTGAATCTGGACCTTAATCCAGTAGAGCTGGGCGTTTTTTTCTGTAACAGTTTCGAGAAACCGTTTCTTGTAAAGAAACGGAGTAACGGTTTCTTGCCATATCTAAAAACAGTTTCTTTAAAACCTGCTACTACACGTAGCCGATACCATTGTGTTGGCTAAATTTTCTTGAAAGACAAAAAAAAACGATTCTTGATTAAAATAGTTTTAGAATAGCTAACTAAACATTTTATGAAAAACTGGTTCTTGAAATAGCGTTACACCTAGTAACTTATGATACCGTATGCCGTAATAAAGAAATTTTAAGTAACTTATTTTCGAAACGGTTATTTGTCAAAAAGAAACGGTGACGTTTCGTTTCATCGAAAACGCGTAACGACCCCGCTCTATAATCCAGCCATCTAGCGAGTCTCTTAAAATGTTTGTCGAGACTCTTCGCTATAAGACCGTTAGCCGAAACGACTACGACTATCGGGACAATGATTGCTGAGTCAACATCCCACATGGCGGTAACCTCATAAGCCAAGTCAAGGTACTTGCTGAGTTTGAGTCCTTCTGGGCCTGTTATATCCCACTGCTGGGCAAAGGCCCCTCCTCTCGTTTTACATCTTTGGCGGTACTGAGCTGTATCGCCATCCCCTTCGAGGTCTGGTGAGAAATATACGACAACTAATTTTATATCGCTATTTGACATTAATATTCAAGAGGAATAAATAAATACCTATCTGATTTTTTTTCATACCAAGATGTGGTGATATGATTTGAACCCGGGTCGCTAATTCTAATTATTAGATGCTGCAGATATCGTAGAAGGGAATCTGCGCAGGACCGGAAAAAAGGGCGAGCTTTCGTTTTGGAGACCAAGAGTCCAAGACCCTTTTTTGAATCACTAATCTAAATCAACTAGTTTAGGTAGATAAATTAGTTTAGTTAAAACATCATTACTGCCAAAAATAAAACGCCTACTAGGCAAGGTCTGGAAATTAAAGAAAACTTCCGTCTTGTAAATCTTACAACACGTTTTGTCAATAAACTTCTGCAGATTCACCCTTCGTCGCCGCTCGCACGCCATATAGACATTTTTGCGGCTAAGTGTATGAAAGCCAGCCACAACAATAAAATCTAATAAGGGTCCGTATATAAATAAGTGCGAATTGACTGTCAGCGAGACGCACTTCAATAATGCGGAGCCCTTTCGTGAGAGTAGCTATTACATAGATGCTACGTTTCTGTGCCAGAAAGGTTAATTCGTGGGCCGTGGCCTATGTAAGCTAAAGTATCAACTTATTAGTCTTATTACACTTGGCATCAAGTATTTCCCCTTATTATACTTAGCATTTGCTTTTAAAATTGTACTGCTTATCAATAATTTACTTATACTTAAATACGTACGCTTGTCGCTTAACCCCTCAATGTTCTGGTGAAACCTAAAAGTTTAATACGTTATATTATAAGACCTATTAAACCTATTAATAGTCAGTTTTGTGACGATCACAAACCTGTAGATGATGTTTAACCAGTTAAAAGTATTTTTTTCAGTGAAAATGCCGTTCTCCACCTGTCCTCCCAACGAAGTCCAGTGTTTACCACAAGTCTTAATCAAAGACTGTCACAATCACACTAATAAACGAAAGTTTGTGAGTGTGTTTATGTGTTTGTTACTTCTTCACGCTCAAACCGCTGGACTAATTTTGATAAACTTTGGTATGAAGGTAGCTGACACCCTGTATTAACACATAAATGTAGAGTTCCCGTGGGACGAGCGGGTAACACAGCGGGGCGCAGATTAGTAAACAATAAAGTTGCATTTGCACTAATCCGGTTCCACCAATAATCAGGTTGTATCACTTTGCGTCTTCTGTATTGTCATCATGCCTATTGTTACATGTTTATGTGGTATACTTCCTATTCCCTGTCAAACAAATGTTGCATCTGTAAAGTTATTATTTATTCTTCCAACACCCTATAAAACGTTCTCACGCTGCTCACGTCCACAAGATGGTGCGCCGTATGCCATGAATATTCAGACGTAAGGACTTTTAATTAACCCGGCGGCCGGGCCCAACTATGGGATAATCCCGTTGGAGGGGTCGTAATTGTTTTTAATACAGGTGTTGGGATGTAATCAAGTTGTTAAGATGTAATTATATTTAGTGAAGATGCGATGACGGGGAAGATAGTAGTGGGGCATTGGAAAAAGTTTTCCATTTTTAACTCTCGACGAAAGGTTGGGTTTAATTTATAACGTGTATTGGCTGGTGTGCTTCAGTTTGTGGCGTTATGGTTCCTGAACTTTGTTTGGAAGGTGACTTTCTAATTAATACCGGGGCTTCAGATTAATTGAGGGTTCAATACATGGACCAAGTAACCTCTGGACATGACAAGAGAATAATAATACCAGGAGGGAACGGGACAACTATTTACAGAAACCGTTTAGAGCGACAGAGACATAGACAAGATGTTTTGTTCTAATCAGAGTTCCGCTTTTTTTTGTTTAGCGGATGATTGTCAAATTGACAGAGCTCCGCTAAATACTGCCGGGCAATTCAAATGTGCATTGTAGCCTACTATAAAACAACGAATATTGTGGATAATTTTACATTTCGAAAGTTTGTATATGAATAATAGTGAGTGCTATTAGCTATAGATTTGAAAAACAATGGTGCGTTGCTCCATAATTGGCTATAAAAGCGACACTGGCCAAAAAAGTGAAAATATAAGCTTTCATAGGTAAGTGCGATGTTTTGACTTTGCTTTTGCTTGATTTCTGAAAATTTATATTTAATAATTATTTATGCGATAAATAGCACAGCAAAATCATATCAAAACATCAGAAAAATGCTTAAAATCTCATTTTGTAATATCTTATTTTTAGGTATTACCCCTACAAATTCAATAGTCTTTACGTCTTGTCAGTGTCAGTAGTCTTTACTCTTTGTCTTCACCTTTACTTGACGTTCCGCCGCGTTTTTTTACTGCTTTTTAATTTGTCTGCTTTATTAGTTTTTAAGGGATACCAGTATAAGAATTGGTAAATTACCCTTAACTCATGGAGTTTTACTATTATATTTTTTTTGTTTTAGATTTCCAAAACATGATCCTGCTTTACTCCAATGTTGGATACGTGCAACAGGACGATCGAATTGGGAACCAACCAAAAATGCTTGTATATGTTCACGACAATTTTGTTTAAAGGACAGTAAACATCTTGCCTCATGCCTCTTATTTGCTATCTTGCTGCTCTCTCGAAATTGTAATTAAATTTATGTAAATAAATATATTTTACCATTACATTTTGACAGTTTTTTTTGTAAAGTTTTATTGTAATTATTTCATAATTTGTCCCATACAATATAAGAATACATTTAAAACTAATTCACACCGCTAACAACTAGCACTGGAAAAACGGGAGAATTATTTGGAACCTGGTAACCCTGTGTTAATCATGTACTTTGCTGCTGTCCCTTTCGGGTATACGCATATGCCGAATCCATAGGTACTTCATCCAAGGTTCAATATAATCTGTCCATTGTCATATAATTTCATTCAAGGAAAAGGTTTGACGGGAGAAATAAATTCCACACTTTTAGTCCTCTCAATTTAGTCTTTACTTTAATTCGTGTTAAAGAGTTAATTGGCCTGAAACCGTTAGACAGCTGTAAGCCATACTTTGTAAAATATAGAATTTTGACATTTCCTTCAATTTATATTTATGAAGTAGCTGTATTTATTCACGGTAACCCCGATTTATTTCAGCGAGGAACTGTTGCAAACACTAATCTAAGACAACGTGACAGCACTAAACTACTATATCAACTTTCCAACACTGCTCTTCTGAGGAAAAGTATTTTCGGTATTGCTTCTAAAATTTATAATAAGATACCTAAAGTGATACGAGATAACACAAGTACAAAATTTAAGCGTGAATTAATGAAATTGTTAGTAGATAAAGGATACTATAGCCTTAACGAATTTTTAAATGACAGTAGCTTTTAATTTAAGGGACTCTATGTAACATGATTCAATGAAGATTTAATATTATTGACTGTAAGACATCATTATTAATGTATATTTAGGTATAATTTCAATTTTAATTTTAACATTTTATGTGGCGAGCTCATGTGTCAAAGGCCAAGACTTATTTTGGGTTGCTGAACCAGCGCAGTTACTTAGTTATTTTATTTAGTTGTTTTATTAATTTTGTTTTGATAATCTCTATTTTTGTGAATTATAATTTGTACGCCGAAAGGCAAAACATGGAGGACATTTTATCTCTAGCAATAACAACATTGTGTATATTTACTCATGTTTGACAAATAAATTATCTTTATCTTTATCTTTATCTAAAGAAAGAAGAAAGGAAGAAAGAAAAATATTTATTCACTACATCAATTCAAAAACGTTTAACATTTTACATACAGAATGTTTGAAATATCGTCAAGTTTCTAATTTTACAAAAAGCCTTCATATAAAGTAGGTATAAAATGTCAGTTTATTCACCTGTAATTCTATAAAATTAATACCTTCACTAACTGTTTTGGATAAATGGTATTTAACCTTGCACGCAGTTCAGTAAAATACAGAAACCTACTAGAATAAATTTGGACCACGTTTCAGTTTAAGAGATAAGATTAATAGAAAAGTTAACAAGAGCGGAGTTGCGAGCAGCGTGTAGCTTTAGGGGTAGAAGACAGTGCGAAAAGGGAGCGGAAGCGAATAATAAAGCGGAAGCTTAAAGTAATTAGCAGAATAGCTTAAATAATAAATAGCAGATCATAATGATAAACAACGAAATCAAAATTCGGTAGGACCCTTTACACAACTGTAATATTTCTGCAACTGTAATGTTTCATATTAGGCATGAAGAAAGTTTTTTTTTTGTGGATGTCAACTTTAATGACCGTCAAAGTTCAACATTCCTACGGAGCGCCAAAACGCTCCATACAAATACCACCTAATCATCACCCGTCACCACCTAATCGTGATGTCATTATAATTATGTTATGGTACCAATATAATTATTGTATGGCGACAATAAGTAATTTGCCATTTTCTCCGTGAAAAATGCGTTTAAGTTCATGGTTGTCATACAATTATTGTTGTTACATTATCAGAATTCTCAAAATAATTTCAAAAGCATTCTTGGATTTAATAAAATTATTCTTTTAAAGTCACATACTTATTTTTTTTTCTTTGTTTCATGACAGATTGAGCTAGTTTTATTCATATAACTACAATATGCTGTAGAATTTAACAGCAGTCGTCATCGCTATTGCTTCGCTTCTCGGGCAATGTTGTAATGTACGCAAATAAGGGAATAACAATGCAGCTCGTAGCAAAGCCTGACCTTTATTTTGATTAATGCTCACAACACGTTGTTACTTTCACTAAGACTTTATAAGTAGGTATTCCTTTTCGTCCAGAATTTAATTTAGACTCTCAAAAAGTTAGGCCCGTAAAGTATTTTTTTAAATTTATGCTAAATATCTATTTTGAGTATGTTTACTTTATAAACTTATTCCTGCCAAGTCTACATGTACGTGTTCTATATAGGAATGCCAAAATCCGCCATTTGTACTGACTCTTGAATTGTGCAATACGGAATACGAGGCATTATTTTACATTTCTGTAAACATAATTTTATCACTTTTTTTACTCAGATTTATAATTACAGATATTCGTAAAAAAATAATTATAAAATAGGGATGATAATCAAGAACTTTCAAACTAGGAATATATTATGGGTACCTAACTATAAATAAAACACAGGGTCCAGATCGGTGCCGGGCAGGAGGGTGCCCAGGTGGCTGGCTACATTACCACGCTGAATAGCCAATTTCATAGAATGTAGAAACGTTGGGTTGTCTATTGTTTTCCTGGCGTAAACTGGGTTGGCATGGCAGATAAAAACATCGACACTTGATTTGAATTTAACTTTTTTTAAATGCGCTTGGGAAGGACTTTATTTGGCAATTCAATCGCGATATATTTTTAACATACCTACCTACTAAATACTGGTAGCTCAGCGATTTGTAGGCCTTGTGACTTTGTTTCAAAATGGTTGAATTTGTCATTAATTTTGTTTGCAACCCCCATAACTCCGCCATTTAAAAAAAAATCAAAGTGAATTGAACGGTTGAGAAATGTGGCATGTAGACGAACACAGCTGGAAGTCAGAATCAGAATCCAAACATTCGAACATGCGAAATTAATTTTGGCGACAGCTTCGCCAAAAACAGAGACGCTTGGTCAATAATATTTTATCATCCATTATAGAGATATGTATCATTATGAACGTAGTTCCTAATTTGTATTGTATCGTTATGAAAGGTAGATCTGTCTATGACTAACAGGTGTGATTGTAACCAGCAATAGTGCTGTTTACATGGTAGGTTTTAATAGGTATAGACCTAGTGTATGGAATATCCCAAATCAGATCAAGATCCACACTTCCCACTATCTCCTATATGTTGTGGACGGTACAACTCGGTATTGGGTAGCATTGGTAATTTAATACTTCGTACGTCCCGCTTATCGTTTATGTAGTGTAGCTCTATTGCAAAAGCAGTTTTAGGCTGCGTTTCCACCGGTACAAGGATGCGTACTGAGAGCGAGGGATGTGTTATTGTTAACCAATATAATCAGTTGCACTGAGCGAGGATAAGTAAATTAAGTTATTCCATTGATTAACAAAAACACACAATCCCTCGCTACGCATCCTCGCACATCCTCAGGTGGAAACGCAAGATGATAGTTATTGACGGATTACGATCTGAATATATAAATAAACAAACTCAGCAATATTCAGAATCACAGGCATTATTAAAATAGGCAGAGGTTTAAGGTATTGTTTTTTTTTCTACTATTTAATGATTTGATACTAGTATGTAGGTATGTATACACACTTTATTGCACATAAAACAATATTGATAAACACTAGGTAGGTAGGTAGGTAGGGTAGGCAAGCACTTGTGACACCTCTGGTGTTGCAGGTGTTTATGGGCGACGGTAATCGCTTTCCATCAGGCGATACGTTTGCTCGTTTGCCCCCTATGACATAAAAAAAAAAAAAAACAAAAATAATACATGTGTACAATGGCGAACTTATCCCTGTAAGTACTAGATAGATACTATAGTGATAATTTTAGTTCTTTTTTTTTATTAAAGCTCAAAGGACCAATGGTGAGCGCAGTGCTTACGTGTATTTCCAGGTGTTGTAGCCGGGAAAGATGGAAAAAAATAAAAGACTTGAGCACAAGGACGGCGTATTCGTGGTGACGCACGGAAAGGGAAGAAATAATGTTGCTACAACAACTTAAATATAAAACTTACCTATATTATTACAGAATGCAACACGCCTGCTTACGAAATATTACTTAAAATCTTCAAGAGCGGCCGCGCAAAGATCTACATAACATGAAATTCAAAGAAAACATAATCATTTACGACCATCATCATCCTCCTAGCCTTTGTCCCATTTTTTGAGAATGAATTCTCAATCGGGGTCGGCTACCTAAATCCCAAGATGTGGCGTAGGCACTAGTTTTTACGAAAGCGACTGCCATCTGACCTTCCAACCCAGAGGGGAAACTAGGCCTTATTGGGCTTAGGTGGTTTCCTCACGATGTTTTCCTTCACCGAAAAGCGAGTGGTAAATATCAAATGACATTCCGTACATAAGTTCCGAAAAACTCATTGGTACGGGCCGGGTTCGAACCCGCGACCTCCGGATTGAAAGTCGCATGCGCTAACCACTAGGCTACCACCGCTGCAAAGATGGAAAAAAAATAAAAGACTTGAGCACAAGGACGGCGTATTCGTGGTGACGCACGGAAAGGGAAGAAATAATGTTGCTACAACAACTTAAATATAAAACTTACCTACATTATTACAGAATGCAACACGCCTGCTTACGAAATATTACTTAAAATCTTCAAGAGCGGCCGGGCAAAGATCTACATAACATGAAATTCAAAGAAAACATAATCATTTACGACCGTTCCGTGTAAAATATTCTCCCTCACAATAATTACAAGGAGACTCAAGTTTTTCGTCGCAATTCCGTATTCCTTTCATACCCATCAGTCAAAATTGCAAAGTTTAGACGAGTTTGGGGCAACGCGCGATTTTACTGATTCTGGCACGAAATTTACGTTGAGCTACATAATTATGGAGGCATTCTTTTCCGTTTTGCAAACAGGGGCAAAATGTTGACGTTTCTATTTGTCATACTTATGTCCAATATATCACCGCATATCCTTAGGAAATGCGAACTTTATTTACATCTGAATAACAACTTGCCAAAAATGACAATGACACTCAATGCAGGACGAATAGCAAATATCACACTAATATCATAAAGGTGAAAGTTTGTGAGTGTGTTTATATGACTGTATGTTTGTTTCTTCTGCACCCTTAAAACGGCTGGATCAATTTTGATAGATAAAAAAAGTATAGTGCTCCCGTAGGATGAGCGGTTAACACCTCACGGTGCAGTCAATAATATTAAAAAGCGAAAATTTGCGAGTGTGTTTGAATGTTTGTTACTTCTTCACGCTCAAACGGTTGGACCAATTCGAAATGCTAGGCTATTACTGTCTGTTTACCTAAAAAAAAATGCTAAGCACTTAATAAATTTAATATGGTTTAAAGAGGAAATTTTTACAATGATTTGAAATTAAACGCGGTCAAAGTTTCCTCAATTAAACATATATTGAGACAAAGTTCTTGGGTCTATCCCAATTTCTAAGATAAAATTTTGTCAAACTAGCACAAGTGAAAATGACCTTAAATTTACACGTTTACGGTCGTTTGTACCTTGTGCCAGAGTGACTTTATTTGATCTTAGAGATCGTACAGACTTTACAAAGAAAATGAATTTTAATCAAATGCAGTCTAAGTCGGAGTACCTCTAAATTGATTTTGTAAAGTCAGCGTCTTCTCTCTGTCTGCACCGAATAGGTACTTCAGCATTTTCAACCCACTCAGAGTCTAGCATTCTGCGAGTGAGCCGCGCACGCAGCAAATTAGCCTTGAGCGCGCAACGATTCTGTTGCGAGTTCGCCGCGAGGACGCCATATTGAACACAGCGAACTCGCTGCGTGCTCGCAGCAACATCGTTGCATACTCGCGGCGTATCGTTGCGTGATCGCGACTGATACAATGCACGTTTTGGTTTCAAAACGCCAGTCTGCTAAGGCTCTTAAAACTTGAAGGTTCTTAACGCGTAAAGGTACCTACATATTTTATGTGGATACCCCAAATCTCCATCATTTAATAAATTATGTTTATTTTTTTATTTGAAATGTTAAATCCTTCATTCCTCCGATTGGTCCCATTCTTGTGCGAATTGAAATACGATGCCATCATCGTAATCTCGTGCCTAGATCCCACGATTGCATTACTTCAATAAAAAAATATCAAAATAAATATACCCATTTCGCACTTTGTAAAAAACCTCGGTGTTATTCTTGATCGCACTTTATCTTGGGTGCCACAGGTTAATGAAGTGAGCAGAAAGATGTTTGCGGCAGTCGGATCTCTCAGAAGGCTTAGTAATTTTGTGCCTATTGCCACCAAAATTGCGCTCTCTAAAAGTCTACTTCTTTCTATATTGGACTACGGTGACATAGCTTACCTTGATCTCACGGAGGAGCAGCTTAATAAGCTTGAGCGTATCCAAAACATCTGCATTCGGTTCATATTAGGGTTATGCACGTATGACCATGTATCCGACTTCCGGTCTCAGCTCAAGTGGCTCTCAATCCGTTCTTGTCGTCACTCCCAAATTCTGTCTCTTCTTTATAATGTACTCGTACTATTTAACTCCACAACTCCCCGCTACCTCAAGGAGCGCTTCAGTTATTAGCGTGCTGTTCGCTCTGCACAAAACTTAGTTCTTACCTTCATCTTCTAAATTGTATAATGGTTCTTTCACATTCCGGGCTACTTTAGTGTGGCATTCGCTACCTCTGGATATAAGGCGTGCCCAATCTCTAGAAACATTTAAAACCCTCGTCAAAAAACACTATTTGTCTCTCCCTAAGTACACTGCAATAATAATCGCTCCTTTAACTTTTTGGCTCATACTGTTTTTGTTTTATTTATTACTACAATATATTTATTTATTATGTCTAAGTATTTATGTAAGTATATCTGTATATTTTTATTTAAGTATGTTTATTACTTTGTCTTTTATGGTAGTCGTTCATTTAGTCCTATTATTATTATGCACCACCTACTAATTTCAAACATTAATTTTCAACTACTCCGCTACCTAAAGGTTATCTGGAAGAGATCGCTATGTAGCGATAAGACCGCATGTTATTTCCTCTGCCTGTTTTTTTAATGTATCTCATATTGTGTTGTATATTCCTTGATGTTGGAGGTGTGCAATAAAGAGTATTTGTATTTGTACTCATTCAAATGTTTAAATGATTTATTAAAAAAATAAACTTGTCAGTGGTTTAATGTCAACAATTCTGGGTTTCATAACCACTACGTTCGGCGTTTCGGACTAAAGCATAAGAAGTATTGAAATTAAAAAGTTATTTATATTTCTCTTTGTTTGCCTGCGGCATTTTAATCACGTTTTCACGTCGTTCAATAGTAAATATTTTTACTTGGCGTAGACGCCAGCGTGATAAGCTCTAGTGAAGGTGTAAGGTGTAAGTTTTGAAAATATGCACCTGTACTGTGTAAACCTTAACATGGCACAGTGATGCCAGATCTACTGATAAAGCAGTAGATCTACCTGATTTTGTGGCCATCTACTGATCTACTGAATTATTTTTAACAATTCAGAAAATCTACCTGATTTTCTATGTTAACTATTTGCTAGTCCTTTTTATCAGCGCCATTTCTAATAATATCTGCCAGACGACCAGAAATGCTGGTCGATCTGATCAGGTCAAGCATCATAATGTTATTAATGATATGTAATCGGCCATTGGTTCTCCGGGGGCGGTGTTGATATAGCATAGATTTAATCGACTGACGGAATCGTTCAGTTGCGTGTATATGACTTTTATGAATGTTAATGTGTCACCTCACCATCAAACGTCAAATATTATTATTCTGTGAAATGCAGTGCGTAATCAATCTGGGGCGTTACTCCGCATACGAAATTCGAAAATTTCGCTGTCAAACGGTATACCCGTCTCTGTCTTTCTAATATAGGGTGAAAGAGATGGGAATAGCATTTGACAACGAACATTTCGAATTTCGTTTTTCGGAATTGCGCCCCAGATTGATAACTGTGGTGTTTGTGTGTTTTTAATGCATGAAATGACTAACATAACGACTTTTAATATTAGAAATATAAACTTTTAGGAGTCTACTGATTTTTTTCTCAAACTACTGATTTTATTTTTTAATTTCTACTGTTTCTTAAAGATCTCATCTGGCAACACTGACATGGCAAGACATGACATAATATAGCCATCAAACACTTAGAATGTTTTTTGTGGTAGTTTTTGGTTAAAAAGTACTAAGTAAGTAATTAAGAAAAAATAATCAGTCATTCTCAAAATTCGGGATGTCCGTTAAATGGCTGTCAGTATTGTCCTAAAAAACGAACAATACTGTCATATGGCTTGAAATAAGGTTAAAATGCCACGGTATTGTAAGGAAAATTTCTTACCTGCAGCACAAACAGAATCAATATCAATCTTCGAGAGTATACAGTTTAATAAATGCACTGAACCGTTTAAAGTCAGACGCTCTTGTGCCCGATAATTGGCTCGCCGGTACCGAGACTTCGTTAGTTACGGCACTCGCGGGGCGCGCGACTAACCGCTCGTGATCGAGTTAACTCACCTCAATAGTATGGGAAATATATCAAGCTCATGTTGTTAGTAAACGTTTTAAAGCCTGACCAGGAGCCCTAGGACAAATGCTTGGCGGCTCTTGTCGCTCGAGATTGCGCTACCCGTCACTCTCTCACATTACTGCACAGAGAAGGACGGGTAACTATCTCGCGTGAGAAATAGTCGCGTATGACAGTTATGCTAGAGGTATAGGGGTCTCTTGGGTGGACCCTTGTTTTGTCGAGAACCTTTTCATCGAATATTATTTCATCGACAACGATTCATCGAAACTTTAGTACTAGTAATATTGTTTGGCGTTATTTTATTTCAACTACTATTTATTTTAATTTATCTTACTACGTAGAAATACTATTCAACGAATATTACTTAATCGTTGATTTGTTTCAAATTATCTTAATTGGCATAACTACAAAACATTTCAATTCATTTCTTCGACGTATTACTTTAATACAATTTTATATGTCCTACTGCACATTTATACATTTTACAAATTATGTAGTTAATTGTGTGACATACCAATATGTATAATAAAACTAAGAATCATTGGTGTAAATCGTTTTAGAACTGCGACCCCCAAAAAAAGAACTGTTGCCAGAAATGGATTAGGTTAGTTAGAACTGCGTCCCCCAAGAAAAATAACTGTGGCCAGAAGTGGGTTAGGTTAGGTTAGAACTGTGACCCCTTAAGAAAACGAACTGTTGCCAGAAGTGGGTTAGGTTAGGTTAGAACTGCGACCCCCAAGATAACGAACTGTTGCCAGAAGTGGGTTAGGTTAGGTTAGAACTGCGATCCCCAAGAAAACGAACTGTTGCCAGAAGTGGGTTAGGTTAGGTTAGAACTGCGACCCCCAAGAAAACGAACTGTTGCCAGAAGTGGGTTAGGTTGGGTTAGAACTGCGACCCCCAAGAAACTTCACTTTAGACGACCAACTATTTGTAGTGAGCCGACTGACGTGTTTGCGTTTAGTTTCGATAACCAATTGAAATAATTTTATGCGGGATAAATATTATTACATGTAAAAAAAAATTAATTAAAAAAACCCGAAATTAAAAGCCATGACATAAATTTTATTGAAATAAGTCAACTAGCAATTAAAAGACCTCGGTTCAAATTATCTTAGTATCGAATCCTCGACGCAATGACTTGTCGATGAAATGAAAATACTTGAAACGTTGCCTTTGAAATAATATTCGATTAAATGTCTGTCGGCAATTCAATGGTAAACCGGTCTCTTGGCATGGATATAAATAGTCTTAACGATCAACAAACCGTATCACAGACAGGCAGTGACATGATCAGTTGGTCAATGTGGCGGACATACATTGATTTTACGTTTCAACACCCATACGAGTATCACCGCCATCCATCCATACTATTTTTGTTTGTTTGTTTGTTTTTTTTTTTTTTTATGTCATAGGGGGCAAACGAGCAAACGTATCGCCTGATGGAAAGCGATTACCGTCGCCCATAAACACCTGCAACATCAGAGGAGTCAATAGTGCTTGCCTACCCGGAGGACGAAGATAGAATGCCTCTATGCTAGTAATTTCACCGGCTATCTTACCCCCACACCGGAACACAACAATGCGAACATTGCTGTTTGGCGGTGGGTTAGCAGGCAAGACGGTAGTAACAATCCGGACGGACCCTGCACGAGGCCCTACTACTCCAAAAATTACTAATTACTAATATTACTAATATTTAGTAATATATACTAATATACTAATACTAATATACTAATACTAATACTAATATACTAATAATACTAATATACTAATACTAATACTAATACTAATATGCTAATACTAATTACTAATTATATTATTACTAATTACTAATTTTACTAATTATATTATAAATGCGAAAGTGTGTCTGTCTGTCTGTCTGTCTGTTACCTCTTCACGCTTAAACCGCTGAACCGATTTTGATGAAATTTGGCATGGAGATAGTTTAAGATCCGAGGAAGGACATAGGATAGTTTTCATCCTGGAAATTATCCCTAAAAAGATTGAAAAGTGAGTGAACATTTCTGTTGGGATGTGACCCTGTAAGAAAAGTAATTATTAGACCAAAAGCACAATTGCTCTTACATTTGCTTAGGCACTTTTAGTAATCCCTTTTATCAAGTTCCACGCGGACGTAGTCGCGGGCAAAAGCTAGTTTTGAATAAATTCGAAAAACGGAATCCAAAGACATATATATTGTATACGAACAATAATAGCATTCTCATTTAATTCACATTTCATGTAATTCACTTAAAGCCGGGTCAATTTAGTTTGAAATTTTTGAGATACCGGGTGGAACAAACAAAACTAAATGAAAACTTGTAAAAAACAAGCAAACCAAAGCCGAAACGTTTACCCCAGAAGTTCAACGATTTTCCTTATCGATTCTCGATCAGGAGTAGCAAACAGTTCCCAGAGTTTGCTAAGTCCCAAATAGTTGACGACCCCTGGAACGTTACGTGTGGTTAGTGATAATATGTTAGGGCTTTGCTGGCTGCACGAATGTGTGAACATTTCTATTGTATGTTACCTTCGGTGGTTTGTGGTATTGGGTCGCACTGCTTGCCAATAAGTAGATTATTAGTAGAGAGATTAAATAAGTACGAGTAGTTAATGTTACAAAAAATATATATTATTCAGTCAATCTAAAAACAGTAATGTTTCTGACAGGTCCGCTACATAAGGTAGATGTAATTTATTAATTTTATTGTATTCCAAATTAAGTTATGAACTCATATCCAATTAGATTCCAAATTCGAAAAGCAAAAATCAGTCTAGTTCTTAGGAGGTTTTTGCGATTTCATTACTTGAATAAATAAATAAATATCGGACAACTTCCCACAAATCGATCTAGTCCCAAAATTAAGCTCAAGAAGGCTTGTGTCATGGGAACTAGAAGACGATATACATACTTATATAGATAAATATATACATAGCAGAAAATGACCCAAGCACAAATATTCGAGTTCATAACCCAAATATTTGCCCTGGCCGGGATTCGAACCCGGGACCGCCGGCACGGTAGGCAGGTGCACTACAAACCGAGCCAACCGTATCGCCAAATGAATGACCGCCAATATATAACAACTTATTCCAAACGAAATAATTTTTATTTTTGCTCACGCGCAAATAGTAATAGAATCCTATTAAAATTTTCACGCAAATGAAATATTTTAATGAATCAAGAATTATTAATTATTAGATATATTGAGTGAATTCCAGCATCAATATTTGCAGCAAAAATACCTGAATAAAAAAACAAGCACCATGACAAAAAACGACGAGAACTGGCGCAGCAAAAGTAAATAGTGAATAAATAACGGTCAAGCGTGATAGTTATTAGAGAATGGGATCTGTATTTTGTTTCTCAATGACTACGAATCAGCTTAAGTAGTGAGCTTAAGGCCTCGATATAGGATCCAAGGCTATATCGGATCGGCTCGTTGAAGAATGCGCCATCTATCAACAAAGTGGAATATTTTTCTATTTTTCTCTACCAGTAGAGTTCAACGTATACTGCATTACAGCTGGATTTTTTCCCATTGCTCCCGGTAGAATAGAAAAATAGACATCCGTAAAATAAAATACAATAAAAGAAGAGAAGAGTGAACAGTGGCGCACAAAGGGTGTGAAAGAAGCCGACTACCAGTAGAAAAAACGAAAAGTTATTCCTATTAGTCACTACCAATAGGCGGTATTTCCTACCCAGTAGCAAGTGCCCGAGGGTATTTAAAGTATTTGTCTTTGGAACCCAGTTATTGAAAGTAAATGAATTGGATGGAATAATTACTAAACATTTTAACGACCCCTAAAGATCCTGCGTATTTCCATTAACGCGCAATTTTATCGTCGGCCAGCGAACGCGTGCGTCGAATAATGTAAATAACTACCGTGTGAAAGTAAATACGAGGCAAATTGACGATGTAGCATAGCTATAAATCAACGAGTTGACCCGGTGCGGTGTGTGGCTTCTCCGATTAAAATAATGATCATTTAATCGCTATTTGTGGACACAATTTCCCACAGAAGTCAGAAGAGTGTGTGAAAAATCTGTTTGTGCAGAGTGGAGTGGAGTCAGTTCTAGATCACTGAGCCGCTCACCTCTAAAATAGAAAGATCTGATCGAAGTAAGTACTGATGAGTATATTCCTCTAAATAAGCTTAGAGCACAGGAAGTACCTCCCTATCCCTATCCCCATTACAGCCAACAAGAACATACGTCGAAGAATAATCGTTATTTCCCGCAGTTTTTAGGGTTCCGTACTCAAAGGGTAAAAACCCTACTAAGACTCCGTTGTCCGTCTCTGTCTGTCTGTCTGTCCGTTTTACTCAGATAATGTACTCGTATTTTTTTTGCCGCTTAAGAAACGATTAATAAACAGAATAAAATAAATATTTAAGGGGGCTTCCATATAATAATAATATAACAAACGTGATCGCTTGCGTTAACTTTGCACCTCAATTGTATCCTCGTTTGTGCCCACTTAACCAAGATGGGATAAGTATATGTACACGCAGACACGCATTTGGCCCGTTTTTGTAAACTGTCTTCAGCGTACAAACATTTCATTTTACAATGGTACTATACATTTGGAACTCTAACACATTCAACTTTTCGAACGAATATATAAAACTTTCCGAAATTATTCCCAAGTACGCGAAAAAGGGAAGTCAATAAACATCCTTGGCTTATTTAAAAAATAGCTACATGAAAACAAGGCAAAGGCAGTGCCAAATGGGCCCATATTTCAAGCATTGTTATGAATTGCTCTATTTGGAGTTTATTCCCTTCCCTGTATTGATACAATTTTTTTGAGTTACTCGGAGAACTGGGAACAAAGGAAGTTCCATAAGACTCCGACATATATTATTAATCACAAAACGAATACAATTTAAATATTTTTTTTTAATATTTCGCTACTTGTAGGTCGTGGAAGACATCGCTACTTACATAGCGATAAAACCGCCTGATATTTGCCTTTGCCTTATATTTTAATATGTACTCGTAACTGTAAATTGTAAGTATAACCCAACTAGCAAAATCGCACTAACAAGTCTAAATACTAAAAAAAATCGCTCTTCTATTGATCCTATATCATTGTATAAGCCTGGATTTGGGCACAAATTATAAGCGTATTTATTGTAATATCGCCATTATAGTCTAATTGAATACCGTTTGCATTTTACAGTAATCTTGCCAAAACTAATTTAAGCTGCCTTAGGCAAATATCGCTCTCACATAAGTATTTTGAAAGCCTGAATAGGCGTATATTGGTCCAACGTTAGAATCTTGTAAGCCTAAACAAGCTTATTTTGATTAATTGTATGGCTTGAGTGAAACTGCAGCGTGACAAAAAATTAAATATTATTGTGACAAACTGTTTACCTAATGAATTAACTATAGTGATGGCCGATGGTAATGTAATAAAATAACGCGTTTGTTCAATTAATCTTGGTGTGTGTTTATGTTGCGCGGTAAGTTTTTACGCTGTTTTCTACTTCAAATTTCATGCGCCTACTCAAATAATCAATTAAAATAGTATTTTGTATCCTTGTATAATTTTTTATTTCCTTACTATTTGTTGTGATAATGATGCCATTTTGAGAGTTGCATTTTTCCAGCGCACTATTAGTGTATTGTAAGATTGTTTACGCTGATATTAGCATTCTGAATACAAGTGGTACGGCCATATTGAATTAATTTAGGGTTTCTTGCTTTACCTATACAAAAACTAAAATCTTTCACATTAATTTTTGAAACGGTTTTTCCAATCTCTGTAATCCACACCTATTACACAAAATTTCAAATCACAGCACTCTCTTTTTCTCAAAACAATATGGCTAACTAAACGTTATTCCTACAATTGTGTTCCCAAAATCGATTTAAGATCAAACCACCTTATTTGATTTCGTGTTTTGTATTGTATCTTAATCCAATATCAGTCTAATATCCTACTAAACTACTGCTATTGATCTTATAATAGCTTTATTAAGACCAAAAAAGTATGCACTTATAGTGTTTTTATGTTATCCTGATATTAGTCTGACATTCTTACAAGAACATTTTTATCAAGACAATTATAAAATGAAATCAACTTAGAGAATGGGGCTATAAGAACAGATGTTATCAAGTACAATGAGTCTTCGTTAATGTTGTCGTAGGAGTAGGAGGCTTATAATCTTCTTCTAAATATATAAAAGAAGAAATTGACTGACTGACTGACTGACATATCAACGCACAGCCCAAACCGCTGGTTCTAGAGAGTTAAAATTTGACACGTAGGTTTCTTATAAGGTGTAGAGGTGCACTAAGAAAGGATTTTTCAAAATTCACCCCCTAAAGGGGTGAAATGGGGGTCCAACGTTTGTATGGGGAAGCAAGATTAGTTAGACTATTTTATTCGAAACTTCACAGGAGTATTTCTAACGATAAATGAGTAAACACGCGTTTCAGGGTTTTTGAGAATTCAGCCCCTAAAAGGGAGAAATGTGGTGACAAAGTCTGAAAATCAACATGGGTATTGTTTTTATGGTTTAACGGGTCGCTGATTACGAAAACCGCAACGATTTTAAAATCCAACGTGGCGGACGTGAGTTACCATCTCCCCTGTTGGGGTGAAATGGGATTGAAATGTCTAAATACTAAACCGCTGGTTCTAGAGAATCCAAGTTTGGCACGTAGGTTCCTTATAAAGTATAGGGGTGCAATAAAAGAAGCATCAAAATTGCCCCCCTACGGGGGTGAGATAGGAGTTGTAAGTTTGTATGGGGAAAAAAGATTAGTTAGACTCTTTTATTGAAAACTTCCAAGGAGTATTTCTAACGATAAGTGAGTAAACACGTGTTTCAGGTTTTTTGAGAATTCAACCCCTAAAAGAGGTGACTATGGTGAAAATCAACAAGGGTAATGTTTCTATAGATTATTGGGTCGCTGATTACTACAACAACAATATTGAAATATAACAACAATCTGAAAATAAACAGGGGTATTGTTTCTATGATTACCAAAACAACAACGATTTTAAAAACAAACGTGGTGGACGTGAAATACCATCTCGCCTGTTGGGGTGCGATGGGGTTGAAATGACTAAATATGAGTATGGGTAACATTTTATGGTTTCTTGGCACGTTAATTACGAAAATGCCATCGATTTTGAAATTTTATATTATGGACATGAAAATTCTTGAAAGGATTTGTGCCAAATTGCAATTTAATCGGTCCTGTAGTTTTGTAGCAAATCAGTTGTAACAGACGGACTGACGGGCAGCGACACGTGATCCTATAAGGGTTCTATTTTTGCTTTTGAGGTATGGATAGAGACCCGCGTTATCCTAATAGATAAAAAAAAATGTATTTGGTGCCATCTCGATCGTCGTCAATCGGTACCTAGGCCAGCGCAGCCGGCGCGTGGGGACGGGAGGAGAAATCATCGAGAAACTTCCTGCATCCGTAATAAATACATACAAGCTTTTCAACAATTACGTTAAGTCATTTCAGAATTCTGAATTACGTTTATGTGGCTCAAAATAATAATTTTTTTCATTCATTAACCAATATCTTACAATAGAACATGACGTAACTTAGAACATGGCTTAGAATCATTAAACCAATCTCGAATATCCCAAGTCGATAAGCGGGGGCATATAAAAGCTTTATACAAATAAAATGCACTCATATTCCGGCGTCTTAGCTTTACTTCGAGTTATGAATTTTGATGTGAACTTTATTTGGATACAATAAAAGCTGGGATCGCTGGATTTGAGTGCTTGTGTTTTCGGTTTGATTTGATAAAGTGGAGTTGCGATAACATAAAAAGTATTTCCCAGTAGTATTAGAAAAGCGAAAGTCTGTGTTTGTTACTTTTTCACGCTAAAACGGATGGACGGATATGCATGAGGGATATTCAGATTGCAGATTGTAACCTAACTAAACAAATAGCCTACTTTTTATCCTGAAAAAAGAGCATCGTTCCCGTAGGATAATGTATATTATTTAGGAACGCGTGCGAAGCCGCGGGTTTATGCTAGTAGTATTATAAAATGCGCTTATATACATATATGAGACTAAGTAATAAGACGGAGAGTTCTTGAGACCGTACCATCTTATCTAAAGCTAATATAAGAGCAGCAGCAGCAACAAAACAATTATAAGAGCGCTATAAGCCCACCACTCTTATAAAGTGCGCAATGTAAGACTTTTTTGCTGGTTGGGAAGCTTTCAACAAAGTGCTATAAACTACTACTATTTAAATTTTTGCTCAAACATCAATTGCTAAATAAAACGAATACAACTAAACCCAAATTCGATGGGGTTGTGTCTTTATTTCTAAGTTTCCATGAACACCTTTTTCTCAACATGAGATCAGCTGCTCCGTGCTATAATTATATTGTATTGTCATCCAATTTACACATGTGTACAACATTTCTGCACAATTAAATAAGTACTCTCAACAACGTGAACCCTTCGTGGGCGCTATGCCCGAAGCAAGTTTTCGCTACATAACCATTTTTCCATGTTATTGGCTATAAGCGTAGCGCTATGAAATCTTTGGCTGTTAAAGGGCCTTTAACCCAGAATATTTGATTACAGACAGACAGATACCAGAACGGGTAACACTAAGTTCCTTCAAACTATTCCAGCCTTGAACATACAGTCGAGTTCATTTACATCTACACGCTTACGAGAACAAATAGTAGGGCTTTGCAATGTAGTAATAAACCATATCAAAGTTCTATTCATATCCTATTTCGGATTATGTCTCTAATGAATACTAGGTATTATCGCCCATATTGCATTAATAATGGGTTATTGCGGGATTACTAACTAAGCTCTCGATAGTTACTTTAGGGCAATCCGATCAGTAAGTCTAGACTAGATCTAAATAGATTTAGGTAACAATATTATATAATAGGGATATTATACGAATTGGACGCGTGAGAGTATGTTTGATGAATCATTGTTTTTTTCTTATAAAATTATCTTATGTAACAATCAGTGATCGTTATCAACGTGCTGTATTTATTGGTAGCAAAGTATTTTTAACATTATATATTTCACAAATTATGAACCGCTTATTTTATTTAGATGAGATTTTAACTTTAGATGCTTATTTATATTGTGTGTTTTCCTTTTAATATTGATATTGCAAATAGTACATCGCATGCCTTCGTCCGTCCTAATAAAATCCGGGTATTGTGTCAAATCCATACTCTGATGATACGTACGCTTTATTAGGACCCCACTTGAAATACTTGAATACACAAATACAAATACTCTTTATTGCATACCTCCAACATCAAGGAATATACAACACAACATGAGATACATTAAAATAACAGGCTTATTTAATAATAGTATTATTTAGGTTTAAATAAACACTTCGCGTAATGTACTAATTAGATTTTCAACTATAGTTGTATTTTTATGACATATTATGTCATTTGACGTACATTGTTTTGAAAATATAGGTATTAGGGCGAAAAAGGTTCTGTAGCGTAAAGAGTTGTATCTGGAGGTGTAATCCTAAGAAGATAAGTATTTATTTTATAGAACAAAAGTGAATATTCAATTTTGTTTTTACTGCCAACCCATACCCTTTGCTACGAAAAGTGCACGTTGATAACGTTCATTAGTAACAATCCAGCAACAGATCGAGGTATTTTTTCAGGACAATATGTTGAAAAAATGCATGGGTTCTGAATGACGATAAAACAAATTTTGGGATATACCTAAAAATAAAGACCTAATTATTTTATTAAAAGCGTTAAATGTAGGCCCATTCAAGATAATAATTACATTATTTTGCCAATTAGATAGGTACGTGTTTTAGTAGATAAGTATTTTGTAATGACGTAGTGACGTGATGACTGACATTGACTAGTACTGCAAACGGTAAGGACAAAGTGAAAGTCAAAAAAATAAATGTACATAATAACTTAATAATAACTAATTAAATGTACGTAATAACTTTTAACAGTCGTCATTTATTGTCACACTCACAATTGTTTTTTTTATTGCGGGATAAGATGAATTGGTTTCTGAATTAACATTCATTTACAACACACAGCTACACTCCTATAAATAAAACCTGTCAAATGCAATGTAATATTAAAAGTATTTTTCTAATTAAAACCCGATTTAAACTTTGAAGTTAAGTTTGTGATTACATTTCTAGGTATCAAATTAGCGATAATATTATAAAAAATTATAATCTTAGTGATTAGTTATGTAATTAGAACCTATATACATATTTTTGGTAAGGCGATATTTAAAAAATATAATTATATACTTCAAACCGTCTCCAATTGCCTTACCCACTAGTCTAACGAAACTATGCTTGTCATCAAATATTAAAAAAATAACTGTTTTATATAAGTTTAGAACACGTCTGTGTATATAAGTGCGTGTAGCTTTCAATCGGCTTGACCGATTTGAGTGCGGTTTTTATCAAAAGTCTGGACAGTCTGGTTCTTAGCTTTATTAAGTATTATTATTATCGTATGGCTTTATTTTATTTTTTTCAGTCAAAAGTTTGTACAAGTCACAAACAGCAAACAAATAAACGGAGCTCTCTACAGTTGAATGTCTAGATTTGATAGCCATTCCCTGGCATCCTTAGTCAGCGCGTGCAGGTCGCCTAGCTCCCCAGTAAACTGTCTCACAGGGCATTCCTCCACAATATGAGCAGTTGTTTGTTCAGGAGCACCACAGTCGCAGCTCGGAGAAGACTTGTAGCCCCACTTGTGGAGATTGTAGTTGCAACAGCTAACTCCTGTCCTAATTCTATTAAGCGTGACCCAGATCCTTCGTGGTTCATCAAAGCCGGGCAGTTCCTTAGTTAGATCAAGGTCAGGGCTGCTTAAGAGAGGTGCATCCCAGCTTTTCCTCCATTCTGAATCGGTACAGAAACTTTCTGGGCCTTGAATTTGGAAGTCTGACCAGATGGGTCTCCGGGAGTGGAGGCGTGTATCAGGAAGATTGTCCAGCGTTTTCTCAATAGGTAGCCTGCCTTTGCCTATTTTTTCCCATTCTCGTGATGCAGCGTGCGCTCTTCTTATATCTGGTGGCGCAATATGAGACAAAACCGGGAGCCACTGGGTGTGGGCTAAAGACTGCCAGATATTGTACGCATGGCTCTATTAAGATGGACGTCGACTTTACCCGTGTGCGCGCTCCTGTACCACACTGCAGCACAGTACTCAGCCGTGGGGTAGACTAAAGCCAAGCTGGAGGTGCGTAGAACACGGCCTTGTGCTCCCCATGCAGTACCCGCTAGTTTATTGATTAGATTAACCCTAGTTTTCACTTTTTGACCTAAACTCTCTAGATGGGCTTTGTAGGTCAGGGAACGGTCCAGAGTTACTCCTAGTTATTTCGGGTTGAAGTTGTGCTGAAGTTTTTTGCCACAGAAAGTAACGTCGACTTCTCTGCGGGCGAGGCTATTAGAGAGGTGGAAGGAAGCTACCTCGGTTTTAGTTGGGTTGGGGCTCAGTCTCCATTTCGTGTAGTACTCCTTCAGAATTTGCAGGTCTTTTGTGAGCGTCGCTTCTCCAGTTGCGAAGTCCTTGGATTGGACTGTGAGAGCCAGGTCATCGGCATACAGAAACTTGTCACACTCCGTCGTGGGCATATCATGCGTGTAGATGTTAAACAGGAGAGGGGCCAAGACCGAACCCTGAGGAAGTCCGTTTTTGACCTGTCTAAATCGGCTTTCCTTATCCCCAAGAAGAACTTTGATCTTGCGCGGGGCTAGCATGCTTTTGAGGAGGCGCAGGATCTTTACCGAAGGTATTATTTTGCTGGCCTTATGCAGTAGTCCATCTACCCATACCGTATCGTATGCTGCTTTCAGATCAACGAACGCTGCTAGAGTTTTGTGACCTCTCTGGAAACCGGCTTCTATATGGCTGGTGAGTGCAAGGACTTGATCTGCGCAACTGCGGCCAGCACGGAAACCTGCCTGTTCGATGGGGATTTTAAGATTGACTATATCCTTGAGACGGTTATATAGAACGCGTTCGAGAAGCTTATATGTGACGCTAAGGAGAGAAATGGGCCTGTAGTTCGCTGCATCTTCAGGAGATTTCCCAGGCTTGAGGATAGCAATCACTTTCAACTTCGCAAAAACTGGGGGCAGGGTGGTTGTGCTATAGATGTCGTTGAAGAAATCAGCCAGCCATCGGATAGCCCGTTTGCCCAGATGGGTCAGGAATTCTGGGAAAATATCATCGATACCAGCCGATTTTCCACACTTTGTTTGCTTCAAAGCAACAGACACTTCTTCTGGGGTAGAAGGAGAATCTAAATGATTCTGATCCTGTGCTAGTGCATTCAGAGTATAATTGTTTTCGCGTTTGATGCTTTTGGCGAGATCTTTGTTAACAGTTGCGCTCTTGGTGATGCTCTTTAGACGCTCCGCTATTTCATCCGGGTGGATTGCTGCTTCCTTATTTTCTGGTTCCGAAGCACCCCCGAGTTTGCGTAATAGTGCCCAGCTTTTCCTGTTTGAGTGGGTAAAGTCCATAGATTCGACATTATCTAGCCATTTCTGTCGGCGGCACTCATCCAGTTTCGCAATCAGGTCGTTATCTGCATCGGCATCCTGTCTGGCAAGGTACGTGCGGTACGCGTCTTCGTTCTCTTTAGTCCATCCGGGTATGTATTCTTTACGAAAACCCCTAGGGACGAAATTCTTTGCTGTGGTTAACACAATCCCACAGAACCTGCCATAATTTGATGCAACGGGTTTTATCCATCGGATGTTGGCGTCCATTTGCTGCTTGTAGGAACCCCAGTTGGCTTTATTAAAGTTCCATCGAGGTTTCTGAAGAGAATTTACCAGTGGGACCTCCAAGCCTATCTTGATGAGCGCGGGCCGGTGTTGGCTTCGCGGGAAATTTTGTAAGATGGTGCGGTTGGTAGGTAGAATGGTACCACGCGCATCTTCGGAAACAAAGCAAAGATCCGGATTCGTATCTCGTTGCCACCTCGCAGAACGGAACGAGCCCTTCTGTTTTGCGTCGAAGACGAGATGGAGGTTCTCCTTCAGGCTCCATTCGTTTAGCGCTACGCCATTTGAGTCGTTCGATGAGTATCCCCACGCAGAGTGGCGGCAGTTGAAGTCGCCAATGTAGATAGCTGGGTGTGGGTAGGTTTTGAAAGGGCGGGGTGTTAAGATGTTGTTTGGGGGCTTGTATGTTGAAGTAATGGTGAGATTGGAGACTTTAATTGTTAAGGATTCTACATTATTTGCAAATGATGTTTCTAGGGACTGCACGTTTGAGAGCGACGATCTTACGTATACAGCGGAACCATAAACAGGTGACAGGGTATAGGCTATCATATTAAAGCCCGCGATTAAGCCGCGGTTGTTAAATTTACTTAACCTATCAATGTGATGTTCCTGGATGGCAATCACGTCAATATTGTTGTCATTAGCTAATCTAGCGAGGTAGTCGCATTTTGATTGTGACATACGAGTACCTTCAATGTTTATTTGTAGTATAAGGACTGAAGGTCCTAAACTTTTTGTCATAGAGCCCTTGGAAGGGTCATTGTTTTTTGCGCGCATTGTATTAAGTATAAGGAAAAACCAAGATTGATTAGAAAAAATAGCTGGGAGGCTCGGAAGGAGCGAGTTCAGCTTGCCAGGAACAGTCGGAATCTTTTAGCTGTCTTCTATGAAGCCGTTGCCCGGGGTGGATCGCGAGGAGGTAGATTCTGACCAATTACCACCCCATGCTTTATTAGCCCAGCTTTATTAAGTGAAAATATTTAAAAGCTATCGTCCCCAACATCCAGAGCTCTCATTGAATCTCGTGACGGGATCTCAACCAATTTCAAAGTCAAGAATGGCAAATTTTGGTAAAGAAACACTTTTCTTCATTTGGTGTCTGTTATAGTTAGAATGGTGTCTGTTATAGTTAGAGAAGAACTTATCGAGTCTTACTTGGATAATAGGCTACAGCATATTGAGTTAGTCCAAATATGTAATATTTCTAAGGAAGAAAAAGTGTATAAGTCAAAAAAAATGCTAATTAAATATGGGGTACCCCAAGGAAGTGTCCTCGGACCCCTACTATTCCTTGTATACATCAATGACATAATCACGTTCACTCTGCATCCAATGTTACTCTTTGCAGATGATAGTACAATTTTTGTAGAACCAGACAATATCCTTAATTACGAAAATGACATTAAATTGGCTATAAAAAACGTTGTTTCATGGTTAGAGCAAAACAACCTGAAAGTAAATTTGTCTAAAACCAATACAATGCAGTTTTCGCAAAAGAAAACGGTCCCCGTATTAAACATCTCACATGGAAGTACTGTCATTAAAAACACAGATACAACTAAATTTTTAGGTCTCCATATTGACAGCAACATGTCATGGGAGACACATTCCACGGAAATTTGCAAAAAATTGTATAAATTCTCATTTGCTCTATATCAACTGGCCAAGTCTAATGACCTAAAAACCGTGTTGACAGCTTATCACGGCTACGTGAGCTCGACCCTCCGTTACGGACTTATTTTCTGGGGCAATTCAGCATACAGAGACATTTTGTTTAGAGCACAGAAACAATGTATAAGGGCAATTTGCAAACTGAAGACCATAGAAAGCTGTAAACCCCATTTTAAGTCCTTAAGACTATTGACATTCCCATGCCTTTATATTTTTGAATGCTGTATGTTTGTTAAAAGTAACCCTGGACTGTTCCCCGTTAAAACGCAAACATGTAACCTTTGTCAAAGGAAGCATGCACTACAGCTGAATGTATGGAATACTGCCCTAATGAAAAAAAGCGTCATAGGAATGGCTCCAAAAATATTTAATAAACTTCCAGAGGAACTCCAACTAGAAACAACAAAGAGGTTCAAACATCAGCTGTTTAATATATTAATTGACAAATGTTATTATAGTATTAAGGATTATTTTGAAGATAATATTTAAATTTAAATAATTGATAACTTAAATGATTAATTTTAAATACTGGACATACTATGTTATTTGATGGTTCTTAACTCTATTTCTATTAGATTTTATAATATTGTCTGATTTGCTATGTTCTCATTTTATTTTTATTCTTGTGTATATTTTCGTACGCCATGCGGCAAGACGTAGCTGTACCTACTATTACTGCCATTCTCACCTTATCTACCTATGTTTGACGAAATAAACGTATTCTATTCTACGTATTCTATTCTTAGAATGGTGCGGTGCACTGCTGGGCAAAGGCTTCCCCTCTCTCGCGCCACTCGTCTCTATTGGCTGCCATATCGACGAGTTTGCGTTTTAGCGAGAGAGGACGGTTGCCCTTCATTAGTGTTTAGAAGCTCTTTAAGGCGGGGTCGATACGTCTATCAATTTCCTTGCAGTGCCTGTTTTCAAAGGAAGCTATCTGGCCCAAGTAGATGTACTCGTCGACATATTGCATTTCTTGTCTGTCTACCTAAACCCTACGTTTTGCTCTGTTCTTATTGTTGTTAGAATATTTATAAGTAACAATTTAATTAGACCATGAATACCTACAAATTGGAATTAATGATTGTATGTAAAATCCAGCGTGATTATTCCTAAGTTATTATACAGAAGTAGGTTAACTGACAAGTAAAGGAGGTTCACTGTCCAATAAAGTGCTTAACTAGTTTTAAGTCTAAGTGCAGCTAAAGTTCAACAATAATAGTTCCGCAGAAATAATTTTCTTTTCTCGTGGCCTTTATACGAGTCTAAATTATAACATCAAGCGTTTTATACGACATTATGAGTACTTTACTTACTTTTATTAAGGATCCTGCGTAGGAGCCTTTAGGTGTTTATTATTAAATTAACGCAGGTAAAATTTTACTGAAGACTTAATATAATTTTACATGCGTGAAATTTACTGTGAACAGATAAATATCTTTTCTCAAACATGCAATGAAATATTGTCTTTGCGTTCCTTATAATAGGCTCGGAAGTATCGGTTTTTGGGCGCAACAACTCGAGAGGACTGTAAAGGGATTTCATACTGCTTTTCAGGCCTAGGCCTGCAAAGTAACTTTTTTTTGGTTTCAACAACAAGGTCATTCACACAGCTGGCTGGTTTGACAAAAAGCAGGTTTTGTTTTTAAAGGTTCCGTGAAATACGCCAACTTTGCCTCCACAGGGAACTTTGCCCAAAACGCTACTTAAAAAAAGAAACGTTTCTGTAGACAATTTCAACATGATTCTGGCAACACTACTATTTTTAGTGGAAAATAGATTATATCTGTGGTATCACTGGGAATCACATTTGCGCGCAACTTCATTCCGTAACGTGTTAGGACTAGTTGAATAAGGTGCGTGATTTGGCGGGCCAATTCTAGGTGAAGTTCTGGTGTATTTTTTACAGAATGGGGAAGCCTCAGGTGAATGTATCTTATTGCTTGTTATAAAATAAGAACTGTAGATCATTTTTATTGTAGTTTGTACTAAAAATACTTATTAAAACCGGAGTTATGATGGTGGGCAATGTTATCTAGTAACTTGCTAACCTATGAATGCCAACATTGCCCAGACTAAAAAAAGGGTTAGGGTTGTCACCTTGTCGTAATTTTACCTGACTGCGTAAATAAAGGAGGGTTATGTATTTAAGGTAAGGTAAATTATATTTCTATTAAGCCGTTGTACTGTTAGCAGTAGCTGCATGTCAGTCATGTCACGTCCATAAAACAAAAAAAACATAGAATATTCAATTATGACAATTGTTTTTTAGATTATTCTAACGCGAAGTAACAAAATAACCGCCTAACTATTAGTATCCAATATTAAGCATACATTTTTCATTTTGATAATGGTACTGGTAAAGATGGTTTACTCAACTAAAAGTGACAACCCTGACAATTTCAAACTGCTTGATTCGGCTTGTATGGAGTAAAACAAAATACCTATGTAACATTGCCCACCCATATTGCACACGTGTTTGTACAGTTAAGACCAAGATATTTACGTGGAACGCCATTATTACCCCAGATTTTATACTGATCCTTATCTTAACGTTGTAGGGGCTATAGTTACGAAAATAATCGATTTGGGCAATGTTTGAAAAAGTTTAGATAACTTTACCCGAGGTGAAAATTGATAAAAAAATTGATTAAATGTAGATTTAAAAATTGTTTCTCGTAATAAACGCATGCATATGAATACGATGGATGCGTTAGACAAAAAAAAACTTCATCCCGTCATAGAAAAAATTAGAGAAATTCGGGTTTTTACGAAAAAAGCGGGCAAAGTTGGCATGTTTCACGGTTGGTTGTTAGACACTTGTGGAAAAAAAAAATTCAAGATGGCGACTTTTTTTTTTTTCAAAATTTCAAATTGGTGCTAGGCGGCTAAAACTCGGTATCGGGGGGCTCTCGGGGCTCAAAAATATGAATCTGAAATCTTGTCCGAAAATTCAGTCAAATTCGGAAAATATCGAAAAAAAAAACGATTTGTATGGAGAAAATTTCAAATTGGTCCTAGGAGGCTGAAATTCGGTATCCGGGGGTTTGTGGGGCTCCTGAGTCAGAATCTGAAATCGGATTTTTAAAATTCGGTCAAATTCGGAAAATATCGGACAAACAATATTAAGTGTTATTCTTTGAAGTATATTTTTTTATTTCATTGTATGTTTGAGAAAAGCACTATACATGCCTCGTCGTGAAAACGGATTCCCGGCCTCGTATCACTATCCGGCCTCGCTCGCACGCTCGCTCGGCCGTATATACCTACTTGGCCGGAAATTCTCATTTTCCCGGCCTCTGATGTAATGTACTATTGCTAAACTTAGGCTTGAAAAAATAGAAGAAAAGCAACACAAATTAAACATTTTCGAAAAGTAAAATTTGTTGTTCGATAGTTTAAAAATGTCTAACAAGGATAAATTCCGAAGCCACATTTATTTATTAAATCTTTATTACACAAATAAAAAACAGATCGTACAAAAGGCGGACTTAATGCCATCTACCAGTCAACCATTGGGCAAAGCAGATAAGTTGAGTTTAACGCTGTTCCTATTTTACCGTTATATAATGTAAAGTTCGAGTTCCGGAATTATTATGTAGGCATTTTGGGAAAAAATTGGAATAACCGAACTTAGAAAAAAAAAACATAATATTTAGTAAGCAATTCATAATGATAACCTCACGTCGGGATATTTTTGCCTGCGTCGTTCAAATTCACAGCACGATGTCGTTCCACGTTACGTCAATGTGCTATAAATTTCTACATCGCACGATGTCGATTATACCACGTCAAGACGACGCAATTTTACAACACACAGGTAAACTCCTATAAATTCCTGATGGAACATTAATTAGAAAAATATGAGAGCAATTTTCTAATTTAAAACACGATTTAAACTGAAATTAAGTTTGTGATTAGATTACGTTTAGATGTATTGAATTAGCGATCATATTTAAAAAAGTTATGTTATATTTGTAGTGTAACTTGATGTAATTAGTATAGATAATTTTTGGTACGGCGATGTTAAAAAAATTAATACTGCAAACCGTCTCCAATTGCCTGAAACACTGCTCTAACGAAACAATGCTTGATTCATGAAATATTAAAAATAACTGTGTTATAAGTTTAAAACGCGGATCTGTGTATCTAAGTGCGTGTAGCTTACAATCGGCTTAAACGATATGAGTGCGGTTTTTTAGAAATATAAATGTTTATTTGCTGAAATACTTAACAATTAGGTCTTAAGATTATTATTGTTACAGAACTAGTTTTCAGTCGACATAAAAGTCAACATGCAAATCAATATTATTCCTAAAATACACAAATTAAATACTCTACTGATTCAAAATGTCAATCTGAATAAAATTGCGAAACAAAATAATTTATTTATAACTATACACAGAATTAAAAATAACATGTCATCATTATCAAATTACCTCATACCAAGAATTTTAATAAGTTAGATATGTCTAGTTTAAAAATCAAATCGTTTATCAAAAGTCTGGACTGTCTGGAGTTTAATTTTGCCTACGCGTCGTGAGATTGTGGTTTGCCCTTACACGACACGATAGATGAAAATGTAGGTAAGTAATTATTAGAACAACGCTACTACATAGCAGGAAAATGAGGTACTTAATTATGGTGCCTTTGAGTCCCGAGTGAAACTTGTGTAGACTTAGATTAGCGGTGTATTCATGTGTATGATTATTTCTGGACTCACGAAAAAAAACGCTACATGACTATGTAAGAAAATGTGTGCTAAATACGTATGCATGTAAATTCGATAGGACAATAATAAGTAAGTAGATTAAAATTTACTTCATAGAATTAATTACATTGTTAGTTACAAACAAACTGAGTTCCAAGACTTACGAATGAAGCTAAACAAAATCGTAAAAAAACGGCCAAGAGCGTGTCGGGCCACGCTCAATATAGGGTTCCGTAGTTGCTCATTCTTTACAATAGACTTAAGTTACGAGAAAGATTTCAAGCTCTATAAAAAGGTCGTAAACGCCAAAGTAACTGTCATTACTTATTAGCTTCTGGAAGTCAACTTACGTTCTTTTAGGAATACTATGAAATTTTGCGATAACTTAAAAACGACTCGACCGATTTTGTTACATATAGTTTTTATTGAAAGTTCTTTGACTTATAAAACCTCGTGTTCATGAATTTTTCCATAATTTTTTGACCCGTGGTTGAAAAGTTAGAGGGGTGGGGGGAGGACGCTATTTTTTTATTTTCTGAGCGAATATTTACAAAACTGCAAACTTTATCAAAAAATAATGTTTGGAGACCCCTATTATCTTTAAAATACCTATTCAACGACACCCCACACAGTGATGAAACGAAAAAATAAATTCACCCACACATACGTGTTCGAGAGGAACCCGACAAAAAAAATTTTTTTAGTTTTTATTTTACCGTTTTGTCGGCGTGATACATACCCATACTCATACCAAATTTCAGTTTTCTAGTACTAATGATCACGGAGCTAAGCCGCGGACGGACAGACGGACATGGCGAATCTATAAGGGTTCCTAGTTGACTACGGAACCCTAAAAAGGCAGGCTCTGAGCCCATCCATAGAATTATACATATTATTATATTTATAATAATAATAATAATAATACAATACTTTATTGCACACCAATAAAAGTTTACAAAAGGAAACAAGACAAATACAATTTATAAATAACGGTAGACAACAGGCGGTCTTATCGCTAAAAAGCGATCTCTTCCAGACAACCTTTGGGTAGTGAAATTGATGAAAATTCTAACTTAATACAGAGTAGGTGCAGCAGAAGGTGAAGGGAGCACATAATTAGATACTAACAGAAAACAAGTACGCATATGGGTAAATATACACATACATAAATAGATATACATAAACTTACATAATACATACATAAATACAATAATATAAATAGACACAAGACGTATACGAATCTTATATAACACAACGCAATACAGTCAGTGACGAAAAACAGTTTCATATATTAAACCAACAATTTTATTGTTCGAGAGATAGGTAATGCTCTTTAATCTTATTCTTAAATATAGACAGGGACTTAGCACTTCGCAATTCAACGGGCAGCGAATTCCATAGCAGAACGGCTTGGACAGTAAAAGAATTGGAATAAAATTTAGAATGTGCGGCGGGGACAGTTAAAAGGAAATTTTTAGCGCACCTTGCAGACGAAAAATAACTAAAACGCTCTTTAAGGTATTGTGGAGTTGCTGGGTTGAAGAGTATGCCAAATAGAAGAGTTAGAATGTGAGAGCTACGCCTATGACGAATAGGGAGCCACTTGAGCTGTGATCGGAAACTAGAAATATGATCATATTTGCGTAACCCAAATATGAATCGTATAGAGATATTTTGAATGCGCTCAAGCTTATTAAGTTGCTCTTCCGAAATATCGAGATAAGAGATATCGGCATAATCTAGAATTGGGAGAAGCAACGTCTGAGCGAGCGCAATTTTAGTGGCGATGGGGAGGAAATTACGAAGCCTTCTAAGAGAGCCCACAGCGGCAAACATCTTCCTGCTCACTTCATTCAATTGAGGCGCCCAAGAAAGAGTGCAGTCAATAATGACACCCAGGTTCTTAACTTGGGTAGAGTAAGGGATCAAGACACCATTAAAAACAACAGAAGGAATATTAACTAAGTTAATTCTGGAAATCAATTTAGAACTACCGATGATGATAGCCTGAGTTTTTGACGGATTTACTTGTAGGCCAAAGTTACTGCTCCACTCTAAAATACGTTTCAAATCCAAATTCGTTGAAGAAATGACTGAGGGTAGATCGACAACTGATCCTTGAGAATATATTTGAAGGTCGTCGGCATAAAGGTGATAACGTGAAGATAGATTATGAGTGATTGAATTTATAAATACAGAGAATAACAAAGGAGACAACACGCCGCCCTGCGGAACACCGGCCGTCGTGTTGCACCAAGAAGATCGGGAAGCATCCACCTTTATACGCTGCCGACGACCAGTCAGGTAGCTACGAAACCAATCAATTACCGCAGGAGATATGTTAAGAGAACGCAATATACCCAACATAATATCGAAATCAACAGAGTTAAATGCGTTGGAAAAATCTAAGAGAGTTAACACAGTCAATTTACGGTCGTTCATACCCGCCCGTATATCATCTGTAATTTTCACAAGTGCAGTAGCCGTACTATGCCCGGAACGAAAACCAGATTGATAGGGATTAAGAAGATCATTTCTATTAAAAAAGGAAACAAGTTGTTGGAAAACTAGGCGCTCAAGGACTTTGGATAAAAAAGGAAGAATGGATATAGGACGATAGTCGGAAAAGGTGGCGGGATTGGATTTTTTTGGTAATGGTATGACATCAGCCTCCTTCCAGATTGAAGGAAAAACACCAGATGAAATGGAGAAATTGAGAATATTGGTAATTATAGGAACAAGGAGGTCAAGGAGGGGCAAGATCATACTACGGCTTACACTGTCGACACCAACTGCATTCGAAGTAATAGATAGCACATTTCTCTTAACATCACTGTCGGTAAATTGAGCAAGAAAGAAGGGATTATAGTCTGGAGTTGGGAGTGATGAAAGATAATCAAGTGTCCTGGTTTTAGCAGGGCCACAAAAATTAGCAGCAGAAGAGAAATGCAGGTTTAACTGATCAAGGTCAACATCTTTAGGACAGGAGTTCTCTTGAGATTTCCCAACTCCAAGCGACTTTAAAAACTTCCACACCTTAGCGGGATCGCCGTCTTCAACAGACTTGTGGATATGACGCCTTTGAGCATCTCGACACACAGTGCTGCACCGATTCCGCAAAGTGTGGTAACGGTTTTTGTTGTTGTCTGAAGGATCTGATTTATATTTGGACTTGGCTAAATTCTTCTTCTCAATGAGAGATCTAATTTCCGTAGTGAGCCATGGAGCAGGAAGATGCTTTACTTTAATAGCTCGAACCGGAGCATGAACATCATACAGCTGAATGAGAAGGGAGTTAAAAAGAGATATTTTCTCATCAATAGTTTCAGCCTGAGATATTACACTCCAGTCGATCATCAGCGCGTCATCACGAAGCTTATCCACATCAATCTTACTAAAATTGCGCTGAAAAAGGGTTTTGGCTTTAGGCTTAGGAGGTCGAACTTTATAGGACAGAAAAAGAAGATCGTGGTATGAAAAAGCGTCAGCAGAGTACTGTCCATATTTAGCGACATGACGGGTAGATGAAGTTAGAGTAATATCTAAGAGCGAGGCTGTGCAGTTAGGAAAGTGATGCGTAGATTGAGACGGGAGAATATGCAAATTGCAGGCCTTGGCAACATATTTCAAACGCTTTGACCGATGATCATCTTTTAGAAGGCACGTGTTAAAGTCACCCATAACGATATGGTGATTTGAAGACGGCATAATATCTTCGAGGAGTTTCTCTAGAGAGCTGAAGTAGTCAATATTAAGGGATGGCGAGTAAAAAACACCGAGAAGAAGCTTGGTATGGGAAAGGGTAAGTTCTAGAAACAAATACTCTGCGGTATCAGAGGAAGGAGATTCTGCTGACATGCTAACGATAGAGAACGGAATGTAAGAACGGAGATATATGGCAACTCCACCACCACCTCTTAAAGAGCGATCGTTGCGAATTAAAGTAAAACCAGGTAAGGAGTAAGAGGTAGAAAGAAGGCAAGGCTTAAGCCAAGACTCTGATACTAAAATTGCATGCACATTTTTCAAGTCAAAAGTGACACTAAGATCGGTATAATGTGCAGGAATGCTTTGTGCATTTAAATGTACAACATTAAAATTTTTCACAGCATCATCGTGAAACTCGGCATCTAAAAAATCATGAAGTGAAAGGGGAATGCTGTGGAAACTGTCCTCACTGGATGAAAAGGACGTGAAATGGTCACTGTGATCATCTATGCTACTACTGAGTTGTGTCATTAAATAAATAGATATTATAAATAAAAATATTAATAATTAAATAAAATGTTAAATATAATATAAAAGGTGATGTAAAATGTATACTACAACACCACCCGCCAGCAGTTGGAGACGAAAATATAAATAATTGATTACAATGGGACAACATTTAACAATACGGAAACAAAACGCACACAGTAGTGTAGCAACACCAAAACAAAATGTCAGTTGCTCCTCGAACTGACAGTGACAGACGTCTGCACAATCTGTCTTTCATTGTCAGCTATGTTGCTTAATTATACAAAATACAGAAGAAGAAATAAAAGTGGGTAAACAGAAAAACTATAACCCAACTAAATTAAGGAGGAGCAACGTACCTGACTAAATTAGGAAGCTCGACAAACAATAATATATGATAAAAACAAGTGAAATTACAAGACTACATTACTACGATTGGGGCTTCAGAACACGCTTAGGACGTCGACTTGGCTGTGTGGCAGCTTGGGAACTCTCCTCTTCGATCGGCGGCGGCGCGGCAGACTTCCTCGCTGGCACGGAAATGGACGACATCTGAGCCAGGCTGCCCACACGGTGCTTCGTCCCGGCCGCGTCCAGAACAAACACATCGCCATTCCATGACCAGCAATTGCGAACTCCGAACTGATCCCGAGCTGCCACAAATATGTCGTGACGCGGTTTAGTCAGGAATTCCCCAACTGTGACGCCGGAGCCCTTCAGAGCCACTTTCCCGAACCATACCTCATCACGGAGAGTGAGGTCCCGGAACTTGACTAGAACGGGTTGCGGCTTTCCAGTCCGTGGCTTTCCTAGTCGATGGCAGCGCTTAATGTCAGCAGCAGTCAAACTGGCCTTAATGAGTTTGAGTTTTCCGACAACAAGAGCAGTTGTGTCCTCTGTGCTGCTGTCTGAACTAGATCCTTTAAGACCGTGGAGCACCAACATCTTACGTCGAGAGCGCATCTCCATGCTGTCTACCTGCTGCGCCACATACTCAACTTGCTTCTGCAGCATATTGAGCGTTTTCAGAATGAAGACTTTGAAGGTGCTGAAGTCTGCTGCTACTGAAGCCACAGAAGGGTTGGTAGGTCCCGCCTTGTCGAGGTCATGCTGCAACTCTGCCATTCGGGAATGGAAGACCTCGGCCAGCTCCGCGATGGATTCCTTAATAGCGTCCACTTGTGCCATTGTGTAAGACAAAGTGCAGTACAATGAAAAAGTTGTAAATAGTCCAAAAAAAATGTGAACAAACTGCTGGTAGGTGCTAGTTATTATTTGAACATTTATAAATAACTTTGTTTTAATGTAAAAAGTTTACTATTTATATTTTTTATATAAAATCTCTTTTAGATGATGTTCTTGCTTTTTGTTCACCTACCCGAAAAAAAAAGAAAAAAAAAAAAAAAAAAAAAAAAAAAAAAAAAAAAAATATTTATTTACGTTTTATTTGGTCGTAAAAATATGTGATGATCTGACGATATCTTTAATATTATAAATAGGGTTCCCTTTACTCTTGTTTACTATGAGTGCCAAAATAAAGAGGCCTTACCAAAACGAGTTAATGAACGTAGAGCTTAGCTCGTAAAGATTTCCTCCCATAAGACGTTTTGCTATATGTGGAACTAATTTTCTCTTCCGAGAGAAACCTCTTAATATCGGGTTCGTAATTCAAGGAGCAGGGCTAGGTGGATGTCATAATGCAAGATGAAGAATGTTATGACGACAGCTTACATTTGTGCAATCGAGTTCTTAAAATGAGCAAAAATGTGATTAAAAATATCTACCTCTTTGCCGTTAATAATAGTGGTAAATTTACATATTATTCTTGATAAATTAAAAAAATTATAAACTCGACGGTACATAAGTGACTTAGGACCAGTCATGGATGGACAGCATTTGAGCTGCAACCCAGCTGCAAAGTGGCACTTTGAGATCATATCAGATGCAGTTAGCGTAGCTGCATCACAACTGCCATTTTCAGCTAGGTCGCAGTTCAAAAGCTGTCCGTCTGTGTCTGCCCTTATGTATGACCACACTTTTGTTTTATATGAGAGAGTGATCCTGTATACAAATTGTAAGGGTGAATTTTATTTTGTTTGTGAATGGGCTCAAAAGCAAATAGCTGTCATTTGACTATTATTATTTTTGTTTTATTTACGATTCGATTGAAAAAACGGGCGTGAGCTACGTGAATTCATGAGCTCACGGTGCACTGTACTCCGCGACTGTTTTTTTTTTCGTTTTCGCTTTTCTCAAATGTTATATCTTTTTTTATAATAAACTTTAAAGGAAAAAATATACATTTAAACTAAAAGACTCGTTTAACTACTAAAATTAAAATAAAAGGTACGCCTCCCTTTGGCTATTATTTACGCATAAGTATAACAATTGCGAGTCATCATACTTTATACTTTTCGCGTGGTTTGTTATTATTTCCTGAAATAGCCTAGGTAATTGTTTTATTATCGTTCTCATTACCGATTCAGTAGCGCTAATGCATAAGCAATTAATTGTCCACTGGGAGAATGAAACAAATTTATAGCTCCAGACATGAATTGTTTGGTTTCAAATTTATAGCCGATTAATTATACTGAACTAACAATGGAGCGGGGTTTCATTAAGGAATAGTACTCCTGGGTTAAGTTACCCAAAGCAAAACTGATAAAATGTGGAATTCAATTAAGAAATGAAAGGTAATAAACCTAAAACTAAACAAGTATTAAAAGAGTGGTTGCCGAAGAAGTGCGAGTGCATAGATCGTTTTTTTTTTATTATAAGAATGTTTATTTATACTGGTGCAACAATCAGTTGAGTACATTTATATAAGTATTGTTGACATTTGTAAACTTGTATCCTTAACAATATTTGTAATTATATAGTATATATGTATTTTATTGACTGTTTGCCTATCTCTCTTTCTGTTTTGGTTTTTGCATTTTCATGTGTAAGTATTATTGTAAAAATATCCTCCTTCGTATTTTACATATTGCTTTGGTTGTCTACCGTTTACATTTGTGTTTAGCACTCATTTACTCAAAGTTTAACTGGAAGAGATCCCTTAAAGGGATAAGTTCGCCTTTGTACATGTTTATTGTTTTATAATATATTTCTTGTTTTTGTGTAGGTACAATAAAGTGTTTACATACATACAAAACAACTCAGCCCAGCTTTAACACGCCAACCCTGAAACCTAAAGAAAACGCCAGTTCCAAATCGGCATTTTTTTTTCTCTGTTAACAACACTATTACGCTTCGATATTACGTTACAATTAAAACGTTTAAAAATCAACTACGTAGTCACCGGTTTTTTCATCTTAAGATACTTTACGACGCGGGCAAAGGCTAATTACCTAAATAGATACCTTTAAAATTCCCAAAATATAATTCTAGTACCCACATACTATCTTGTACGTTTATTAGTATTTCATGCTCAACTACTCTATCATGTATTTTTAAAACAAAATGGAGCCAGCAAGTACAAGCCAATTTAGGAGTGGAAGTGATCGAAGTGATAATGGTGAAAACAATAATAAAGTTATTTCAGAGCTGCTCGCCTCCGGCTTTACAAAAACAATCTATGGTGCTCTGTGTGGGTGCCTAAACATTTTTGGCCGAGAATGTTTGGCATACTGTTGAATGGCATACTACTCGTTTATACTATTAATTTTGCGCATACTCATTTAAAGTCCTAAAGGATGTTTGCCGTCAGAACCGAATCTTTTATTCCCCTCGCTTTAGCACATTAAATACTAGGAACATCACAATTATGCACATTAATCATTGACAGTGACAAAAGATCTCACTGTGTCGAAGTGAGAGCAGCACTCGCCCGCTGCTTGCTTGGTTACGCAAAACAAAATGTTGCCCATACAAAACACGCTTATTTTAGCGAACTCTATACGATAACATCATAAAAAAAAAAACATGTGTCCAGAAAGTCCACCGTTTACAAAAGTTTGACGATACAAATCATTTGCCTAATTTTATTTTGCGTAAAATATGTTTTGCCAACTAAAACATTTGACTAAATGAAATTTGGTCAAAGTACCAGTTAGCGAGCGAGTCATTGCCTTAACGTTAATACGCCAAACATTAGGTTTGCGTAACAATTCTTTGCGAAAAGTTAATTTGGCAAACGATTATTTGGCAAATGAAATTCTACGAATTTTTTTTGGGAAGTGATTATTTGGCAAACATATTTTAATAAAACAAAGGTAACCCCACCAAGTCACACAAAAAATATTATGAGGAGTTGTTTCAGCACAGTAAACTGCAACTTTTTAGTACTTCTAAAGGAAACATTATGCGACATGTGGCTTTAACCGATTCGAAGCAAGTGTACACAAGTCACGCGTATGTGCCACGGCCCAGGTGCTACTGGAACATTTATTCTAGAAGTTTCCGTGCTAATCGGAGAGTTGTTGGAACCGAAAGCTAGAATTATGTAACAAATATGCATATCTTCTATTTTCTGTTGCATTCGTTTCCTATTAAATGGACTTTTATCTACAGAGTTTTTTTTTTACTATCTTACGATTGGTTGAAAATAAACTTGTGTTAGCATAACTAATATCCATTATATTCTCTTAGGTTGCTGCGATTATAACTTTTTCATTTACATATGTATAAAACACGACATCGAAATATAAAACGTCGAGCTGTCGTTGTGACATCCCTGCAGTCCGTGGCATGCCATTGACAAACCATTCAACTAGATTTTATAGGTCTTCAATCCACGACAAATAAAAAATAATATGTACCCTCACAATAACCTCCTGAGTGCCAATGTCCTACACAATAAAATATGGTATATTTCTATTATTGGCTTGTGAATCTGTTTTAAGTATACGTATTATTCATAAAATAATCACAGGGTATCAGTAATTAGTTCAAATGATGTATTCTTTTGGGGTGCGCCAAAGTTCACATAATTTTTCAACCCCGATTATTGGAACTCCGAAAATGTTTCTCATAAAAATTTTCATCATAATAGTCACTACTCATACTTAGTCATTCTTACTACCGATCATAACTCCGAACCATTTAAAATCATAATGTGATTTATCATAAATATCTCTAATACTACTTTTTGTTTTCATACATTTATTCATCATAACTGTTTTTGATCATATTTTTCACTGTCATATTTTTTTTAAGCAGACTGGTTTCTACTCATAAACTTCACTATCATATATTTTATAAGTAGACTTATTTGTACTCATAAACTTCACTATCATATAGTTTGTACACTGACTTGTGTTGACTTATAAACTCCGACATCATTATTATTTTGTTTATAAATAATGTGATTTACATTTATTTACATTTAATTTTAAACCCCCACGACTTGTTTTAAAAGTATTAACATATTTTTCCTCCATATTGATAAGATAACGTATTAAAACACAGTTCAATTCTAACATCAAGTTCAACTAACGTTATTGCAACCTGGAACCCGTTTTGCCCAGCCACGTTTTGTTCACCAACGTTTTCCGAGTCCGTGTATACTATAGAAAATTATACAATGGTGTAAATTTTGCCAAGAGTCCGTTATGAAGAAATGCGCCAAAATGGAACCTGGGTCCAAAACCGAAAACTGTAGGTTAGGTTAGGTTCGTATTGTGACCACTTATAGCGGAGCGAGCGAAGCGAGCGGAGCGTCAAAATGTTTGCATGCTTACTTGTATGTATACTCGTAAATAATCTACTATTACATCAAAATTCAATAAGCAAATGCATAGCCAGGATGGATTAAAAAAGAAACAGTATTTAGTAAGTAAGAGTATGCTAACGCCATTAGGAAGAACTGCGCCAAAATGGAACAATATGTGTCCGAAACCGAAAACTGTAGGTTAGGTTAGGTTTGTATTGTGACCACGTATAGCGGAGCGAGCGAAGCGAGCGGAGCGTCAAAATGTTTGCATGCTTGCTTGTATGTAATACTCGTAAATAATCTACTATTACATCAAAATTCAATAAGCAAATGCATAGCTAGGATGGATTAAAAAAGAAACAGTATTTAGTAAGTAAGAGTATGCTAATGCCATTAGGAAGAACTGCGCCAAAATGGAACATGTGTCCGAAACCGAAAACTGTAGGTTAGGTTAGGTTTGTATTGTAACCACGTATAGCGGAGCGAGCGCAGCGAGCGGAGCGTCAAAATGCTTGCATGCTTTTTGAGTCATAATGGACTCGGAAGATATGGCTGTACAAAACGTGGCTTTACAAAACCCCTACTCTTGCAGTTGCAGCCGGCCGAGTTAAGTTAAGACGTATCGTCAGTGCAAAACGATAGATACCCTCAATGATGAATTATAGCAACAATACAAATATAATCAAAATGTTTCGACATCAACAATTTTAATATGAGTAGACTCCAGAGTTCTGTTTAATGTTATGATTTACAATGTTTATGAATTTTTATGGTTATTATTGAAAGAAATATGAAAACAAGCATTATGAATAAAAACGTTATGAAGAAAAACTGTATCGATGTTTAAATGTTATGATTGACAAGTTTATTGTAATTTATAGTTCTGAATAAAATAAATATGAAAATCAGAATTATGACTACACACATAATCTTAGTGACGATATTATGAATTACAATGTTCTGAAAACTGTATGTTATGAACTCGGTTAGTAGTAGTACAAATTTATGAAGGACAAAAGTATGAAGCAAAAAATTCGGAAGAGTGATGATTCTGACTACAAATCGGTAGTAGAAGAAAAATTCGGAGGATCGATTTTATGTGACCCAATATGGACCCATTATTTTGAAACTCGACAAAAGATTTGTGACGGTGCATAACAAATACGTGGCGTAGTAAATTACATGTAATTATGAATTTGTACTATAGAAATGATAATACAAATGTTGTCTTGCATAAAGCCATCCACTGGCCATCACTGACAGGTCACGTCTCCCGATGACAGCAGGGACCGTCAATGTGAATTGGACGTAATGATGCCTTGTAATGAGACTTAATGTAAAATGTGCTTCAGGCCTTGCTCTTTATTACATGGATTTAATTTTAAGCAACGTAACAATAAACATTATTGAAATCTATACTGTTTTTTAAAAAGATAATTAATGTATTCAGCAATCAGTAGGTTATACTATCCTGAACAATATAAATTTTAAATATACTTTTAACTGGACTAGAAAAGCAAACAAATTTAATGTTTTTATCAAGTAGGATACCTACTAAATGAAAAAAAATGTTTACTTTTCTTACTTCCAAACGGTGAAATAAAATCAAGTTGATCCATTTCCTTAATCGGTTCAGTATCCAAGTAGCCGGAACAAACAACATACAGTAACAAACGAATATATATTTCCTTCAATTATGTTACCTCTCTCCCTCTTGTACGTTTGCAAAAATATTGTCATTGGCCAAATGGGGAAGGGAAAATGTCGCTTTGTTTTTCTCTCGCAGGCAGCTACAGAAATAGAAACATTATTACTGAAAATGAGAATATTTTTAGTCTCCTTTTATGACAACTTTGGGTAGGTATGAATATATATATATATATATATGTATATACATATATATAGATTTAGATAAAAGACAACATGAACACACGAAAGAATTGCGCGAATCAGACCAACTACGTTTCCGCATCGTTTTACGTCACGACGCCGTAAAATGCGACGCAGACCTTTACGTCACGACCGCGGCCAAGACTTTCGCGGAGCCACGTCAGTATTTCATGTCGTGTGCTGGGTATTTAAATTTATCAACATAAAAATACTTTATGGGTATCAACAATAGTAAACATTAAACAATAAAAGCAAAATTAAACTTGAAAAATACTTAAAAAATTACGACTCTTCGTTAGAGTGCTCATGACGCAAGCAGCATTCCTGCGCTCAATGAATATGAAAAGGCTTTGCCCGAGAAAGCTGCCCGCGCGTGAAACCCCTGTAACCTGGCCCAGGCACCTGAGCACGTAAACCTTGGCGCCACAGACCAACTGTCTCGACGCCAAAAGCGATGAAGTCGTATTAGGCTAGTCGAGTCGAGACGGCTGTATCGGCTGGTTTGGATATTTTTTTCTAATTTAGTGATTAACATACTTATATGTTTATTATGTTTACTCGAGATTATTTGCAAAACACCATTCAAATATTGTTGATTCACTCGAATTTACACACAATTCTACACTACAATAGCAAAATTTTGGTAAGTACTTAACTCGTTTGTACCCTCGTGAATAAATAGTTGCGGAGCTTTCGCTAGGAAGCTTACTCGCTTGAGCAATTAATAATCAATATTTCAAAACTTACTTGTACGATCAATACTGTACGCTTACTCTGTTATTATATAAACGGTCATATAAGTGACTTTGATTTAGAAATAAAGTCGTAAATTGATTGCCACTCATCGTACCGTAGCATTACACGTGAGCCGTTGGTTCTTTGAAATCCATTACGTTCAGGTAACATTTTGCCTACCTATTCCCTTTCGCAACCTTATAACCATATTTTCCCTTCGTTGAAAAGTAAACTTTGTTTTCTAGTGAAGAAAGAAACATATTCCAGAATATATTGTTTTTGATATGAGCTTGATATAGTTAGCAGTATAAATATAGTTCATTTCAAACAGGCTGTTTCAGTTGTGGCGTTTCTCACGATATTGCTAGTATAAATCGATAATTTCTTAGAACTTTTCCTTGAGCTATAAGCGACAAAGCAATAGTAATGCTTTGGTTTCTTTGAATTTATATGTATAAAATATTGTATGTATAAACTTTATTATACATTGTATATACGATAACAATGCCCTTGGTCTGGGATATATACCAGATCATTAATCCGGCCTCAGGGGAGATAGTCACCTTCTCTATCTTCCACTTAGGTAATTCCTGACCGGCGCGTCTTTGTCGCGGGGGTGGGCACCTTTCACTTCAGTAGGCCGGAGTGAACAGGTGGCTAAGTTCGGTCAGGGACCCAAGCTAGGTATATCGCGAAATCCGTGCCCAGGGTTACGGGTGAAGACCTCAACGGCTGCGAAGGCGGAGGTGCAGTCCACCGGTACGGCAGAGCAGGCGGAAGGGGCCAAACCCCAGCAGTAAGCTGTCTTCAAGTAGCGGGGTAAGAGGTTCTGTTGGAGCTACATTATCAGGCGGGGTGATGTAGTAGGGCTGGCGGCGGTTGAGACCTAAACCCTCTTTCGGTGGCCCCTTAACCCTCCACGAGGGCTACCGTCTTGGCGTCAGGCGGCAGCCGGCCGTAAAACCTGAAGCCACTTTTATTTTCCTGTCCAAATGAATAAAAGCACAACGAAAGAGAGAGAACACAAATACTAGCTCCCCCTCAAGCGACAGTCAAAGCAACATATGCGATACGATGCGATTTGCTACGTGGAACCTTGGATCCATCACTGGTAAAAGTTCAGAACTCAGCGAAGTCTTGAGAAGACGACGTATCGATGCATGCTATGTGCAGGAAACCAAGTGGAAGGGGTCCAAATCTAGACAAATTGGCAATAGCTATAAATTAATCTATAATGGTAACTACCAGCGGTAAAAACGACGTGGGAATAGTGTAATCGGAGAAACTAAACCAAAGACTAGTAGGCGTAGAAAAAGTAACTGACAGGCTTATGTCAGTAAAAATAGCCTTAGTGAGCCAAACAATGTTGAATATAATATGCGCGTACGCCCCTCAAACCAATGGTAATTCAGATGATAAAGATGCCTTCTGGGATAGCTTGTCTCTTTTAACCAGTTCCGTAGTCAACTAGGAACCCTTATAGTTTCGCCATGTCCGTCTGTCCGTCCGCGGCTTAGCTCCGTGATCATTGGTACTAGAAACCTGAAATTTGGTATGAGTATGTGTATGTATCACGCCGACAAAACAGTAAAATAAAAAAATAAAAATAAAGTTTTTACCTCTCGAACACCAGCTAAAGTGGGGGTGAATTTTTTTTTTTCATTCCAACACTAGTGTGTGGGGTGTCATTGAATAGGTCTTTTAAAAATAATGGGGGTCTTCAAACATATTTATTTTGATAAAGTCAGCAGTTTTGTAAACATTCGCTCTGAAAATAAAAAAAATAGCGTCGCCCCCCCTTTTACTTTTCAACCACGGGTCATAAAATTATGGGAAAATTCATGAAAATGAGACCTTATAAGTACTTTCAATAAAAACTATATTGAACAAAATCGGTTGAGCCGTTTTTGAATTATCGCAAAATTTCATATATTTCTTTAAAAGGACGTTAGTTGACTTCCAGAAGGTAATAAGTAATTACATTCACATTGGCATTTACGACTTTTTTATAGATTTAGGCCGCTGTTTTAAGCCCGTCTACTGTGAAGGATGAGCAACTACGGAACCCTACACTGAGCATGGCCCGACATGCTCTTGGCAGGTTTTTACTTCTTCTGTATTAAAACGACCATAGATAAGTGGGTGAATCTCCGAATCTTGACCGCTAAATTCAAATTTCATTGTTTTCTAGAGATTATGACGACATAGATATCGGGTTACACGCTCATACTGGTGTCGGTTCAGTCCATCAGACTGTTCTGTCAGTTTTCTGGCTAACTAGGAAATTCAACCAAATTTTATTCCAGTGCCCCAGATACATTTTGTCACGTCATCTGAATAGGTATAAACGTATGTCACAAAGATTGTAAAAAAATATGGCATAACCCTTTCACATTCGCTGCCAAGGATTTCGTAGCTCTACGCGCGTAGCCGATAACATGGGGAAATCCGTATGTAGCGAAAACTCGCTACGAGCACTGGACCCACGGGGCGGGCTCCCGGTGTTGAATGTGACAAACAGAAAGTGCCGCAACTTCACCCGCGTAATCCTCCTGTTGTACGAAACTCAGATTAAAAGTTTTCGATATCCGTTTTTGAAAGCCTTACCAACCCTATACCAAAATCAATACCCATACGAGTCGAAAGTACCTAAACATTAATCGTACGGTTAAGTTTTCATCATTATAAGCTTATGAGGTTAAAGTTTTTCCAGCATTCATCAACTCTGCATTTAGAAAAATTGTTTAAAAAAAAAATTATGCTATAGACTTTGCACAAATATTAGGATAGTTGGATGTCTGTAAATCAACAAATATATTGCTCGCTCCGATTACTTCTTCATTCAGCGATATGACTCGCCATTAAATGTTACGCTTAAGAGTATTCATCTTAGAAGCTAATCATTTTGGTTACGGTCGAATAGCGCAAATCTCTAATGTATAAATGAAGTGCCGAGATCTTGAATGGTGTCATCATTAAGCGTCAAATTGAGGCCCAAATCCTAATAGCGCGATGCAGTATCGCCTATTGTTTTGTACGGACGCGCAGCGCCATGCCAGTCTGGCCCCTTCTCGTTTGACACCGAAATTCCTGCACGAATTTTGGTTCAAGTATAGCTGGACAACCAATGATGGTTATATTATATTATAGGATACTTTTTACCCAAGTGCGGTAAAGAAAATAAATACGCTGACAAAGTTGCGGGCACCATTAAAATTTTGTTGATGAAGCTATTCTTGTTGTTTACAATTTGCTAAATTTTCAACGTCTTTATGTTTAATGTTTGTGCTCCTTGTATGTTTAGGATGGTTGAGCCAGCCCGATTTTAAGTAATGTTTTTATTAAAAGGGAAATATTTTAAGTGAATGTTCTTGTTTCAAGGTGTGTCTAATTTTCAAAATACGAGTACAAGGTATTTATTACAATTAAATCTAGCTTTAGGGGTCAATCAAACTGTAAACGGATATTATGTTTATATTTGATCTTTTCTCCATACAAGTACAGTGTCTTCACTAAATTTCTATAGATTTAACCTATTGTAGCTTCTCCACCTATTTCTCTACTAAAATACAAAACAATATAAAACAAAATTATTTATTTTACACCAAAAAAAGTTTATGAATTATTACAGGAACAATAATTAATAATAATATCAAGTACTGCCATTTGATTTACAATGTTTCTTATGAACCTTACTAACTTATCTTTGTATTCAAACTTGTAAATAATTCCACTCGCTAAATTTGATATAAGTAAGTATATATTTCTGTAATTATGTCAATTTATCCGCTATATGTCTCGATACAAAAATTAAGTATAGTAATTCGTAATCATCGTCATCGGATTGAAAACTAGATAGCTATAACATATCATGTTCCACAAAAATCACCAAATCCACGATATCACGATATTGTTACAATCATATTATACAAAAACCCTTACGTTAGTAATATTGAGTAGGTATCACATTCTTCCATCACTCAATTTGAGGGAAAAGGTCCGTCATTTTTTCACCGAGCAACTTATCTATATGCCATAAACTGCTTTCAAAATATCCTTTGCGATAACAAAATAACATCTTAAACTCAGTCCCTCGGAAACCAAACGAAACTGGCAGTTATACCGATAGGCTACAAGGCCGAGACACAATTTCATAGACAGTGAACGAAAGTTTGTTCGAGTTAAATCCAAAATCGATTGTACACAGCGGCGTTTTCGATATCTTAATATCTTAAGACGTTTCTTTAATCTTTTCTTGTTTAAAATAAAGCTTGCTTGTGAAAATTAGGTATTAGCGTTTGACGAATTTCAAATAGAAACAGACTTAGAGGCGGACGTGAAAAATAAGGTTCACTAATGTTTGACCAAAAAACGATTGACAAATGATTTGACCAAACAACGTTTCAACAAATATTCATTAGGCAAACGAGATATTTGACAAAAGTATCATATTACAAAAACTCACTTAGCCAATGATTAATTTACAAACTACACTTGGTAAATGTGTTAAATAACAAAATATCAATTAACAAAATGTTATTTCACAAAAAGTACTTCTTTTTCAAACATTATGATTTAGTCTGTAATCTGTAGTTGGGTAATTTATTCCGCTATTATCTTAGATTCTATCCACTATGATCTACGATCTGTATCTACTAATAGAGCAAATTGTACATTTTCCTCAATTTGCTCTACGAGTTTTACGGATAGAGCAAATTGAACTTTTTTTTTGGTTCTGGCGCTTCGCCGACTGCTACCGCGGTACGCTCGCTTCGCTCACTCGGCTCGCGCGCTGTTGTGGTCGCAGTTCTAACATAACCTAACCCATTAATGAATCTATCCACTATGCTCTACGATCTAAAATAGTAAAAATAGTAGAGCAAATTGGTGAAAAGAAGTTAGATTTGCACTAAAAAAAAACAAACGAAACACTTGTCAAATAATACATTGTACCAAACGTTTTTCTAATAACTAAAAAAAAAAAAAATATATTTTTTTAAATTTGAACTCAGTTGCTAAATGATCATTTTTGTCAAAAAATGATTATTTGTAAAATGTAAATTTAACTTTTGATCATTTGGAGAAGTGAGTCATTTGTAAAATGACTTGTAAAATGATCAACTGGCGAAACATTGTAAAACGTTGTTTGTCAAGTGTAATTTTGTAAAATGACCTTTGGGCAAACGATAGGACACCGAAAAATAACTGCGTGGAAAAATAATTACCGTATCCCGGGGTTCAGTGCACGAATGATCACTAGGCCGACAGCATAAGCGTCAAATCAGTCGCGCACCGAAAACCTCAGAGTATGTTAATTACATAAAAAAAAACGGGCTTAATTTTACTGATAAATAATCTAATCATTTAAGTGATAGGAACAAGTGTAGAAACGCAATCTGGTTTAAACGATTTTAGCTGAAGGCTGCCTTGTTAATATAGCGATCTCAGGAAACGAGCAGGTTGATGATTTTTAGAGTTCCGTACCCAAAGGGTAAAAAACGGGACCCTATTACAGAGACTTCGCTGTCCATCCGTCTGTCCGTCCGTCTGTCACCAGGCTGTATCTCAAGAACGGTGATAGCTAGACAGTTGAAATTTTCACAGAAGATGTATTTCTATTGCCGCTATAAGAACAAATACTCAAAATAAAATTAAATAAATATTTAAGGGGGGCTCCCATACAACAAACTTGTTATAGATTATGGTACGGAACCCTTCATGCGCGAGTCGGACTCGAACTTGCCCAATTTTTTTAATAATCTTAAATAACTTTCATACTTTAAAGTAAGGATGAATAAAATGGTTGTAAGATATATTGTTGAACAAACGCCGTCGTCAGCATTTCGGTATAATAATGAACGAGAATCAGCAGAGACTGGGACTAAATTGACGGTTGCCTTATCTTGCAGATTGAGTCGGCTTCGGCACAAAACCTAGGATTTTTATTGACAGCGGGATTCAACCCACGTTTCTGCTTAATAAGATACAGTACAAGTATATATACAAGGGAGATAAATTTAAACTGGAGTGTTTTGTTGAATATTTGTTTCTGTTGAAACATTTGGTTTGAAACTTAACTAATTAAAATGACTCGTAAGTACGTACGAGAGAGATATTTAAAATATGTAAATCATCACTGATAGTGATAGTATAAAACAAAGTCACTTCCTGGTGTCTGTCCCTATTATTGTATGCTTAGACCTTTAAAACCACGCAACAGATTTTGATGCATTTTTTTTAATAGATAGAATAATTCAAGGGTTTATATGTATAATACATGCATAATTTGTGCAGCATTGCACCCATGCGATGCCGGGGCGGGTCGCTAGTGTACTTATAAAATGACTTTAAAATTAAGAAACAAACGATATGCATAACTAATTACAACGATCTTGATGATAGTGATGATGTTTTTTTGCCACATATATTACAGACTATTGAGGTTTTTTACAGCGTCACTTGCCTGGCAATATTTATATTATCACTCGAGAACCTCATATTTTTCGGCAAAAAATGCTTTTATCACTGGACCATAATTATATTCTATTTTCATGTTTTACCTACATTTTTAATTTGTAAGTAATAAAAGGTGAGTACAATTATAAATAAAAGTAAACATTGATGAATTTCGTCCTTTGTGAGAATTATTTGGAAATATTGCTATTTATATCTTAGAAAGTCATTTATTCTTGAATATCGAATCTTTCAAAGAATGTGTGTGACAGCTTTACCTGTATATCTATATTATACTTGAAAAAGTTGAGTCGAAAAGTTACTTTAAGTGAAATAGAGGGAATCGGCGACCAGAACAAAACCTAATTAGAGGGAAAACCTTTAGCCCTTTTTCCCCGCAATTACTCCATTTCCAATTTATTATGGACACACAGTTCAGAAAGATGTGAAGTTTCTCTGTGATATAATCAGGCTATATCAATAAGACTTACCTTCTTCAAAAATAATGAGAGCTTGTCTAAATGCTAGTTTACCAAAAAAAAAATAAGATTATAAGATAAGATCTGCCTGTTATCTCATGTTGTGTTGTATATTCCTTGACGTTTGAGGTATATAATAAAGAGTATTTGTATTTGTAAGATAAGAGTGACATAGAAATTCGGCATCTCTAATGACAGCCTCATGCTCTCGTCCTAGACTGGCCGCCGCCGCGACTGATCGGCTCTCCTGATGATGAATCGCGTACCGATTTAAATAAATAAAAATAAATAAATTAATATTAAGGGACAATCATACACAAATCGACCTAGTCCCAAACTAAGCAAAGCTTGTACTATGGGTACTAGACGACGATATACATAATATATAAATACATATATAGATAACATCCATGACCCAAGAACAAATATTTGCACAAATATTTGCCCCGGCCGGGATTCGAACCCGGGACCGCCGACTCAGTAGGCAGGTGTCTACAAACCGAGCCAAACGCGTCGTCAAAATGATTTGAAACATATCCGAGCGTTATTTGACTTCTACGACTTGAGTAAACCCGTTTATGTGTTTTAATATGACACTTGCAAGTTTACTTTAGTGGTGTGCTTTATTTTATGCCATATCACCGCGATATATCCATGTTGTCAATTGCAAAAAAAATATTTAGACGAATAGTGGAGATATTTCAAATATTATAGTTATGAACGTCATAATTTATTTATTTATTTATTTATTATTCAAATAAGTAATCAGACTTTTTAGTATATTAAATGTGATACTGTGACGTGGTACACACAAAGGCTCAGCTATAATGCTAAACCAAGGAATTTAGTAATAATCTGTGTCAGTGTGTGGGCAGCATTATGGGTAAGGTAACGAGTTGCCAACAACTCTGTATTAGTGCTACAGACAGATACGGACACGGCGGTAACTTGCATTCTCTTATTGTTTTTAATTTGTGTGTCCCTCCCTAACCATTGAGTAGGTTAGCTCGCATAATATTAACCCGACCAATGTGTCACAAACTTTGTTTCCGTATGTAGCCAGCATATTGCCAACGACTCTGAGCAGAACTAAAGACGCCGATCGATGCCGTGAATAATCTTTTTGATTTATAATTTGTCCATCCCTGTACTATACCTATTGTGTATCAAAGATATAAATAATAAATGTAGCACGATACGTGAAAGCACAGCGAGGAATGACCTTGTATCTAATTCAATTGACATTGACATTTATATACGTAACCTTTTGAACGACGACACATCGGTCTATCCATTGTGTGAGAGATAAGTGATAATGCGATCCGTGACCCGCAAAGTCGCAGCCATTTTGATAACCTAACGAATGCGCGATAAACTTTCTATTCGTGTGTAGGCAGCATATGGCTCAGTTAACGAGTTGCTAACAACTCTGCAGCACTAATCACACCGATGACGTGCATTCTCTTATTGATTTCTAATCGCTCACGGCTGATGGTGTTTTGTTTTGCCGATTGGTTGAATAGATGAATATGCTCATTTAATGATTACCATTTGGTGAATATGCACGTTTACAGTATGCTGGCTGGCTACACCATGCACAATCGCAGCTTAGCTTGGATGAAAAACGAGCAATGGTCTTGTTTGCATAAACAGTCACTTATTGTAACTTAGAACATACATTAGGCAGAACTCCGTAAATAATTCACACGAAGATCTACTTTATTTATTGCATAATTTGTAAGAAAAATGACTACTCCTTTTTCCATAGAAATGTGGAATTTGGTCCCTGATCTACACCAGGGTCGAAATTCCACATTTCTAAATAACACATGGTCAAAGAGCATTTCTCAAAAAGTTTGTACACAATTAAGATAGAAAATTAAAGTTAAATATAATTTTCCTATTTTGTTACCATTTTTTATTGTGATTTCCAATACATTGGATCCTGAAGGAGAACCAAGAGCAGATTCCGGAGTTTGTGGCGACGGATGATGCCTCTATCCTGCCGTCCCGGATTTCGGATGATATCGATGTTCGCTGCTTGAGTACTGCACTGAGTTACGCAACGAAGTCAACAGTTTGCGAAGTAGTGCTCCAACTCAATCGGTGGCATCAAATTTCAAGAGCGATGACCGACCCGCCGCTACAAGCGCCGAGTCTGTCAGTATGCGTATTGCTGACACTGTAAAAGGTGCCGCACCCGCCGCTCCACCGCCCGCGCGCCCCCCGCCGGTGCGGCCGCCTCAAGTTTCGAAGTTGCGTCAGCGTGCTTATGCTGACGTCGCCGGTCAGTCTGTCGCAGCTAACCGGGCCTCAGTACGGGTTCCTGATAAGGAAAAGTCCTCCCGCACCAATGTGGATAAGGAGGGGTTCACACTGGTGGAAAGGAATAACAAGGCGCGTAGGGTGCCCCGCAAGACTCTGAGTGGCACTGCCGAGCCGGTTGGTTCTGGTCTTCGGATTGCGACACCGAGTAAGGCGCTCTATGTGTCGCGCTTGCATCACTCCGCCGTGGCTGACGATGTGGTGGAGTACGTCCGCCGGAAGACTGGCTTCTCGCTGAGGGTGCACCAGCTGCAGTCCCGCCACTACGTGCACTTCAGCTCGTTTGTGGTGCGCGTGCCGCGGCCGCTGCAGGGCACCATCGCGAGTGCAGACTTCTGGCCGAAGGGTGTTGTGTTTCGGCAGTTCCGGGGCAATCTGCCGAATCCTGCACCAGATCAGACGATGCAACGGAGCTACACTGTTACGTCGCCTAAATCAAATTAGATTTAAGTTTTTCTTTTTGTAATGTAATTTTGTAGTTCACAGTGCCTTGGTTTATTTACTGTTATGCTGTGTAACTACTTTAACTAACTAAATAAATAAATAAATCAGATTATGTATAATTAAAAAAGTATAAGCATAACAGAACCTTAATTACCGAACATAACCATAACATTGATATAAAATTACTAAAATAATTGGTAACAAAATAGGAAAATTATACTTGACTTTAACTTTTCTGTCTTAATTGTGTACAAACTTTTTGAGAAATGCTCCAAAGTATTACTACTTTTTGTCTATTCACTAAATAAAACGATGTGCTTTTTTCATGTAAATGAAAAATCTTCAAGCTTTCTCGACTCTACTAGCATAAATCGATTGCTCACTGTTGATAGCGTTTTGGTTTTCCGATTGATTGCATAGATGAATAAGCGCATTTCATGAATATTGCTATTTGGTGAATATGCAAGTTTACAGTTGACTGCAATTCCACTGCAACTCGTTATTACCAACTATAACTTTGTTTGCATAGCTATTATATTGATAGACAGATCGCTCTCCGTTAAGTCATTCTAATACCCAATAGTAATCAAAACAGTCAATCTTACTGATTATATTTACTGGCATTATACTAATAATATGTATATTATCAGTAAATATAGGTCGAATAACAAGTATCGGTATATCCACAATATTTGGCCATATCACGGCTGACAGCGTTTTGTTTTGCCGATTGATTGAATAGATAAATATGCGCATTTAATGAATTATCATTTGGTGAATATGCACGTTTACTGTATGCTGTGTGGATATAACTCGGATGAATGCTGTCAGCTATTGCATATTAACTAGGAACTTAGAAATACATCAGATATTATAATATAATATCTGATGTATTATGGTGACGATACTTGAATTACTTGATGGATATTATCCATCAAGTAATTCAAGAAGGTATCGTCACCATTTGGGATAAACATTAACAAAATGTCTTATTGACATTAGAATCAAACTTAAGAAAGAGCAAATGAACCGAACTTAAAGCCAGTAAAATGCGGTTACAGTTAAAATTTAAAGCGGTTTAACAATTCTGAAGACACTGATCATAAATCATTATGGGCAGACTGTGGAAACTACTATTTGCGGATCCATTTAAAAAGTTTCCGTTTTGTATCATACCTTATTAAGATTAGATTATGAATGATTTGAAAATAAAAAATAAATAAAATTGGCCAAGGGTTCCGTACCTATATATATATAATCTACAACAAGTTTGTTGTATGGGGGCCCCCCTTAAATATTTATTTTATTTTATTTTTAGTATTTGTTGTTATAGTGGAAATAGAAATACATCATCCTGTGAAAGTTTCAACTGTCTAGCTATCACCGTTCTTGAGATACAGCCTGGTGACAGATGGACGGACGGACGGACGGACGGACGGACGGACGGACGGACGGACGGACGGATGGACGGATGGACGGACGGACAGCGAAGTCTCAGTAATAGGGTCCCGTTTTTACCCTTTGGGTACGGAACCCTAAAAAACGACATACTTATATGCAGTCAATGTGCATGTGAATATTAATTGTATTCGTCCATCGTAGTACATGCTTATCTATTGATAGTTAGGTATATACCACACTTAATGTTTGAAGTTTTCATTTGTCTTAAAACTATATTGGAAATACTTGTCCGTATGATATGAATTCGAACAATAAATACTTAAAAACCGATCAAGTGCGAGTCAGACTTGCGCACGATACAACGCAATTGATCTTGGGGCGTTTTGCTAACGATGCCAAACTTTAGGCTGCCTGTCCACTAAAGCAGCGCTTTGTAAAATCGACCAATCACATTCGGGTAAGGACCAAATTCTTTGCAAATACTGTCATACATTAATGTCCACCTCATCTCAAACTAAAAATAGAACATTTATCGTTAATTTGTAGAGTAGAAAAACACGCCAAATAACAGTTCCTATTAACCCAATCATCAATAAACGAATTGATTTTCAGAATAGTTAATAAAAAAATTATTCAGAAATATACTTTTTTATCTTTATTATATTTCCCATACAAAATGAATATGTCCGTACTCTGCTTTCTCGAGAATATATTGATTTAGTTTTAAAGTACGAACGCCTTAACTTATACAGTTTATTTGTATGTATAGTCTTAGGTTTTGTTAAGACGCAGGTATAGTTTAATATTCGATATCCTTCATCATTTTAAATTTTGCGGCTATTTTATGCATGTCCCAAATATTCTTCCATTGTGCAACCTCCAGTTGTGCGACGACATTACACGGAACTTACAACGCTATTCCAGTAGATTCTTCAATTATTTTAATGGAACACTGACTCCGAACTTGCAAGCTTGACTTCGATAGTGCTGCCATGTTGTTATTTCTGGTTAGGTCGTGAAGTATTTTGCCTCCATTGTGCGACAAGGGACACAACCATTGTGCTACGTGTCACAACGGAAATTCGTCGAAGCAAAGACAACGTTACCAATTGTGTTTACAAGCTTTTATTTCCCTGTCCCGATGTTTATTTATTATTCATCTTCAAACCTTGTACATTGTACATTTACAATTTTATACTACTTTTTATGCTACTTTTTTTCCGGTGTGACACATTCCATTGTGATTTCCGTTGTCCAACGATGCAAAGAATTTGGTCCTTACCCATTCCTCGAATTTAAATGCACTTCTTTTGGGCTTCACAAAGACACCACCCTGATTGGTTATTGTTTCCCGCTCCGCTTAAGTGGAAAGGCAACCTTAATCTAAAATGGTAGGGTGGCAAAACACGCATTTACCAGCAGTACTCCTGACTGACCTTATGACAACGCGAAGTCTCCGCATGTGGAATGAGCTCCCTGCTGAGGTTTTTCCTGGGGCTACAGCATGCGGTTCTTCAATGGGTTCTTAAAGGGTCGGCAGTAGTAGGGATTCGCCGATACTACGATACGGGGCGGACGGGCCTGATGGGCGGCATCCAGGGCGGATTTGGCGGACCACGAAACCTAAAAAAAAAAAAAAAAAAAAAAAAAAAAAAAAAAAAAAAAAAAAAAAAAAAAAACAAATAGCCCCCTACTTGGAGCGTTTGGAATAGGTCCCCGGACGCTCAGACAGCTCTGTCAGGACTTACAGAACGCCCTACGCTAACAATGCAACACCTTCCCCGACCCATCGACCCTTTTCTATTGTCTACCCGAGCTCGGGTTTTATTGCCCTCTCGGACGCCGAGCTCACTTTTATTACGGTCTACTATTGTTTCCCTCTTTTATATTTCTCTTTGGCTTCAACTGCCTACAACTTCCTTTCCAAACGGTATACATCTTTTAAGAACATTCTTTAGGTAAAGCTGGACAAATACCTAAACATCTCATACCTAAACTATCAGACTAGGTCCGCCACCTTGGTTCTTATTGGAATCGCTGTTTCAACCCAGCCTGTCTCACATCGTCTCTTTACTCCAAGGTTTCTTACTACGTGATGTGTGCTACGGTGTACGTATCACTAATCTAAGCTAACCTATGCTAGATCACAATTCTAACCTAACCTAACCTAAGCTACAGGACTACGCCCAGCTAACGCAGGATACGTTAACTGACTACTTAACTTCAGGTAGCCTTACTTCAAAGTATGTATTTTGTTACTCACTACATATGCTGCATTTCGAACGTTGTTCTATTTATATATTTTATCTTGTTCAACTTAACATTACTTCTAACTTATCACCTAACTTCGAAAACTTAATTTTGAAGAACTGCTTTATTTACTTACCTACTTAAAACTAGCTACGAGCACAGTACAGTTGTTTTGGTCTTAAGAACGCTGTTCTAACCTAACCTAACCTTGCATAAATTTGAGTACGTACTCAATGTTACTTTCATCTCTTTTTTGTAATAACCGACTTCAAAAAGGAGGAAGTTCTATGTAAAAATATTGCCTGTAGCATAAGGATAATACGAATCTAATCTTACAATAGTAATGCGGTATTTTATACAGTAATAACTGCTTCAAAACTATACTAACTTATTTAAGCTGTAAGTTAAAAATACGAGTTCTAGTTTTGCATATTTATTTATTTCGTCAAATATTATGTTCTTGAATAGATGCTTAAGAAAATACCTGAATAAACTTTGTAACTTGTACTAACGTGTATTTGTAGTAGGCTGAACTAAACTCGTTGATTTTTTAATTTGTTTGTTGGGTCCATATTGTTTGTAAAGATTTATGACAGGTTTCTTCTCCGAATCATCAAAAGATTCGAAAGTCTATTATAAATTTTATTACTGTTTGTTGGTGGCTGTTGGGCGCGGTACAAACTAGTCGAAACGTGATTTTAACGGTAATCTATTGTCACATCTTTATAAAAGCCGATGGACAGTGACGATCTATAAGTATTCAGAACCGAGTCGTGCTTGTTACCAGAGCTCTCTCAGTGTACAGTGACATAGTGTTGAATCGTGCTACAGTGCTTATAAAAAATGGCAAATGTAAGTATGTACTATTTTTTATAAAATATGTATGTAGTATTTTTATGTACTATTTGTTTAACAGTGTTTTTTTTTTCTGTAACTTGTGTTCATCGTGTTACTTGTTAAGTGTGTTAATCGGATGTATAACTTATTGTTGAATATTGTTACAGTTCACGGAAAACACTTTCAAGAATTTTTATTACCCTGAACCTGAACATGATGATTCAGGGAGTGATGAAGAAGGCACACTCGGTTTTAAAGTGAAACAAGCCATAGCGAAGAAACGTCCTGCAAATAGTATCGAGAGTTTCTTTGAAAAACCGCAGAAAAAAGTGAAACCAGTGAAGAGATCTTCCAGTGTGTCGCAAAGTTCCCATACCGGTGTTGCTTACCTATCTTCGGGTAAAGACGATGCTGCGTATGCATCACACCTTATTAAGATAGAAATATACGATCTTGAAAAAGTTAGGAACATCGCACCAGAAGAGCACTGGAAGCACGCCGATGTGAGATTAAAATCTTACATCTCAACTGAGCAAGATCCACAGCTTGAGACTGTCCGTGATGTGATATACAACATAACGAAAGACATAGCTTCAAAGGACACTTGCGTGAAATATTTTATAAACAATACGAAAAAGTAAACTAAGTGTTTGTGTAGTTTTAATACTAGGTTAAAACTGTATTTATTATATAAGACATAAGATAATATTTTATAACATACCCTTGTGTACTACTAGTATTATATATTTCTTACTGCTTAAACAACAACTTTTTGTTATTCAAAATTGTTAAGACTCGTTTTATAACCACATGTTGTAATTTGTTTTGTAGCCTAATCATATTGATCTATTTCCCTTTGCAAATGTATAAAAGTCTCCACCCTTTAATATAAAATCACTAAGCTACGTTTGTTATTTTAAGGAAAAAATTTGTTGTAATGTAATCACTATTTTCTTAGACACATCTCACGATGGACTGTTTAAGCTGTGATGTTTACGATTCCGAGCTCGTCAGGCTATGCGAAGAAATTGAAAGTGATCAAGAAATGTATGAGATCGGGGAATTACTAAGCCAGCTGCATAGTCAAGGGTGAGTACTCTTGTTCCAACCTGTTATATTGTTTATTGATATTGTACTTGTATATTTAGACATGCAATTTAAACAGTTTATTCTTGTTCAAACTTGTACAAAACCATTGACCAGTGTCATTGAGTTGTTGCCTTTTTATGGCTCAGTTTCATTGTTCTCTGTTGGGTGGGGATCCTGGAAGGTTCTTTATAAGCGACGTCTCTGGTGTAGAAATCATTCATTATTCCAGTTACTGTGTTTGTGCTAGTACTGTGTCTGTGTATTGTACAAAATACTGTTTTAAAAATGGTGCTTGGATACTTTCATATGGGAACTAGTTTAACCCACGACAAAATTGCAGTTTTAAGCAAAGGATTCATTTTAAAAGTATTTCATAGAAACATAAGATTGTGGTATATTGACAATCAATTACCTCAGGCGCTTTTGGAAGATGAAGATATTATACCCTATTACACACCATGTGATGGGCATATCAATAAGTCGATGCATAACTTGTCATCAGATGTCATTGATGGTGTTTTAACAATGCAGGCATATTGCCAGCAATGTCGAAAAAACTTAAGTTAGTATAATGATAATAATTTAATCATTGTTTTGAAGTTTTAAATCTTGTATTAAATACTAACGTTTCACTTTTTCTATTACAGATCTAACCAAGTAGGACGGGGGAGAAAAAGGACAGCTACAAGTACGGGTGCAGAAGTACCAGTGAAGAGAAACTACCCTTCCAACAGTCGTGATATGTCTACATCCTCAAGCGAAGAACCATTATCCGATGTCAATGTAAGTACAAAAAATAATTCTGAAATTGAATGTTCGGTGTGTAAAAAGTTCGTGTCAAAAAGATATTTTGGTAACCATTTAAATAGTAATATTCACAAAAATAATGTGTTGAGATCCGATAGTGAATATGTTAATGTCCAATTAATTGAAAATGCATTCAAAAACAGAGTCGCTACTTACAGAATATTATTTAATGAAATGGATCACCAACCTCTTGATCCCGAAACTATTTTACAAAAACACAAGGATAAGATCTTTACATTATTAGATCGTTCACTTAACAAACATCACGCTTTAAAAGTAAATTTTATTCTTAATGCAAATTTTACACAAGATACCAAACAATTAAATAATACATTTGATTTCCAATTAAGTAATAGTATTGTTGATATCAGCACTGATAAAGCTGCTGTTTTTACGTCCCTAGTAAATGAAATTGTGATAAGGTTGTCAAACTTTGAAAGAAAAGATAGTGGGTGGAGTTTAGTAACATTTAATCATATCGATCTCAATATTAACAAATATAATCCATTACGCGGCTCTTCTTTTATCGAATTACCTCGTGATATAAAAAATAAAAAAGCGGTTATTAATGTAAAAAACAATGACCATGAGTGTTTTCGATGGGCTGTATTGTCTGGTTTATACGAACCCAAAAGTCATTCAAATATGGTCAGTTCATACATATTACATAAGAATAAATTGAACTTTGAAAATTTAACTTTTCCATTTAAATTGGGAGATATCCATAAATTTGAAAAAAATAATGATATTAGCATTAATGTATTTGGTCTCGAGTACAACTCTCAAAACAAGAAACACGATGTTATAGGCCCACTACATTTAACTAAATTAAAAAAGTCTAATCACTTAAACTTGTTGTACATAACTAAAGATAACCAAGGACATTATTGTTTTATCAAAAATTTATCGAGGTTAGTGTCTAAGCAATTGTCAAATGCACAACATGCTGTTCATATTTGCGATGGTTGCTTAATTAAATTTACATCACACGAGAGACTAAACCAACATCAAAAAAACGACTGCTTCCACGTATGCACAAACTTACCATCCGAAAAAGAAGACACAAGAAATTGGTTTAACGAATATGTTCCATCGAATCAAGTTACTTTTAATAATTATGAACGACAATTAAGAGTACCTTTTGTTGTATACGCTGATTTTGAGGCATTTTTAAATCCAATTCAATCCTGTTCTAACAACCCCAGTACATCTTCTACTACCAATATTCAAAAACATGAAGTTTATAGCTTCGGTTACTATATTAAGTGTTCTTATAATGACAAGTTATCTGTGTACAGAACATATACAGGTGAAGACTGTGCAAAAACATTTATGAAAGTCATAAAAGAAGATTTAGAAACTATTTGTAAAAGTAATGCGTTTGCTAAAACTTCTTTCCCTCTAACAGATGCTAATAAGGTAGACATTATGCAAAGCCATGCTTGTTATATTTGTGATAGAAATTTGAATGATGACTCAACCGTTTCTTATAATTATCATACTGGACTTTACGAAGGCGTTGCACATAAATTTTGTTCTGAAAAATACAAACCACCCAATTTTGTACCTGTATTTTTCCATAATTTGAGCAATTACGATAGTCATTTTATTGTACATGGACTTGGTCTTGAAGATGGTGACATAGAACTAATCCCACAAAATAAAGAAAAGTATATTTCGTTTTCTAAGTCTTTACAAGTGAATAATCGTGTTGTAAAATTGAGATTTGTCGATTCTCTTAAATTTATGTCGAGTAGCTTGGATAAATTAGCTAAAAACTTGACTACTGACCAATTTTACGAATTGAAATTGAACTTTCCTCGTGAAGAAGACTTTAAACGTCTAATACGGAAGGGTGTCTATCCATATGAGTACATGACTTCGTATGATTCACTGAAATTAACTTCGCTTCCTACACAGGATCAATTCTATAGTTCTCTTACTGACAGTCACATTTCCGAAAACGATTTCCTACATGCTCAAGATATTTGGTCTCATTTCCAATGCAAAAATATGGGGGATTATTCCAATCTTTATCTGAAAACAGATGTTTTATTACTAACTGACATATTTGAAAATTTTAGAAATGTGTGTCTTAAGACATATGGTTTAGATCCCGCCCATTATTATACCGCGCCTGGAATTTCCTTTGATTCGATGTTGAGGACTACCAAAATAAGTTTAGAACTTTTAACAGATGTCGACAAAATAGCTTTTATAGCGAAAAACATTCGAGGAGGGATTTCCCAATGTAGCAACAGACATGCAAAAGCAAATAATACATTTATGGAAGACTATGATCCAAATATTCCTTCATCTTTTCTCATGTACTTAGACGCAAATAATCTCTATGGGTGGGCTATGTCACAATGTCTTCCGTCTGGCAAATTTGAATGGGTAAATAAAGATACCGATTTCAATGTTTCAGACGATGCTGAATATGGGTTTATATTAGAAGTTGATCTAGAGTACCCCAAGGAATTACATGACTCTCATTCAGATTTGCCGTTCTGTCCAGAAAATGTATGTCTAGGTGATTCTAAAGAAAAAAAATTGATTCCCAATTTAAACAATAAATATAATTATGTATTACATTACAGAAATCTTAAACAATGTTTAAAAAATGGGTTGCGTTTAGTGAAAATCCATCGTGTGTTGAAGTTCAAACAATCTACTTGGTTAAAAAGTTACATAGATTTGAATACCCGAATGCGTTCGCTGGCGACATCTGATTTTGAAAAAGATTTCTTTAAACTTATGAATAATTCTGTTTTTGGTAAAACAATGGAAAATGTCACGAAACGTGTGAATGTTAAATTATTAAGTCACTGGGAAAATCGCGGAAAATCCCAAGGGGTACAGTCCTTAATATCTAAACCTGAATTTCATAGTTTATCAATATTTTCTGAGAATTTAGCTGCTGTGCAATTGAAAAAAACAAAAATCTTTTATAACAAACCAATTTACCTTGGATTCTGCATTTTAGATCTATCGAAAACTTTAATGTACGAATTCCACTACAATTATATGAAATACAAATATACGGAAAATCTCAAGCTCCTTTACACGGATACTGATAGCTTAATATATGAAATAAACACTGCTAACTTTTATGAGGACATTAAATCTGACCTGAACTTGTATTATGATACATCTGATTACCCACCCAACAATGCATATGGTTTACCATTACTAAATAAAAAGAGGTTAGGTTTTTTTAAAGACGAAAATAATGGCAAAATTTTGAAAGAGTTTGTTGGTCTTAGATCAAAAATGTATGCCTTAGATGTTCAAAATAGTGGTATTATATCCAAAGCTAAAGGAATAAACAAGTGTGTTACCAAGAAATTAACCCTTAACGACTATAAAAGTTGTTTATTTGATAGAAATATACAACATGCTCAAATGTTACGATTCCGATCAATAAAGCATGTTTTATTTACGCAAAATGTCAATAAAATATCATTATCTTACAACGACACAAAACGATATTTATTGAAAAACACTTCGGATACTCTTGCGTGGGGTCATTATAAAATACCTCATAATTCTTAAAAAAAAAATACACGGAACATTCAATTTTCATATTTATTTTTTGTACATAATATTGTATTTTAGGATGTTTTTTTTTTTTTTTATTTTTTAAGTTTTGGCAATAAAATGATTGGCAAAAAATATGTTTTTGTAAATTTTTATGTGATTTATCTAGAATAATATAAATATTAAAAAATAATTAGCAAAATTTTTGTTTTTTTTTTTTTTTATTTGTTACCCCATTTTTTTTACCAAATTTATTTAAAAAGCTATGGTCTAGAAATTTTCTCATTTGAAGTCAATCCGTTAACATATGAACACACATATTTAAAAATTTATAATGATTCATTTTAACCACCCTTTCACTACAATAGTAGCGGGTCCAAGTGGGTGTGGTAAAACTCAGTTTGTTACCAATTTTTTAAACAATGCAAAAGAAGTATGTAATGTTGAATTTGATGAAATTATTTGGTGTTATGATGAAATGCAACCTTTGTACAATCTGGAAAATGTAAATTATAGCCAAGGAATACCAGATTTTTCTTTATTTGATGGAAAAAAGCCCAAGCTTCTCATAATTGATGACTTGATGAGAGAATCGGATGGACGAATCGTTGATATTTTTACAAAAGGAAGTCACCATAGAAACTTAAGTGTTTTTTATATTACTCAAAACATATTTCATCAAGGCAAAGGACAACGTGATATTTCATTGAATACCAGCTATATTGTATACTTCAAAAACCCGAGGGATAAAACACAAATTCGCTACTTGTCACGACAAGTTTATCCGGAGAACCCAAAATTTGTAGATGAAGCCTACAAAGATGCCACTAAAGATGCTCATGGTTACCTTATGATTGATCTGAAGCAAAATACCGATGACATATGTCGTTTTAAAACTAAAATATTTCCTTTTGATGGGCATTGTACCGTATATGTTCCCAAGAAAGGGTTTAAATACGACAAGAATCAACACGTTTTAATCAGTTCCAAATAATGCATCCAAGAGTACACACATATAAACATTTACTTGAAGCACTGCAGTTACTTAAACCAAAGTATCGCACAGCGTTGCTAAAATCTTGTGAAGATGAAGAAATTAATATTATTTGTGAGTGTATTTATAACGTTTTAAAAGGAAAAATACCACTGGAATCAAAAGATAAATCAAAACTTAACAAATATAAAGACACATTACGAAAACTAGTTTCGAAAGGGAAACACAAATTGAGGAAAACTGTTATTATTCAAAAAGGAGGTGCATTTCTACCTATTATATTAGGTGCAGTTTTAAGTGCCTTAGTAAGCTCCGTAACATAAAATAAAATGGAAAACACAAAAAAAATGTTGTTAGTTGAACCAGACTTTATTGAAAGACTCAAACGAAATGATAGCCAACCCGAAAATGTATCATCTCGCCTAGACGGAGAGATGCAAAAAATCCTGAAGAGTAAAATTAATGATCGTGAAAAGTGGGCATTATATTCTCAAGCACTACAACGATTTTTGCACTTTATTGAATCAGATCGAAAACCATTTAAAATACCAATAGTGATGGAGGGGTTTGATCAACTCAACGATGAAAGTAAGGATTTAAACTTAAAAGTAAACAAAAAGGAGGAGGATGAAAATTATGAATCAGTTGCAAATAAAACACTACCAGATGGTGATGTTTCTGCAGTTACTGCAGCTACACCGTCTGGTACAAAAAATCCAGAAACTGTACTATTCAGTCCATCTCGTATTATAGATAATTTACCAAAATCATATGAGAAAAAAACCAGAACATTATTGACTTGTATTGTGTCAAGCAGACCAAAAATATGGTGGAAAACAAATGGTGAAGTTGTAATAAACAATCGAACTATTCCAAACAGCAATATTCTCGATCTGGTAAGCGATACGGTTAGATCTCTTAAACGCCCTAAGCCAACAGGATGGGAAGAGTTTGCTTTATTTTTAAGAGATATAAAAGTTCCTACGTCTTGTATAGGTAATCCTACTAATCTAGAATTTATAAATAAACCTCAATCGAGTGAACCTCACGCATCATCTGCTCCATGAAGTGCTCGATCGTCATCGTCATTTAAAGACACAAGCGCCAGTACACCTCTTTCAAGTGTACTGCTCAAGGCAAACAAAAAGAAACTAGATTGGGAAAGATGGAGCCCTTATTAGACATTCATGCAATATACTACGATGTATCTAATCCAGCAGGCTACAGTAGTTTAAATAAATTAAGTAAACAAATGAAAGGACGAATGAACAAAGACGAAGTAAAGAACTGGTTACAATCTCAAGAAACGTACACACTGCATAAACCGGTTCAAAGGCGATTCACAAGAAATAAATACGTCTTATCTAACTTTAATGAACTCTGGCAAGCTGATCTGAGTGATATGGGTACTTACAGTCAATATAATGATGGATACAAATATATTCTGTGTGTTATTGATGTGTTCAGTAAATATGCTTTTGCGAGAGCTATGAAAAAGAAAGATGCCACAACCGTTATAAATTGTTTTGAAAGCATATTTACTGAAGCCAATTCTACTCCTCGTCACATCCAATCTGATAAAGGCACCGAATTTGTTTCAAAGGCAGCAAGGGATTACTTTAGGAGCAAAAACATTAACTACTATACTACTAACAATCCTGACATTAAAGCAAGTATAGTAGAAAGGTTTCAAAGAACTCTTAAAATGAAAATGTGGCGTTACTTTACTCATAAGAATACATACAAATATATAGATATTTTGCAAGAACTTCTTTATTCTTATAATCACAGTTATCATTCTAGTATTAAAATGCGCCCTATCGATGTAAATTTTGATAATATCATGACTGTTTGGTGTAATTTGTATAACAGAAAAAAGGATAGACAACTTACTTTGGAAATCACAAAACTAAATGTTGGTGATCATGTTAGAATTACTAAATATAAACATATATTTCAAAAGGGTTACGAAACTAATTGGAGTGACGAAATATTTAGAATTGATTCAATAATAAACCGCTTTCCACGAGTTGTGTATACGTTAAGAGATTTAGAAGGTGAGCCTATCGTTGGTACATTTTATTCTAAGGAATTACAAAAAGTGACTTATCTCCCCTCCATTGATTATAAAATTGATAAAATAATACGCTCACGTGGGGTTGGTGCCAGAAAAGAAGTACTAGTGAAGTGGCGAGGTTATCCTAACAAATTTAATTCTTGGATACTCGCTTCAAGCTTAAAAAAAATATGAGTGAAAACAGCTTTTATATTACATTGTTAAGTAACAGTTCCTCGGACTACTATACCGATAATACGACTGCACACTTCTTAACCAAATTACCCAGGAGTATAAAGTTGGAAGGAGAATGGGTAGTTGGCTTAGTAGAATTTCAATACCCTTGTTCAATGTACAATGTTCAAGATCATGAAAATATGATTTATTTAAAAAAGAAAGTAGTGTCACCCACTGACAAGATAGCCAAAATTGTAGATATAAAAACTCATATACCAGCAACTACATATGACAACGTTGACCATTTTATTCAAGCTTTTAATGACAACCCACAACTGAAAAATAATGTAAAGTTTAGATATGATAATCTAACCAAAATGGTTGGGGTAGCAACAATTAATAACGATATAACTTCTCTTATAACAACCCCAATACTAAGTCTACAGTTAGGTTTTAAACCGAAAACAAATTTACGGCAAGTTTCATTTGGTAAAAATCCTGTTAATTTGTATTTGGGCTTACCATCACAATTATTTGTTTATACAGACATCATACAACCACAGGTAGTTGGTGATGTTATAACTACGTTGCTTAGAATAATACCATTAGATCCAACAGAATTCCATTATGGAGCATATAAAACACACATTTTCTCACCCGCTCATTATGTACCTGTTTTACGTAGAGAATTTGATACTATGGAAATAGATATAAGAACAACTACCGGTGCAAGAGTGCCATTTCAATTCGGAATTTCCTGTGTGAAACTACACTTTCAACGGCTAAGATGAATTATAAAAGATCATCTCACTCTTGTCCCTACGATCATTATTATACCCATCAAGCTGGTTCTGGTATAGGAATTGTCTATAAAGGTGTTCCGTTTCAGCGAGGGCATGGGATTGGAAGTTTTTTGGGGGGACTGTTTAGGTCAGTAATTCCTTTGTTGTCTAGTGGTTTTAAAACTGTTGGAAAAGAAGCGTTAGATGCGGGGGTTGGTTTGTTATCTGATATGGTAAATTCACGCCCTATAGATAGTTCAGTTAGGTCTCGATTTAAAGAAGCTAGTGCTAACTTAAAAAGAAAAGCTGATGAAAAGATCGATTCTCTGATGTCGGGATCTGGGTATAAAATGTCAACTAAGAGACGGGAACCTCTCATTACCTTGAAAGCATCGCGCCGAAGAGGAGCTAAGAGAAATAAATATAGTGACGATATATTTTCAAAGTAAATCATGTCATTCCTACACAATCATTCGTGTGAATGTGCAAAATCTGAGTTAGATATATTTGCCCTGCCTTCGACACAGACAAGTATTGAGAGTGGACAGTGGGTTCATTATAAACCAATCTCATCTTTAAGTGATGATGGTCCTATTGAGTTTCAAGTCCCCGGTTCAGGTGATGACTACATTGACTTATCACATACATTATTACATATAAACGCCAAAATATTAAACCAGGATGGTACAAAGTTAAAGCCTGATACTCAAGTTGCCCCCGTTAATAATTGGTTGCACTCCCTTTTTAATCAACTTGACGTATATTTAAATCAAAAACTAATCTCGCCACCAAACAACACATATGCTTACCGTGCTTACATGGAAAATCTACTTAACTATGGACCAGCCGCTAAAAAAACTCACCTTACTTGTGGGTTATGGTATGAAGATACAGCACATTATATGGACACCGTTGACGCAAATAACAAAGGATTTCACAAAAGGATGGAATTTGTTACAGATAGTAAACAAGTTGAAATGATTGGACATTTACATGGTGATATGTTTAACCAAGAGAAGTTTCTAGTGAATGGTGTAGAAATGCGTGTTAAGTTAGTGCGATCAAAAGAATCGTTTAATCTTATTTGTCACCAAGATAAGAAATTTAAGGTACAAATAATGGACGCTAGTCTCATAATAAGAAGAGCTAGAATCAGTCCAAGTGTTTTGTTAGCTCATCAGAAAGTGCTAGCATCAACAACTGCAAAATACCCTATCACAAGAGCAGAAGTAAAGGTACTTACAATACCGTCAGGAATACAGGGTAAAACTTTAGATAACATATTTCTTGGACAAGTACCTAAAAGATGTATAATTGGTTTTGTATCAAATTCATCGTTTAATGGTAATTTTGCATTGAACCCTTTCAATTTTCAAAATTATAATATGAACTCTTTTAGTTTATTTGTAGATGGTCATGAAATTCCTTCTAGAACATTACAACCATCATTTAGTTCTGGTTTAATAGCATCAACATATCATACTCTATTTTCTGGGACTGGTATTCACTTCCACAATGAAGGTAATGCAATAAGCAGAACCGATTACGGGGAAGGTTACTGTTTGTTATGTTTCGATTTGACGCCTGACCTGTCAGCCAGTTCTACCTCACACTGGAACCTTGTAAGACACGGAAGTGTTCGGATAGAAGTTCGTTTTGATAATGCCTTGAGCACTACTATTAACTGTATTGTGTACGCTGAATTTGATAATGTTATTGAAATAAACAAAAATCGTGATGTATCTGTAGATTACAACAGTTAAAATAAATATAAATACAGTGAAATTAACAATTAATCTCATTTCTTCTTAATCTGTGTTTGTAACATCATCGATGAATGTATACATATTTTATTTATTATGGATACTAATGAAATTCAATATTGTATGAAAAAAATTAACCCTAGATTTAAATCAAATGTTTTTGCTGCTAACCGAATCCCTATTTGGGTTGCTCGTCCAGTTTTTATTGTAAGCAATTTGGACCCTGATTCGAAACCAGGTTCCCATTGGGTTGCAATGCATATTGATGCTAAAGGTGTAGGGGAATACTTTGACTCATTTGGTCGGAAACCTACTGGTTATCATAAGTTATTTTTGAATAGAAATGCAAAACGGTGGTTTTATAACCAAAGACCACTTCAAAATCATTTTACTTCAGTTTGTGGCGAATATTGTTTAGTTTATTTATATTTTAAGTATCAAGGAAAAACTATGAGCGATTTATTGAGTTTGTTTTCTGAGAATTCTCTTTGTAACGATTTAATTTTAAGAAATATGTTTAAGTCAATTTTTGTGAAATAAAACAATATATATATACTAAACTGATTTTTTTTATTTATAAATAATACCTTAATTATACCTTATTTACCTAAAAATAGTGATTACATTACAACAAATTTTTTCCTTAAAATAACAAACGTAGCTTAGTGATTTTATATTAAAGGGTGGAGAGTTTTATACATTTGCAAAGAGAAATAGATCAATATGATTAGGCTACAAAACAAATTACAACATGTGGTTATAAAACGAGTCTTAACAATTTTGAATAACAAAAAGTTGTTGTTTAAGCAGTAAGAAATATATAATACTAGTAGTACACAAGGGTATGTTATAAAATATTATCTAATGTCTTATATAATAAATACAGTTTTAACCTAGTATTAAAACTACACAAACACTTAGTTTACTTTTTCGTATTGTTTATAAAATATTTCACGCACGTGTCCTTCGAAGCTATGTCTTTCGTCATGTTGTATATAACATCACGGACAGTCTCAAGCTGTGGATCTTGCTCAGTTGAGATGTAAGATTTTAATCTCACATCGACGTGCTTCCAGTGCTCTTCTGGTGCAATGTTCCTAACTTTTTCAAGATCGTATATTTCTATTTTAATAAGGTGTGATGCATACGCAGCATCGTCTTTACCCGAAGATAGGTAAGCAACACCGGTATGGGAACTTTGCGACACACTGGAAGATCTCTTCACTGGTTTCACTTTTTTCTGCGGTTTTTCAAAGAAACTCTCGATACTATTTGCAGGACGTTTCTTCGCTATGGCTTGTTTCACTTTAAAACCGAGTGTGCCTTCTTCATCACTCCCTGAATCATCATGTTCATGTTCAGGGTAATAAAAATTCTTGAAAGTGTTTTCCGTGAACTGTAACAATATTCAACAATAAGTTATACATCCGATTAACACACTTAACAAGTAACACGATGAACACAAGTTACAGAAAAAAAAACACTGTTAAACAAATAGTACATAAAAATACTACATACATATTTTATAAAAAATAGTACATACTTACATTTGCCATTTTTTATAAGCACTGTAGCACGATTCAACACTATGTCACTGTACACTGAGAGAGCTCTGGTAACAAGCACGACTCGGTTCTGAATACTTATAGATCGTCACTGTCCATCGGCTTTTATAAGGATGTGACAATAGATTACCGTTAAAATCACGTTTCGACTAGTTTGTACCGCGCCCAACAGCCACCAACAAACAGTAATAAAATTTATAATAGACTTTCGAATCTTTTGATGATTCGGAGAAGAAACCTGTCATAAATCTTTACAAACAATATGGACCCAACAAACAAATTAAAAAATCAACGAGTTTAGTTCAGCCTACTACAAATACACGTTAGTACAAGTTACAAAGTTTATTCAGGTATTTTCTTAAGCATCTATTCAAGAACATAATATTTGACGAAATAAATAAATATGCAAAACTAGAACTCGTATTTTTAACTTACAGCTTAAATAAGTTAGTATAGTTTTGAAGCAGTTATTACTGTATAAAATACCGCATTACTATTGTAAGATTAGATTCGTATTATCCTTATGCTACAGGCAATATTTTTACATAGAACTTCCTCCTTTTTGAAGTCGGTTATTACAAAAAAGAGATGAAAGTAACATTGAGTACGTACTCAAATTTATGCAAGGTTAGGTTAGGTTAGAACAGCGTTCTTAAGACCAAAACAACTGTACTGTGCTCGTAGCTAGTTTTAAGTAGGTAAGTAAATAAAGCAGTTCTTCAAAATTAAGTTTTCGAAGTTAGGTGATAGTTAAGTTAGAAGTAATGTTAAGTTGAACAAGATAAAATATATAAATAGAACAACGTTCGAAATGCAGCATATGTAGTGAGTAACAAAATACATACTTTGAAGTAAGGCTACCTGAAGTTAAGTAGTCAGGTAACGTATCCTGCGTTAGCTGGGCGTAGTCCTGTAGCTTAGGTTAGGTTAGGTTAGAATTGTGATCTAGCATAGGTTAGCTTAGATTAGTGATACGTACACCGTAGCACACATCACGTAGTAAGAAACCTTGGAGTAAAGAGACGATGTGAGACAGGCTGGGTTGAAACAGCGATTCCAATAAGAACCAAGGTGGCGGACCTAGTCTGATAGTTTAGGTATGAGATGTTTAGGTATTTGTCCAGCTTTACCTAAAGAATGTTCTTAAAAGATGTATACCGTTTGGAAAGGAAGTTGTAGGCAGTTGAAGCCAAAGAGAAATATAAAAGAGGGAAACAATAGTAGACCGTAATAAAAGTGAGCTCGGCGTCCGAGAGGGCAATAAAACCCGAGCTCGGGTAGACAATAGAAAAGGGTCGATGGGTCGGGGAAGGTGTTGCATTGTTAGCGTAGGGCGTTCTGTAAGTCCTGACAGAGCTGTCTGAGCGTCCTGGGACCTATTCCAAACGCTCCAAGTAGGGGGCTATTTGTTTTTTTTTTTTTTTTTTTTTTTTTTTTTTTTTTTTTTAGGTTTCGTGGTCCGCCAAATCCGCCCTGGATGCCGCCCATCAGGCCCGTCCGCCCCGTATCGTAGTATCGGCGAATCCCTACTACTGTCGGCAATGCCCGTGTAATGCTCCTGGCATCGCAAGCATAGGCGGCGGTAACTGCTTAACATCAGGCGAGCCGCATGCTTGTTTGCCACCATCATAGTATAAATAATCCTGTGGGTTTTTTTGTGGTAAATGTCAGTCAAGGAAATTAAAACACGTACCTTTTACACTCTTTTATGTCCAAATGACAATAAGTTGACTAGTTTCTGTTTCTCTTACTGTACTTCGATAGCTTTCACTCTGGATGCTTGCCAGGATTTTAATTAAGGCACCCCAACTAAAACAGTTCGGATTAGTAGTACCTACTATGGAATGCTCGCATTCTTGAACTTAGGCCAACAATCCGTTACATACTTGGTTGTGGGATAATGGTGTGTAAAGCGTGTCTCAGATGGGATTTACGTTGAACTTTTAAGATGTGTCTCAATTGTCTTGCTGGAACTTTCCACGGTTTAGACATCTATTTGCCAAGTTTCTGAGGGGAACCTTTATCAAAATCGGTTCGGTAGTTGACCAAGCGAGCGAAGCGTCTGTTTAGGTAAAAATGCTTTGGTATGTCCGGATGTTGGGGTGTCCAGATGTTAAGAATTCCGGGTGTTCTCTGGTTACATTTCTCGACTGATTTTTATGAAATTTTGTAAACAGATTCGATAATTATGTTGTTTTTGTGGTCAATTCAGTTTTACTACATTTTTCAAAATGGCTGATACCCATGGGGGTTATTTTTTTTTTTTAAATAACATAATTAATACATTTCGAAACAAGTTCGAAGGTCTATAGCGTATAAAGCCGAATTTAACTAATAAAAAGACAGACCAAATTACTTTTGCATTTATTGATAAAGCGAGCGAAGTATTTCCGTTTCAGCTGGGCCAACAAATATTTCGTATGACCGCATTCCGAATGTAAATGTTCAGACGTTTGTAAGGCCCGGCTTTTGTTTGAAAGAAGAATGAAATAATTGAACTTTATTCTGCAAGTAGGCCACAAGGGCACTTTTTCATGTCTGAGTCGATCGGCATTTCACAAGAGGAGGCCATTGTTGAGATGAAATGCCGAAAGAAACTCAACAGTCAGTATTTTTTTCATAAAGGATACATAACTATTACAGAAATATGAACTTAACCTAATTTGTACCTTAAGAATTTGCTTGGCTTATACGTAGTCCTATTAATTCATTTCACCATCAAATTATTTTATCGCTTTGTTTTTTTTTCAAATTGTTTAAAATTGCGGATCGGTTGCGAAGTGCGTAAAAAAACAAAAAACATTCGCGAGTTCTACAGCTTACATAGCCACTATAGTAAATTTTTACACTGGTAGAAGTCACTACACGTCGTTTTCACTAATGTGTAAGGATCTTTGTATTGTATACACTATGTTATAGGTTAGTTTAATATAGCGCTGCATCCATACAAAGTGCAGTCATGAGCAGGCGCACAAATCTCATAATTTAATCTCCTTTGTGCTCCAAGTCAAAGTCGAAGTAGGTTTATTAAATTTCAGCTGCGTGGTAGTGTGAAAAGTAAATGCATTCTAGAATAAGACGTAGCTTTGTAGAGATACCCAGAAAGTAGATAATGTAATTCATCTATATATTAGGGTGGGTCACGTTTGTATGGGAAAAAAAATACTTTTATTTCTTTAGGCATAGCAAAAAAATGTAACTCATAATAATATAAACTAAATACCAAAATTTCATTGATATTGATGTTGATCTTTTGCCTCCGGATCTATTTTTTAAGTTAGTATAGAAATGCCCATATTAAAAGGAGCGTTATGAAGTCTGATTTTATTATTTTAAATTTGGCCCAATATTTTAATGAATTTTTATTCTGAGTATAATAAGTAGGGCATCACAAACGAAATACAATAATAAAAAAATATATAAAAGGCCACTATTTTTTTAGGGCTCCATACATTAGGAACTTTTTTCTGGAGTAATCCGGAGGCAATAAAACGAAAATAAAAAAAATAATAAAAATATGTATCCATTAATGGCACTCAATGGCACCTTTTTTCAACTGTGCCCGTTAGAAATTAAAAAAAAATTGGGCTGAATTCGATTGATAATGACATTATAACTGTGACATATTCTTATCTGCGTGTCTAGCACAAATTAAAATGGAGTTTTGAATTCGTATAAAATGAGAGCTACCGTTTTTAGCTCACAAGTTAGCGCCACTGTCTTGTCATTCAAGACATATATCACAGGACAAGGACATAATTATATAGTTGCATAATAATAATTATAATGTCTGAAAAAAATGTCTAACATCTGAAACTCCGCGCTGCGCTTACATAGCGCGTATCAGTGGAGGTATATAAGGCTATTCCGCCCGCATGAGGCATTCGTGTTCGTTCCGCTTCGCTTTTCACCGCAAAGATCGACAAAGCGAAAAGTGAACGTGTAAGCGTGCGTGCGTGAGCAAACGAACACTCGACGAACGCGGTACCTTAAACAAACATAAACGTGCAAATGCTACACTACACTTTAAACATTGTTTCTATTCAGGCAAAAATAGTGGTTAATCGTTTCCAATAACATATTATGACCGACACCTTGTATTAGAGATGCGCAGAATGTGTCACTAAAGTGAAAAGAGTGTCTGAGTGATCGTTATCAACGTGCTGAATTGGTGGCAAAGTATGGTTGACAAAAAAATAAATACTCAAGTATTTTAAATATTATTATATTTCACGAATTATAACATTTATATACATATTTACTATCACTTCTGCAATTATGCTGAATAAACTACTAAAATTTGTTCAACAGATTTTGACGTCAGTCGTTCACTACAATTGGAAAAATCCATTTTAAATAACTAAATGACCATTCGACGTTGACAGAAGTCACGGGAATGTAATTTAAGCTATTAAAATATTGCACGTAACTTTTATTGAATTGAATTGAAAAACATATTTGGGTATAAACCCATATATGGTTAGTTACAATCAACTTAAAAAACTATATTAGTAACAACAATTCACAATAATTATAACATTCAGTCTGCCATAATAACGTGAATGCTATTCCATTTTTTCATAAAAGGACAGTCAGTCAGTTATTGACGCCCTCCGGCATATTTACCTCTTTTACTAAGACTCCACTTGAAATACTTGATTATTATTTATCATCAAGGAAGAAAGTAAGCTATTAGTGGCGGAAAGGAGGATCTTGCGGAAGATTCTGGGCCCGACCCGAAGAGAAGATGGAAGCTGGAGACTGAAAAAGAATAAAGAGATCGAAGATCTAGTGCGGGAGCCTAATATTATAGGAGAGACCGCAGGCTCGGGCACGTTGAGAGAATGGGAGAGGATCGCGCCGCAAAAACCGCTTATTTGGGACGACCGAGTGGTCGCAGACCCGTAGGACGGCCTAGATATCGCTGGAGTGATGAAGTCCAAAAAGATCTCAGGGACCTAGGCATCCTTAACTGGCGAGAGCTGGCTCAGGATCGTGGAGCGTGGCGTGATCTGGTGTCGGAGGCCAAGATCCACTTTGGGTCGTTGCGCTCAGTTAGTTAGTTAGTTAGTTGTTATTTATCATCAACTCGAGATACGACGTGCCTTTATTTAGATTAAAATAAACACTTTGCGTAATGTTATCGAATGTTCAGCTGCAGCCCGTCTAGCACAACTATGGTTCGTGACTCATGTCACACGACATAGCATTACCCGTCACTCTCACACGATACCGTACAGAAAGGGATAGGTAGCAAATCTCGCGCGAGAAAGTCGCGTGTCAAGTTGTGCTAGAGGTGCAGTTATATGTTTATGCATGACAAATTGATGTCATTTTGACGTATATTGTTTTAAAAAAAATATTTAGGGCGGAAAAGGTTTTGTACAGTGTAGATTTATTTATTTATTTAAACTTTGTTGCACAATACAAAAAAAAAAGTACAAATGGCGGACTTAATGCCTTTAGGCATTCTCTACCAGTCAACCACTATTTATTATCTAGAGATGTAATCCTATGTAGGCAAGTATTTGTTTTATAGTGATTGTGTAAAACTAGAAAATAAATAAGTGAATATTCGCTTTTTCTGTCAACCATACACTTTGCCACGAAAATTGCACGTTCATAACGATCACTGATTTGTGTCGTTAGTTCACCCAGATATGTATCACTCACTTAGCTCATGTAGCTCAGTAGATCTTTAGACTATATCGTTCACGAGTGAGTAGAGAACTAGAGACAATCTAGATTTAAAAGACGAAACGACGAAAAAACGCAAGAGGGAGCGAGTAATATTGAGATGATAGATGAGATGTGAGTTACTTGAATCTTCAGTGAGCGAAAGAGCTAGTGAGCTAAACCAAATGATATAGGTAGCTCGTTTGAATCACTCACTCGCGAGCTACACAGATCTACCTTGCATTATTTACCGAGCATTGAGCAAGCTAAGCAACTGTTTTTCAGCTTGACCAAAAATGTGCATGTTCTAATGTTCAGATGTCCCGATTCGAATGTCCAGATTTTCGGTAGGTTCATTAAGTATGAAAAATGTATTGTCGATTCAGTTTTTCAATTTCGTTTTGAAAACAGCAGCTATATGGAGATTGAAAACGTAAAAAATTACAAATACCAGCAATTTCGAAACACGCTTGCAAAGTTCACAGCACACAAAGCCATAAAATAATATTGTATTATATAATAAATTTCCTTTTATTGTGTCAAAATGCAAGGTCTAACAGTGAATACTATATGTATACCCAATTATGATATAATGTGCCATATCTCCCTTATTAATCGACCTTTAAAGCTAAACTACTTCGGAGCTCTGTCTGTGTTGAGGTTTTATATTAAATTTTTACTGCCTATATTTTTATATGTTTTTCAGTCGTTCTCAATAAATTTGTGTGTCAAGCTGCTTCGTTTTTATCCTCGCTCCAGTTATTGAAGATTTCCGTACAGTACAGTCTGAGTGCACCTACCATAAAGAATAAAACCAAATTAGCTATAAAAAATAAAAAAACTGAACCCGCAGAATTTTTGACCTCCACAAAAATCGACAGAGCAAAAAGAGTACAATAATGTGTGTGTGTGTGTAAACAAACATTTAATGTATCGTTCGTACAATAAACAAAAACGTGCAAATGCATGCCAGTTTGAACTTAAGTAAATCTTGCTCAAACAAAAACTCGGCTCATTTGTTTTTTACTTTAATTTCAAACGAGGATATCGATAAAAAATACTTTATTATTTAATCGCTGTTACTGTTCCATTTTCACAGTTCTGAATTTTGTGTGGGTATAAAACACCGATTAAGCTTTATTTAAGACGGTTTTTATGATTCTATTCCACCTCAATTTTTACCTAGTCATCGATTTTATTTTTAATATCGCCGGTTGGAGTTAATCCGGCTATATGAGAAAATGGACGAAAGCCGAAATTGAGCAAAGTTGCGGGCATCAAGGCCAATATCGAAGTGGCCCGATACTTGAGTAATCTCTTTGTTTGTTCCTCAGTTTATGGTGCGGGCTGTGGAGCTCAACATTTATGAATAACCGCAGCTTGCTTGCGACTTTGCTTAAGATGATAAAGTAATCCTTTTTGGTAAGAATCCTTCAGTATAGCTTACTACGTCTTGGGAACTGAACCGGCAATCTAAGCACTAGCACACAGCTGTGTGCTTGTTTCCACCTTTTGCCTATGTTCAGAAGAAATTAGCTCGCGCTTGTAAGCTAGTCGTAGCAGCGCACACGCTCCACGACCAACTGCGTCAGATTATACACATTCTGTAGGCAACTTTTGCGAAGATCCAAAAATTAATCCTCCTTTGTATATCATTCCGAACTGTTATTAGCATCCAGCACTTCTTTACCCACACCTAAAAAGCAAATTTTCTCAGACATGCAATAAAATGTCGTCATAAACAGGCTTCCAAGTATCACGTTTTGGGTGAAACAACTCGAGAGAACTGTAAAGGAATTTCATACAAAATTGAAGGCCTAGACCGGGAAGTATTTTTTTTTAAAGAGCGGAATTATATATGAAAAGGACTTGCCGGGTTCGTATCACTATCCGGACTCCCTACGGTTGGCCTTCTACTCACCCGGCAAGCCCTTTTTTCCCGGCGTCTGCAGTAATGCACTATTAAACGATAACATACATAGCAATAGACACAAGGTCTGTTCGAATACAAAACCCTAAAAAAATATACACCCTTCACCCAGAAAAGAACCGCCACCGACAAAGTAAACGCCACATAAAAGGAACTGCAATGAATAACGTCTCGGACTAAAAGCGCCCATTCAAATGTGCTCTATGGTAATGCACGCTTTGAGAACCAAGAGATCTAATTGAGATGTTCACATACAGACGTATGTGTTTTTGACCAAGTGTGCATCAAACGAAAATTCTCGTCTTTGTCTTCGTCTATTCTTTAATAGTTGTTATAAATGGTTTAAACTCACCGGAATTGTCAGGAACGGTCCAACATGTTTTGAAATCATATACCCTCTCTAATTTTTCATCAGGGTAACCTATCAGTACGACACCGTACGTCCACCGATGGATCGTTTGCCGCACAACAGATGTCTCACGAAAGTTTTAATAAAATTATAGATAGGTTCAATGTGTATGTGTGTTGCATTTTGACGCCGAAACGGCTGGAGATATTTGCACGAAATGTGGATAGTTTATAAGTACCCCAACTTAACACATAGGCTGCTCCTTATTCCAAATAAAAACATCGTTATCATAGGTACATCTTTTAACGCTAGCGAAGCCGCGGGCAAAAAAAAACTATGTTCACTTTATAAGCACACAAAAGTTTAATAGTCCTAATAACGTCGACGATAATTATAGGATTCTTACTAGAAAGCTATTATTATAGTCAAATTTAATCAACAAATTTTCAGTTAGAAAGAACAATAGCTTTTCTGAGAATCTTAAACTTAATTCAAAACTTAACACTCAAACTTCAATCCTTAAACCTAGCTGTGAATTAATAATATTCTATTAGAATACAGGAAATGTTTCAAGTTTGGGAACCGCTTTCGACTTACGAATTAGCAAACTCAATGTTTAACTTGTAGACGATTTTATGGGAATAATCCTCTCGCTCGATTCCAGCAGATAAAGGTACAGCAGACGTGCTCTTTCCAAGTAAAAAATTAGGTAATATAAGAATCAATACCGTTTAACTAACATCTAGTTAGTTAGACGGTATTGATTCTTAAGCGTCAATATATTCTTTTATATATATACTACGACGGTAGCAAACAAGCATAAGGCCCGCCTGATGTTAAGCAGTTACCGCCACATATGGACGCTTGTGATGCCAGGAGCATCACACGCGCGTTGCCGACCCCTTAAGAATCTATTTACTCCCCCCTTGAAGAACCGAATACTATAGCCCCCGGGAAAACCTTGGCATAGCTCATCATCCGGAGCGTTTGGCGCGGGTGGCGATGGCAAGCAGTGCGATGGTAGAAATTAGCTGTAGGCATCATGTCAAAGAATTCCTCAGATCACATACCATTATACAGAAGGTAGAACGCACACAAGTCGGCAGTCTCTCCTCAGACTCAGGGGCTCCATTCTTGAACATGAATTCAACAGACTGCTGTTGTAATTCTGTAGTATCAGTAGGTCGACTACAGAATTATGCTACATAGGTACGCCTCGGCAAGTGTCAACAGGCTCAGGCTCAGCGTATGCTGTGAGCTGGATTACCTGCACAACGCTAGTATTCTTCAGTCTGCTTCGGCTGGTCTTATGAATTGTTACAGAACGTTACAGTACGTACCGAAAAAAAAACTATCATATTTTGTGTGTTTTCCATGGTAATGTACCAGTACATGACCATGGAAAACACACTAAGCAGCCAGTACAAAACAAGCGTTTGTAGCAAATAAACGATTGCGACGATGGTTGCACTTTGTAGGGCCTAGACCAACGTACTGATAAAAGATCAATATCTATAGGCATACAGCAGCACGATCGGAATCAAAGAATAAAAAAAAACTGGGGAGAAAAGTTAGTTCCGTTATTTGTATAATAGATTGAAACTTCACCGTACCGCTATTATGTCCAATTCTATCTTTATTCGAGTGGCTTGCCTCTGGAGCCCTCAATAGCATTCAAAAAATCCGTGTGTAGCTTTTCTTTTGCTGAATGAAGTCTCGTAGCTTAGAAGTTTTATCGCTGTATATGTTTTATATATATATGTTATAAATGTACCGTATGTGTAGTTATCTCTACATATAATAAAGCTGAAGAGGGTCGAAAGTAAAAAAATATATTTTTAAAGAGATAAAAGATATTAAAGAAAGATATTCGAAAAAAAGTTGGCGTGGGATACTTAGAATCGAAAACCGAACACGTTCCAACAGTTTTTAGAATTTTTATCTGTTTGTCTGTTTATTTGACCGCATATCACGTGAAAACGGCTGAACGGATTTTGATGAAAACTTCATTAATCTGTCGAAATAATCCCCAGCCATATAGGCTTACTTTACTAATAAAAAGGGGGCCACACTTGATTGAGTTTAAGTTTGCACCTGAATCTTATAGCTCTACTTAGGAAGGAGACAATTTTTTTTGAAACATGTGCTAAGACTATCGAGTACCCTTATAAAATTAAAGTCAAGGACGTAAAAATACAAAAAAAGATACTATATCGTCCCATATACACCTACTACTCTATGTCGTTTAAATCACATCATTTTTTTAATGAGGGCGGTAAAAACTAGTGATTTTGTAGTGTAGTTTTATTTAGTGGTAATTGTAAAATATTTAATTTGGACAACAGTTATCTATCGTATTCACTTTACTTTACTTCAAGTTCCGCCTCCACGAGAGAGGGAGAGAAATTGTCGGGGGTGAGTTGAAAGGGGTGAATTAGTCGTTTACTGACACAGACCGATTTCCACGCGTGCGGAGCCGCGGGCACAGCTAGTATCTAAATATATTGCAAGTATTATAATTATGTGTCAGTTGGTTGCACCCACTACAAATTTTCTGTTTCGCCCAAAGGTGACAGTAAGTCCGCCTTTTAGACGATGTGATTTCTTTTGTGCAGTAAAGATTAAATAAATAAACTTGTTGGTACTACTGATCGATGTAAACCCAACACCATTTGTGTCTTATAAAAAATGTTTTTTTGGTTATACGAGAATATACTGGCAATCTTTCTCAATAACGTAGCACCAGTAATTAGAGGGTTCACTGTGCTAATACGTATTGTTGTCTCTTTCGGACATATTATTCTCTGCTAAGAGTGAGGGAAACAACGCGCCAAAACGCGTAGTGAAATTTGATAAAAGCTATCATCAACTCTGTTCATTGGTTGTAGAATAAATTAAATTAAGGTAGCTCACTGCTAACGTCGCTATGTCTGAGATAAAATTAAATCATAATAATACAAACAACTCAGTGTCATTAGAAGGTATGATCTATATAGCGGCTTTACACCACTCCCGAAGTTGGTCTAGGTTGGGCGAATATGATACTGTAGAGGGGCATTTCGCTTCGGCCAACTTCGGTCAACTTCGCGAGTACTGTAGTCAGATTAAAACGAGAACTTCTTCTTTAACACAGAAAGAAGTTCTCGTTTTAATCTGACTACTCATTCTCAATTTTTTCTACCTACTAACATACATAGCTTTAGTCATTAAGTAGTATTACCAGCGGAACTAAGCACTATAGGCGTATATTTATAGATAATAAAGTATTAATATCCTCACACTTAAATACTAACCCTTCATCTCTGACAGAGCGTGTGTCTAAGCTATTTCCTTACAAAGTAAATATGAAAAAAGGGTCTGTTAGCTATGGACGCAATTTCTATCGCACAAGGGAACTTTATTCAAAAAGGCGGTCTTAAACTAACATTTGAAACTAAAGCGCGTTCAATTTCCCTTGTAATTAATGGGACCGGGCCTTTTTTCCTCTCCAGCTCCGGCGGGATGATAGACCGACTACTATTTATATTCGGAGGACGAGATGGGACTTAAATAACTGGAAAGGGCAGAGGGAGCTTAACTTATTACAATAGGGGTATAACTCAACATCAGTCAAGTATTACTTTATGCTTACTAGGAGGTTCCAACCTTTATTTAATTGTAAAACACAATAAACCAATAAAGAATTTTTAATAACAATAATCCGTGGTAGTCACTACATAGTATAAAACAATTTCGCTTCCTGCTCTCTGTCTGTCCCTATGTATTCTTAGATCTTTAAAACTACGCAACGGATTTTGATGCGTTTTTTTTTAATAGATAGCGTGATTTAAGAGTAAGGTTCCGGGGCGGGTTGCTAGTTATATAAATGAAATTAACTCAATATGTCATGAATCATACAAAAAAAAACAAAACAAATAATTATTTAAATATGTAAATTCAAAGGCACGCAATATTTTTTTTAGGTAATGTAAAAGAAATTTTTCAATAGTTTTCATAATCCTCATAATTCAACAAAACAACATTTGTATGACAACGATGGACTTAAACGCACTTTTTCACGGTGAAGATGGCAAATTACGTACTGTGTTCATAGAATATTGGTAACCAACCCACCAAATGACATCACATGTAGGTGGCCATTTGTATGGAGCGTTTTTAGCGTTCCGTAGGAATGTTGAACTTTAACGGTGATTTCTGACTTTTAGAGCAGTTTAACTGTAGTTAGACCCATATAGAAATTAGATCCCAATAAAAATAGAATAGACTGACATCCACAAAAAAAATGTCTACACACCTATTTGTTCTCGTTCGTAGTTTTCTCAAAACACTATTGTCAGAGACTTTATCCCAAATTGACTAGTTATCATCTTCGGAAGATAATACCGGGTGGAACGAAGCGATGTTCATTCCTGAAACTATAATGCTATGTATTTCATGTAGAATCGACCTGCAATAGTTAAATTCTTTTAATAATAAAAAAACGAAAATCGATTAAAATTGTATTTTTTAATGTATGTACAACCCTAGTTTTTTTAAACTATTATTTGACGTTTGGGAGTATTTACAATTACCTACATTTACATCCGGTGTTCGAAAGTACCGCCGTGGCGTACGATACACGCCGCTGCTCGTGCCCGCGTGTGGCGATGCACCCTCGACAAGATGTTGTGTCGGTTATTTCTTCTGCGAAGACTTTCAAAGGCCACCCTTAGCCTTTCCCTCATCTCTTCAGCCGTCTCACACTCAGTCTTGTAAACGATGTCCTTTACGGTGCCCCACAGAAAAAAATCCAAGGGTGTGAGATCTGGAGACCTAGGAGGCCAACGGTGCGGCCCATATCGGCCGATCCAGCGATCCTCAAACACATTATTCAGTGTTTCACGTACTTCGACTACTGAATGAGCTGGTGCTCCATCTTGTTGGAACCAAGTGCGTCTTCTTTCTGCCAGCGTCAACTCATCCAGATAGTCGTCGAGCTCTATCCTCAACAGAGCCATGTATCCGTGTCTGTTTAAAGTCTGAGGCAGAAATACAGGGCCTATTATTGTATCCCCGTGTATCGCCGCCCAAACATTAACAGACCAACGATACTGGTGTCCCGTATAACGGTAGGCAAACGGATTTTCTTCGGCATACACGTGTTCGTTATGCCTGTTCCACATACCGTTCCGTGTGAACAAGCTTTCATCACTCCATATTACGTGTTTGATGAAGTCTCGGTCTTCTAACACCTTTTGCAGTAGCCACCGGCAATAGGCTTCGCGAACGGGGCAATCTCTTGGTAGTAATGCCTGGACTCTTTGTATTTTGTAAGGGTGACGGCCCTCACGTTTTAGTATTCTGAGTATTTTCGTATGAGTCATACGAAAATGTCGGCCCGCTTGTCTTGAACTTGACCTCGGATAATCTTCGAAGTACTGCAGCACTCTCTCTTCCAATCTGACATCATGTTGAATAACGCGTCCTCCGCGCTGGTCATCCTGACCCGTTCGTGGCACAATAGGACGATTGTTACCAACACGGTCAAGAGCGCGTAATATCGTACTAGAGTGTGTTGGGTGAGGAGGAGGATACCTGTTCCGGTATTGGCGCAAAGTCTCTCCAGTATTGTAATCGCACTCCGCGTACAAAAGAAGCAAATTCAAATAGCCTCTAGCGTTTAATTCCGGCATTTTTGCACACAGCATACGATACAAAAAGTCAATGTAACGTCTATCAATCATGTCAACTAAAAAGTCTAAAAACAATCTTAAGGGTATTTTCAAAGGTTTTTAAACCGATAAGAAATGGCTAGGCAATTTGTAAAAAGTTTGTTTACAAAAGTTAACTGTGTTATGAAGAGGTCATTGCACTCTAAAATAGGGTTGTACACACACACTTTTTCGTATGAAAGTTTAACATGCTATAACTGGAAAACGGTGAGAGATATTAATAAAGTTTATTTGGAGAAAATAATATTCTAAGCCTGTATAATGCCACAGTTAAAGGAAATAACGTCGTTTCGTTCCACCCATGACACTATACTCTCACATCATAATTGTTGCAACGCAACGTGAATTAAGAGAAATTCGCGAGTTCTCATTAAATGGTAGATAGAGCGCATTCCTAAAGTAAAAAAAATGTGCTGATATTCCAGACATACGTCATTATCATGGTAAAAAGAGAATTTAGTCCCTGATATTTTTTCGCTACTGTAATACCAAAACTATTTCGAGGAACATGGTTCTTAAAACTCATACAACTATTAAATTTATAAATTGTAAGACCAAGCAACCTTTGCAAATAAATAATATGTAGGTAATGATACAAAGATAAAAGCTCAAAGAAAAATATGAGTAACCTGTTAGACAAGACTGGGAATCGAACCCGGTACATCTGGATTGCCGGTCCAGCACGTTAACCACTTCGCCACCCGAACTCCCGAACTGTTTTTTTTGTAAAAAGTAACCCGTAAATGTTATAATTTTGGGGTGGGTGCTTTAATGCCATCGTGAAGAAGCATTTTAAGTGCCGAAAAATAAATTTTACGCAATCCCCTTATGTTTACACTAACGTTCATCAACTAAAATTATTTGAAAATTCTCTAGTAAATTACCAACACATACCATCCTCAAAAGGGCATATTTCTATACCAAGAACATATACGTTAGTCCCTGTCGTGAAGAGTTTCGTAACCGTTCTAAATGCTTTGTATTCGCGAAGCCGCCTTTAATTATAAGAACAAACAATTTACCTCCATCTACGAGCATGGCACTCCATTTATCACTAGCACAAGAATAAACAATCGTCTAGCGTGTCAACAGTGTGTGGAAAGTGAAAACGACTTTGCTACGACATAAACCAAAATGGCAAAGTAGAACCTTAGTATATCGAAGGATTTAAAACTCTCTATTTACGACTACACTCGACGTTCGCACACTATATTTCATATTTGGCGATATGAGTGTATTTTTAAATACATAAAATAAAATTTAAAATTACAAGTCGTGTTGCCAAAGCACAAATGAGCATTATTTCTTAAGTGTCATTTAGCTCAATTGAAGGGTACACGGAAAGAACATGTCTAGTAACATTTTTTTGAAGTGAAAACTTCTTTAGCGGCGCTTGGCACTTTTTTAGATGGGTAAAAAATGTTAAACTCGCGACAGACAAATTAAATGTCAATCGTCAGATCCGGGGCTAGTACAACATGGCGCGATTTTGCTTGTCGCGCGACATAGCGTCGCCTGTCTTTTTTACACAGTATTGACAGGAAAGTGACAGGTATAGTATATGTCGCGCGAAAAAGAGTCGCGTGTCAAAGTTGTGCTAGACGTGCTGATCGAAAAGCTTAGCTCGTAGGACGGATAGAGAGGGGGTAATATACTTAGCGCCTGCACGTGTGTGTTGACTGCTCATGTGTCAATCGTTTGTATACTTGAGAAATTCGTGTATATAAATAAAGTGCTTAAAAGATGAAAATAGAAGAAAGTGAATTTATTAACGAAAAAAGAAACGAAGAATTCAAAGATGGAAATGGAAGAAAGTGCATTTATTAACGAAAAAAAGAACGAAGAAGTAGCGGAAGAAAATAAGTGAGTAATTTATAAAAATATACATATGTAGGTACCTACACATAATAGATGTAATCCTATATATTATATTACAAAACGTGAATGTTTGTATGTAAAGTCGCTACATTTTACATTGTTTGCAATTTCAATTGACGGTGACTTTACGTTCCACTATTGCGCAAAAACTACACAAAAGATTTGCGTAAAATTTTGCAGTAATGTAGCTTAGATATCCGAATAGGACATAGGCTACAAATTTTGAGGGCATTCATTCATAAAAGGGTTTATTTAACAATAAATGGAAAACCATACAAAACACCACTTTTTATTCATTGTGACATTTTAATTTCTAAATAATGTATAAACAATTGGTAACCTAGCAACCATGTCTGTTTCAAAGAAAGGGGGCCTTCGAACAACAAAATGTTGTAAGTGACAGATTGTGAAGCGTAATCATAAACTTACATTAGTAAGAAATACAGATTAAAATAGAAATCAAGTGTCAGTGAGATAGAATAAAATCGGATAGTTCAAACGCACACAAGGCGGACTTAATGCCATTGGGCATCAATACCAGTCAACCTTTGAGCAAAGCAGATATATATGTAATTATTAGTAGTCTTATTATTTTTTTAATACCTTTTTGTACACGGTGTTAGTTTGTCTATCTTCTTCTCGTACTCACTACTCACTCAATTGCTCAAAGGTTAACTGGAAGAGATCCCTTATAGGGATAAGTTCGCCTTTGTACAATACAATACAATACAACAATACTTTATTGCACACCAACAAGAAAAATATTACATGAGAAATCTTAAATTAAACAATGGTAGACAATAGGCGGTCTTATCGCTAAAGAGCGATCTCTTCCAGACAACCTTTGGGTAGCGAAGAAAACAAATTTAAACAGAAAATAGTAGGTGGTGAGAGTTTGTACCATGTTATTTGTAATAGATATATTTTTTAACTGTTTTTGTGTACAATAAAGTGTTTACTTACTTACTTACTTACTTACTTACAAGTTTGCCTTTGTACCTATATGTTATTTGTAATAGATGTATTTTTAACTGTTTTTGTGTACAATAAAGCGTTTACTTACTTACAATTTGTGCGAGATTATTCCCTAAACATTCCAAAATATTGAAAAATGCACAACGTTGATGTTTAGGTTTTCACTTCTGTCGGCACTCCCGGAGTGCAACCCGTCCTTTTTTAGGGTTCCGTACCCAAAGGGTAAAAACGGGACCCTATTACTAAGACTTCGCTGTCCGTCCGTCCGTCCGTCCGTCCGTCCGTCCGTCCATCCGTCCGTCTGTCACCAGGCTGTATCTCAAGAACGGTGATAGCTAGACAGTTGAAATTTTCACAGATGATGTATTTCTATTGCCGCTATAACAACAAATACTAAAAATAAAATAAAATAAATATTTAAGGGGGGCTCCCATACAACAAACAGGTTGGTTGCGTTAACTTTGCACCTCATTTGTATGGGGCGCTATACATACCAGGTGCAAACTTAACTTAACCACTTAAGGATGAAAAGTGTTTGTACGGAACCCTCGGTGCGCGAGTCCGACTCGCACTTGCCCAATTTTTAAACTACATTTTAATCTTAACATATAGAGCATTCTATAGACTGTAAATTACCACTCAGTTACAGATACAAATATTCACGTAACTTGTAGTTTTTATCACTTAAAAAAACATGTATACAAAAATTATATGGGTAATTACATCGTTCCGAACTTTCAAATCGCGATAACTCAAAAAGATGTTAAGGTGACTAAACATGTTCTTTCCGTGTACCCTTCAATTACTTATATTTAGTAAACATCGCGACTTAATAGCAAGAAAAAGGCAATACAAATCCTCTTTATCTGTCCAAATATCATAAACCCTCCATGATGCGTTCAAAAACCGCACATTATGACCACCATAAAAATAGACAGTTTATTTATTTAAGTATTTATTTATTGGTATTGTTAGAACAAATTTCTTATCTGTAAAAATGTTATTATTGCTAAATAATAACATCGATGCGTCTTCTTTCTGCCAGCGTCAACTCATCCAGATAGTCGTCGAGCTCTATCCTCAACAGAGCCATGTATCCGTGTCTGTTTAAAGTCTGAGGCAGAAATACAGGGCCTATTATTGTATCCCCGTGTATCGCCGCCCAAACATTAACAGACCAACGATACTGGTGTCCCGTATAACGGTAGGCAAACGGATTTTCTTCGGCATACACGTGTTCGTTATGCCTGTTCCACATACCGTTCCGTGTGAACAAGCTTTCATCACTCCATATTACGTGTTTGATGAAGTCTCGGTCTTCTAACACCTTTTGCAGTAGCCACCGGCAATAGGCTTCGCGAACGGGGCAATCTCTTGGTAGTAATGCCTGGACTCTTTGTATTTTGTAAGGGTGACGGCCCTCACGTTTTAGTATTCTGAGTATTTTCGTATGAGTCATACGAAAATGTCGGCCCGCTTGTCTTGAACTTGACCTCGGATAATCTTCGAAGTACTGCAGCACTCTCTCTTCCAATCTGACATCATGTTGAATAACGCGTCCTCCGCGCTGGTCATCCTGACCCGTTCGTGGCACAATAGGACGATTGTTACCAACACGGTCAAGAGCGCGTAATATCGTACTAGAGTGTGTTGGGTGAGGAGGAGGATACCTGTTCCGGTATTGGCGCAAAGTCTCTCCAGTATTGTAATCGCACTCCGCGTACAAAAGAAGCAAATTCAAATAGCCTCTAGCGTTTAATTCCGGCATTTTTGCACACAGCATACGATACAAAAAGTCAATGTAACGTCTATCAATCATGTCAACTAAAAAGTCTAAAAACAATCTTAAGGGTATTTTCAAAGGTTTTTAAACCGATAAGAAATGGCTAGGCAATTTGTAAAAAGTTTGTTTACAAAAGTTAACTGTGTTATGAAGAGGTCATTGCACTCTAAAATAGGGTTGTACACACACACTTTTTCGTATGAAAGTTTAACATGCTATAACTGGAAAACGGTGAGAGATATTAATAAAGTTTATTTGGAGAAAATAATATTCTAAGCCTGTATAATGCCACAGTTAAAGGAAATAACGTCGTTTCGTTCCACCCATGACACTATACTCTCACATCATAATTGTTGCAACGCAACGTGAATTAAGAGAAATTCGCGAGTTCTCATTAAATGGTAGATAGAGCGCATTCCTAAAGTAAAAAAAATGTGCTGATATTCCAGACATACGTCATTATCATGGTAAAAAGAGAATTTAGTCCCTGATATTTTTTCGCTACTGTAATACCAAAACTATTTCGAGGAACATGGTTCTTAAAACTCATACAACTATTAAATTTATAAATTGTAAGACCAAGCAACCTTTGCAAATAAATAATATGTAGGTAATGATACAAAGATAAAAGCTCAAAGAAAAATATGAGTAACCTGTTAGACAAGACTGGGAATCGAACCCGGTACATCTGGATTGCCGGTCCAGCACGTTAACCACTTCGCCACCCGAACTCCCGAACTGTTTTTTTTGTAAAAAGTAACCCGTAAATGTTATAATTTTGGGGTGGGTGCTTTAATGCCATCGTGAAGAAGCATTTTAAGTGCCGAAAAATAAATTTTACGCAATCCCCTTATGTTTACACTAACGTTCATCAACTAAAATTATTTGAAAATTCTCTAGTAAATTACCAACACATACCATCCTCAAAAGGGCATATTTCTATACCAAGAACATATACGTTAGTCCCTGTCGTGAAGAGTTTCGTAACCGTTCTAAATGCTTTGTATTCGCGAAGCCGCCTTTAATTATAAGAACAAACAATTTACCTCCATCTACGAGCATGGCACTCCATTTATCACTAGCACAAGAATAAACAATCGTCTAGCGTGTCAACAGTGTGTGGAAAGTGAAAACGACTTTGCTACGACATAAACCAAAATGGCAAAGTAGAACCTTAGTATATCGAAGGATTTAAAACTCTCTATTTACGACTACACTCGACGTTCGCACACTATATTTCATATTTGGCGATATGAGTGTATTTTTAAATACATAAAATAAAATTTAAAATTACAAGTCGTGTTGCCAAAGCACAAATGAGCATTATTTCTTAAGTGTCATTTAGCTCAATTGAAGGGTACACGGAAAGAACATGTCTAGTAACATTTTTTTGAAGTGAAAACTTCTTTAGCGGCGCTTGGCACTTTTTTAGATGGGTAAAAAATGTTAAACTCGCGACAGACAAATTAAATGTCAATCGTCAGATCCGGGGCTAGTACAACATGGCGCGATTTTGCTTGTCGCGCGACATAGCGTCGCCTGTCTTTTTTACACAGTATTGACAGGAAAGTGACAGGTATAGTATATGTCGCGCGAAAAAGAGTCGCGTGTCAAAGTTGTGCTAGACGTGCTGATCGAAAAGCTTAGCTCGTAGGACGGATAGAGAGGGGGTAATATACTTAGCGCCTGCACGTGTGTGTTGACTGCTCATGTGTCAATCGTTTGTATACTTGAGAAATTCGTGTATATAAATAAAGTGCTTAAAAGATGAAAATAGAAGAAAGTGAATTTATTAACGAAAAAAGAAACGAAGAATTCAAAGATGGAAATGGAAGAAAGTGCATTTATTAACGAAAAAAAGAACGAAGAAGTAGCGGAAGAAAATAAGTGAGTAATTTATAAAAATATACATATGTAGGTACCTACACATAATAGATGTAATCCTATATATTATATTACAAAACGTGAATGTTTGTATGTAAAGTCGCTACATTTTACATTGTTTGCAATTTCAATTGACGGTGACTTTACGTTCCACTATTGCGCAAAAACTACACAAAAGATTTGCGTAAAATTTTGCAGTAATGTAGCTTAGATATCCGAATAGGACATAGGCTACAAATTTTGAGGGCATTCATTCATAAAAGGGTTTATTTAACAATAAATGGAAAACCATACAAAACACCACTTTTTATTCATTGTGACATTTTAATTTCTAAATAATGTATAAACAATTGGTAACCTAGCAACCATGTCTGTTTCAAAGAAAGGGGGCCTTCGAACAACAAAATGTTGTAAGTGACAGATTGTGAAGCGTAATCATAAACTTACATTAGTAAGAAATACAGATTAAAATAGAAATCAAGTGTCAGTGAGATAGAATAAAATCGGATAGTTCAAACGCACACAAGGCGGACTTAATGCCATTGGGCATCAATACCAGTCAACCTTTGAGCAAAGCAGATATATATGTAATTATTAGTAGTCTTATTATTTTTTTAATACCTTTTTGTACACGGTGTTAGTTTGTCTATCTTCTTCTCGTACTCACTACTCACTCAATTGCTCAAAGGTTAACTGGAAGAGATCCCTTATAGGGATAAGTTCGCCTTTGTACAATACAATACAATACAACAATACTTTATTGCACACCAACAAGAAAAATATTACATGAGAAATCTTAAATTAAACAATGGTAGACAATAGGCGGTCTTATCGCTAAAGAGCGATCTCTTCCAGACAACCTTTGGGTAGCGAAGAAAACAAATTTAAACAGAAAATAGTAGGTGGTGAGAGTTTGTACCATGTTATTTGTAATAGATATATTTTTTAACTGTTTTTGTGTACAATAAAGTGTTTACTTACTTACTTACTTACTTACTTACAAGTTTGCCTTTGTACCTATATGTTATTTGTAATAGATGTATTTTTAACTGTTTTTGTGTACAATAAAGCGTTTACTTACTTACAATTTGTGCGAGATTATTCCCTAAACATTCCAAAATATTGAAAAATGCACAACGTTGATGTTTAGGTTTTCACTTCTGTCGGCACTCCCGGAGTGCAACCCGTCCTTTTTTAGGGTTCCGTACCCAAAGGGTAAAAACGGGACCCTATTACTAAGACTTCGCTGTCCGTCCGTCCGTCCGTCCGTCCGTCCGTCCGTCCGTCCGTCCGTCCGTCCATCCGTCCGTCTGTCACCAGGCTGTATCTCAAGAACGGTGATAGCTAGACAGTTGAAATTTTCACAGATGATGTATTTCTATTGCCGCTATAACAACAAATACTAAAAATAAAATAAAATAAATATTTAAGGGGGGCTCCCATACAACAAACAGGTTGGTTGCGTTAACTTTGCACCTCATTTGTATGGGGCGCTATACATACCAGGTGCAAACTTAACTTAACCACTTAAGGATGAAAAGTGTTTGTACGGAACCCTCGGTGCGCGAGTCCGACTCGCACTTGCCCAATTTTTAAACTACATTTTAATCTTAACATATAGAGCATTCTATAGACTGTAAATTACCACTCAGTTACAGATACAAATATTCACGTATCTTGTAGTTTTTATCACTTAAAAAAACATGTATACAAAAATTATATGGGTAATTACATCGTTCCGAACTTTCAAATCGCGATAACTCAAAAAGATGTTAAGGTGACTAAACATGTTCTTTCCGTGTACCCTTCAATTACTTATATTTAGTAAACATCGCGACTTAATAGCAAGAAAAAGGCAATACAAATCCTCTTTATCTGTCCAAATATCATAAACCCTCCATGATGCGTTCAAAAACCGCACATTATGACCACCATAAAAATAGACAGTTTATTTATTTAAGTATTTATTTATTGGTATTGTTAGAACAAATTTCTTATCTGTAAAAATGTTATTATTGCTAAATAATAACATCGATTTCGATAATATTATTCATTGAAATTTCGAACATCACTGAAAAACAAAGAAATTTGATTTGACCTCTATTCTAATATCAGTCGAGATGACGTTTAGTTCGAAATGAATTGTCAATTTGCAATCAAATTTGACAAATGACGCACGTAAGTAAGATATCGAACGATATGTTTTTTTTTTTGGTGAATAATGCATTTATTATGGGTCAAAAATAAAATATACAAATAACAAAGGATGATCGGACAAAATGGTCCAAGAACCAATAGCAACGCGACATATATTATTAGAAAGATGTTTCAATATACTACAATAGTTACTATGGGAGCTCATTTCAAATCACTGTGTGAAAAAAGTTATGGCGATATAAAAAAACTTATTTTCATAGACGATCTTAAGGAATAAAAATGAATTATTTCGTTTTCCATGACGTTACAGTGCTAGTTAAAACGTGTTTGTGTGTTGTTTGGGGTGTGAGCGAGATCGCCTCCTAGTGTGGGTAGCTGGGGATAACCCTCGAGGCCCTAAAAACCCGAACGGGATAAAACCAGCTACCACGGAGCACCCTGGGCGACATTGCTAGTAATATGCTGGTTCTGGTTTGCTAGCCATGTTGGCTAAAATTTGTTGAGCGCCGTACGCAGGGATGAAGGAGTCCTGGGGAGTTGAGTCGAGCTTAGCCGGGGTTCGATGCTATCGAGACAAAACGCCCCCTTTTGGTCCGGATTTCAGGCTAAACGGTGGCCCTGCAGCTAGCTACTGCAGGGAAACGGGCACGCGTACCGTTTGGTGAGGAGGATACGGTCCGCAGGCGAGACGCGGGGGGGTCCTCCGGGAGGACATTGGAGCACCTGGGGGAACTTGGATCGTTTTCCCCAGCTTCACTGTCTGCAGCTGCGTATGTCACGTATGAGACCCAACCAACCGCGTCTATATCTCTCGGATAGTTCTGGTGTTCAAGGAACATCCCCAAAGGTGCGGGTTCCACAGTGGGTGGGAAGCTCGAGAGATGAAGACAAATACACAAGATCATGGATCCCAAATCCCACTGGTACCGGAGGGGAAACCCGAAGGCGCCCCTACATCAGGTGCCGGTGCGGCCGATGCTGTGCCGGGCACCTCTACTCAATCACACCGGGCGGACGGTGCTGTTTCTGCAGTGCTGCCCACCACTACACGTGCCTTTAGGGACGCAAAAGCGGCCCAGACAGGCACCACAATACCACACGGCGGCGCTGGTAACACAATGCCCCTCCACATAACGCATCTTGGCGGTGCTGCCTCCGCAGTGCCTCCACAAAACACACACCGTGGTGGGGCTGTTCTTAAGTGCCCACGACCCTGCACTCTGCACCCCCCAGAACTACTCACAAATACGTTTTAACTAGCACTGCAACGTCATGGAAAAAGAAATAATTCATTTTTATTGCTTAAAATCGTCTATGAAAATAAGTTTTTTATATTGCCATAACTTTTTTCACACAGTGATTTGAAATGAGCTCCCATAGTAACTATTGTAGTATACTATATCTATGATTGTAGTATATTGAAACACCTTTCTAATGACATATGTCACGTCGCTATTGGTTCTTGGATCAGCCTCCATACGCTTTTGCCGGTCCTCCTTTATGGGATTAACGATATGATAGTTGGGGCCGACTCTAGTTTGTCTCTGAATAAAAAAAAATTGGGCAAGTGCGAGTCGGACTCGCGCACCGAGGGTTCCATACAACCAGTTTTCATCCTTAAGTGGTTAAGTTAAGTTTGCACCTGGTATGTATAGCGCCCCATACAAATGAGGTGCAAAGTTAACGCAACCAACCCGTTTGTTGTATGGGAGCCCCCCTTAAATATTTATTTTATTTTATTTTTAGTATTTGTTGTTATAGCGGCAATAGAAATACATCATCTGTGAAAATTTCAACTGTCTAGCTATCACCGTTCTTGAGATACAGCCTGGTGACAGACGGACGGACGGACGGACGGACGGACGGACGGACGGACGGACAGCGAAGTCTCAGTAATAGGGTCCCGTTTTTACCCTTTGGGTACGGAACCCTAAAAACTATGACACCTGCCAGAAAACTTCATTACCGCCATTACCGGGTAAAATTTGTCATAATGTGCGGCTCTTGAATGCATCATGGAGACTTATAACACATGAGCAGAGCTCGGCGTGGGTGAGCTATTTTTACGTCATTAATGTCATATAGTTGTGTCTTGTAGATATTAATATGGATAAGGTGTACCCATAAAAAAATAATAAAAAAAGACAACACTGAAATTATTAAACTAAAATGAAAATACATTACAAAATGAATATTAAGCTTTTTATTTATTGTAAATTTTCTGTGCTATTGTAATAAATGACTATTAGTTTTTCTATATTTAAAATTTTTAACGATTTTCGCATTGGGTTTAATATTCATTTATAGATAGAAAAGATCTTATAACATCCACTGAATGAAGTGAGTGGAAATAAATTGTACATTAGAATGCTGTTCACGTTTGAAGCTTCCGAAAGTTTTTTGACATACTCTCTAAAAAAATCTAAGTCTGGGTTTCTAGAGATGACGTCTTAAATTCTGACTGACCGAAGCAAGTGAATACCAGTTTATAACAGATTTATTTTACATAGAAAACTATCGTGAGTCTCAGACATATTAAAATACTTAAACGGGTTTACTCACGTCGTAGAAGTCGAATAACGCTCGTCATGTTTCGAATCGGTACGCGATTCGTTTTTTTAAACAGTGTTCGATTGGCCGCCGCCGCGACTGATCGTCTCTCCTGATGATGAATCGCGTACCGATTCGAAACATGTCGAGCGTTATTCGACTTCTACGACGTGAGTAAGCCCGTTTAAGTATTTTAACAGATTTATTGCCTATCTTAAGAGGTTTGATATTCACTTGATTAACCTTCATAGTATATGGATAATATAAATTATCGAAGGAAGTTTGCTTTAATACTCGTTAAAACTGTTTTCCCACTTAAGCAGAAAGCTGTACAAAATAGATTAATCACGTTCCGTAGGTTCTAATATTATTATTATTATTGCGACGTAAAGCTCAAAGCAGAATGGCAGCCTGAATAAAATCATTTCTTTCATTTACGGGGCAAGGGCATGACAAGGTATGTCCATTTATGCAAACAGCTGAAAACAGCTCACCCACGCCGAGCTCTGCACATGAGTAAAGAAACGGAAAATGTGCTTATGATATGTGGCTAGATAAAGTAGTGTATGTAACTGTACATAATTAGGCATTAAAACACTCGTGTGATGTTATTATGAAACTTGCCTTCGGCTCGTTTCATAAACCCACACTCGTGTTTAATACCCTTCATTATGTACAGTCACATAAACTACTATTATTGCACACCTCAAATACACAGTATAAATATATGTGAACATCCTGCCATTGTTCGGGTTTCCACAGAGACGATATTGTGTAACAAGCGCCTGTTAACGCGTCTTTTTGGAAACCATAAGAACATGGGACCTTTTACTAAGCACTGTCAGTTGTCACCCAAAACATTACATATATGACGAAGTCACCAAAGACAAGACAACCTCACATTGGACGTAGTTTAGAATAAGTAACCTTTTCAGGTTTGCTCGTGAAAGTTAACTGCCTCATAACTTTCTGACTAAAAGAGGCAGACTTTGTAGAAGAGGTAGAGGTTTGTCGAGTACTGTAGACAGCAACTACCTGTCTGGCAGCAATATATAGTTCGTAAGCTGTTAAAGTGGCTTTCAGTTTGTATACCTGTCTCGCTCGCTTATACGTTCGAGAGAAAATCCATGGTTTATTAAGCTCGTATTAAGCCCGTTTTGGTAATTTTGCGGCCATTCTAGAACTAACAGCTAGAATATGGAATAAATATAAGACATTTCTAATGAAATCTCGCCGCTATTCGAAGTAACCGGTAAACATTTTATTTTTCAAGGTGTAAAGACTATTTTGATAGGAATAAAATTCAAGATGGCGAGTTATATCTTTTCCTTTTAGAGAAAATAATATGGTTTTATTTTTCAATCAACTCTTTGATAATATCTTTAGAAAGGCTAAAATATTGAATAAATGCGATTTAATCCGTTTTAGGGGTTCCGTAACTTTATTTCGCAAAAATCTTTTGACAATATCTAGGGAACCCAAATTTATAAGCTATTTTTCGTTAACATAGAACTATGTATTACTTTTGGCAAGTAATACTGTGTTATTAATTGTCTGTTTGTAATTAAATCATAAATAATATAAGGTGATTTGGGGTAATTTCGACATATTTTTAGGCGAGTGTAGAGTATGTTAGGGTTTGGGCTCGTAAGTCAGAACCTAAGAAGTATTCCTTCCAAGTAATGAGATCCTTACGAAATTGGATATATTCATCAACGCTTTGTAAAAATGGCGTTTTAATACGTTGCTTGAATTTGAAAATAAATGTAAATAAAAAGATAAAATATTTTGAATACCATGTTTAAGGAGTGGGTAATTTCGAAAGCAAGTGGGGTAATTTCGAAGCTGGTTTTTATGCAATATGAGTTTAAGAATCATATTTCTTTTTAGTTCTAATTTACCCCCGCAAAGATCCAAAAATCGCACTGCTTTTATTTAATCGACTGCAACACACGTGCCCTCACGACTAGCGATGCGAAGTGAACTGAAGCGGGGGAGGAGATGAACATGGCGTTTTGACAAGCGTTGCAAGCGTAGAATTTGTTCCCAGTTTAGTAGAAATGTGTGATTTTCGACTTATCCCCATTTTCGACTTTACCCCAAAGCACCTTAGTATTGTTTTAAAGTACGTACCTAATCAATCGTAGAGGTTAAGCAACGGTATACATTTGTACGGAACCCTCGGTTGTCGAGTCCGACTCGCACTTATCCGGTTTTTTAATTGAAAGATTATTCCAGAAACTTAAGAAAATATTACTTTAGCGATTTGCTAAACAGAATAGCTTCTATAATAATTAACGTCTCGCTGATGTCCCTTAATCCATATAAGCTTTGTACATGTACTCGTATCTGGTATTTATTTATTTAAATCAGCCATAAAGGCATGGCTGCCATATGGCTATGGAGATATCGCTAATTACTCCATTACAAGTACACTCCACCAACATTAAACTGCCTACCGTCTCAAATGCACAGTCGCGTGCATAATTAAGCGCCTGGTTGGTTACTGCCAAACTGAGTTCAGAGAACTGATTCTCGGCCAAGAAGTTATATAGGTCAAAATTCCGAGATAAATTATATTAATTTGGAAGTTATATCTTAAGTGTACCCGTTGTCTTATATCCATATAATGGTTGCATTCATGTACAGTCGGCAGTTATTTACCTATTTATTTAAAATTTATTCCACAAAACCAAAGTCAGTATGTAATAGCTATGTTACTACCTAAAAATGGGGGAAAGGTATTATTCACTTCAAAAAATTGGTTGAAATGATCAATATATTTGTCATAATATGAAAAAATAAATTTTAAAAGGAATAAGGCCTCTTAACCTATTTTGCTGAAGATTGTTATAGAATACTAGAGTACATCTCTAGTTATAAACACTCGCCGATTTTCACCGAACAAAGACGAGAAGTTATTAGCGCGGTTCACGGTGCATGTTGAGCCAATATGCGAGATACCTATAGAAAATCTATATCCACGTTGCACAATCTGAATTCCGAGCCGACTGTACAAGCTCCGTACAAGATGTTACATCGGCTTGCGGTCGCAGCAATTAGGACGACAATTGAAAGCGTTTGTGTGTTTGTCTGTGCACCCGCAGCTCTGCTACAGAAGGGATTTGCAACACCGACTACAACGGAGTGAGAGGCTTTGTGCCGATATGTGTTTTTGTTGTGTAGAGCTGGTATAGTTGTATCCCACAAAACCTACATATTCCCTATTTCGACGAAGTATTGCGATTATGCACACGACTGTGCATTTGAGACAATAACCAGTTTAATGTTGAATGAGTCTACCAATGATCACTTCTTTTTGAATTCCGTAGTTAAACTAATGGCCAAATTTAGAATACCCATTCACTTTCCACTGGAAGAGATCCAAGTAATAAATTTCAAAGAAAAGATTCAGCAGAGTGAAACCTCTAGTGAATGATATTTGACTAACTTAAAAAGTAGAAAAAAATGCAGTTCAGTGGAATATCGATGGAATATAAGTTGGACCTTAAATTGAAGCAAACAACCTCAGCATATCGATATCGTATCGATAACTTTAGCTACCAAAGCGGGCGCTAAGTACAAGTACGTAATGTATACGACTGTACAATTGAGATGCATATAAGAATTGAAAAAAAAATATTAATAAACCTACGTTCAAAGATAAGAACAAAATTATATAATATACAGAGTGTTATATTTACGATGTGAAATAACGTATACAGTCAACCAATTTGATTCCTAGGCCATTTCGTACCTTGTCACAGTAAACGTCAATGTGAAAGCCGCTTGAAATCTCGTATCATTGTCATTGTGACAAGTTTCTATGGTGGCCTAGAAATCAAATTGGTTGACTGTACACTAAGTCGATAAATTCAAATTCTTGAATACTTAACAAATAAACCTCTGCCCTTGTTTTCTTAATGAGTGTATTATTCGCTACCCCATGTTAATATTTATAAACTCTGTATTTTCTCCGTAACGTTTACTTCAAATTTAATCTCAATTAAGTAACCGAAAGCGCTCGTACGTAAAGCTAAACTAATTCGTGCTCATTAAAATGCCATTTGCGTAATCTTGCTAAGAAAGGTCTATGCTTCGAGTATCTAAACAAAGTACAGATACTGAGTACAAATACTAGGGATCTTTATGTCGCTTCATTAAACACTGAGGTTACCATAAAAACAAACTCTTCATAATTCGATTGCTGGTTAAGCAATGTGGTACATACGCATACATGTCTGTAATGTGGGCGATATATACGAGTACCTCATCATCATCATCATCATCATCTCAGCCATAGGACGTCCACTGCTGAACATAGGCCTCCCCTTTGGACTTCCATATATACCGGTTGGAAGCGACCTGCATCCAGCGCCTTCCGGCGACCTTTATAAGGTCATCTGTCCATCTTGTAGGTGGACGTCCTACGCTGCGCTTGCTGGTCCGAGGTCTCCACTCGAGCACTTTTCGGCCCCATCGGCCATCTGCTCTGCGTGCTATGTGGCCTGCCCATTGCCACTTCCACTTGCTAATCCGGTGAGCTATATCGGTCACTTTAGTTCGTCTACGGATTTCCTCATTTCTGATTCGATCACGTAGAGACACCCCGAGCATAGCCCTCTCCATTGCTCGCTGAGCGACTTTGAGCTTTGAGATGAGGCCGATAGTGAAAGACCACGTTTCGGTGCCGTAAGTCATCACTGGTAACACACATTGGTTGAAGACTTTCGTCTTGAGGCACTGAGGTATGTCGGACGAAAAGACATTGCGTAGTTTCCCGAACGCTGCCCAGCCGAGTTGGATTCGGCGGTTGACCTCTTTCTCGAAGTTGGACCTACCTAATTGGACCACTTGTCCTAGGTAGATGTATGAGTCAACAACTTCGAGTACCGAGTTTTCAACAGAGACTGGGATGGGCACAACCTTGGCATTTGACATGAGTTTCGTCTTGTCCATGTTCATTTTTAAGCCCACCCGTTGAGAAACTCGATTGAGGTCATCGAGCATCACGCTGAGTTCCTCCATCGACTTTGCCATGACTACGATGTCGTCGGCAAACCGAAGGTGAGTGATGTATTCGCCATTTATGTTGATGCCAAGTCCTTCCCATTCCAGGAGCTTGAAGGCGTCTTCCATAACGGCCGTAAACAGTTTCGGGGATATAACGTCCCCCTGTCTTACGCCTCTTCTCAATGGAATGGCCTTTGTGCTCTGCTCCTGAACTCGGACCGACATGGTGGCGTTACTATACAAACACTTCAACACTTCAATGTACCGATAGTCAATATGGCATCGCTGAAGTGACTCGAGCACCGCCCATGTTTCCACCGAATCGAAGGCTTTCTCATAGTCCACAAACGCTAAGCATAATGGCAAGTTATACTCTTCAGTCTTCTGTATAACTTGCCGCAGCGTATGTATGTGGTCTATGGTACTAAAGCTTCTTCGGAAACCGGCTTGTTCGGGAGGCTAGAAGTCTTTTTTATTTTTTTTTATTTTTTTTTTTTTTATATAAACAACATACAGCTATCTTTACAGGTCTTAACCTAATACGATAGTGTGGAAATTTAAAACTAGATGATATATTTAGGCACTTACGATTACACATATATACATATACATTTTTATTACAATTCCCATTATATTAAAAACACGACTAAAATAACATTAAAATTATCCTACTAAGTATAGCATAAAACATAAAGGGTTGCTTTTGTGAATTCGCTCAGAGCACAGTGAAATAAATCGATTACCATTGCTACCCGGTTAAGCGTACGAAGTGCCCTGACAAAGGGTGCTTGGCTCAACAACTGTGTCCTGGCGCGGGGCTCCGCGAACAGGCTTGGCCGCAGCCGGCGCCACACGTACCGATTTGGGACTCTGAAGCCCACCTGCGCCAGAACTTCAGAATTGAATAGTTTACCTCGCAACAATTTAAAAATGTACAAGGCTAATCCCAATTCCCTTCTGACTTCTAGTTCATTGTATCCTACCATCCCCAACACAAACAATGTAGGATACATTAAAGGGTAAAAAGGGTATACACCATATAGTTTAAGGTATAAGAATCTTACAAATTTATTTTGTATTCGCTCCAGCATAAGCCTATATTTAGCCTCATGTGGGGTCCAGATGGCTGCATTACTCTCCAGGTGACTTCGGACTATCGCCTCGTACAAAACGCGTATTGCATGACTGTTCCTGAATGTTCGCGACTGCCTCATTATAAATCCTAAATTCCGGAAGGCTTTTTTACAGACTTGGATAACATGGTCGCGAAACGTCAAGTCAGCCTTCAAAAGCACTCCCAAGTCTTTCACTTTGTCGACACGCTGCATCGGAGTTCCTTCTAGCGTGTATACATAGTGCTGTGGATTTCGAGCTCTACTAAAAGTGATAACGGAACATTTTGATGCATTAAACGCTAGTTTGTTCGTTTGACTCCAGGACACTACTCTGTTGATATCCTCCTGCAACTTTAAACAATCTGAACCGTCGTTAATTCTCCGGACGAGTTTCACATCATCAGCAAAGAGTAGGCAGATAGAGTCCTTAATGACCAGGGGAAGGTCATTTATCATCAAAATAAACTCCAAAGGTCCCAAATTGCTGCCTTGACTGACCCCAGATCTCGTGAAATATTGCTCCGATAGGTGACCGGCGCAATCCACATACTGGCGCCTGTCTCGCATATGGCTCGCAAAGAAAGCTAAAGTATGTGGACTGAATCCCGCGTCCGCCAATTTGACCAATAGGACGTCATTATCGACAGTATCAAACGCCTTACGAAAGTCGAAATACGCGACGTCAACTTGGTCTCCAGCATCTACTGCAGGAATAACATTCATCATTAGATGTAGTAAGTTACCAGTGGTACTGCGTGCGCTTCGGAACCCGTGTTGTGCATCAGACAGGCAGCTACTCACCAGTGGCTCTACCGATTTGTATATTGCGGACTCGAAAACCTTCGCAGGAGTACACAATACTGCCACCGGCCGGTAGTCGCTGACTTGTGGTCCCCCCTTTCCTTTTGGCACTGGAACCACTCGTGTTAATTTCCAAATTTCAGGAAAGACTGCTGACTTTAGACACACATTGAATACGTGACGCAATGGCTCTGCTAAAACATTGCGACAGTCTTTAAATATATAAGGTGGTATCCCGTCCGGGCCGGAAGACCGTTTCGGCGGAAGTCTCGCTAGTGCATTCTGTACCTCCGCTAGTTCCAGGCTTGCAACGTGTACCCTGGGGCTACCTGTCCTCGAAGAAGCGTCTGCCACTTTTACGTCTAATCGAGCTGGTACTGGATTATAAACCGAATGAAAGAATGTAGCAAACTCTTTCGCACATTCCGAATCTGAAAGGACCCGACCCTCACTTACCAATTTCCGTTTATCTCCGTTAGCTCTCTTACTTCTAATAAAGTTCCAGAAAGCTTTAGGCTCCCTTGATAGATGTGCTTGAACGCGATCCATGTAAGTTTCGTGTGCTTTCGCTATTGATTTCTTTACCGCCGCTCTACACTCCGAAAACATCGCGTAGTCGCTGTCAGTTTTACTTAACTTATATTGTTTATGTAACTTATGCTTAAGTTGGATGTCGCGTATGAGTTCGATCGTGTACCACTCTGGGTAAGAATACCTAGAGGTCCCACGCCCTCGCTTTTTTTTTGGTACGCAGTCATCCATAACTTTATCCAGTTTGTCATAAAAGCATTTAACGACTTCGTCAGGTTCCTCAATGCTATATATACTTATCCAATCCACACTTGCCAATGAATTGTACAGAGCACTGAGATCAGCCCCGGCAAAATTCCGCTGTCTGCGCGGCAAATCAAGATTGGTTTCATCGCTCAGAGAGAGAGGCGCGACTGTGGTGGCAGCAGTAGCTGGGGCACTAACACTAACCGCGAGCGGAGGGTGGTACGCGTCCACCGGCTGCATGCTTTCGTCGTCGAGAGCCTCGCTCACGTCCACTGCGCCGCGCACCCCAAGTCATCAAGTCTATGTTCGAGACGGTTCGTGATGACCCTTGAAAACAGCTTATAAACATGGCTTAGAAGCATGATGGGCCTGTAGTTCTTCAATAGGCTATTATCACCTTTCTTGAAGAACAGTACCACCTCGCTTCTATTCCATGCTTCAGGCGTTTTGCCCTCGGACACGACGGAATTAAAGAGCTTCTGGAGGACCTTAAGTACCGGTGTTCCACCCGCTCTCAGAAGCTCTGAGGTGATTCCGTCTTCGCCCGGCGCCTTGTTGTTCTTAAGCTGCTTCAGGGCCATCCTAATCTCGTACAGACTGATGTCCGGGATGTCTTCGGTATAATGTCGGGACAGCTTGGCTCTTGGATCGCCTACCAAGCTGTCAACGGGCTTTCATTCGCGAATCGTGCGATTTTAATCGCTGCCCGTATTGTCACTATGGCCTCCTCGCGAGAGTCGCAGGTCATAGTTAACGAATTGTTAGCATTTATACAAAATGCCGTCACCACCATGGACGCGGAAACCATCGCGCAGATCTGCAAGTCAAGCTTCCAGGAGGAGGACATTTGTAGTGGCAAGGCGCTGCTCTACGAGACGCTCGGCAAGACCGCCGAGATGCCATCCCGCCGAAGGGATGGAGGTGTGAAGAGTCTTCGGGACATCATCACGCTATTCCTGGCGACCCGTTCGAGCGACGTGCCTTCGTTCGTGGCGAAGCAGCTGCACCGGCTGCCACCCGTTACATTCGACCACGTCGATGTCACCAGGCTGCTGAAGGATGTTATGGTCCTGAAGAAGAGTCTGACCGGTCCGAAGTCCGGTGTCATCCTGAGGGTCGTAAAATTGGAGTCTCGCCACGACGTGAGTTTTAATTCCTTCGTGCTGAGAGTTCCGACGGACCAACTAGCGACCTTCACAAAGGAAGAGTACTGGCCGAAGGGTGTCATGTTCCGGCGTTTCCGTGGACGGCTACCTGACACATCGAACACGCGTAACACGTCGCTGTTGAAAAATGTGACCTAGTTTAGTTACTTATGTTTTTTATTATTTAATATGTATGTTAGATTGTAAGGTATTTATCTATGGGCCTTTGATGCCTGAAATAAATAAATTATTATTATTATTTGCGACTGAAGTGTATAACTGACCATAGAACCTCTCGATCTCGCCTAGAACCTCTGCTTTGGTCGACGCTATGCTGCCATCTTCCCGTTTCAGCTTGGTCAGCTGGCTTTGTCCAATAGACTTGTCCTTTACGAACACTTTGGAGCCTTTGTTCTGCTCAATGGTCTCTTTAACACGGTTCGTATTAAAGAGCCGCAGATCATGTCGCAAGGACTTCGATATACGTCTATTAAGCTGCCTATATGACCTCGCGTCATCGGGAGACTGCAATTGTAGCGAGCGTCGTTCAACCATGAGTTTTAATGTTCGATCACACAATTTATGAGGTCTATCTTTACGGCGGGGTCTGAAAAACTTAGACCCTACCGTGTGGACAGTTTCCACCAGCCCGTCGTTGATCTCGTCCACTGAGACAAAGTTCTCCAGACAAGCGAAGCGGTTGGAGAGCTCGAGTTGAAAGCTCTCGGGGTTTTGAATATGGGCCTGAGTAGGTCGGAGCGTAGACTTCATCAGACTGGACCTTTCCAGTTTAACATTGATATTCAGTGTGCCTCTTACGATTCGATGATCACTGCCGGTCTTGACCCTATTGATCACAGACACATCACTGAAAATCCGTTTCTTGTCGGTCATGATGAAGTCAATCTCGTTTCTCGTGGAACCATCGGGACTTATCCAGGTCCATTTCCTGTGAGGCGGCTTCTGGAAGAAAGAGTTCATCATGAAGAGTTCCTCTTTCTCTAGAAAGTCGGCCAGCCTCTGTCCCCTAGGGTTCCGTTGCCCGTATCCAAATTTCCCCACTCTCAACTCATCACCGCTGTTCTTGCCCAACTTTGCATTGAAGTCCCCCATAACAACAGTGAAGTAGGTTTTGGAAGTATGTATGGCCCTACTTACGTCCTCATACATAGCCTCTACTTCCTCATCAGAATGTGACGAGGTCGGTGCGTATACCTGAATGACCTTCAACGAATATCTTTTGGATATTCTGAGTATTAGGTATACCACCCTGCTCGACACACTGTCGATGGTAGTTATGTTGTTAACGAGGGACTTGTGAACGAGAAACCCGACACCACCTTGAGACTGTTGGGCGCCCTCCCGGTAGTAGAGCAGGTTACCAGACTTCAGGGTTACGGTGTCCTCCCCCTCTCTACGGACTTCGCATAATCCTACAATGTCCCAGTGTAACCTGCTCAGTTCCTCTTCCAACTCGCAAATCTTTTCATCAGTCCTCATTGTGCGTATGTTGTGTGCTACCAGGGCCAGTCGTCGTGGGGATGGGTAGCCGGATTTCGTCCGGGGATTCTTAGCACCCCCTGCTCCGCTATTACCTTGGCCGCTACCCGCGCCAGGGATAGCGGAGCTGCCGGAGACTGGGGGCCTGGTATTTGTGTGACTTATCATAAAGGGGGGATTTGCCGTACGCGCCACGCTTGGCAAGCGGGTTGGCGCGCGCAGTTTTTTTTTTTTTTTTTTCTTTATGGTCTCTGGAAGACGCTGCTGCCCATCTCCCGGTATATTATTATTCCCTTAGCAGGCTTCTACTGCAACCACGGGACGATATGGTGGGGGACAATTCTAAGGCCGGTCACCCCACGGCTTCCTATATATACCTACCTATGCATATTTACTACTTTGTACTCTCGCGGTTTGTACACATAATTAAAACTATGGCACGTGAAACCGTATCGAAATGTCAGGCAATGAAGGTAAATAAAAAACATCGTGATAGGTCTATCGGTCGGTTTAATAAATTTTAATAATTTTATTATTATTTCGAGTGACAAGTGTGCTACAAAACAGTTCATATTTTTCACAGCTATTTACTGACGAAAAGTAATAAGTTATAGCTGCCCATCAACCACCCAGTGTTGGATGTTGTACTATAATTATAGTATTTGTACTATATTTTTATGTCTGGTACTATATACTATCAGAACGACAAGATAGTACGCCAAAATACTATAATTATAAATTACCTTGACCATATTAACCAAATTTATATGATACGGAACTCTCGCGTGAGGTGGCACTAGGCGAGAGTGTACCCGGCCCATTACAACATAAAACGCGCACCAGCACATCTTGTTAAGCTATGCGCGCACAAGCAATCCCCGTGTCATACTCCTAGGGTTGCCTACACCAACAATACGGAAACTACGTCTCGGTAATTGTACTACGTAAAAAGTATAAATACTTTAATTGTTGCGACACCTACTCGTAGTATCATTTGTTTCAACAAAAATCACACAACCCTATCACTCGTGATGCGACCTTAAGGCAACGATGTTTCGGCCGCGATACGTATGGAAACGTAATTCACCATGTATAATGTAGGTATTAACATAATTTATATAGCGCTTGGTATTGCTAAACCTTTACTCTACCCAGGTTTGGTTTCATTTAAATAATTACACTGCTTTGAACATACGATTGTGTTGGGTTGCAAATTGTATCACGTTTGTTGTTATTAACAGTCTACAAATCACACGTTGTGATTTGGTTTTCGTATAAGGGCTTAATTCTACTATGCTTTGTAAATTATTAACGGCTGATTTAGTCTGTGAATGTCTCCCTTCTGAAAAGGGTTTCCAATTTAGCTATTCGACACTCTTCAACAAAATAACAGAGAATAGTAAAAATGGGAATAGCTTTTCTTCATAACTAGGCAGTCGTGTGTCGGCCCTATTGAACAACCCTAGGGTTCAGTAATATTGGTTTAAACTAGGGCTCTCGGTCGTGTCCGGGTTTCGTGTACCCGTTTCCGTGTACCCGTTTCTCTGTTACACGGAAACGGGTTTCTGGCCCGTTTGGAACGTGTAATAAAGACCCGTGTAATTAAGACCCGTGTACCCGTGTACCCGTGTACACGGATCTCAATCACACGCGGGTCCGACCCGCCGTCGACGTGTTGTGGCCATCTTACGGTTATTCTTTTAAAAGCTATGGAGTGAGAAATGGAGTATAATAATCAGGGATCGTACTTTTTCTAGCATTTTTGGTGCAATAACGTCAAATGACACGACAGCGACTTCAGTTTGTCGACGTGTATAATAGAATTGACGTTTAAATTTATGTAATATGACGTTATCGTTAAAAATAAAACGATATTTTTTACTTTGTCAGTTATTAAAATTGTGTAAATTCCTCAAATTTTTCGGAGGGTATAAATGTGAACTATAATCAGATATAAGGATTTATTGCAACTGTGTTAGATATTTCCTCATATGTATAATAAATTAATCCTTCATTGCATTATGCATATTGGGTTGGGCTTAACATGTTCTGAGAATATTTTCTGTATTTGCGATTTGTTTAATACGCTAATTTATTTATTTTTTGTTGCTTAATTTTATTAAATGAAAGCGGCCTCTCCTTCAACTTTAACGAATAAAAGGTCTTCTAGGCCTAATGTCAAAACAACTTGTAAGTATTATCAGTAAAATTGTCGCGGTTAATTTATGACGATAAACAATGGGTATTATCGTTATCTGCAAGTGCAGCTGCAGTGCAACCCTAATCCTATTCATATCTAATCTTAAAAAAAGTCGCCATAGCAGGTAACGTAAGAAGGTAGGTAGGTATGACAACTTTTTGCACCTAACACCATAATGTTACATCCATTATGCAAGGTGTTAGGTATTAATCAGTACCAGAGATGGGCAAAATGTAATCGACTAACAACTAACGATTCAAATTAACATAATTAATTGTGATTGACGATTGAAAACGACGACTGATCAATCTTAGTTGTATAGAGTGCAACTAATTTAGTTGCCGATTGATTTCGGACAACTAAACTTTGTGATCGACTAATTAGTTTACGACTATTTTTCTACGACTAATGTTAGAAGCAAATTGAACGAAAAACTTGGTATGTCTATGTTAATGTAATGTAATGTAGGTATGTCTATGTAAGCTATAAAATGGATTAGTAAAGTAGATACATTTTTTTCCTCCTTCATAGGTACATCGTTCTCTTTCTTATTTTTTACCTAGGGTCCGTGCCCTTAAACCTTTACCTATATTTGCTGTAGTAATCGTAAGAGCATCGTAATAAGTAGTAATCACCTAGAATCTAAAATGACAGAACCTAGAATATAGAATATAATATAATATGCGGAAGCAGGCATCGACTGTTTCTATGCGACCATGCGCAAACGCTGCACATCCCTGGTGCGCAGGGTGCGGGCCAGCCCCTACCCCATCCTACGCTCGATTGGGGATAGGTTTGACTGCCCTTACATAAGACACTGCTGTGAGCAGCATGTGTCAAAAAGCGCTTATGCTGTGTAATTTTATGTAATGTTTTTACTAACACTTTAGATATAGATTTGTACTAACCAATAATATGAGTCACCCTGTTACTCGAATTAAATGATTTCATTCATTCATTTAATATGACCTAGATACCTCAAAACATCTATGAGTATGAATTTATGAAGCATGAGCCTTACATGGAATAGCCTGATCGATCAATTCGCTGCCGCTCCAATATATATATTGGCAATAGCGCTAATAAATAAAATATGTCATGTTGATATATTTAAATTTAGAATGACGCAAGGAAAATGTACAATAGTTAATGCTGAGATTTCTTTACAAAGAGGTTTAAATATTGTAAATGACCACACGGTGAAAACAAAATAGACCGCAACAAAATAGACTAGATAATAAACAACATGCAGATGTTTAATTCAATAGAACGTGTTATTTTTAGAAGATTCGCCGGCACTTGCACCAAAATGCAACAAACAACTTCCAGGTAAGTAGGATTATCCCATTGTTTTGTCGCCGCGTGACAATAAACAGAGTTGTACTAATGACACAGACAGCAAAATATTGATGATATCTATGTCTATAATTTACTCAGTATCGTATAGGACTTTACAATACTCGTTAGAACTAGTACCACAGATTAATATAATAGTTCTTCGCTAGTACTTTAAGTATCAAAATATTAATAGAGCACCAACTACTATATTGTTTGCGATTTGTAAACATTGCAGTTTTTCGTTATTTATCCTTATAATATTGTTAATATGGCCCATAATATTGCATTGTCATTCAAGCGTTACAAATTAAACTTGAATATATACATAATTTTTACTCAATCGGTTGAAGATATCTGCTTCAAAATAAGTTGCAAGATTCTACCCAAACCAACATAGATACAAGTGATACAACATACGAGTACCTACAATGTACATACCTACTCGTAGTTACATATTGCAAGTTAAATAAAAATGCAAAAACGAGCGACTGCGTAGTTTTAATATTGATTTAATCGTGAAATTTAGTCGATTGAAGTTGAAACTAAAACTAATTCAATTGTTAGTCGAAGATTCTCACAACTAATTTAATCGCAACTAAATTAATCGCGATAAAAAATTACGAATGATATTTTTAATCGATTGATTAGTTAACTAAAAAATTAATCGATTAATGCCCATCTCTGATCAGTACCCTAATAGTGATTATAAAAAAGCAGAAAAAAACATTTTATATGACGTTATTCGATCTTTTTTCCTCCGTACGTAATAATATAAAATCAGTTTTTCATTCAATAATGAACAAATTATCCGTTTCATTTCAACTTCAACTCAAATAATAACTGGTCCGGGCGGGTCGCTCAGACGTGTATTCAATACCCGAGTGAAGGCGCGAACCGCGGATCCGGATCCAAACTTAGAAACGTTTCCTAGAGGACACGTTTCCTAGCGGGTCCGTGTCGACCCGTTTCCAAAGGAAACGTTTCCTAGCCGGTTCGTGTAGATCGGGTTGTTAGTACCGCCGGTGTTAAGGACCCGTGTACACGTTTCCGCGTGTAACACGGATACCGGGAGCCCTAGTTAAACCAAGTGCGGGTAGGTATACTTGAGTTTCCAACCAATTGGAAAATATGATAAGGTTGTCAATAATTGGAGAATTGCTAATGCAAGGGTGATTCAATAAGAATTTTTACGCTTTTTATTGTGATGATTATGAATTAACTAAACCATTTAACTTCCATGTGACACAGCGGCAGCTAAGGTAAGTTGGGAATTCGGGATAAGCGCAACTACATATATACATAAAAGTATCGAAACATACACATGTTACCTACCCACGCCATCTTACAACAACGAAACTAAACAATTTGTTTAAGTAAGCTATTTATAAGTGCTTTTGTTCGCCCTGAATAGTTCAGAGAAAATAAAACAAACAGATAATTATATTTAGCTTAAGATATTTATGTTAACGAAAGCATCAAATTCATAATCTAATTAAAAACCTAACCGCAGTAAATCCACATTATAACTTTAGAACAAACATTCGTATCCCTAAAAAGGGCCGAAACAAAACTCCGCGTATAAACATTAAGTTTAAACAATAAACAATAGGATGGAACCCTTTGGCTTCATTTAAATAAAAGTTGCGGCATAAATTAAAAAGAGTCGCGTTGGGATTGTCACGAAACATAATACCGTGAGTTGGTTGGGCGTAAATGACGACGGAAGGAATATCATTTGAATTCGCTGATAATTTTCCAATTTAATAGACAAGATCCTAACCCCAAAGTATGACTTTTTTTGTTGAAAACTGCAATTTCTCTTAAACGAAGGAACTGCAATTTCTCCTTGACGAAGAAATCTCAGTCATTATTACGAATATTATGCTGCCAATTATACAAAATAAAATGATCTTAGTAGGAAACAGTTAGTCATTTAAATATCAGTTATGAGGTTATAATCTCGTTTAACAAAGGCAAGTAAGAACAAATATACTGTAAGGACTCAACCTCAAAATTTACTTATTCGCATCTTTACCACAACAGTAGATCTAGCTAGATCTGGCTATGCGTACGGAATATCCAGAAAATTAGGTGGACTGCACAGAGCAGGATCTATGGTGCATAGACAGTAAAACAGCTTGGAGAAGGGAGCTTTGCAAGGATAATGGGATAAGTTGAAGAGACCTACGCCCAGTGTTGCCAGGTGACATTTATGAAAATCTGTAGGGTGAGACAAAAATGTCTGTAGGATTCCGTAGATCGTCGCTTGAAAAAACCGTAGTTTTATTTTCCAATAGTTCATTTGACTATACTTAAGTTTAAAATGTTATTAAAATTTAGTAACTTTTACAAAAACGTAGGTGGAAAAAGCGAGTGTTTCAGAAAGGATTGCAATTCATTTTACGCAGAAAAAGTACATCCCGTCTCATTTTTGTCATGTCTTGGTGATAAATAAAAGTAGCCTGAAATTCCGTAGGTTCACCAATGATTTCTATAGGTCTGGGCACAAAGCCTGTATTCCGTAGATCTACGTATTTTTCCGTAGCTCTGGCAACGCTGCCTAGGCCCTCAATGGGTAAATATAAGTAAGGCTCACGTATGTACCTCATATAACTTAACTAGCTTTTGCCCGCGACTACGTACGCGTGGAACTTGATAAAAGGGATTATTGAAAGCGCCTAAGCAAATGTAAGAGCAATTGTGCTTTTGGTCTAATAATTACATTTCCTACAGGGTCACGACACCCCAACAGAAATGTTCACTCACTTTTCAATCTTTTTAGGTATAATTTCCAGGATGTAAACTATCCTATGTCCTTCCTCGGATCTTAAACTATCTCTATGTCAAATTTCATCAAAATCGATTCAGCGGTTTAAGCGTGAAGAGGTAACACTAGACAGACGGACACACTTTCGCATTTATAATATTAGTATGGATTAGTATGGATTTGAAGGAGTCAGTTCAAATCACAGGTTTCATAAAACTCTAATTCTGAATAAAAAATACCTCAATACTTGGAAATTGCTTTTACTTAGTCATAAATGCAGGTTTGTGTGAATACCGCAAATTATAAGATTTAAAAAATATATTGTATATGAAAATAAAATAGTTTATATTGCATATTTTTAGATTAACAATAAAACTAAATTTTAAACAACTCCAACCAAAACTAATACTTCTACAAACATAATATAAAACTTGCTATTTGCGGTTGACCACCACCAATGGCGCATGATGCAATTATTTAGTTGTTTTGTTTATCATATCATAATAATATAATACGTTATATTAGTATCGTTCATCTGCCTGTGAAACATGAACAGGTGTATAGGTGTACCTAAAGGTACACGTCTACTATCCATCCATATAATGAAGATATGATTTTTTTTAGTTGGAAACAATGCTGTAATGTATTGAATTAAACTCGCAATTGAATTAATGCTGTTTATTATTATGTTCACAATTACAACGTAACAAGCGTTCCTACTCCATCTTGGTCTAGGTCGCAAGAGAGAGAAAGATAGGGTGCGAAAGGGAGAGAGAGAGAGGGATACCACACTCTCCGCCGCCAGTTCAGAACCGCTCCCCGCAGCCTGTCTTTCCCTTATTCCTAAAATATCACATGTAGAATTATAATACTAAATAATACTCTTGGCATCACACTTATGTGCACATCCTAGGTTGTCCTACGAGTACAATATTCAACTCTTGGCATCACACTTATGTGCACATCCTAGGATGTCCTACGAGAAGAAATTTTCTTATTCTAACAAGGTATTACTACAATTTAATAATTGATTCACATGTCTTTTCCACTGACATCCATCAACATCAACAATATATGTGGTGTCCGGAACAGACTCCTCCACCACTATTCCCTGTACCCAGGGCTGGTGACCTTTCCTATAATCTTTAACCATAACCTTTTCTCCGACTTTAAATTTCACATGTCTACTTCCTGATGCATATTTGCTCTGTTTATCTAACATTTCCTGTGTTTTCTCTACAATTGGTGGTGGTCTTAACAAGGAAAACCTAGACCTCAACTCTCTGTTGTACATGAGTTTGGCCGGTGTCAATCCTGTTGTACAGTGAGGCATGCTTCGATAATCAAAAAGAAATAGATTAATTGCCGACTGAATTGTATTACCTCTGGTTTCTTTAATTTTCAATACATGATTTTTAAAAATTTCGACAAATCGTTCAGCTGCGCCATTTGTGGCGGGATGATACGGTGGAGAAAAGGTATGTTTGATGCCATTCAATTGACAAAAATTTTTAAACTCTAAACTGGCGTAGGATGGGCCATTGTCTGTCACCAAATGGACTGGGTACCCGTGACGTGCAAATACTGATTTCAGAACATCAATAGTGCGGGCTGCGGAGATTGAACTCATTTCTATAACTTCTGGCCATTTACTGTAACTGTCCACAATTACCATATACATCTTATTATAGAAAGGCCCACAGTAATCAGCATGTATACGATACCATGCGGATGGAGCTGCTGGCCATGCTTTTTGTTGCCCTTTGGTGGGATTATTTCGCATTGATAAACAAGTAATGCAGTTATTAGTAATTTCCTCTATTTCCGAATCTATACCCGGCCACCAGAAATAAGAGCGTGCCACCTGCTTCATTCGCACAATACCGAAATGACTCTTATGAAGTTCTAATAATATTTGTTGCCTCAGCGATTTAGGAATAATAATTCTGTAACCCCAGAAAAGACAACCCCTATCACAGCTTATTTCCATTTTTTTATTAAAATAAGGAGATAACTCTTTTTCTGGTATTAAATCAGGCCACCCATCCATACTATATCTTATGACATTAGCTAAAATTATATCTTTCTTTGTATCTTCTTGTATAGTTTTCCAATTCAAATTATCTATTTCACAGTTTTGTATGTGATACACACTACTTGTATCAGCATCTGAACAGATTGGGTGCAGCAATCTCTCAATCTCAACATTATTTGTAAGATATGGTGTTCGCGACAAGAAATCAGATGGATTAAATTTCGTTTTGATGTGCCTAATCTTGTAATTAAATGCTGACAAAAAAATTGCATAATGTTGCAACCTTTTTGCTGCCATCTTAGGGATTGCTTTTGTTGGACCAAAAATACGAACCAAAGCGGCGCTATCAGTCTCCAACTCAAAACTTCGACCATATGTATAATTATAGAACTTAGTCACACCAAATACAATTGCCATAGCCTCCTTATCAATAGTTGAATATTTAATCTCTACATCTGTAAGTTTTTTACTTGCAAATGCTATTGGTTTCACAACCCCATTTAAGTCTCTATTTGATATCACCGCAGCCAATCCAGTTTCTGATGCATCACAAGTCAAAATTAATGGTAATTTTGGGTCATAATGGTACAGGTTATCAGTGTTGGCTAGTTTTGCTTTTATTGTTCTAAAAGCATTGTCACATTCAATGGTCCATTTAAAGTTATTGTTTTTTGTACACTCATACAAAGGTGTGATAATGGTTGACATATCTTTTAGAAAACGGGAGTAATAATTTAATTTTCCCAAAAATGAACGCAACATTGTGATGTTGGTAGGCGGTTTGGCGTTTAACAATGGTTCAATATTTTCCCTATTTACCCTAATGCCCTCTTTATCGATTCTAAATCCAAAAACATCTATGTTTCTCTCAAAGAGTCTGCATTTTTCTAATTTTAATTTAAATTCGCTCTCCTGTAATTTTGAGAGAACCTTAGATAAGGTAGCCATCGTATCATTAAGGTCTTTACCACTAATATATATATTGTCTATAAAAACCGCAGTATTTGGAATGTCTGACAATTTTGTGCTCATTAGCCGTTGGAATGAACCTGGTCCTGTACTTACTCCATAAGGTAAATAATTATATCTAAATGTTCCCATTTCTGTAACAATTACTGTACACTCTTTGGAAGCTTCATCTAAGGGTGCTTGGTGATAGGCCTCTTTCAGGTCGAGTTCGCAGAAGTATTCTCCATTGTTAAGGGATTGGAAAATTTCCTCTATGTGAGGCAGGGGAAAATGATCAACCTCCAGGTGTGGATTAACTGTTAATTTATAATCTCCACATAATCTAACAGAACCGTCTGCCTTTAAGATTGGAACCACTGGTGTGGCCCACTGGCTAGTCTCCACGGGTTCGATTCTACCATTTTCTAAAAGTCGAGTAATTTCAGCTTTTACCTTCTCACGTAATGCAAACGGAACACGGCGTACTGGTAAACTCTTGGGTTTTGCATCAGTTTTCAACTTGAGGTTGATCGTCTCACCCTTAAAATTTCCCCATCCAGGACTGAAGACCTCTGCGAACTTCTCCTTTATTGCGGCTCTGGCTTCTGAAACATTATTAATTGATTTATCTAATGTATACATTTTTGTAAATAATGACACAAAGGTAAATTAAGAAAGAAAAATTGAATGCGATCTACTACAATCGAAGCGGGGTTTTCTTTCTTAATTTACCTTTGTGTCATTATTTATAAAAATAAAAATGTGGTATTACCACATAAAAATTATAGAATCGATAAAAAGATTCTATACAAACATTTAGAACAGCGCCATCTCTCTCGCAGTCTTCACACTTGCTGTAAAGCAATGGGGATTGGGGATCGTACGTGTAAAACGCACATCCTAGGGTATGGCTAATGCGCAATAAGCATTTCAAAAAACATATATGACGCAGAGGGCGCTCCAGTAGCGTAAAGGATTAAGGGATGAAAGATTTGGTGTGACTGACGTAGCGGTCGGATAGCTCAGTTGGGAGAGCAATGCGCCGGTAACGCAGAGGTCGCGGGTTCAAACCCCGCTTCGATTGTAGTAGATCGCATTCAATTTTTCTTTCTTAATTTACCTTTGTGTCATTATTTATAAAAATAAAAATGTGGTATTACCACATAAAAATTATAGAATCGATAAAAAGATTCTATACAAACATTTAGAACAGCGCCATCTCTCTCGCAGTCTTCACACTTGCTGTAAAGCAATGGGGATTGGGGATCGTACGTGTAAAACGCACATCCTAGGGTATGGCTAATGCGCAATAAGCATTTCAAAAAACATATATGACGCAGAGGGCGCTCCAGTAGCGTAAAGGATTAAGGGATGAAAGATTTGGTGTGACTGACGTAGCGGTCGGATAGCTCAGTTGGGAGAGCAATGCGCCGGTAACGCAGAGGTCGCGGGTTCAAACCCCGCTTCGATTGTAGTAGATCGCATTCAATTTTTCTTTCTTAATTTACCTTTGTCATTATTTATAAAAATAAAAATGTGGTATTACCACATAAAAATTATAGAATCGATAAAAAGATTCTATACAAACATTTAGAACAGCGCCATCTCTCTCGCAGTCTTCACACTTGCTGTAAAGCAATGGGGATTGGGGATCGTACGTGTAAAACGCACATCCTAGGGTATGGCTAATGCGCAATAAGCATTTCAAAAAACATATATGACGCAGAGGGCGCTCCAGTAGCGAAAAGGATTAAGGGATGAAAGATTTGGTGTGACTGACGTTAGCGGTCGGATAGCTCAGTTGGGAGAGCAATGCGCCGGTAACGCAGAGGTCGCGGGTTCAAACCCCGCTTCGATTGTAGTAGATCGCATTCAATTTTTCTTTCTTAATTTACCTTTGTGTCATTATTTATAAAAATAAAAATGTGGTATTACCACATAAAAATTATAGAATCGATAAAAAGATTCTATACAAACATAATGTATACATGTTATTTGTTGTTATGAAGTTAGGTGGCCACAACATTAATTCTTTCAACCAATCTCTTCCAATTATACATGGAGAGGTCTTTGTTACAAAAGCACTTAACAGTTTAGTTACACCATTAAAACTTACTGTCAGGTTTTCTAAAAGACCTAAGGGCTCTGATATTGTTTGGTCAAAATTTCTGAATAAAATACTGCATTTTTTAATTTTCATCTCTGGGATTAGTACATCCTTTAGTTGTAATGGAATAACCGTGCAACTGAGCCAGTGTCTAATTGAAACTCTATAATTTTATTTTCAACACTTATTTTTAAAATGTGTGGTGGCACTTTACTTACATTAACGGAGTACATTTGGAACTCATTTATTTTTTGTTGCCATTGGGCATGTTCATTCTCCTGAGTTTCAATAGAATTATCCTCTTCCTTTTCCAAGCAATTTACCCTAGCTGTATTTTTCTTGGGACACATTTTAAAAATATGCCCTTGTTGGCCGCACTCCGAGCAAAATTTTTTCTGCAGCCTGCACTCTGACCGAAAATGGTTGTCATTTCCACAGCAAAAACATCGTCTTGTCACAGAATTGTTTCCTTTATTAGTTTTATTGTGTGTTATGTTATTTTTGCTTGTCTTGTTTCGCGGTTGAAAACGTTGCTGATAATAGATTGGTGATGCCTCCTGTTCTACTTTCAAGCTGGTTTCCTTTAGCGCTGCTTCCACTGTCCTAGCCAGACTGACAAGGTCTTCAAGAGTCTTGTTTGTGTCTGCCTTCAATAGCTCAAACTTGACAAGCTTGGAATATACACCATCAATAAACTTTTCCTTAATTTGGTCTTCCATGTCCTTGAAATCACATTTTCCTCCTAACTTCCTTAGTTCCAGGATATAATCTTCTATTTTCTCGGTTTGTGACTGGTTTCGGTTACGAAAAGTGGCGCGTTCCAGGACCACTGATTGTTTCTGAACAAATTTATTGCGCAGCACGGCAGTCAATTCCGCATAAGATAAATCAATTGGCTTTTTTGGTGTACACAGACACGTAACTGTTTCAAAAACTTGAGGTGTCAATTTTGTAAGCAATAGTGGTATTTTCTTGTCATCTGGTACCTCATTTAATGTTATGCAACATTGTAATTGTTGTTCAAAACACTCCCATTTATCGCCGTCAAACGATTGTAAATTAATATTCGTCATGTTAAATTTCTTCTGAACTACTGATTTTCCTTGTTTTTCTCTGATAAATTGAACAAGTAATTTTCGTAATTCTTCTACTGTCAGATTGTCTTCATTGGGTATTTTTAATTTTGTCAGCTTTTCTCTTAATTCGGTTTTGGATAATTTATAAATCCACGAAGTTTTAGCACTTGTATCACTTATATCGTTGTCTAAATCCGACATTGAGTTGAATTTCCGCAACTTTTTTGCATTTGTTCAGAGTTAGGTTATTTTGTAGCCTAGTGACGCGTGCCGGCGTACTTCTTACTAACACGAAGTTACACTTAATTTCGTGACTCCTGCTGTAATTTAACTTGCACTTCACTGAGTTCTTTACCGTTCGTCGCCAATTGTAATGTATTGAATTAAACTCGCAATTGAATTAATGCTGTTTATTATTATGTTCACAATTACAACGTAACAAGCGTTCCTACTCCATCTTGGTCTAGGTCGCAAGAGAGAGAAAGATAGGGTGCGAAAGGGAGAGAGAGAGAGGGATACCACAAATGCATTTGGTTGTATAAGTTGAAAAAAACTGTAGGTACATAGTGCAGCGGTCTGTAGTATTTAATTGAGCGGTCGATTGGAACATACTAAAAATCGACCTACTGAAGATTTGTAATCTGTGTGTAAAAGGAATTATTTTTGGCGACATTATAACATCGTTAAACAGTACTATTTTGGATAATATGCTATAAAAGACTTTTACAAGGTTTTAGTAATATTCTATCTTTATATAACTATAATGAATGACAGAAAAGAGTACAGGAGTAGAAAAAGGTAATTTCTTCTGAGCTTGAAAAATGAACGAGAATCGTTCTAAAGGTCCGCGTCAAACCATGCCTCGTTCGTACCTGATATACATACATAATTAGATACGTGAAGTGGTGGTAGGTGTCTTGTATTACCTACTGGTAGAAGTTTATTATGGTGTGTCAAGCTTGATTTAAGAAAGGGATAATCGATGTTTACTCGGACCCGCGCACCGAGGGTTTCCTACAAACACGTTGGAGTGCGGAGTTAAACTCCAATGTGATAAGACGCGTCCACGCAGTGCGCAGAGTGTAACCAGTTCACCAAGACCCCTGCCTTACGGCGTTATCCCACACGCCCAGTGTCTAGCTCCGTTGGACGACTCCAGCGCACCGACCAGCGATCAAGACCTCTCGCTTACGGCGTTAATACGGGCGGCCGGTGTCTCGCACGACTGGTTCATATCTGCGCGTAACTATACCCCCAAATTTTATATTACATTAAAATGACTAATTATTGTGCAGCTTGTCGTAAATCTTTAAAAACTGCACAATATATGTCGTGCTTTACATGCAAGGACAATTATCACCCAGAATGCGTCAACAAAGAATACCTAGCCTTAGCAAAGAGTGAGATTCAAAATTGGACATGCCCATCCTGTCAAAGTAAAATACCCAAAAAAGATAACTCATCGACTCCCGTGCGGCAGCAGGCCTCCACAGCTGGCGCCGCGGATTCACACTCCTTAAAAGCAAATGTCACCCTGCGTCCGCAAAACCGTGAGTTAGAAAAACGATCGCAATCTCGATCGCCGATCCCGGAGAGTGACGCGTTAGCCGCGCTGACGAGGGAGATTAAGCTGCTACGCGACGATATGATCGAGATAAAGAGCCATCAAAGAAATCTATCCTCTTCTGTGGACAACTGTGCTGCGCGACTGAATGAATATGATGCTAAACTAGCCTGTTCGGATGCCAAAATACGCATCCTAGAGGAGAAGGATCTGGAAAACGCGCTTCTTCATCAGAAGGTCAGTGAGCTGGAAGAGAGGCTTAGTTCATTGGAGCAAAACACGGTACGTAATGAAATTGAAATACAGGGTATCAATGAACACACGAACGAAAATCTTTTTCACATCATTAAAGTGGCTGCAACAAAGATTGGGATGGAGCTGGCTGAAACAGACATAGACGATGTATCACGCGTTGGCCCACGCCGTGGTACAGGTACCCAGAGCTCGGAGTCTGCCCTACCACGGCCGGTCGTTCTTCGCTTCGTGCGGCACATGAAGCGCCAAGAATTTCTAAAAGCAGCCAAAGCCCGACGCAATATTACGACTAACGACATTGAGGTAGAAGGACAAAGGAATAAGCTATACTTTAATGAGAGACCTACTAAAAAGAACAGGCGCTTATTTCGTCAAGCTAGGATCCAAAAATCTTCGCAAGGCTACAAGTACTGCTGGTCCTCTAACGGACGAATCTTCATACGTAAGAGAGAAGGCGGCCCCGCAATCGCAATACGTGATGCTTCCGACCTGGATAGAATCCGAGAAACGGACCCTGTTTCTTCTCCCGAGACCCCTGCTCCCGCGACCTCTGCTCCCGTGACCTCTGCTCCCGCAGCATCTGTCGATCCGGTCATTCCTGATGGTTGCCCTGCTTCGGACTCCTCAGTCAGCGATACGTTTCATGTCGAAGATTGACTGTGATTATTGTCGTTATCCTTGTTTCTTATTATTTATTACAAAGGCACTTTTTATTGTTATTTTAGTAACTAGCGTCAAGGACTTTGTCATCATTATCGCATACAGAACACACACACAACTTAATCTCCTTCTTGCAATAACCCACACTTGCACACTTTTTTCACACACATCAATTATAGGAATTGCACCTCGTTCATTGCTGTGCCCCTTCAACAGAGCACTGACGTCATGGCTTATTTTAGAAATACCACATTTATCTTACTTTTCTTTCACTAATGGCATTACATGACATAGGAATTGATATAGACCAATCTGTTGCCATAAACTGTCAGAGGCTCGATTCTCTAGAGCAATCTAAGCCGTTTTTTGGTAACGTGGAATCTTTTAAATTTATGACACTGAATATCAGAAGCCTACAACAAAATTTTAATGCATTCGAAGTTGCCTTGAAAAGAATGGACATTTTAGTTGATGCCATCATACTCACCGAATGCTGGTTAAATGAACACTCCGTAATCAACCGGCTCCCGGGATATAATGTTTTTCATACAACAAAATATATTAATAAAAGCGGAGGTGTAGTCATATATATCAGGGATTCACTGAATGTATCTGTTGTGGAACCATGCTTCAACGACGCAAACTGTATCTCTGTTATTATATCAAATGAAATCAGAATTTTTGGAATTTACCGTTCCCCATCGTTCCACAATACGGAACCATTTCGTAGATCTCTTGATCTAGTACTTGGTGAATCCAAGGGGTTCCGAAACGTAGTAGTTATCGGTGATATAAACATTAACATAATGGATTCCACAAATATTCAATCGAATGACTATCTGCACCTGTTAGCTATGCATGAATTCCTACCGGCTGTTACAATCCCAACAAGAGAAGCTTCATGTTTAGATCATATTTTCATTAAATCTAAATCTCGCGCATCTGGTGCTGTATGTACGTGCCCTATTACTGATCATGACATAGCCATGGGTGCAATTTCGGCATCCAAACCAATAGCTAATGGGGAGCCACGTTGGACTTCTAAAACTGATTTTGGCGCGACAGCATTGGAGCTCCGAACTACTGACTGGTCTCTGGTAACAGGCTCTGCAAACGTTAATGAAGCGGTTACACAATTCGATGAATTGTTATCCACTGCATTAAACAATAACACCCATCGAACAAAAGTTAGCCGCTCAAAGGTAACCCTGAAACCCTGGATCACACCTGGTCTAATCAGGTGTATGAGACACAGGGATAAACTACACAGCAGAGCAAGAGCTGCCCAAAAAGACCACATCCTGCACACTATTTATAAGCGATATAGAAATTTCCTTGACAACCTATTGTACAACCTAAAAAATGACTATCTGAGCAAACAGTTAACAGAGGCGAGGGATAATCCAAAGAAACTATGGAAATCTGTTAAAGATATCTGTCACTATCAAAGTAATTCAAATTCTGCAAACGAACTAACAACTTTATCTAATTCACCGGTACATTCCTTAAATATTTGTAACCAGCATTTTGCCACAGTGGGACAAAATTTAGCTTCCGATATCCTATCAAAAATTTCTGAAACGCAATCTACCTTAGCTTTAAAAATAAAATCTTGCAATTCACCAGCGGATTCCTTTTTCTTTCGACCAACTAACGTCATTGAAGTTGACAAAATAATTTCTAAATTAAAAGTTGATAGCGCGCCAGGTCCGGATTCAGTCAAACCACTATTCATTAAAGAAATTAAAGATATTATTCTCGAGCCGCTAACCCACATCTGTAACTTGAGTTTGGTTTCGGGTTGCTTCCCGGATCGATGGAAGCTAGCTAGAATTACTCCCATTTACAAAAACGGATCTAAAAATGATCCCGACAATTATCGTCCAATATCTCTGCTTAATGTATTTTCTAAAATTCTAGAAAAAATTGTCAATACTCGTCTAACGACTTTTCTTGATAAGAATAAAGTTATTTCGGACAATCAGTATGGTTTCAGGAGAGGAAAGTCGACGGAAGACGCAGCGACTCATCTTTCAAACAAAGTATCTAGCTTTCTTGATATTGGTGATAAATGTGTTGGGGTATTCTTGGACCTTTGTAAGGCATTTGATACGGTGTCAATTGATATCTTACTAAGTAAACTAAATGTCTTGGGCATAAGAGGGGTAGCCTTCGAGTGGTTCCGTAGTTATCTGACTGGCAGGCGGCAAACTCTTAAAGTTGGGGAGTTCTGTAGTGATGAACTACCCACGTGTTTTGGAGTCCCACAGGGCAGCATCCTCGGCCCAACGCTCTTCCTTATATACGTAAATGATATCTTGAAACTTGGGCTGGAGGGTGCAGAAGTAATCTGTTACGCGGATGATACTGCGGTACTATTTCACGGAAATACATGGGAAAATGTCTTTGACTTCGCGGAGCGTGGATTGGGTGACATTAGTACTTGGCTGGACAACAATTTACTTACCCGCAACGTGATGAAATCCAACTTTTTAATTTTTTCTAAAACGCAAGCTTCTTCTACTCATCTGCGAAATAACTTAATAATCCACTCAAGTAAATGTCGTGCCAATAGCTCTACAAATTGCTCATGTGTTTCGATTGTCAGATCTGAAAATATCTATCTGGGTCTGATAATTGATGATAAGTTATCATTTAAGCAACACATCTCTGCACTAGCTAACAGAGTTAGGAAGTGCATTTACATTATGAAGCAACTTCGCCACTGCGCCACGGAACAAGTGCTACGGATTGTGTACTTTGCACTGTGCCAGTCAATCTTGCAGTATGGTATAACGGTTTGGGGTAGCGCCCCAAAAAGTACTCTGCTACTGTTGGAAAGGGCACAGCGAGCGGTCATAAAAGTAATGCTTCGAAAGCCTATTCTGTTCCCAACAGACCTTCTATACCGTGAGTCCAACCTGTTGAGCGTGAGGCGGCTATTTGTTTTAAAAGCAGCTGCTCGTGCGCATTTGGTTGTCCTTAAATTACCTATCTTCTCGCAACTCCTGGCCAAACGTTTGTTTAGAGTTCCCCTACCTGGTTACAGAACAGGCTTTGCTAAGCGCTCACCAGACTATATGCATCTGCGTATATATAATAACCTCTGCAAAGTGCATGACATTCAACAGTGCACACTTGGCAAAATGAAAGTGATTATTAAGAAGTGGCTACTGTCACTATCATATGACGACACCGAGGCCTTACTTCTTGCAAGTTCATTCTAGCTATGCGCGCACACACACACACACACACACACACACACACACACACACACACACACACACACACACACACACACACACACACACTCACACACACACACACACACACACACACACACACACACACACACACGCACACACAAACACACACACGCACACATACACTCTCACTCACACACACCACCTGACGCTAGCGTTCGTCGTGCCTGTCTATTTGGTTAAATGTAACTATTAAAATACTTAAACGGGTTTACTCACGTCGTCGTTTTCTATGTAAATGTAACTAGTTTAAATTAGTTGTAATTAAAATCTATATTGTCTGTTTATAAACTTATACCTAACTGTTTTACATATTGCACTCCAGGACCCCAAGATACAGGCTCAGCCTAGTTTGGGATCCGCTAGATATATCATACTTTATGTACTTGTGAATTGGTAAACAAATAAATTATTTTGTATTTTTTTTTTTTTTTTTGTACGTATCTCATCTTAATTGGCCGGGTTAAGTTTGCATCTGGTATGTATGGCGCCGGATTAAAATGAGGTGCAAAATTTACGCAACCGTGATCACGTTTGTTGCCCCACTTAAATATTTATTTTATTCTGTTTTTAGTATTGGTCGTTATAGTGGCAACAGAAATATATTCATCTGTGAAAATTACAACTGTCTCGCTATCACGGTTCATGAGATTCAGCCTGCTGACAGACAGACAGACAAACAGACAGACGGACAGCGGAGGCATATTAATAGGGTCCCGTTCTTATCCTACTTCTTCACCGAAAGAGAGGCCATTTTATTAAATTAAGTTTAATTGATAAAATAATATGTTGAAAATTCAAATGTTCAAATTTTATATTTAAATAGTTGTGTATAAAATGTAAATGTGGAAGTAATTGTAATGTTAGGTATAAACTATAAATAAATTGCTATTCTATTCTATTCTATTTATCATTTGGGTACAGAACCCTAAAACACCCAAATTCAAATTTAAATACGATGAAATTGTGTACCGAAATTAAGTAGCCGTTCGCAGACTCGTTCGATACTGAGTGAAACCCCAGGAAGGCTCAGTTAATGAAAAAGGCCTGCAGACACGCGGGGAACTTAATAAAAGTGCCTCCCGATATAAAATACGGCTAAAAGTAACTGACAGCAACAGATGAAAATATAAGATGTACTTATTTATAAACATACTAGAAGCTAGAAGATGCCCGCGAACTATGTGCGGCAAAAAAGACGTTATCCTCTTTTTAGGGTTCAGTACCCAAAGGGTAAAAACGGGACCCGGACCCTATTACTGAGACTCCACTGTCCGTCTGTCTGTCTGTCACCAGGCTGTATCTCATGAACCGTGATAGTGAAATTATGACGGATGATATATTTCTGTTGCCGCTGTAATAAAATAAATATTTAAGTGGGGCTAGCATACAAAAACCTGATTCTTTGGCCGTTTTTTTTATTTGATGGTACGGAACTCATCGTGCGCGAGTCCGCCTCGCACTTGGCCGGTATTTATTTCACTGTAAAAAAAAACTAAAACTATTTTGGGATGCCTGTTTAACAAAAACAGTTGAAATCGATCCAGCCGTTTAGGTGTGATGAAAGGACAACGACACATATCAATAATAAGAACTAGATATTTTTAGACGTGACATGACATACAAATAGCATATTTCACTTTTTTATATATTTCCAATATTCAGGCCAGTCCAGTGACAACCCTTGTGGACAAACCAATAATAATAATCAAGTGCGGCAATTCAATAAAACTCCCGTATCTAGAATATTTTGATAACTGAATATTCAGTCGTTTCTGAGACCCTGACTGTCGAGTGCAGAAATAAAATAATACGTGATAAGTCTCGTGCTATTCCAAAAATGTCTAAAAATCAATTATTTGATTAAAATCAATAAATAAACCTAACCTGCTTTACTGGTTCGGTAAAATAAAAATACTTGAAACGTGTTCTGTGATGTGCCGATATTCTTTAGTATAATTTTTTACTGAAAAATATTCGCAGAGCAATTAAAAATAATGAAGGTACTTATTTTTTACGACGATGTTAGTAAACTTTGTACCTACATTCCCTAAAAAAAGCCAAAAATAGGCTTTCGGCGCCGGATTTTTTCATCGCTATAGTAACGCATTCAAAAAAGTAAAAGAAAACTTTTAATTGCCCTCAGTGGACCTTGTTATTATAATAGCTTTAAAAAAAGGTGTATAGGCGGATATGCGGATATATAGGTCTTTTTTGTGCAGCATTTTGAGGTGTTCAGGGTTTTTCCGAGAGGGTTCAGGACTACGCTATTTTCTTCTAACATATCAACAATTTTTTATCAAGATAACAAGTAGAACTACATAAAATAATTAAAGCATTATTAAGGCCCCCATACATGACCAGGTTTACCTTTAGTTCCATCTGTGTTCAGTTCCAGAAATAACGCCTCGTCAACAACAATCTGATCGGACATAAATCCGTGCCGTGTATGAATGAAACGGCCTTAAGGTCACCACGCTTACGGTGGCCGGATGGACTGAAGCGATTCAATCACATCGGCCTGATCAGTTTTGCCTTCCCATGTATGGGGGCCTTTAGTGATTTGTAATAAATGTGCTTATTAGTAACGCGCTACGTATGACATTTTTTGCTGCCTATCTTTCGTTCGTGGAGTAAGTCGAAAATCCACTACTTTTGGTTACCAATAATAGAGAACTAGTGAAAAAATACATACAGCCTCTTGTTCCACAAATTGCACGTTGATAAACCAGGATTTTCTTATTACGAGAAAGACAAAGAAAACTAGGTACCTTCGAACCAAATACGTGGGTAATAACTGACCACAGTGAAATCTAAACTTTAATACCACATAGGCCCTTCCCAGAAGGGAATGTGGTGTACAAAATCATTGTACTCTATGAAAGGCTACCATTAATATTCCTTTGTTTCAGAGATAAATTGGCTAAGGATAATTTGTTATGCTCCAGCTTGCGGTTGGAGGCTGACAGATCGCCATTAGGTGATAAAACCACCGACTATAGTTTCAGGTTCAATCAATCTGTATACAAGAGCAGCCTAGGACCAGTGAGCTTTCATACTCGTAGCTGTATAGGTACTCATACTTGTTTAGAAGTGAAATTTAAAAAAAGCTAGATGAGAATTTGAGAATGACTGTATTTCGTATGTTGACAACCAAAACTCACTAAGTAACGAATACCTACTTAAAACAAAGCTCGTATCTCAGTATCAATGTACAAACTAAATACGAGGATTTGAAGATAAGTGACAGAAATTTTGGTGAATTTTGGTTATTAGTTATTACCAGGCGATTTGATAAGAGTGAAAATAAATAATCTAACTCTAACCACTAAACACACAGTAAAAATATGGAAAATGAAATACACTACCGCTAAACCACGAATGTTAGTGACATAGTCAGGTACTCAGTTAGGTTTTTACGATTTTCATTTAAATTCTCATGTATTTAATTTACACATAATAGGAATTATTTTCGTTAAAAGCAGTTTTTTTTTTTCATAAAAAGTGACTGCATGACAATCATTCCTTACTTAGTGAAAATGAATTTTCTGTTAATCTATATATATAAAACTCAAAGGTGACTGACTGACTGACATAGTGATCTATCAACGCACAGCCCAAACCACTAGACGGATCGGGCTGAAATTTGACATGCAGGTAGATGTTATGACGTAGGCATCCGCTAAGAAAGGATTTTTCAAAACTCACCCCCTAAAGGGGTGAAATGGGGTTCCAAAGTTTGTATGGGGAAACAAGATTAGTTAGACTATTTAATTCGAAACTTCACAGGAATATTCCTAACAATAAATGAGTAAACACGTGTTTCAGTTTTTTTGAAAATTCAACCCCTAAAAGGGAGAAATGTGGTGACAAAGTCTGAAAATCAGCATGGGTATTGTTTTTATGGTTTATCGGGTCGCTGATTACGAAAACCGCAACGATTTTAAAATCCAACGTGGCGGACGTGAGTTACCATCTCCCCTGTTGGGGTGAAATGGGGTTGAAATGTCTAAGTACTAAACCGCTGGTTCTAGAGAGTTCAAATTTGGCACGTAGGTTCTTTATAAGGTGTAGGGGTGCACTAAGAAAGGATTTTTCAAAATTTACCCCCTAAAGGGGTGAAATAGGGGTTCAAAGTTTGTATGGGGAAACAAGATTAGTTAGACTATTTTATTCGAAACTTTACAGGAGTATTTCTAACGATAAATGAGTAAACACATGTTTCAGGTTTTTTGAAAATTCAACCCCTTTAAGGGAGAAATGTGGTGACAAAGTATGAAAATCCATTGGTAATGCTTTTATGGTTTATCGGGTCCCTGATTACGAAAACCGCAACGATTTTTAAATCCAACGTGGCGGACGTGCATTAACATCTTCCCTGTTGGGGTGAAATGGGGTTGAAATGTCTAAAAACTAAACCTCTGGTTCTAGAGAGTCCATATTTGGAACCTACGTGTCCTTATAAAGTCTAGGGGTGCAATAAAAGAAGCATTTGTCAAAAGTCACCCCTCCGAAGGGGTGAAATGGGGGTCGTAAGTTTGTATAGGGAAAAAATATTAGTTAGACGATTTTATTGAAAACTTATTTATTAAGTATTTCTAACAATAAATGAGTAAGCACGTGTTTCATGTTTTTTGAGAATTCAACCCCTAAAGGAGGAGCATATGGTGACAAAGTCTGAAAATCAACAAGGGTAATGTTTCTATGGTTTATCGGGTGGCTGATTACCAAAACACCAACGATTTAAAAAAAAACAACCGTGGTGGACGTGAAATACCGTCTCGCCTGTTGGGGTGCGATGGGGTTGAAATGACTAAATATGAGTATGGGTGTAATTTTTATGGTTTGTTGGGACGTTAATTACGAAAATGCCACCGATTTTGAAATTTTATTTGTGGTCATGAAAATTCTTGAAAGCATTTGCGCCAAATTGCAATTTAATCGGTTCAGTAGTTTTGCAGCAAATCGGTTATAACAGACGGGCTGACAGACAGCTACACATGATCCTATAAGGGGGTTCTGTTTTTGCTTTTGAGGTATGGATAGAGACCCGCGTTATTCTAATAGATTAAAAAAACGGATATGCAAGAGGGAAATGCAGATTGCAGATTATACCCTAACTTAACAAATAGCCTACTTTTAATCCTGAAAAAAAAGAGCATTGTTCCCGTAGGATGATGTATATTATATAGGCACGCGAGCGAAGCCGCGGGTTAATGCTAGTATTGAAATAAATTTCTTAAGAATGAGGTCAAAAGCATAGAAGCATACTCCTTTGATCCCTGTACAATCTTTAAGAGTTGAAATATTTATTCCTACTTTTATGTTTATTTTTACTTCCTCTTTTCTTTGCAACTCAAAAAGGATTGATATTACGGACTTGGGTAAACATGCTTTCATGTGGGCTAATAAATGAGAATGCTTGGGACTTATGTTTCCTACATATGTTTATTTAACTTATTGTGAATATAGGGTGTGTACTTGATATAACCACAATTAGTATAATTTCATTAGGTAATACGTATATTTCAATTTGTATAAAAGATATTTGATATAACGTTTATACTCGCAAGGTTCCACCAGGCCACCAGTAGTAAGTGGGTTCGCCAGGTACCTAACACTCCTCCTCGCTTTGCTCGTCGTCGTACCTAACCATGACTCTATTTCAGTTTTATTTTTTGATTGAGCAGTTTTAGTGTGTATTTAGCCGTTAAACGTATTATATCAAATGAACTTTATATCATAAATATTATTACCTATATTATTCGTTTATTTTATCACTCAATCGTTATATTGACCAATTATGTCATACCTACGTTGTTATAGCGACAGTTACGCACCCTTGAATATAGGATTGACTCAATGTTGTACCTAGGTATGTGATTGATTGAAATATTTTAAAATAAGGAAAAACCTAACAATGAAAACCTACTTAAAAATACGAGAGTCGGTGCCAAACCTCGCGTAAACTATAATATATTAATATAAGAACTGAGTGGTTTGGGATCGACTTCGAAGGGTGAGTCAAATGTAATCTGTACTTGAACGGGTTATTTTTTTGGCTTTTTAGTTTTACTGAAGTCGGTTCTTTTTTTTGTTAATTTTTTTTTCTGCTTTTTAGTAATTCATATAAAAGTTCTAGTGGCCATCTGTGGTGTTCATCATCAGTTTTCTTACACCAAATACTATTTACTGAATGTAAATTCTTGACTTTATCAATAAATTACCGAAAGCGCCGTACCCCTATAACATTTGAAGAGTTCCCTCGATTTCTCCAAGATTCCATCATCAGATCCCGACTTAGTGCCAACGGGACCAACTCGGAGTTATACCCTTTCAATTAAAAAAAAGAAATTTAAAATCGGTTCACGGTTCTCGGAGATATCGAGTAACATTCATACAAAAAAAAAAAATAGTTTGAATGGAGAACCTCCTCCTTTTTTGAAGTTGGTTAAAAAAAGAACCAACTTCAGTAAAACTAAAAAGCCAAAAAAAATAACCCGTTCAAGTACAGATTACATTTGACTCACCCTTCGAAGTCGGTGCCAAACCTCGCGTAAACTATAGGTATAAATATAAGAACTGAGTGGTTTGGGATCGACTTCGAAGGGTGAGTCAAATGTAATCTGTACTTGAACGGGTTATTTTTTTTGGCTTTTTAGTTTTACTGAAGTCGGTTCTTTTTTTTGTTATTTTTTTTTTTTAATCTTGCAACATCTTCATATCTCCGACGGCATTTTCCTAAAAACTCCAAGGTCACTGAGGCACAGCTTAAACCCGCAAATATATCAAAAGACCCGACCTTAATAAAAATAAAACTTCAGTAACAAATGACCACAATCTCGGAAGGGTAGGCAGTCCTTATTTTGCAATATTAAATTGTATGGGGGCATCATAAGTTGAGATTTAGCTGAGATACTATCGGATTTTCGGGCTCTGGTTAATGTTCTATTTTTGTAACGATGTTTGTGTTACGTCTTGATTCTCAGTTTTGTAATTCAATATGATACTTGGTTAAATTATTTTCTATGCTTCACTTTTTTATGATGTACGTAAGAAAGAAGTTCTTTAAATATACCCAGAGATGTATAGTCCCTGGGTGTCACAACATGCTATAAAATATAATTACTTAATTAATTGAATTCCATAGAGATATATAAGGTCTCTAGGCGTCAACGTGAATAATTTACAATAGAAAATAATTATTAAACCTACATTTCTTTGAGATGTATATGGTCTCTAGGCGTCATAACATGCAATAAAATATTTTAAAATTATTTCATTTTCTCAGAGATGTATAAAGTCTCTGAGTGTCATACTATACTAAGCTGTTTCTTAGAGATGTATACAGTCTCTAAGAGTTCAAAAAGTTAAAATCAACATTGAATAACTTCAATCGAGTACAGGATGAAGTTCTCACGTTTGCTTAATTTAACACTAGTATGCGGTTCCTACATATTTAATTTGGCCCTTGCTAGCATGAACAGACCGGACCCCACAAACGGCACCCGTTCATACCCGTGTAATATCAAAGGCTACTTAAATTCGTTAACGACTGTATGTCATTGTCAATATCAATAGAATTAAGGCCCTATTACTGAAACAGAGAAACTCCAGAGCATTGAACACAAAATGTATTCTCCAATTGCATGCCGTTTAATTTATATGTTAATACGAATGCAAAAATGCATCGAACGGTTTGTTTAATTTGATTGTTGAATATAAAACAACTGACTGCTAGCAAATACACAAATAAATCGACTAGTTCTATTGAATTTTGTGCATATACCGGTTTTGTACAATCCAGATTAACCTATGTAAAGATTAAAAGCTAAAATCCTAACAAATTGACTCAGAAACAGAAAGAATGGGAGAAAAAAATCCAGTAATGAATTGCTGTCCGTCACCCTGTATTTACTCATAGCGGATAATGCTTGCAGTAGGTTCACTTTCTGACTTAACAAGAGGGGATTCTTCTTTGCAATGTTACTCACAATAATTAGAAAACTCATAATAATGTTTGGTCAGAGAGTCACAAAATTGCTCGTCGAACTGCTTGCTGGTTGTTGGGGTAAAAAGGTTCTTGAGTAACGTCCACGTACCGGAAGAGCAGGAGGTTCCCAAAAAGGAAGTCCGACGACCTGTTAAAGGTCACGAGAAGCAATTGGATGCGCTCGGCGCTCGACCGATCGTTATGGAGAACTTTGGAAGAGGCCTTTGTCCAGCAGAAGCCGATAGACGTCTACTGCTGGACAAAGGCCTGTTCGAGCTAGACTGGGGCTTGGGTTAGGGTCAGGTTTCTATCGAATGATAAAAGTCACATCCAAAGAACGTCACTACGGTTGATCTAGTGGATTAAATAGTTATTTGCTATGCTAGGCTGCAAAATTGTTATTTGGAAATGAAAGTTGAGCGAGCGAAGGAGTCTAAGATTAATGAACTTTTTGACTTTCTTGTTTTTGATATGTCTATAAAGTAAGACAACAGTATGTATTCTCCACAGAAAAAAATACGTGTTGGTACGAGAATAGTGAAAACTTCTAACTTTTTAATTTTTCTTTTTTTTCGGGTGTGTTCAGAAATTACACTCAAGCTTATGTTCCAACTTTAGTAACAAATAAACATTAAATTTTTTGTTGTATTTCATATAATATTAACTAGTCAAAATATTATGTAAATGAAACTGAAATACTATTAATATTTAGAATAAAATATATTCAACATAAAATATAGTTTAGAGAAAATAAATACTTAAAAATCTGTAACTACAAACCAGGTTTCTGAAGTTGATATTGTTTGTGTATTTTTTTAAAAAAGAGATCCAAACGTACAGATGATTTTAGCCGACTTGACCGCCCTTTATTGGCGTGCGTTAATTGGTTATTCGAAGATTTATCGACTGATGAAAGCAGTCACACGTTGATGGAGTTTTAAATATAAAAAAGTTGCATGCACCGCAGAGAGTCTAAATCATCGTGTTCGAAATTCAAATGACTTTTGCACACAAGCGGATAAAGCGGACTTTTGCACGCAGATTTCGTGCTACAAACGGAGGTTTTCCGAGCGAGTGAGGTGAAAAATAAATATTTGTACGTTGGCCAAAAGTAAAAGTAGGGTATTTATATAAAGCTATTTGAATAAAGGAACATTTTTTTTTGTGTATTTTTGCGGCCTTATCTGGCAATAAAATTTAAAATTTGCAGTTATAATAAGCAGTTAATGGCATTTCAAGTTTTGTTCAAACTTGTCACCTGCAATATGTTTTTCGTACTTACCTAAATTTTTTTTTTTCTATTTATACACTGACCAGCGATGTACCTCACTGACTGAAGATGTAAGCTCGCTTATTCAACATGAGCCTCTTCATGTTGTTCTGGATTTTTGTGCTCACTTGAAATTCTTATACGTATACGTAGATATGTAATTATTATTAGATAAAATATTGAATTTAACAATTGATACAAAAATCGAACCACAACTAAAAATTCAAATGCGCAACCTGGCGGAAAAGATGGGGAATCGAATCCGGTACCTCTGGATTAACGGTCCAACGTATTAACCTCTCCACCCTTCTAGCGCCAAATGATATTTTTCATTATGTTTTGTGTGTCGATCATTGCATTGTTTATTTCAAAGACTTCACACCTCGGCGCCCTCTATTTGAATACGTTAATATTATCATCTTACCGCACTAGTTTTCAGCAGCGAGCAAGCGAGAGAGGGTGCTGTTATTTATACATTATGAAACATGTAATGTCTCATTATTTTCAATGTTACCACCACCTTTTTAGGTTTTTACAACAAACCATTGATACCAAGATCAAAGCACAAAGAAAAAACGCATTAATTTTTTTTTACACTCGGACATTAAAAATAATGGTACATTTATTTATTTATTTATTTTATAATAATTACATTACATATCTGCAACTTACAGCTAATTGCCAAGGCGTTACAGATCTTAACTTAAAATTAAACAACAAGCATTATATATATCCTTAAAAGTTATAAGTTATAAATTAGAAACAAAAAGAAGGAAAATAGTAACTAAACTTTAGTGCACAGTAAAACAATTTATAAAAGAAAAATACGAATACAAATACAAACATTGAGTTTACCGCCGTTCGAGATATTTTCTGCACTCCACTAGTAGATTCGCAAAGCTAGTAGAAAATATATCGCAGTGCGGGGCCACGTCGAGTACCGAGTTGATGTCGGAGAGCGCGCTCGAGATCGGCGCATGCTTCAGTAGCGCAGTGCGTGCGCTCGGCACCGCCCGCAGGGGAGTGCGCCGCAATCGCGATCGTGCGCTAGGCGCATATAGCCGAACTACCTTCTCAACCAACCCCGTGCAATCAACCTTACCGTTAATGATGCCCAACGCAAATTTGGCCACTGCCAGGTATCGCCTCACTTCTAAAGATTCATATCCTAGTACCCCCAAAAGAAACAATGTTGGGTAGAGATATGGGTAATAGGTATATTCCTTTTTAGGGTTCCGTAGCCAAATGGCAAAAAACGGAACCCTTATAGATTCGTCATGTCTGTCTGTCTGTCTGTCCGTCCGTATGTCACAGCCATTTTTTTCCGAAACTATAAGAGCTATACTGTTGAAACTTGGTAGGTAGATGTATTCTGTGAACCGCATTAAGATTTTGATGCAAAAATAAAAAAATAATAATAAATATTGGGGGCTCCCCATACTTAGAACAGAAACTCAAATTTTTTTTTTTCATCAAACACATACGTGTGGGGTATCTATGGATAGGTCTTCAAAAATGATATCGAGGTTTCTACAACATTTTTTTTCTAAACCGAATAGTTTGCGTGACAGACGCTTCCAAAGTGGAAAAAAGTTGGTCCCCCCCCCTCTAACTTCTAAAATAAGAAAATGAAAAATCTAAAAAAAACATATGATGTACATTACTATAAAAACTACCAACGAAAATTGTTTTGAACGAGATCTAGTAAGTAGTTTTTTTTTAATACCTATTAATACCTAACTTTGCACCTAATTTATATGGGGCGCTATACATACCAGGTGCAAACTTAACTTAACCACCTAGGGATGGAAAGTGTTTGTACGGAACCCTCGGTGCGCGAGTCCGACTCGCACTTGGCCGGTTTTTATATAGACACCTTAAGAACTTCTTTTGGACCTTTTCGAGCATTAAGGTATATTTAGCTTCGTGGGGATTCCAGACCGATGCATTTGCTTCGAGCACGCTCCTCACTAAGGCCACGTAGAGAATTCGACAAGCTACCGTCGTGAGGTTTTGCGAATTCCTTATCACGAACCCTAACTTTTGCGCTGATTTCTTGGCCATTTTAATAATATGGTCTCTGAAGGTGAGTTGGGGGTCGAAGTACACGCCAAGGTCATGAACTTGTGTCACTTTATCTATTGCCGTACTGTCCAGACTATATTGGTGATTGTACGGATGCCTCGATCGGGTGAAGCTCATCGTTTCACACTTTTTAATATTAAAATATAGCCTATTCAGCATACTCCAATCATACAGTGTGTTGATGTCGGCCTGTAAAGCCATGCAATCGTCAATATTATTAATTACTTTGACTAGTTTTACGTCATCAGCAAACATCAATACTTTTGAATGTTGAACCAGCTCCGGCAGGTCATTTATTAAAATATTAAAAAGTAGAGGCCCTAAATTTGATCCCTGACTTATTCCCGAGAGAGTGCAATATGGTTCCGAATAATATGGACCATACGAGGGTTGTTTGATAAATACCCGTGTTTAGAAAAAAACAACAAAGGTTTGTATACGTGTATATTTATTTTTCTACATAGTCACCTTCCAACTCTATACACTTGTTCCAACGGTGTTCTAGCTTTAATAAGCCGTCAAAAAAATAAGATTTCGGAAAGTCGTGAAAATAGGCCTCCGTGGCGGCAATGACTTCTTCATTGGACGAAAATTTCTTTCCACCGAGCCATTTTTTTAAATTTGGGAATAGGAAGAAGTCACAGGGAGCCAGGTCTGGGGAATAGGGCGGATGAGGCAGCAATTCATAATGTAATTGCTTTAATTTGGAGTCTGCGATTCTTGAGGAGTGAGCTGGTGCATTATCATGATGAAAGAGAACTTTTTTGTTATTTAGATGTGGTCTCTTTTTTTTCAAAATGGTATCAAATTCTTGCAATAAATTAGCGTAATATGGCCCGGTTATCGTTCTTCCTTTTTGTAAATAATCAGTATGGATGATTCCCTGCGAGTCCCAAAAAACAGTCACCATGACCTTTCCGGCCGCTGGAACGGTCTTCGCCTTCTTTGGAGCTGATTCCCCCGGCAAAATCCACTGTTTAGACTGTTCTTTACTTTCTGGGGTATAGTGGTGTATCCACGTTTCATCAACAGTCACAAAACGCCAAAGGAACTCACCCGGACTACTTTCGTATATATCTAAACAGTGCCTTGAAATTTGCTTCCGGGTGAGCTTTTGTTCCTCGGTGAGCAAACGCGGCACCCACCTCGCCGAAACCTTCCTCATGCCTAATTTGTGTTCTAAAATGTGCTGCACGCGTTCAATCGAAACATTTACAATGTCGACAATTTCTCTAAGTTTTATTCGGCGATCGCTTAATACAATATTCTCGATTTTTTTCACCATATCACCTGTGGTTACCTCAACAGGACGTCCTGGGCGATCTTCATCAAAGATGGACGTTCTGCCTCGTTTAAATTCATTGTACCAATATCTAATGGTTGTCATAGAAGGAGTATGATCATTGTAAACAGCTTGCATGCGTACTTTTATTTCATCACAAGAATTTTCTTCCAAAAACAGAAAACGAATTACAGAACGATACTGCTCTTTCTCCATTATTGCAATAACAACGCGAACTCCGTCGTAAAAAGCCGTTAAAAGAAAAAAAAACAAAAAAACGCTGTATTTTTTTTTTAATTTTCTAGTCTCATGTAGTCATATACATAATTTCAGCCAGTAACAAGAATAACTTTTTAAAACGTGTATTTATCAAACAACCCTCGTATTTTACAAATTGTTTTCTCTCAGCTAAGTAGCTCGAGAATACAGTGAGCAACCCTGGTACATTACATGTTTCATAAGCTTCAGAAATATAAAATATTATTTAAATGTCCTTCTGTAGTTTTTTCAATTGTGCATTATCCGAGGAAGTAAATTGTTTCAACTGGAGCGACAGCGCTGAATGACATTTTAGTTATGTGCCTTTCGGGCTGACACAGAATTTACACAAGTGAAATTTTCAAGGGATTTGATGCAAAGGAGATTGGAAGAGTTGGGTTCGGTTGTTTTCAACGAGTGTTTAAGTATTTTTTTATACTCTCGTACTTTTATCTGTCAATTATAATTTCACAGAAAAATACAATAGCACACTTTTTAATCCTGTACCAAAGTTCTATACTCTATGGTAAGTACCTGCTACAGAACTTTAATTGAACTGCTCCTACTATTTTGCAAGTGCGCTGAGTTGCAAAATAGCTCATACATTTTCATTAGCATGTTAAAACATGATTTATTAATAGTATTTATACAATCGTTGCACAATGAAGGTTCTTAAAGTCGAGTACCGCGTTTAGGTTTACGAGGCTTGCCAAGTGGCCTTAGTAAGGTACGAGATTTTAAGACCTAATTGTGTAACTATTGCGTACAATATTTTTTATACGAGCAAAACACAGAAAATCATTTTTTATTTTAATCGTCATTCCTCACTATGAATTTTTATTTTTGATGTAGGTAACCTTTTTCGTTCAACTAAAACTGACCTATTAAAAAAAACATGATCGCGATGGTCATGGCGGGTGCCTCGTGATTGGTGAAATTTTTTGACAAGTAATTTCAACCAATCAGTGAACAGCACTGTTCTTTTTATTTTAAATCAAATATGCTGATGTTCTCTTATTGAAGTTATTAGCATTGAGTAGAGAGATGTCTTAAGAATATTAATTCAAGCAAGTCAGTCAAACAAAATTTTGCGGCGAACTTATAAAATAATATCTAATTTATTTAACCCTTCAGGTGGCAGCGCCACCAGGTGCATGGCAGGAGAAGTGGCGCGTCTATTTTACAAAATTTACCGTTAAGTGGCAGGAACCGGGAGCCGGACCCAACGTCAAGTGGCAGAGATCCGGGAGCCGGATCGGACAAAAGAAGCCGTTGGGTGGCAGGATCCGGCTCCCGGACCCTGTGCGATGTCTTATTTCGCACCCGAAATAAAACCGTTAAAACTATATCTTGCTTGCTCACACTTTCAAGATGCATTCGTCACTAAACAAGGACGGCATTCACTAACGGTCGAATTGCCGCGCAAAGCAAAGTTCGTTAGAAATTGCGTCATCTTCCCGACCCCCCCGACCATCACGCGTCGACCGCCGAGCCGTGAGCATTTTAAAAACCTTGTGGTTAGAAAATATTGTATTGTGAGGTGTAATAAAAAGGGTTATAGGTGTAAATAAATATATAGATTTGCCATTAAATTAGTTTTTTCTACGGTTCACTGTTTTTTTTTCCTAATTATAGTTATTTTTATACATAAAGTGGTTAAAATTTAGTCATTCGACGATTGATCAAGACTAGCAAAATTTCCATAAATGGAATGGCATTAATTTCTATACAATAAATATGGCATTTTATGATGAATCCAACGATATATAGTTTATATACAACATCTATTTTTTTTTGAGAAAAGATATCTTTTGTAACATGCGGAAATTCGCGATGACCACCCGTGGGAGGCCCGCCACTTAACGGTATATTTTGCCAAGATGGCTGTGCCACTTCTCCTGTCATGCAATCAGAAACCTTGCCACTCAACGGCTTGTTTTGTCAGGTCCGGCTCCCGGATGCCTGCCACTTGACGTGGGGTCCGGCTCCCGGTTTCTGCCACTCGAAGGGCTAATAAATATTTTACTACCTCTAGTGGCTCTGTGAGACCTCGCGAGTTTTTTTCGAAATGGTTATTTTTTCAATAAAATTCAATAATATTGACGACCCTACTCACATCATGAGTAGCGGTTGAGGAATGCAAACTTTACGCGAGAACAACTGGAAATCTGGAGATACGGACAATACGGACATCCGGACAGACGGAACATCCGGATGTTCTGAGATACTGAGAGAATTTTAGGCCAAGCTGAAACAGAGACGCTTCGCTCGCTCGTTCAAAAAAGAAAACATGTTCTAGTATATCTTACGTAACTTACAGTAAAACGTTCAGACTCCAAACAACTCTCAATTAAAGTTCAACTAGCAGAGATATAGTGTTTCTAATTAAACACTCTGGAGCACATCGCGACCGCATCTTATCTTATCTTTTGCGAAAGCTTTCGCGCCTTAATCACGGAGGGAAACATGACCCGACGTCACATCCGGTGATTAACGATGGCCCTCAATTTCGTAAAGTTGGTAGAATAAGGGGTGGTGGAAGGGATGAGATGGAAGTTTAAAAACTAATCTCAACTTTTTTGAATGAAATCTAACTTTAATAGCAGAAAATCTGCCGGAAATTGCCTTCGGAAGTTTTATAGTTATTATGTAACGCGTTTTGATGGCTGTTATATTTTAGAGTCTGCGCTTTTGTGCAGTTATAAAGTGTTAGTATTACGAGCCTATTTCACTATTGTCCCACCGCTGGGCAAATACCTCACTCTATTTTGTGCTGCATCTAGCCAATCCTTGAGTAAGAAGTCCAAGGCATCACCAAGGAGCTCTCACGAATCTTCATTTTGAGTCATACTCTTATGACTTCGATTTTGTAGATTTTTAGCGTACACTACAAGTCATTCGGTATGGGCTAAACGTGGCCCATTTCCACTTCGATCTGGCCGCTTTCCGAACTAATCGAACTATGTCTATTATTTAGGCAACAAAGTAGGCAGTAATAAGTACTTTTTCTATACTAGAAAGTTCTTGCCACTTCGTCAGCGTAAACTCCCTTTTTTTACAGTAAGCAATAAAAAATTATCGCATAAGCATTTTTAAATAGATATCTAATCATAACACTACCAAGAAATTTTAAATTTCTTCCAAGGCGTTATGAGGACATACCTAATTATCGAGTTATAAATACTATGTATGACTGACAGGATTCTAGTTAGCTAGCCTAACCACTATTGTTCTACTTTTTGAACAAAACTTCATTTTAAACAAGTATAATTGGTACTACTTAAGACCGACTATTTCCACAAGTTTAAACCCTGTTATACTATGCAGAAAATAAAATTTGGACAGGCGACAAAAGTATATCATATTATAAGTCAAAAACGCTTAACAGGTCGCTATATTTCCATAACTTGTACTGAAAAGGTCTGCTGAAAAACGAGCCGTCTTCAGGCAAAAGAGATTTAAATATGTTGAGATGGGAGTTTCAGGTTGCGGCGAGGGATGTCAGTTCTATGTGGATCAAGATGTGCTTAAAGAGACTTTTCCTGACTGCATTCCTACTAAAATAAAGTAGTTTCCTTATACAATGGATATAGTTGGTTTTCCGTTGCGCAGCTCGCAGTATGTTTTCAAGGTAAAAGAAAACATACATATTTATTATGATTTAAGGTGAGTCGGGGCTATTGTAGCTATGGGGTTATTGTATCTTATTACCATTATAATGGTCTGTGACCATTATAATGGTCTGTGTATATATAGGATACACAGACCAATGGTATATATACACAATCCTATATATACACAGACCATTTTAAGGGTCACAGACCATTATAATGGTAAGAAGATACAATAACCCCATAGCTACAATAGCCCCGACTCACCTTATTTAGTATTTTCTTCGTTATAACTAGTTTATGGCTTAATTAATATTTCATAAAAAATAATAGTTGTTCGATCTTTTACAGTTTTCTGGCTTGAAACTCCACGTGACAATTAATAGACGTTTGTGTGAAATATCAGTTATGTCACTTACCACCACACTACAACAATTTTACGATGGTGACATTTCTGTCGTAGAGAAAACGAAACGGAGACATGTTTCAATAGTATAGTATGCAAAAGTTGTATAAGAGGGGCCAAAAAATGCGAGCAGCAAAAGATGCCACGTGCATTTTATGACTTACTTACTTGTCGATGCATACAGTACAATACTTTTTCTATGACTCGGTAATTAATAAACAAAATTTACATAAACAACAAAGAAAAATTTAATAATTACATGTGGTGCTCGGAACTAACAAAGTTTGTTAATCAGTATAGAAGGAATATAACTACATAGAGCCAACGTTGCTCCAAAAAGCGGAGTGGTTCTAGATTATCTTTCAGCATCTAGGATTCCAATAGTTGGATGGAGTCCAAATTAAGCATATGGTATTCAAGTCCGTTCGTTGTCAAGGCCTTAAAAATGTGTTTGTTTCATACTCTGTCTGCCTACATATAACTAGCCCCGTCTCCAAGCTCATGTAACTTCACAAATTAGGCAAAATTGAAATTTAAATTATTTTTCTATTTAGAAGCCAAAAATCTTGTTACATTATTCGTCATGTACCTAAACTCTAAATAAAAGTAAGTAAGCAACACTCGTAACATAATCTGAATAATTTGTAAACGCAACATTTACATTTGCGTAAACTCCGGATGTGACGTCAGGCTGAAATATTAGTGAGTGCCCGCAGGAATAGAGGCAGAGACCGGAAATGCCACAAATTTATGCCGGAAACGCCCGACTCGCGTTATTTAAGAGGTTACAGAGCTTAGAAGTTTGAGAAAGGAAAAACGAATTAATTTATACGAATAGTCTGTAATCAAATAGACACATTTTTGTAAATAAAACAATATTTATACTATTATGAAATTCTAGATTGGTATTGAAAATCAGTTTTCTATGCAGAGTCATGATAGGAAAAAATTTAATTGCGTGATGCAGGATCGTCATTTTGTTTTGTATGGGCGCGCGGCGTCAGGCCAGTGTGGCGCCATCTGCTGGGCATAATTTCCTTTGTCCTCGCATCATGCCGAAACGGTTGGACAAATTTCAACCAATTTCGGTACAGGTAGGTATAGCTGGACATCTAAAGATGGTTATAGGATACTTTTCACCCGACTACTGTATAAAAAATTACGCGTACGAAGTTGCGAGTCTAGTAATATAAGCTTCACATCGAACTAAAATCTATTTACGGACTTTATTAACAAAACACCAAAATTCCCAATGTCTTATGAGAGCAAACCACTCCCATTTCCGATGTATAAGTGTCCAACACACTCGCCGCGTTAAGGGGTTGTGTCGTATCGTTGGGCAATCTTTGCATCGTGACCTGCCCATTGCACGCGGCGCCGAACTTTCCAAGGAAAGACTTCTGTTCCCTTACCATGAGTTTACAGTGACAGTACTCAGTCAGGAGAATTGTAGTTCTACAAAGTAACCGCTAGGGGGCGCTGTACTATCTTCGTACGTAATGATTATCAACAATCAGTAGTCAACACATCATTTTGGAGACGGTACTTTTCGCGCTTCTTAAAAGTCCTACTCATACGAGTATAAGTACAAAAATATAAGTTCAAAGGCTCTCAAATTAATCCGTAAACCTACTAAAACATATATATTATATATATTTTACTACTAAAATATATATATTATATATATTTTAGTAGGTTTAACGGATTAATTTGAGAGCTTTTGAACTGCTATATTTTCGGTGACTGTAAGATCTTTTTGTACCTACCAAACCTGAGTTTTCTTCAAGAGTATTGACTAATTGCAGATTATTTACAGATTTGTATGATTCTTCTGGCATTTTACAATATCCGCAAATGTCATTTGATCACGTTACAAAAGACACAAAATTTTACAGTAGTTGATACACTGCGATCTGGTTGACTTTACCAAAATAGGATTTCCGGCAAATGTTTGTAGTGGAGATACCTAAATATATTCCATTTTCTACGACAAATTTTGCCCTCATTGACTTTATATATAAACTTAGTAGGTACATCTGTTTAGATACCCGTGCGTCTAAAGCTGAAGTTCTGGAAGTGTTCTAAAGTCACGCCGCAGAACATTTCAGCTAGACTCGCGAACCGTCTCTATTAATTAAAACCTCGGAAGCATTCACATTCGTTTACTCATTCGCTGCCCATTTACAGCTCAGATGTTATTGACGACAAATGATTAGGTATATTTATAAATGTTTGCAATGCAGATAATTATTGAAAAAATATCATGCAACTTGAGTACCTGATTATCTAGTAAACTTTATGACTGCAGAAACGGCAAATCATGTATACATCCAGATGTCTCATCTAATTCTCCAGTATCCCGTCCATAGCATTTTACCTCATCTACTACTGCTACTAACAGTTACTCTTACGGCAGCGCTGTCATTCTGAAATGTCATCTGTCCTTAACGGTTATACTATGTGAGTCGCAGGAGAAGCTGGTGGTTCCTAGATCGGACTGGGGAAATGCTGTCAATACGGGTTTTTATAACTTTAAGGGCACTTTCTTGCAGATCTAGACGCCAAACAAACATCAATTCCATAAAACTGAGCACAAGCTCTCCTATTACTACACTTAATAATTATAACTCACATGGGAATGGGGATGGGAACTATATTAAGCTACATGCTGCAGCATATTTAAAACCAAATTGGGTTTATCTGTTCTTGCTGCTCACGCACGTAAGCAAACGTAGATTTAAATGTGCATATCAGGGTGTCGCCATCGACGGATACGTATGGAAGAACATCATCATCACACCTACTCTAACCTAGTTTGTTTAGATACCATAAATCTGCTTCCCATGACACAAACAGGGGCAGCAACTGCGCGTGTTACCCCTTAGCTATGATTCAAATAACAAGGTCTGGCAAATTGGCTACCGACAAGGATGCATACAACACTCACTACGTCATTTGCTAAGGGTCTCGTCCACACTAACCACCGATGTAGCATCTAAAACCGTTCTCCAGGTGGGGGGCACTGACTATGATTGATGATGATCACTGATGACGACTAATTTCTATAGCCTCCCGTACTTTCCGTGCAACTAAAAACTTTGCTTTCACCAGTACACTGCCCTGCTAAGCCGAAAGGCGCTATGTCTGAAATACGCACTTTTGGTTTTTTCTTACCATTCGATAGCTAGGTATTACAATTTCGGATAAATGCGTATAATCCAAATAGCGCTATCTGATTTAAAACTTTTATTTTTTATTATTATTATTAAATAGCCGTTTAGGTGTCCCGCTGCTGGGCAATGGAGATTTAAAACTTAAAAAAAATATATATTCATGTCTAAATTTTTCATAAAATTACTACTGCCCATAAAAGCCTAATATATTAACATAAGCTAGAAACTCTTAAGAATACAGTTACCTTATCCAACCGAATTTAGTGAGACGTATCGAAATTCTGTGAATGTTCCGTTAGTGCAGAACCCCAGATATCTCGATTTTTCATACTAAATACGTACCTATGTGTTCAGTCACTCTTGTGGAAAAGTTTCAGCCAGTCTCTCCTATATAGTTCTTCTCACAGAATTACAAAATATATACGCCAGGTTTAGGTATTTAAAGATTCCTTATCTGAACAGGTCTCCCATGAAATCCGGATAAGGTAATCTTAATGGGTAAATTAGGGATATCAATAGGCTTCGTCGAATTAAAATCCCGAGTTTAAGATGGATATGAAAACAAATTATTGTTATTCTTTAATTATCTGAAACAGTTGTAAAACTATAAAAACTGTTACATTAAAAGCTGAACTAAGGAACAGTTATGCTGATCAAAACTTGGTTGCTCAACTTAAACAAATTGTATTCTTCAAACTTTCTCGTCGGATGTTTGCTCGCGAACTCAAACATTGGTTCCTAGTTCCTAGGGAATGTAAGTTGGAAATTCGTGAGTAATATTTACACAACCGTTTTTTTATGTCAGGATTCTACTAGATAATTAACCCATCGTATGTTAAAATATCAGCTGATTTTAATTTTGATAAGCAAATTTTTACATGTCATACGAGGGATTAAGAGGCCTTATTCCTTTTAAATTTTATTTTATTCATATTATTTCAAATATATTGATATTTTCAACCAACTTTTGCCTGGGTTGGCTGGGAAAATATATTAAGAAACATGTTTGATCATAGATAAAAATGTCTAAACAATCAGCCTTTTTGAACGGATGAGGAGACTTAATAGATTTTAGTTTTAGCACATATTTATGTCTGAGTAAGGACTACATTTCAACTACCACCGATCGCACCATTGAGACCAAAACACAATAGGCTAAGTACAGTAAGTTTTTGGATGATTGCTTAGTCATATTTCTTTTCGATAGTCCTTGCTATAAGCATCTACAAACTTCAATTCTTTAATTTTATTATTCTCACCATGGTTTAAAAAAAAAAAACGTGACGGTTTGCTTTATTGTTGACTGATGAAATTTTGACACATGACAGTGTCAAACCATTCAAATTTTTACACTGTCATGTCAGTATCATTAAATAAGGTTTTGAAGGTCTCCAGCTAAAAAGAAAGTAAAAATTATCATCACGAACGTTCAAAAAAATATTTTGGTAAAACCACGATGAGAAAAGAATTAAACCGTTGCAGTTTGTAGAAACCAAAAAAATAATTATTTGATTGTCTTCCAAATACTGTATAAACCCTTTTCCCTAGGGATGAACTGGACCAAATACTTGGGCATGTTTTCTTTCATAGGTAATATAAATAACCAACGGTAAGTAAGAACGTTCCTCTCTGCAGCCTTCCATCATTTATACAGAACTTATCAGCTATATTCAGATTGATACCTATAACAATTCACTTAAATCTAAATTGTTTTTCGTCAATAATTCTTTATCGCCCTACACCAATTTTCTTAAGAAGTTTAAAACCAACCCGATGTCCCTCTAATTAGTGGAGATGAACAAAAGATTAAAGTATCTTTTTCAGATCATTAGCTTTGACCTTGATATTAAATGGTTGTAGATATTTCCTTTAATTAATAACAAAAAATTATATAATCCTAATTTAAGTTGAAAAAGCTTTTTAAATCGTCACTAATTAAAATTAGTTAAATAGAATCCGATATCCGCTAAAGATAACTTGGAAGTAAATGATCTCGAGTAGAACTTAAAAAGGCACTTCTTATTTTGTGAAGCTAAGTGTAAATCCAGGAATTTTTACGCTTCTACAGGATTTTGGTTAAAAACCTTCAGTGACCCTTATGAAAAAATATAATTATTGCGTTATTACTATTTTCAAATAGATTTCTGTCTGTTACAAAATCAGCATCGGACTCTTTATTCATTTCAAACACTGCCACGAAAACGCTGCATAAAAGCATCTGACAAAGATGTTAATATATAGGCCTTTACATTATGATGATGAATCAAATTAACTTGCAAAAGTTAAAACTGAACAATTTTCCGGTTTCGGATTGAGCTAAAACTCTGCAGACATTTAAATTATTAACGGGGTGCACAATGCAGTATTATTATATACCGGGTGTTGCCTGTAATTTGAGAAATAAATAAAAACATAGATTCTTCACTTCAAAATAAACAACATTAATTTGTTTAGCAAGTTTTGAAAGTAACTTGAATCAAATAATGACGTGTAAAACAAAGATTATTCAAAGAAATTAGCCTGACAGACACAGACCCTTAAAGTGTTTAGCAAGCGGGGACAAAAAGCTTGCGTGTTGTGTTTTTAAGATAAGTAAGATATTAGGTATTCTAATAAAGAATACTAAAAAAAGTGTGTGTGTCAGCTCCGACGCACGACTGGAGTTTACTCTTCAGGCCAGGCGCGCACCACGATTTTTTTTTAGTCGCGCGATAATTTTGTCGCAGAAATAAGCGTACTTATGGGTTTATGAAAATCGTGGTGCGCGCACTCTCATATAAACCCATATCTTGCATTTATGCGACAAAATTATCGCGTGACTAAAATCGTGGTGCGCGCCTGGCCTTAAGAACGATTATAAAATATATACTCAATACTCAATACGTTTATTGCACATAATGATTATACAGGTGAAAGACTGATCTAAATGGGTCACCCTGTATAATATCGGTTGACAACCAAAACTCACCAATAAACAAATATCTATAGTATAGGATCCCGATATAAAACGACCTTCACCGAGATGTTTATTTGATGAAATGTATTTTATATTTAATTTAATATGTCAAAAAATATATTGCATATGGGTTGCCTAACAAATTTTAGTCCAGGGTATGTTTACTTAAAAATAAAAAATAAAATTAACATTTCTCCGGTTGATTATACCTACATAAATTCATAATAAAATAATCTTTAATTTTATTTAATTTCAATTCAATAATCAGACCGTTGCAAAATGCTAGTAGGTATAGATTTACCTGTTGATCAATCAATGTCAATGATAATATTGTAACGACATTGACGTCCATGTTCATGTCACCGAGTACTCCCATCGCCATTTACAATATTATAAAAAAATTAAATAACAAAGTAAGTGTGGGACATGACGGAGTGGCAACAAAAGTCGTTAAATATGTAGCAGAATGTATATCCCCACACCTAAGTTATCTTCTTAATTTTAGCATAAGTGAAGGTATTTTTCCTGATATATTAAAGATCGCTGTCATTAAACCACTCTTTAAGAAAGGCAACAAGCAAGACATTAAATCATATAGACCTATTGCCCTGTTATCAATATTTGCAAAAGTGTTTGAGAAATTTATTCATGGTGAAGTGTATATGTATGACGAAAAAAAATGTATATTAACGAAGGAACAACAAGGTTTTCGTAAAAATAGGTCAACAACTATGGCAATCTTAGATCTGCTTGGTATTGTCACAAAAAATATGGATAACAGAAAGCCAACTTGTTCTATTTTTATGGATATGACTCAAGCTTTTGATTGTGTAGACCACGAAATTCTATTAAAAAAACTTAGTGCTTATGGTATAAGGGGAAATATACTTCAGTTAATGAAATCTTACCTAAGTCAAAGGCAACAGTATGTAGAAACAACTAAATTTGACCATCAGACCAAGAAAGAAGTTGCATATTTGTCTGGAAGTCGCATTGCTAAGTATGGTGTTCCACAAGGTTCGGTACTGGGGCCGTTACTTTTTATTATATATATCAATGACTTACCAAGAGCAGTGGATAGCCCGATGACTTTATTTGCGGATGACAGTACAGTAACAATAGAATGTAAAGATATAGCGAGTTACGAAAGTGACATAAACTCTGCGCTAAGTAATATTATTGCTTGGCTTAATAATAATAACCTTAAGGCCAACCTGACCAAAACTAAGGTAATGCACTTTACTCAAAGGAAGTCTACCTTACACATAAGCACATCTTATCAAGCATGCACGATAGATGAGGTCGATTCTATAAATTTCTTAGGTATAGCTATTGATCAATCCTTAACGTGGAAGAAGCATGTAGATTTAGTATGTCTAAAACTGTCAAGGTCATCTTATGCATTACATAGGCTGAGTCGGATAGTTAATGTGGAAACTTTATTAACTGCATATCACGCCTTAGTCGCATCTGTTTTGAGATATGGTGTAATTTGTTGGGGGAATTGCACAGATAGGGAGCAGGTTTTTAAAAGTCAAAAGAGATGCATTCGGGCGATGTTTGGTCTAAAACCATTAGATAGCTGCAAACCGTATTTCGAAAAATATAAAATACTAACATTTCCATCCATCTACATATATGAAATAGCTATTCTTGTCAAGGGTAACCCTGATGTGTTTGAACGCAATAAAACTACCAATATAGGATTAAGACCACGTGATAACAGTAGGATTATGAGTAATTTCACGAACACTGCACTCTTAAGGAAAAGCGTATTTGGTATGGCACCTAAAATTTATAATAAGATACCAAAGGCAATCAGGGATGCTAGTATGAATAGATTTAAGCGAGAATTAATGACATTATTGAAGGAAAAATGGTATTATAATATAAATGAATTTTTAAATGACATGGCTATTTAAATTTAAATTTGATATTATTACTTAGAATATGTATTAAATTATAATAATGTAAATACAAATTTGTAAACCGAAAGGTAAAACATGACGAACATTATTTATTTACTATAACATCCTTGTAATATTATTGATACTCATGTTTATGCAAATAAATGATCTCTTATCTCTTATCTCTGTTTATACCTGGCTACCCGATAGTTATGACGGGAAAAGAATAGGCAACCTAACGTTTGCATATTCTATGGGCTTCATACTTTCGATTGGTATAGAATTTATCTAATATTAATCAAACCGGTGAAATGTTTAACACATTTTTTTTATTATTAATTAAACATACCCTGGACTAAAATTTGTTAGGCAACCCATTTGCAATATATTTATTGACATATTAAATTAAATATAAAATACATTTCATCAAATAAACATCTCGGTGAAGGTCATTTTATATCGGGATCTTAGTCTATAACGCTTAACGCATAACCTGCTAAATTAAGAAGTCGTATTTTTACCCCGATCGTATACTGAGATACGACTTTTTAAATTAGCACGGCAGATACGTTTGATTTTATACCCCATATTTTTCATACCCCGGGCTTATATATGAAAATCGATTCTTAAGGAGTAAACTCCAATAAACTCCAATAAATTGGATAATGTTGAAATCAAAGCAATTTGAGCAATGTCTTGGCCAGAACACATTCATGTTATGTCTAATTAACTGCATAATATTTTATACACATTTTAAAAATTTTACCATTTGAGCAATGTATTGGCTATATTACATAGGTACACATTGATTTGTCCAATTGCCCGTTTCTATTTGATACCACTGCATTAAATTATACTGCATGATACAACGATATTAATATTGAGTCACATCGCTTAAGAAAAGAAGTCAATGTTTATAAAAACAAAAAGCCAATCAACGTCCTGTGTTGACAACACCCAAATAACCGATAATCAACTCATCAATCCCGCGAAAAGCAAAAATGCCACTTAATCCTTTTCACGTTAACCCTATGAATCCACTGACACATTTCGCATTACGTTTTACCTTTTCCGAAGGTACTTCAGCACCCCTCGCGATAAATGGGGGGAGATTTAAATCGTTTAACGTGAATTCGGAGCAATGTAAGGAAAAACCTTCCCAGAAATTCTTATTTCCCTGATACATATGGTTTGATACAGGAGCTGGAGACGTTTTGATTGCTTAAATTTATTGGAAACTTCTAGAATGTGCTCACGACTTCGACGGCTTTTTTTCCAAATTGTTTGCTTGATTGCTTGGGCCACGCTGCTGCAACGCGCTGTTAAGATTAAATTCCTCCTGACTAGGGGTAAGTAAAATCCATAAAAAACAGATTCTTAATATAATTTTAGAATTTTAAAATAGGAAACTGTGATTCGAAACTGAGCCTGTACTACTGAGTTCAATACCAATAAAATACAAATGATAGAAGTGAGCAATATCTCGAATTTTACCATATGTTTTAGGCGATGCTTTTATATAAATGTAGCTCGAATATCAAACGTGGGAAAAAATCCAATAGAATATAATGCTTTGGAAGATATCGCAAAAGGACATTCGAATTTGCACCTAGTTTACTAATAAAAATAAAGATGGCAACAATGCAGGCTTTAAAGATTGTACAATGAGGAACATGAGCATGACCGCATTTCATATTGACCACCAAAACTGAGAAAAGCTTGCGGAGAAACGGACGGAGTGGCACAAACGCGTTCTGAAAGGTCGCAAGTTATGTGACGAGACCTGGTTCGCGGCACTCGCTGACAAGAGACAAACATATATCTTCAAGGTGTCGCAGTACGTACCACCTGTCGCACATTTCTCTTGTAAGGCCTGAAGTAGAACTTGTCGATCACGTACAGGTTTAGTTAGCCACCAAAACGGTGTCTCCCGATCATTACACCATAAATCGTCTGCAATAGACTTAAGATGTATACATACACTCATAATCTATCTTCACGTTATCACCTTTATGCCGACGACCTTCAAATATATTCTCAAGGATCAGTTGTCGATCTACCCTCAGTCATTTCTTCAACGAATTTGGATTTGAAACGTATTTTAGAGTGGAGCAGTAACTTTGGCCTACAAGTAAATCCGTCAAAAACTCAGGCTATCATCATCGGTAGTTCTAAATTGATTTCCAGAATTAACTTAGTTAATATTCCTTCTGTTGTTTTTAATGGTGTCTTGATCCCTTACTCTTCCCAAGTTAAGAACCTGGGTGTCATTATGGACTGCACTCTTTCTTGGGCGCCTCAATTGAATGAAGTGAGCAGGAAGATGTTTGCCGCTGTGGGCTCTCTTAGAAGGCTTCGTAATTTTCTCCCTATCGCCACTAAAATTGCGCTCGCTCAGACGTTGCTTCTCCCAATTCTAGATTATGCCGATATCTCTTATCTCGATATTTCGGAAGAGCAACTTAATAAGCTTGAGCGCATTCAAAATATCTCTATACGATTCATATTTGGGTTACGCAAATATGATCATATTTCTAGTTTCCGATCACAGCTCAAGTGGCTCCCTATTCGTCATAGGCGTAGCTCTCACATTCTAACTCTTCTATTTGGCATACTCTTCAACCCAGCAACTCCACAATACCTTAAAGAGCGTTTTAGTTATTTTTCGTCTGCAAGGTGCGCTAAAAATTTCCTTTTAACTGTCCCCGCCGCACATTCTAAATTTTATTCCAATTCTTTTACTGTCCAAGCCGTTCTGCTATGGAATTCGCTGCCAGTTGAATTGCGAAGTGCTAAGTCCCTGTCTATATTTAAGAATAAGATTAAAGAGCATTACCTATCTCTCGAACAATAAAATTGTTGGTTTAATATATGAAACTGTTTTTCGTCACTGACTGTATTGCGTTGTGTTATATAAGATTCGTATACGTCTAGTGTCTATTTATATTATTGTATTTATGTATGTATTATGTAAGTTTATGTATATCTATTTATGTATGTGTATATTTACCCATATGCGTACTTGTTTTCTGTTAGTATCTAATTATGTGCTCCCTTCACCTTCTGCTGCACCTACTCTGTATTAAGTTAGAATTTTCATCAATTTCACTACCCAAAGGTTGTCTGGAAGAGATCGCTTTTTAGCGATAAGACCGCCTGTTGTCTACCGTTATTTATAAATTGTATTTGTCTTGTTTCCTTTTGTAAACTTTTATTGGTGTGCAATAAAGTATTGTATTATTATTATTATTATTATACATAAGTACAGTTATTATCACGTTTTAGTTTTGTTTAATTGAAAAATTCTATCATTTAACGTTTACCACCTCCTACCCAATCCTACCATTTTCCACTTCTCATCGCCACTCTGCAATCCCGAGCCCTTGTCTGGTAAATTGTCAAAACGAGATATTATGTTTATTTGCCTCTAGTACGATTTCAGGCGTAACTGCTTTGTGAGGGTTAATTTGGTTACATCAATGCGGCAAATTGGAATTTGAATATGAATATCTCTAATACAAGGCAGGCTTGTCAACTTAATGAACGGAAATTTGCAACCGCGTGACCAGTTTAGTCCTAAATGATCGGATTCTGGAGTTAACTTTACTCCGAAAAATAATAAATTTAAGTTATGAATAGGATAGGTGTGATATGAATTTCTTCGCTCGACGTGGAAGCGTTGCTAATTCAGCGAGGCAATGCTCCCAGCATACAAGGTGCTATGCCACAGGGTCCAATTATTTTAGATTTTTAGCTTTATTACCAATCTTATGACTGTAATATTTTTCCTTTTTTTCTTATTGTAATTTTGTATTATATTATTATCAAGGGTACCTCAATTTTACGTTTCTAATTAAATTTAAATATTTTTGATAAATAGCTTCTTTATGTGTGCATTTACTAGTAAAAAACAACTCATACTCGAACTTTTTATTGCACACATATTACAATAAAAATCATAAATATGCACCCTGCAAGGGTACCCAGCAATTAACTTAATTCTAATTAATTACTATACTATCTAGTTTAACTGAAAAGCGATATAATAACATTGGTATTCATCACTTCAACGAACATCATCAAAAAATGCTTGTATTGAACTTTTGTCTAAAACGCATAATACCGATTCTACTGCCACCCCTTATCCTGCAGACTCTTGTATGTAATAACGCAAGTAAATAAAAGCCGCAAATAATTCACTGAATGCGCGAAGCGTCTTCTTTCTAGCAGGCAAAAAATTCTTTCGTATGTCCGAATTTTGGATGATCAGATGTCTGGCTGTTCGCAACTATAGGTCGCATTTCTCAACGGATTCTCATGGAATTTTGTGAGCTGACTCGATAATTATATAGATTATTTTTATCGAATTAATTTTTCCAATTTTTTAAAAATGATTTGGTCGACAACGTAATAAAATGCATAATAGAGGTTTACACTTCACAGACCCACTAGTATAAAAAGATGTATTTGAACTCCTTCCTCCCTAATACGCCCTAATAATAATATAATCAACAGTGTTCTAACCACGAGTGACTTTTGAATCCAAATTTTCACATAATTTTATTATGTCCTAAGAATTATTTAAATCCAGACATTATCTGTAAGGAAGTTTATTTAACCTTCAACTGTCTACTTGTAAGACTTAAATCGACGATGTCAACTTCTCCCAAATATAACCTGCCCTTACCTGTATATCGCTAAGATAACAAATTGATCCATATCTGGAGAGCTTTTGGACGAACATTGGACGGACCGACGTTGCGGGACAATACCGGTATTATTAGAATGGACAACGGGATTTCTGCTTAGTCTTTAAAATAGCGATATTGACATCCAACCAGAACGCGGGGAGAATTGGAGATTTGGTTCCAATTTGTTACTGTTATTAGCTTAACTGAAACACATAAAAGTGCATCATTGGTTATTTCCTTTTATTTGGAGAACAGATTTTTCTATTCTAAGCACATTTTTGTAATTACAAAACACGTTTTTAACCATACATAAACTACTTAATATTTTCAATTCGTTAACTAATTTTACAATTTTTTACTTTCAATAGGTACCTTGAAGACATCGCAGCGCTGAAATGGACTCATAATCAGTAACGTCAAACAAATTGACGTATTTAGTTAAGCATAAATATATTGACATAATGAGATAGGAAATGAAGACATCCATACAACGCAACGGTAGTAGTTGTAGTGATGGTGGTGGTGACGGCGCGGCGGCAGTGGTGGTAGTGGTTGTGGTAGTGGTGATGATGATGGTGGTGATGGTGACGGTGGTAGTGGTGGTGGTTTTGTCAATCACTACTACCATTATCATCATCATCATCACCGCCATCCTCTTTATTACCATTACCACCAACATCATCATCATCATCAAGTACCATCACTAATACATACCCTTGTCAAAATCATTTACGCAGCCACAAAACCTACTCTGATTAAGAATTCTGTGCTTCGCTAACGATGTGCTAAAGGCGCTAGTGTGATTGAGATTTTTAAAAATGGGAAACTGTCCGATAAAAAATATTTTTTGCTTATTTGACAAAAAAATATATATTTTTCTAATTACCACAGGAAATACTTGAAAAATTATTGATTCCCTGTGTAGTGGTATTATCTCCGATATTAATAATTAGATTAGAAACACGAATTCAGCCTTTGGTCTTCATTTTCAATCGGGTAAGGTCAAACCGGGGTCAAACTAGCTTAAATCTATTTATGTATAGCACGTCTGATTGGAAAACTTTAACCACGTTTAATACCATATGAGTTAAATGAATTTATTAGTAAATATATGGCATCACCTGTTTCCACTGAACCTTCGATAACTCAGTTGGCAAAACGTACCGCTTAATTATGGTCGCATTTACACCGTAGCAAAACAGGTAACCAATATTTCTGCTGTAAAAATCTTCTTTTATGTGTAACATTTACATTTACCTTTAAGCTAGGAACGTCATAATAAATTCAAAATTCAAATTCAAATTCAAATATTTATTTGTCCAACATAGGTATGTAAATTACACGATGTTACATTTTCGTTTGTATCACTATGTTGTGCCTTGGGTTGAGTCATACAAATTTGATTGCAGGCTTGCTTGCTAACATGCAACATAATTCATTTTATTGATTAATTAACATGCATGAAGTCCAACATTCCAATAATATTTTATAATAAATAAATTACATTCAAATTCAAAATAGTTTTACAATAATTAAGTTTCAGTAACAATGCCAAAGAAAGTTTAAAGATGTCTGTATATAATTTCTAATTAATCAAAATTTTCCGTCAAAAACTCATTAAATGAGTAGTATGCCTTTTTAATAAGGTAAGCTTTGGTAGTTTTCTTAAATTTACAAATGTCAGAAATTGTTCTAAGGGACTCGGGTAATTTGTTATAAATTCTAGGAGCCATGCCAAGAATGCTCTTCGATAAGAGAGCAGTCTTAGATGGGTGTGCACGAATTTTGTTCTTTAAACGCTCACCGGTAAATTCCTGAAATAGATGTGGATGACTTTTAACAAATACTACCAATTCGTAGACACAGACATGGAAATGTTAGTATATTCAAGCTTACAAAGTATGGCCTACAACATTCTGTGGGCAGTAGTAATAATAATTTGGTTTTAGTTTGACGTTTGATACTAACGTCTCTCTGAGGTCTAGCCGCTATATTTCTACATATTATATCGCTATGCGCCATTCAACCGTTGCCGTTATTACATTTATCGAATGATTGAAACGAATATACTTAATTATTTTGAAAGGCGTAAATTTTAAAATGGCGAGCATAATACTATCGCTTACTTACAAATGACAACAGCGATGTCAAATGACGTCATATTTACCTTATTAAATCCTTTAAGTATCAGTTACTGCAGCTCGAACGGAAACAGTGGATTTATCTCCGTTATAATTTATTTATTTATTTTCCACTCATACAATTGTCATAAATAACAAATTTAAATAATCTTGCGTCTAAATAAATACAGGCTAATACTTAACTAGGATAAGCTTTCCATAGTCTTAGAAACCTTGCCGCAAGGAGCAGTTTTTTTACATCTTATTTGAATTTATTTTCAGTATGTAAATATTTCATTTAAAAGTTAGATTTAATCTTTTTTTCGGGTAAGACATATGTTATAAGTCCATTTATTAAACTTAATTATAACTATGTAACTATTTAGTAATGTATTCACGACATATAAAATATATATTAAGTACAGATTTTTTTAAAACTCGAATAGCACTTATCGCGGAAAATAGAAATATCCCGCAAAGATGATGCACACAACGGTGTGACTGTCGGCCGGGTACGAGTAATCCCAGTTTTAACGGTTGCGCTAATCCGCGGCTGGTACAGTTGCCCGCAAATTTATGACTCGCCTTAGCGGTTGGATGCAGGCTTATTCAATTAGGCAATTTGGCACAGGAAAAGGACTTTGAGTAATAAGGTAAGAGAAAAATATGGAACCCTCCAACTTGTGTACATCTCCTTATAATATAATTGTAATAGTTTTAAGTATAATTTACGAAAAAATGACTTACTATTGAGTTTCTTTCGGCTTTCTTCTCAACAAGACTTTCTCCTTTTGTGAAACGCCGGTAGATTCAGATTCCGACATGTGAAAGTACTCTTGTGGCCTATTTAGGTACGGAATAAACCTTTTGATTTTGACCCTTTTTTGGATGGTTGAATTGATCAGTAGGAAGTTTCATGATCTGCGGGCCTATGATGGTTGCTTTTATTACGCGATAATAAAAAATTGCGCAAGTGCGAGTCCGACTCGCGCATGAAGGGTTCCGTACTATGGTACGGTAGATTATGAACTATAACAAGTTTGTTGTATGGGAGCCCCCCTTCAATATTTATTTTATTTTATTTTTAGTATTTGTTGTTATAGCGGCAATATAAATACATCATCTGTGATCATTCGTCATTTCAACTGTCTAGCTATCACCGTTCTTGAGATACAGCCTGGTGACAGACGGACGGACGGAGACGGACAGCGAAGTCTCAGTAATAGGGTCCCATTTCTACCCTTTGGGTACGGAACTCTAAAAATAAGTGACAGAGCATCCGTCACTTTTTGACAAAAGGCGACCGTGAGTGACAGATGCTTTGTCACTTATTTATTACGTGATAAACGCAACCATCATAGGAAATCATCAACCATCATCTGATGAAAATACAATTTGATAATATCAACTTTAAGGTTCACTGGAGGTTGACTAAACTTCCTTCTACGAATTAGCCTTAATAATGTTTATACATAACTAACAAAAAAATCCGTTTACAAGATTATCTCAAATTTAAGTAGGGATAATATCGCGTTTAAAACCTAAAAGCTGACTTAATTAGACTTTAGATAAGGTTAGGAGTAATTACTTGAACATTTTAATGAAAAGATTCTACTTATTTCGATGAATAGGTAGAGGGTTCTCGTTGGATTTAGCTGAGATTCACAGTTGGCGTTTTATTTTTAACTTGTCCTTTGTAGATAAGTAGTAGCAAGCTCTCTTTACTTCGGATATAATTGGAGGCTTCCAAGCCTTTCATCAGATGATTGAAGAAAATGTAAGGATTCCTTACCTTAACATACACAGAGACTGAGATAATCTGATATCTAATATTATAAATAGAATTTTATATAAAAATTGTATTGAAACTATGGGTCATTATTTCAGGAATAAGTACATTACTGCAGACGCCAGGAAATAAGGGCTTGCAAGCCCTTTTCACGGCTAAGCTCTAAGGCATGTATAGTTGAGATGTATGGAAGTAAGTAAAACAACCGATGCGTGCAACTGCTGATTTATTACTGGTTTAGGCGGGTGACAAGTAATGAACACAAGCGCGTTAACGTGTAGCTAGGTACATATATATCATCCCTCCCACACTAGTCTTGAAGCCTGTCAACAATAGAAAAATAATTAACAATTATATACCTAAACTTCTTAACACCTTAATAACTAAACATCTTAATATAACTATCATTTAATTTTATAATTAACAATTATATACCTAAACTTCTTAACACCTTAATAACTAAACATCTTAATATAACTATCATTTAATTTTATAAACTACTGGTCGTCTCGGACGCAACTGGTGCCGCGGCGCCGGCTGCCCGGCCGCGGGCGGCTGCGCAGCTGCAGGCGCGCCTGGCTCTGCCGCTTGCGCCTGCGTCTGCTCGCCGGCCGTGTCCGGCGGTGCGGCGGCGGCGTCAGCCGGCGCAGGGATTCTAGTCTCCTGCTCGGTGACGTCGCCGTCACACTCTGCCCACACCTCGTCCTCGCCCTGGACCACATTCTCCTCTCCCCCTACAAGACCGCTCGAGGCGGGTGTCGGTGCGGAAGGTACATCGACCTCGGGTGCAGTTGGAGAATAGAATGCGGGCCCTCGCCGATTGGTGGGCACTGGATCAACAGAAGGTGTGTCAAGCGGAATATCTCCTTTGTACTTAATAAGTTGATCCGTATGTCGTATGCAATAAGATTCATATTTAAATATAAATATTCTGTACATCTTAGTACCTACGTTCGCCTTAACAATACCACGTTCCCAACTTTCCTTACGTGCACTGTACCATCGGGCCAAAATAATGTCACCGATATCGAAAGTTCTTCGATGAAACAATACTTCAGATTTGTTTTGTCTTATCGGTGATCGTACCAAATCGAGTCGAGTTGTTAAATCTCTGCCAAACATCAATCTAGCCGGCGATTCGCCTGTGGTACAATGGACGGTATTTCGATACTCAAATAAGTATCCTAACAATTTCTCATGTATAAGGTCTGGTTTTAAGTTATTTTGCAGAATACATTTGATCATTTTCTTACACATGTTAACGGAACATTCAGCCAAACCGTTGCTATTCGGGTGATAAATAGGTGACGTAATATGTTCGATGCCGTTGCTGGAACAAAATGAATTAAATTCGCTACAGTTAATTTTAACATCGTTATCTGACACTAGTGTATTCGGTAAACCGAACGTAGCAAATATGCCCTTAAGTTTGGAAATCAGTGCTTGTGTTGTTGTACCGTTGTTCATATATAAGCACTCGAGCCATTTACTGTACGCGTCCACAACAACAAGATATACCCTTTGCCCTATTGACATATAATCTATGTGAATACGATAGAACGGTCCGGGGGGTCGCGGCCAGGGCGCGGGCCGGAGCGCCAGGCACGTGTCGCACGCGCCACTCACACGCTCGATATCGCCATCGATTCCTGGCCACCACATCCTACTGCGCGCGTTAGATTTCATTTTTATAATACCTAAGTGTGAGCAATGCAGCTCAAGTAGCATCTTTTCTCTGAGCGCGCTGGGAATAACGACCCTATGCCCGCATAATAAGGTCCCGTTTTCCAACTGTAAATCAGTTTTGCAATGAAAATACGGTTTTATCGATATACAACTTATCTTACGCGGCCACCCATTGTTGACATATTTGATCACAGTTTTTAAAATGGGGTCATTTTCCGTAGCCTGCTTAATATCACTAGCCTTTATCGCGGGAGAAACCGAATCAAGGAATTTTAATGAACAGAACCTATCAAATTCCCCATCCGTTTCTGTTACTGTGTCTGCCAAGGGAGCCCGAGAAAAATAGTCCGCTACTAAATTACTTTCGCCGGTCGTATACTGCACAACGTAATTATATGCCGATAATATGATTGCATACCTTTGAAGACGCAACGCTGTAGTCACAGATATACCTGTGTCGTTATTAAAAATGGACACCAACGGGCGGTGATCGGTTCGCTACGGCCATAAAGGTATTGATGAAACCTTTTTACACCGAAAATTATGGCCGTAGCCTCCTTCTGAATCTGGCTATAGTTACGCTCGCTAGCCGTTAATGATCGGGAACCAAAAGCTAGAGGACGTTCGATACCTGCTCGGTCGCGCTGCGACAGCACCACGCCGAGGCCAGCGGGCCCAGCGTCTACCGCCAGCACGAGCTGAGCCGAGGGCTCGAAGTGCGCCAGCGTCCGCTCGGAGGCCAGCTCATTCTTCACGCGCTGCACGGCGCTGCGTTGTCTCGCGCCCCACTGCCAGTCTGCGTCCGCTCGCGTCAACTCATGCAGCGGGCTTAAAATGCTCGAAGCGTTGGGTATAAAGTTTCTGTAGTAATTAACTACGCCTAAAAAACGCTTCACTTCAGTGACATTAGTAGGCTCTGGTGCATTTATTATGGCCTTAACCTTATCGGGACAAGTATGCAACCCTTCCTTATTTATAACGTATCCTAAATACGTGACACTGGGCTTAAAAAAATCGCATTTTTCTTGTTGAAGTCTAAGACCTGCTTCGCTTAGCCTACTTAAAACCTCGCGTAGCCTACTTAGATGAGTCACTTTATTAGGCCCCGTAATGCAAATATCGTCGAGCCAACAGCTCACTCCGTTGATTCCTGAAAGAAGGGTTTCCATGGACTTTTGGAAAATCGCAGGAGCCGGGGCTAAACCGTAGACCAGCCGTGTAAATTTTAGAAGTGCCTTAGACGTATTAATAGTCGTAAGTTCTTGCGATGAGTCACATAATAAAAACTGATTATACGCATTTTTCAGATCTATCTTACTATAATGCTCCCCTCCTCCTATCTTAGCGAAAACTTCCTCGATTCGAGGTAAGGGGTATTTGTCTATAACCAAGTCTTTATTTAAAGTGACCGAATAATCGCCTGCTATCCTTACCTTGCCGTTTTCCTTTAAAACGGGAACAATAGGTGTGGCATATTGCGAGTGATTAACCGGAACTAAAATACCTAACCCAATTAAACGATCTAACTCTTCTTCTACCTTGTTTTTTAGAGGAAAGGGTACTGGCCTGGGCTTAAAAAATTTTGGGAATGAATTATCCTTTAACCGTGGTGTAATTTTAAATTTATTAAATGACCCGAGTTCGTCCCGCCACAAATCGGGATATTGTTCCAGCAACCTGTGTACATCATCATCATTACAGTGACTTATCTTATTAATTTTTGTTGATAAAACCAAGTTAAACGCCGACATAAAATCTCGCCCGAGTAGACCTGGACCTACGCCTTTTAATACAAATATATCAATAACCTTAGTTAGGCCGTTATACGTCGCGTCAATCGTAAAATATCCGAGGGGCGATATTTTATGTCCGTTATACAAACACATCTTCACAGTACAATCTTTTAATGTATATTTGGGAAAAAAGTCTAAATACATATTTTCAGGCATTACGCATGTACCCGAACCTGAGTCTAATTCCATTAACATAGGGGTGTTTCCTAATGTTACATTTAATTCAATAGGTTTATTGTTCACATACTTTAAATTATATAAATTACATTCCTCGCAACAGTTTTGCTCAACCGTGTCCTGCACACACTCCATATTATTAAGCCGGGTATTTTTGCATACTTTCTTCAAGTGTCCGACAACACCGCACTTCTGGCACCGATAGGATTTGTAACGACACCGGCCACCGTCGTGACTCTTCATGCCGCACACAGAGCATCTCGAAGTCGAAGGCTGCTGGTCGCGAGATGCCGCCGGTGTCTGCGCGCCGCCTCCGTAGCGTCGCGCGCCACCGCCGCCGCCAGACTTGTACCGACCCTCGCTGTATGAACGATACAAGGATTCCTCCTTGATGGCAGGGGTACTCGTCATCACAGCCTTTGCCTCCCTGGCAGATTCTGCCTTCTCTGCTATCTCCAACGCCTGTCCGATTTTTAAAGACGAAGCATCTCGCTCAAACAATTTTTTACGTTCAGGGCCTGGACCCAGGCCTAGGACAAAACGATCCGCTAGGTTCGTTTCCAAGGCAGCACCGAAGTCACAGTAGCTAGCTAGACCCCTTAGTCGTGCCGCCCAGTCTCCCAAACTTTCACCTGAGTTCCGTGTCGCTCCATAAAATCGTGCTTTATCTGCATATGAGCACTGCTTTGGCTTGAAGTGACCGTCGAGTAATTGAATCAGCTGGTTGTACGAAAGCGTATCAACATCTCCGGGGTAGGCGAGATTGCGCAGCAAGCGGTATGACTCGTCCGTAACATGAGTTAGAAGAATTGCACTCTTATTATTGTCCGTCACTTTATTTACCTTAAGGAACTGCGTCAATCGTCCTTTAAATATTGACCACTCGCCCGTTTTATGATCAAAATTGGTTAAATTTCCCAAAAGAGACATAACTATTTTTTTACACACACGCGTGGGGTATTTGAGATCCTCGTACGACACTGAGATGTATGGAAGTAAGTAAAACAACCGATGCGTGCAACTGCTGATTTATTACTGGTTTAGGCGGGTGACAAGTAATGAACACAAGCGCGTTAACGTGTAGCTAGGTACATATATATCAATAGTGCTTTTCTCATATATATGCAATGAAATAAAAAAATCCAGCACAAAATTCAGCTGTTTAGCCCGTTCATGAACACAGACGTCATGTTTAAAAATAAATACTTCCCGGCCTAGGCCTTAAATTTTGTATGAAATTCCTTTACAGTTCTCTCGAATTGTTCCGCCCGAAACGTGACACTTCGAAGCGTGTTTTAACGCACGTTATGACGATATTTCATTGCGTTTTTGAGAAATAGTACATTACGGCAGAGACCAGTAAGTAAGCCATACTGGGCGAGTAGGAATTAGACGGACCGAGCCGTAGGCGAGGTCCGGATATAATACGAGGCCAGGATGGCTCTAACGGTCGAAGCAAGTATAGTGCTTTTCTCAAAAATTAAACAAGAAAATTAGATTAAAATTATATTTTGTAGGTGACATTTATATTCGGCCATTTTCCAATGAATGTTTTTGTTATATCCCATTTTTATTATTACACATTGTGATATTCGACGTCGCAGGCACCATTAACTCCCATGATAACAACCTATAACAAAAATAATTATGAGTTTATACTTGGATAAAAGATATAGTTATATCGTTATCAAATAGTGGCAGCATTTATTTACCTTAATCGCCAAAATGGTTATCATCTAGAGCTTGATTTAAGAAGTTTTCTATATTTTGCTGCTGAATATTTGTGATTTCTTTCCTTTGTAGGCATCCGATTGTCTCAGAAAGATTGTTGAAATATTCTGACCTTATCACACATTATCTGACCAATTATTAACTTTTCTTCCTTCCATTTAATGAATCTCATTGTATTTTTTTATATCTCCTTGGATTTAGTCGGAAGTAAATTATTTTAGCTAACTCTGCCTCCGCTTTTAAGTATGGAGGAGTGCCGACTATTCGAATTCGAAATCAGACTCGTCTGAACTCATTTTTGCTGAATTATTGTAATCACACAAACAAATTTGAATTTTTTGTCTTTTAATTTAAATCCCGCATTAATTTTTTTTTTTATAAATACTGCGTTTAATTATTTGCACTGTCTTACAAATCTAAGTCTTAAAGATAAATTTTAATTATTGTTATACATTGTTGTATTTTCTAACTAATTTTCATATCATAAAGCTTACCTTCAATTTTAACTCCGAGGTTTTTTTCTAAACGACACAAAAAGGAAGGAATTCCGAAATATCATTGTCATTTTACACAGCACAATTATGAACTAAACGCTGCATACAAACTTCCGCACTAAACCTTGTCACTACTTTTTTTTTTTTTAATATGCATCTTGAGTTACGTTTATACTGCCAATAGCGCTAACCTCTTTTTATTTTACATTTGCTATTAGTGTAAATTGCAAGTGTATACTGCAATGTCGTCTCTTTCTATTTAATCTATGAAAAAGGGACGCCACTTTTTAATTTCTACAATTTGCTGTCGCACTGTACTTACGATTAAAACAATTTGTGGAATGCATCCTTTTTACATTTATATATACGACCTCATCGCCTTCACATCCTTAGTTTTTTTATAGGTCGATATTCAAATATCTTGATACGTAATAGGAATTAGGTACATACTTACTTACTGGACAAATATTGATTCCAAATTTAAAATCTCGCTGTTTACTGGACACTTTAAAAAGTCTTCGGTATGTTCCACTTACTGTAGTCTATCTAGCGATGGTAAGGCAACATTACATGCAATTTTTGAGAAAAAATATTAATAGCGTGATGCACGACGATGTATGGGCGCGCGGCGCCAGCCGTACATCGCCATCTGTTGGTAATATATTTGTACTTACTCTTGTTACATTTGTGTTCGTTTGTTCAAGAAAGATTAAATAAATAAATAAATAAAACGGCGGCGGCAGGGATTTTTAATCATTTTGGTACAGGGATAACTGGACATGAGTATGATAAAGATAAAAGAATTACGTGGACGAAGTGGCAGGCACCATCTAAATTATAAATGTAGCACTTGGAGCATAGCGTAAGAGCTGCGAATATGAGAAGTGACACAATGTAAAGACCTAGCCACACCGGATGCGTTTGCAGGAGATCTCCAGTATATGCGAAGACGTGTGCAGCACCCTTGTCAACGGTACGGTCTTAACGGCGAGTGGGGCTGGGGCCCCAAGCGGCGCGGCGCGGTGTGGGAATGGGAACATATAGTGCGGTGAGGCGGCTCGTGGGGTCCTTCGTAAATAGCTATGATTTTGTTTTTACCTCAAGCCGCTCACCGCTGCCGCTGGCCGCGCGTAGTTGTGGCCAGGCCGGTAATACGCGTGCTGCTGAGAGCTGTACACACAAGCCTTTTTTTTTTTTTTTTTATGTCAGGGGCAAACGAGCAAACGAATCGTCTGATGGAAAGCGATTACCGTCGCCCATAGACACCGGCAACACCAGAGGAGTCACAAGTGCGTTGCCGGCCTTTCAGGTGGGAATACGCTCTTTTCTTGAAGGTTTGAAGGTCGTATCGGTCCGGAAATACCGCAAGCGACAATTCATTCCACAATGCAGTCGTGCGAGGCAGGAAATTTCTAGAAAAGCGCACAGTTGTGGACTGCCAACTATCTAAGTGGTGAGGATGAAAGGATTGTCGCGTTGAACGATGGCGGAAAGAAGCGGCAGGAATCAATCCGAACAACTCCTCGTCATGGAAGCGGTGTGTTATCTCTTCTGAGGATTTATACTTTACAACACCATGATGCACTGCGCACGTGTCCAATGTGACTTACCATTAAGATAGTAGCGTGTCTATAGAATAAAAAATTGGGCAAGTGCGAGTCCGACTCGCGCATGAAGGGTTCCGTACCTATACATTTATATAATCTATAACAAGTTTTTTGTATGGGAGCCCCCCTTAAATATTTATTTTATTTTGTTTTTAGTATTTGTTGTTATAGCGGCAATAGAAATACATCATCTGTGAAAATTTCAACTGTTTAGCTATCACCGTTCTTGAGATACAGCCTGGTGATAGACGGACGGACGGACGGACGGACGGACGGACAGCGAAGTCTCAGTAATAGGGTCCCGTTTTTACTCTTTGGGTACGGAACCCTAAAAATTACAATAGATGGCTTTGCTGTCGTCAGTACTCACCATAATATTAGTTGTGTTCATTTATGTAAATATTAGCCATCTATTCTGCCGCTGTAAGGAAAAAGGGCGCTTCTGCATAAACTTGAAAACGGAGAAAAAAAAAAAATTCGTGAATTTGAATTTAAAAAATTCGCTGCGTGAGAAAAAATTAAAAATGTGATACTTTTTTAATGCAAAAACGTGTAGTAGCATTTGAGCTATAGGAATTGATATGCAAATTCCAATTTAGATGACATTTAATACAATACTAATAATGTTTTTCAATATTTTCTAAAGTTCCATCATCGTCTCATGATGCTGAGCTGATGATGGAACGTATAACTCCTAAAGGTTAGGAGTTAGGTGATTCTTTGTTCTTCAAAAAAAATTAAAAATAAATAAACAATTTCGATATGAACAATTTCTTTTCATTGTAGATTTGCCTTTACATAACTTTTATGATACTTATATGTAACTCTGTTACATACACTTTTATGTTACTTTTATGTGGCATAAGGCCAATTTTACGACCTTGCCCTACAATAGATGGATTTGCTATCGTCGATACTCACCATAATATTGGTTGTGTTCATTTATGTAAATACTAGCTGTGCCCCGCGGTGTTACCCGCTCATCCCACGGGAACACTACATTTATTCGGGATGAAAAGTATCCTATGTCCTTCCCCGAGACTGAAACTATCTATATACCAAATTTCATCTAAATCGGTTCAGCGGTTTAAGCGTGAAGAGGTAACAGACAGACAGACAGACAGACACACTTTCGCATTTATAATATTAGTATGGATTAGCCATCTATTGATAAAGAAGGAATGTTCACGACGATGTGATGAACATAATATTCAGCCTGGACATAGTAGAGTTTCATTATAACTAGGGTCACAATTTATTTAGTTGAACTCATAAACAACTTTTGAGATTTGCCAAAGTTCGTCAAACATACGTAACAAACACAAGTTTAATTGTAAGATAACAAACCTTTCCACAAAAGCGTTTCAGAACTGCAACGAGTTAATTCTGATTCTTAGCGACTAAGAAACACATAAAGCGACATCGAAGTTTTACCATTTCTGTTTATTAAACTTAGTCAATTTAACTTGCCCACATTAAACTTTAAACTTAACCGCTGCTGAAGCAATAAACATCTTAAATTAATCGTGCAACAAGTTTTCTCAGTGCCTCTATTACAGAAATGATTAATGACGATTATACACAGTAGCCTTTATAAAACAGTATCCATTGAGACAGCAACTTAATTATGTTCTAAATACTAATAAAAAAAAAACTATAAACATGTCCTACCCCTCGATACTCCTGAATTTGACCCACAGGTAACGGGTAATATGGCGTAATTTTCTCGGTCATGGAAATAAAAATAATAGACAACACTGTCATTGGAGAAACGGCGGAACAAACTAGAAAATGTTGGACTGAAAATCAGCAGATCCAAAACAAACACATGTTTTGCGATTTCGGCCATACAACTGGATGGAGTAGGACTGCCAGTCTACTCCAATTTCAGATACCTCGGTACAAATATACAAAGTGACGGCGGCATTGAGCGCCATTTGAGCTCAAGAAGGATGAAATGGCGGCAGGTCACTGGCACGATATATGACCCCCGGATGCCGCTTCGGCACCTGACCAGTCGTCATGTGTATGGATTGGACAGTAAAAGGGACGAATGAAATGGGATGTAATGTGGCAAAGATGCGAATGTTACGATGGATGTGCGGGGTGACAAGAATGGACAGAGTAAAAAATGTGATTTAAGAGGAAATATGAAAGTAGCACCAATTAGGCAGAAACTGCAAGCTAACCGCCTGTCATGGTTTGGGCACGTGATGTGAAGAGAGGAAAACCACGTTACCAGAAAAGCGTTAAGCATGAATGTGGATTAATATAGAAGGAGAGGAAGACCAAAGAAAATATGGATGGATTGTGTGAAAGATGATATGAATAAGAAAGAAGTAAACGACGAGATGACGAGTAAATAGGTAAGAATGAAGGAAGAAAACATACTGCACCGTCCCCAAATAAATGGGATAAGGGCAAGGGAATGATGATGAGACATTAATCATTGTCTTCATATCAGCCGAAAGACTGCTGAAAAAACCTTCCCCAAAAATCTCCACCACGACCAACCGTGGCTTGTACTTATTCAACGATTTTCTGCGATCTCAACCAGATTGCTGCTCCGCCTTTTAACTTCTAACACAAGATCACAAACCTACAATTGAACGTAAGTTAATTAAAGTACGAATGAAACTCGCAATGAAGTCTCTGCCTATTTAAACAGTTTCGCCACAACATTCGACCCACGTTAGTAGTTACATAATTTTTACATAAAGGACCGCAAGCGAACTGGACTGTAGAAGCACGCGTCAACGGAGTCAACAGATGTAATGAATGGGTTGATACTATATTAGACCGGCATGTCAGAGAGACGTGTTTTGTGGCCTTAAATAGATACTACCTATAACTATCGTATTCCCAAAATGGGTTACGTTCTGCGCAATGCTGGCCACCACATAAATATAACCCATAAGCACTGCACTAAGCTTATCAATTGTTAAAAATCACAGGTCTCGCCATTGGTTGCGTTATTTTAAATCTGACTTCATCATATTCTGGTTTCGCTATTATCCTTTGAGCTGGAGATGCTATTTAGAACAAGTTACCATGCCGTCACAATAGCAGGGTGCGTAGTAGTTTCTATCCCATCAAAAACATAAATGTAAAATGAGAGCCAAGTTCAATATCGCGTGCACTTCGCCGACAAAAGAATTGAGATCTGCAAGGGTGCCAAGTTCTTTGCTCTAAAATTTTTAGATACAAGGACATGCGACATACTCAATGCATTTATTTTACTTGGGGAGTAATTCAATATCAAGATTTGACTTGGCTAGTTTTCATAAACTAACTAAATTTTATAAAAGTAACATATTCATAGTCATAGTTCATTATCAAGCTAACAGTATAAGTAACAAGACGTACACTAACTTGCGTACTTACCTTTACGAAAATAGGTTAATGATTTGATTGATTTTGATTTATAATATAAATTTATATTTTAAAACTAGCCAAGTCACGTCTTGATATTGAATTACACCCCAAGTAAAATAAATGCATTGAGTATGTCGCATGTCCTTGTATCTAAAAATTTTAGAGCAAAGAACTTGGCACCCTTGCAGATCTCAATTCTTTTGTCGGCGAAGTGCACGCGATATTGAACTTGGCTCTCATTTTACATTTATGTTTTTGATGGGATATCATTACTTTTTGTACAGAATTTATTATGATGTGTAAATTACTTAATTATTATTTGTTAATTAGTTCTGTGTGCTATTCTAGTACATCTTTTGAAAGTTTTGAACAAACAAAGAATTTTCCAAAACGGTTAGTACGTATTGGATTTTTATGTGCATGTATGTGTAAGTGTGTGCGTGTGAGTGTAAGTATATGCTATTCTAGTATATCTTTCAAACAAAAAAAGAATTTTCCAAATCGGTTTATAAATGACAGAGTTCTGAGGCAACAACCATCAATAATAATAATAATAATAAAAAACATAAAAAAATCACTGTTTTAGATTTTTATATGTATACACACACAATTACTAAGCTGGATGCCAAATTTCACCTTTCTAGGTCACCTGGAAGTGGGTTAGGTTTTTGATTACTAGTCAGTCAGTCAGTCAGTCAGTCAGTCAGTCAGTCAGTGATAAAAATACCGTTTTTTGGACTTTAATATCTCAATAACTATTTAACCTATATTAATGAAATTTGGGGTTCTACTTGTTCTAAAGGATCTTAATACATAAGCCAAATTTCATTTTTTTATGTTAAATAGATTTGGAGTTATTGGGGGGTCAAAAGTGGCTCCAAACGGTTCGTGTAATATAACACACGGCTGCTGCTCGCCAGTTCCTGCGGTGAACTTGGCTGGACACGCTGCCGCGTGTCTAGATAGCAACTTTTGATATATTATTGATTAATATCTTATATCAAGGGATGTAATGGATTCTGGATATAACAACAATTGGAATAATCTCATATCACAGAACTACCATTTATAACTATTCAAGGCATACCATCGTCTGGAATAATGTAAAAGGTTCCTATAAAAATTCACAACACATCGTGACTTTACTGTCACTTTTAGGTATGATGACGAGCGAAGCGAGGGGTGTCCGCATGGCTTGTGAAGATAAACGTTATATGTTATGTTAAGTATTTTATACTCACGCTGTTATATAAATATAACTAATGTTATTATTATAACATTTATTATTGTCCCTTTAATGTGACTTAGCATTAAGATAGTAGCGTGTCTATAGAGGAGGGTGTACGCATGGCTTGTGAAGATAAACGTTATATGTTATGTTAAGTATTTACTTACGCTGTAATATAAATATAACTAATGTTATTATTATAACATTTATTATTGTCCCTTTAATGTCCAATGATAATAATATCGAGCGCAAATATCCTAAAATTGTTATATTCATCATAAAACCTCTAATTTTAGTTATAAGGCACGGAATACGTACGAAAAGACAAAATAAAATACGCTGAGAAGAGTTCTGTTTCAGTCTACAGCTCTTTGTAGTGAGTTTCTTCCATCTATTTTACCCATTTTGCAATATCTCCAAGTAAGTACTTTCAATACTCTTTAGTTTTTATTCTACTTGAAACTTATGGATAAGTTGCCTGATACACCTCATAAACCGGGCGAGAGGTATTCCAACCGTAACTTTTAATAATGAGGAAAGTTACTGCAAGGAGAAATTACTTTAACTACTCACTAAGAGAAAAAAACACAATTCAAACAGACTATGCAGCGTAGGTTAGTTACCTCATTTCAGTTACCCATTGCAATAGAATCCGTTTAAACTAATTGTCGCAGAAACCGAAGAAAAATTTAACTACTATACCCTTACCATGAGTTAACGTGACCGTACTCGCTAGCAACAGCGTACAATCGTAAATGATTTGAATGGAGAATAGAGTACAGCGTCCCTCGCTAGGTACTTCGTAGAACTACAATTCTCCATACAAATCCTTTACACAGTTGCTAGCGAGTACTGTCACTGTAAACTCATGTTTTTTTTAGGGTTCCGTAGTCAACTAGGAACCCTTATAGTTTCGCCATGTCCGTCTGTCCGTCCGTCCGCGGCTTAGCTCCGTGATCATTAGTACTAGAAAGCTGAATTTTGGTATGAGTATGTGTATGTATAACGCCGACAGAACGGTAAAATAAAATTTAAAAAAAAATTTTTTTTTCGGGTACCTCTCGAACACCTAAAGTGGGGGTGAATTTTTTTTTTCTCTTCAACACTTGTGTGTGGGGTATCGTTGAATAGGTCTTGTAAAAATAATGGGGGTTTTGTAACATTATTTTTTTATAAAGTCAGCAGTTTTGTAAATATTCGCTCCAAAAACAAAAAAATTGTGTCCCCCCCCCTCTAACTTTTCAACCACGGGTCAAAAAAATTCGGAAAAATTCATGTTAATGAGGCCTTATAAGTACTTTCAATGAAAACTATATTGAACAAAATCGGTCGAGCCGTTTTTGAGTTATCGCCAAATTTCATATTTTTTCTTTAAAAGGTTCTAAGTTGACTTCCAGAAGGTAATAAGTGATTACAGTTTCTAGGGCGTTTACGACCTTTTTATAGAGCTTAAAATCTTTCTTCACGTAAACCTCGGGCTTAAAACAGCAGTTTATTGTGAAGGATGAGCAACTACGGAACCCTACACTGAGCGTGGCCCGACATGCTCTTAGCCGGTTTTTTTCTCTATTTGCTTGCAGGCCCGAGGGACCCTTAGCACTGCTTGTTTCTGACACAGCTCGTCAGTTGGGACGAGCCGCCGGGAGTATACTCATGGTAATGCCACCGTTTCTATTCGGCGGGCGAGAACGATCGCTCCCGAACATTTACAAACACAGCAAAAAGACGCCGCGGGCGACGGACTGCTGCCTGCTGTGGGTAGCGGGTGAAAACGACCGTGGCCTAAGACGGTACACTACGCGTTGCCAACTGGCTAGTAGCCTACATACACCTAAGTGTTCGACTCAGCCCCACTTTCTACCTTCTACCTTCTACCTTTGTTCGTTCAAAGTAGAACACACTCGCGTAGTCAGTCACAGCGTCACGCGTTGTTCATTGATGTCACCGCGATCTCCGATTAATGGCATCTCATTTTTAATAAAAAGCCATTAAAATATAATCTTTAAACGACGTTTACGAAGGAGACAATCTTCTGCACATCTTCATCTTCTTTTATTATACGACTACTGTTTAAAAAGGATTTACTGCTTGTTAACGATGTAGTGTCGCGTTTGAAATGGTGCCGCGTGTGGCGTTACCAGGTTAAATAAACGAGTAATTAATGGTTGTTTTATTGTATCGAAAGAATGTGGCGTCGTTAGGAGTCGTGTGTACGGTTGACGTCTCCATCAGGGCATCAGCCTAACTGCGTCATCGGGGTCATACGAATATTCTGACAAGGCGTTCCGATAAATCCAACATAAAAAGCAAAATATTGGTCACATCGGATATAATATAATATCGATTTTTGTTATTTTAACTACATAGACTAGTTTACATTTACTACTGACTTTACTAGGTACTAATGAGATAATGATAATTTTATATCATTTTACAACAATTGAGAACATAACGTCCGCCGTACTATTTTGAAAGCCTCGATTTCACACTCGATCACAGTCATGGCCGGTCGTGGTCTTCACTACATAGTATAAAACAAAGTCACTTTCTGCTGTCTGTCTCTATGTATGCTTAGATATTTAAAACTACGCAACGGATTTTGTTGCGTTTTTTTAAATAGAAAGAGTGATTCAAGAGGCAGGGATATATGTACAATATTTACATGCATAATTTATCAGCATCGCACCTGTGTGCAGCATTGCAGACAAATTTGTTATACTAGCTAACAGTAAAAGCATCAAAGGCAAAAGCATCAGGATCTGGCTTCCATGAAATGTAAGTTTCACATTTTGCAGTGTAACATTATCTCTACTTGACTGTTTTGCCGAATTATATAAAATCCAGTTTACTTCATTACCTATTTTGTTTTATTGATTTTTTTTACATTGTAAATTTATCTTGTTAAGTTTTTCAAGTCTTGTTAATAGGAGTGTCATAGGCTTGTTAATACCGCAGATTTAGACGCCAAGATGTTGTGCTGATTAGATCTTGTCGCGGTATCTTGCAATATCCGTTATTGCCGCATCCATCTCGGCATTTAGTCGAATCTTTCAAATATTATTTTGGCACTTCAGAGAGTAGATGTTATTGTAGGATGGGAAGCTATCGCGGTGCCAGCAATTGTCTAATTTTCTCTCCATATGTAGGTGCCACTTTTGCAGGGTCTCCGAGGGCAGATAAGAAGACAGGACCGGTAATTTAACATTTTAGTAGAGCGTTCACTTTGTTTAAATTGCCATCGTGAGGTCTCACGGGTAGGAAATACAAACCGTTTTTTTTTTCTATGAAAATCACAGGTAATTTACTACGACGACGGCGAACCTCCAAGTAAGAGCTACCTTCATGCTGACTCACGGCCATCCTCCCGGGGTGATTATCACCGTGTTGATGCGCGGGCAACGGGCTGGTTCAATTATTATAATAAAAAAACGTAACTCGTAACTTACCGGATTTGTATTTAGAATTCGATGTATTCAAAATTCTGCGACGGCTACCGTTTGCATTCTTGCTCCTGCAGTTTTTTCACTTTCGAATTTATATTTTTTTTTTATGCCACAGTAATCCGTTTATTTTAGTAAAATACCGACAGGGAAAAAGCTTTTAGAGGAAATGTGTACAAGTTAATCCTATTAAAATACGTGCTTTCGTAGCCTCGCAAGGAATGAGAAAGACGACCGTTACAACCAAATATCATAGGAGGGGTAGGTTTTGTAAATACTGTATGAGGTTTAATTACGTGCGAAGAGTTACCTAGTAGGTTAAAGGGCTATTCTTTTTTATTTTATCGAGATAGAAGCGGCAAAACGTAATACAATTTTACCTATTCAATATTATAACTATATCTTGTTATATTCTTTGAATTAGAAAGTAAATAATATCAGTATCCATTGAGTTGTTACTGATAACTACAACAAGAAAATATCTCAAGTTTTTTTTCTCATAGGGCATTCAAACTTAATTTTATTTTCGTGTAAGTACACTCCACGGAGTAATATGGCTCCCTGAAGTAATTTGCTAGTATCGTCGACATAATGCCATTATTAGCGTTATGTTATGTCGTCACAAGATAACTTAATTGGCTATAAAAAGCGGTTTAGGCTTCGCTCTCATGGGACTCTATAATTTCAATATGTACATCATGTAAATTTAATTGGACTACGAAGGATTATGTGAGGATCTAAAAAATAAAAACCCGTATTTCTGAGCAGTAAAAATCTGACAGAAAAACGATTTTTCAATTACTTTTACGTAGATGTGGTCTATTATAACGAGTTATAAGTATGACAAGCACAGACGACGCAAGGGAGCCACGCCATTGTGTCGCCTAAATCTAATTAGTTTTAAGTATTTCTTTATATATTTCACACGTGCTTTTTAGGGTTCCGTACCCAAAGGGTAAAAACGGGACCCTATTACTGAGACTTCACTGTCCGTCCGTCCGTCTGTCACCGGGCTGTATCTCAAGAACGGTGATAGCTAGACAGTTGAAATTTTCACAGATGATGTATTTCTATTGCCGCTATAACAACAAATACTAAAAATAAAATAAAATAAATATTTAAGGGGGGCTCCCATACAATAAACTTGTTATACTTAGATTATATATATGTATAGGTACGGAACCCTTCATGCGCGAGTCGGGCTCGCACTTGCCCATTTTTTTTTACTGTAACGCTGTGTAACTCATTTGAATAATTAATATTTATGCTAAATAAGTAAATATTATGTAGAAGTAAGGTGCATCGCTGCCAGACACTTGCCGTCCAGTTTTCGTATGATATTCGCTCGCACTGTGGCTTAGGATAGCTCGTTGAGCCCGTGTCGTCCACGTTGATAAACAAAGGGGAGATGAAATAGTAAGTACAATGTGTCAAATAAATGTAAAAATGGTTATTTAGCAAAGAGCTCTACTCGCTGAATTAACAGCTATATCTCAAATAGATGACATTAAAACCATCTATTTTTGCGATATGCTCCATTTACCTATTTATATAAAGTTGTATATGTAAACACTTTATTGTACACAACAACTGGTTATAAATACGTTGATAACAAATGAAACATGTAGAAAGGCGAACTTATCCCTATTAGGGATCTCTTCCAGTTAACCTTTGAGCAATTGAAGGAATGGATATTTGAAGAACTTGTCAATGCCAACTTTATTCAACTCGAACACCAAAACTGGATAAATGTGTGGCGAATTTTATATAGCGAAATTACCGGTAACACTAACTAAAACATGATTCTGTTTTTTTTTTATTATTCATTATTCAATGAAAAATATGTGTGAGAACTTTCGACTTTACGTCGATGCCATTTTTTTTTTTTTTTTTATGTCATAGGGGGCAAACGAGCAAACGTATCGCCTGATGGAAAGCGATTACCGTCGCCCATAAACACCTGCAACACCAGAGGAGTCACAAGTGCTTGCCTACCCGGATGATTACTTCTTTACAATATATTACAATACCTATATAATTTTAAATAGGTATGCATTTGCCTTGACCTTGCCCTATGCAGGGAGACTTTGTGCAATGGTGTGGTTGCACATGATGAAGCATGGTTTGCTTCTCTTTCCTACAAGCGCAACCTGAGACACGAGCGTGCAGCTCTTCCCCCTTCATCGACAAGCGCAACATTTATTTGTCAATTATGCGGCTGTGGCTGTCGCTCTTGTATCGGGCTATCCATCCTCGCAAATGCCGCACTTTATAAGACGCTGCTTAACTCATCTGTTATAGATATAAAAGGCCAATGATGATGATGATGATGCCGTAAAAAATGTGTGGCCCCCATACATGACCAGGTTTACCTTCAGTTCCATCTGATCGGACTTAAATCCGTACCGTGTATGAATGAAACGGCCTTAAGGTCACCACGCTTTACGGCGGCCGGATGGACTGAAGCGATTCAATCACATCGGCCTGATCAGTTTTGCCTTCCCATGTATGGGGGCCTTATAACTTCGAAATCGCATATTTCCCATAACCCCTTGCGCATCACATATCGAATATTCAAAGTCATCTCCGCTGTTCTGCCCGTGCTAACACAGCGTCCATTTTAGCGATGACTTGCTACTAGCGGCACAAAGCGCCTTAACGACAGTGCCCGGCTATTGTGTCATGTCATAGTGTTACACATAACATAAGCGACCGACATACTCCCTTAAATATAATTACATATGGTGGAGGAAGAAGTTATTTGGCTTTTGGTGCGTGTCATTGGCAATGTTTATGTTATACAGGCTTTTAGATTCACCTGTTGTATGCCTGATTAATATTAATCACTTCTAGCAAGACCTGTGTCCTAGGTTCCGATCGACCTGATTTTTTGCAATTGTAAATCGAATGACTACGCAATATTATTATTATATTATCATGAAACTGATCTGATGCTGGAGCCGAAACGTGCTCATGGAACTGTTATAAAACCACGGAACCCGTTGTGTTGGGCTCTTTATTTGTCTGTCAATTAAATGACGTTTGGTCAAAAGTACTGCCGGCACTAAAGTTTTTCTATTTTTATTTTTATATACCTAATTCGTACCTATACCTACTTCTTCTCATTAATTCATATTTGCAGGTAACGTTTGAAAATATCAAAAGAGCCCCACAAAAAAGAGGGTATTATAAGTTTAAACTGCGTATCTATGGGTAACCTATCGAAGTTCCGAAACACACTTGTCCGATTTTCACTTGTCCGAAAACGGTTAACCGAATTCTTATAATCCATATACTTTGTTTACCATACTTTTGAAATGTCGCCAGTTTGTTTTCCCACATTAACGTTTTCCCAAAACTCGATAACCAGAAGAACGATTGCCAACTTTATTATTTGACAACTGCTTTGTTAACCACCTTTTCATAATTCCGATGCTATGTAAAATCGAAATCTCATTTTCCCTAATATCATTTTACCGTCACGATTAAAAACCCATTAATCTAGTTCTAAGGCAGGTCCGACTTGGCTTAGGTTAGGTACGACGACGAGGGAGGCGAGGAGGAGTGTTAGGTTGAACTGCGACCCTAACCTAAAAAAAAAAAAATTAAAAATTTAAAAAACCCCCGACATGACAACCAATAAAAAGAAAGAAATAAAATCTACGAAATGTGCCTATACAATGAACAGTAGAAAAAAGATCCAAGCTTCGTTGCGTTCGTGGGATCGCTAAGTACCTAAATGAAATGAAATATATTTTTCAACGCAGAATTGCATTTATGCATTTGGGCTTCCCACTTTACGATTTTCAATATATTGCATTTCATTTACTTAGCGGTCCCCCGACGCAACGAAGCTTGGATTCTTTTTCTACTGTTCATTGTATAGGCTAATTTCGTAGATTTTATTTCTTTCTTTTTATTGGCTGTCATGTCGGGGGTTTTTTAAATTTTTAATTTTATTTTTATTTCATATTTTTAAACAAACAGAAGTTTCGTCCCGGAATTTTCTTCTTTTGACACTATATTTGTTTTACACCGTTTAAGGTCCAGGGTTTCCAATCTTTCGTCGAGCTTGATCCTTGATTATATGTAGGTACAACAGGATCCCAAGCCAGTGGTAATGAATGCCGTCTTCTCTAAGATTGAAGTTAGGATATATTTTGATTTCAATAGCCTTAAGCAACATTCTGGGAAAAAATCGTTAAAGTCAGAATAGTTAATGCTTATAATGGCAAAATGGCGAAGTGATCAGCCAAGACAATCAATAGTAGATTGTTCAACAAGGGACTAAAACAAGCCATAATGACACGAGATATTTTAGCCACCCGAGCTAAGCGAGGGTGGCTAATAGTTCGAGTGTCATTATGGTTGTTTAGTCTCGCGTTAAACACTCTACTTTTCACTTTGAATGCGAGGAAAATAAACGAATTTCAATATAAAATTACGATATTTATTATAACAAAGTTTCTTACAATTACGTAGTACAGCCGTTAATTTCACCTCAGAAAAATTTAAAGGGCAATTTGTACAATTCTTTACATTTTAATGTATGGTTTTCCCCTGTAAACTAAGCTGGGTCGGCGTGGTTTGTAATTGAGAAGTATATTCAATATTTTCACTCGAAGTCGAAGTAAAAGTAGGAGAGAATGGAGAGTAGGTATAGTAGAGACGTAGACCTTTTCTCAAAAAGGTTGCCGATGGTCATTTCATTAGGCTCATTCTCAACCTGCGATGTTGATGGGCGTGGGTCAAATGTTGGTTGTCACTTGGTTGTGATTTTTGCTTTGAGGATATTTTAATTCCTTCAATATAGTATAGCCTTCGATAGATACTGTGTTTATTTTGGATTGACTCCTCTATATAGCCTTCAGCTTTATTTTTCTTCATTGGAAGATGATGATTACATATTTTGTCCGTAATTTAATTAAAATGACACAGTTAATTGGTCTAATTGGTGATTACAATTCAAGCTTAATACAAGTAATTGACATCTACTCATTCCATTCAAAATTCTAATAGAAAAAAGAAATGTTTCGTGGTTTTTTCTTTTTTTTGTAAAGTGACGCTTTAAATGCTTGCATATTTAGCCAACAGATTCAAACTTGAAAACTATTTTATTTAAGACTAATATGGACTTATGGACCACGCATGATAAAATTACATTCGTATTCGTAATAATTAATCGTGTTTCATTAAATAAAATCTTGAATTTTTGAGTGGTTGTAATTTTAAGGTTATTTTCACGCACCAAAAAGTTTGTATACCTATCACTGAAAATGGCTATAAACCTCCATTCACAAACGTCGTGATACACTGTTTAGGGGTTTTTCAAAGTAAATTAAAACAATTTTACTTTTTTTGAGCAGTTGTAATTTTGAGGTTATTTTCACGCACCAAAAAGTTTGTGTACCTATCACTGAAAATGGTTATAAACCTCCATTCACAAACGTCGTGATTGGCTGTTTAGGGGTTTTTCAAAGTAAATTAAAACAATTTTACTTTAGTCCCTAGAGATTAATAAGGAGCTTTAGTCCCGATATGCAGAGACTAAAGTAACATTTTAAGAGCATGAGAAGTGAAAAATATATACTTTAAATGCACTGCATGAGTTGCAAGAACCTGCTACTTATGGCCTAAAACAGAACCAGGTTTCTATTCTACAGGATCCAAATATGGTACGGGTGGCTTACTTAGCTCCATAAAAATTGCAATTGGTGCTAGGTAACTTGACTTAGTTTTGAGAGACCTAATCATCGATACCCCACACCATGGGATAAACATCCCCACTTTTGTTACGTGTAGGGAAGGTACACAAAAAATTGTTTTTAAAAATGTATTCAATCACTATGTCTCTGAGCTAAGCTGTGGACAGACTGACACAAACTACAAAATCCTAAAAAGCTGTTATTCTCTTATAGGCAAGAGTACTTTTGCTAAAGCTGACGTGTCATTTAGTCGCGTTTAAATTTTGCAGGGTGTTGCTATTTGTGACCTCAATCAAAGGAACTTGTTCAATAGTTCTAATAACAATTCAGCTTTAGCAGAATTCAGAAAGTTAAAAATAGTGACCCAGTACTGTGATAGAAATTATAATGAGTTCTTTTGTCAAAAAAAATTTTTTGAGACTCGGTTTTATTAATGACTGTACTTTCTTACACAAATGTTAAGTGCTCATCAAGAACAATCAGACGAGCCCAAACACCAGTGGTTTATCGTGTGCTGTTTAGGAGTTCCTACGGCCATCTTCAGCTCCAAGGTACCAAATTATTGTACTGTCAAAAATGTATTAATCTGTTGATTACGCTATAAAACTTAACATTTAACCAACAGTAGAAATTCTTGGCTTAGATCCTTTCACAACTAGCTGGTCATCACGAGACCTTCATTTATTGAGTGATATAGAAAATGCTAATGAAATGATACTTAACATTTAACCAAAACTTTGGAATCCTTGGCTTCAATATTGGCTGAAATCCATTAACAACTAGCTGGTCATCATGAGACCTTCATTTATTGAGTGATAAAGAAAATGCTTACTTAACATTTAACCAAAATTTGGAATCCTTAGTTTCAATATGGGCTGAGATCCATCAACAACTACCAGGTCATCATGAGACCTTAATTTAGTTAGCATATAGAAAATGCTAATAATACATTTAACCAAAATTTTGAATCCTTGGCTTCAATATTAGCTGAAATCCATTAACAACTAGCTGGTCATCATGAGACCTTCATTTATTGAGTGATATAGAAAATGCTAATAAAACTTATCATTTATCCAAAATTTGGAATTCTTGGCTTCAATATTGGCTGAGATCCATTAACAACTAGCTGGTCATCATGAGACTTTCATTTTTTGAGTGATATAAAAAATGTAATACAACTTAACATTTAACCAAAATTTGGAATCCTTAGCTTCAATATTGCCTGAGATCCATTAACAACTACCTGGTCATCGTGAGACCCTCAATCAGTGAGTCATATAGAAAATGCTAATAAAACTTAACATTTAGCCGATATTTCGGATTATTGACTTCATTATTGGCTGAGATCTCGTCACTTGTTCCAATTAAAGCTGAATATCTTGGAAACTACTGGTCCTATTTCCACCAAACATAGCTAAGAACCATCTCGACGGAAAAGTCTTTCGATTAAAAAAAACTGCACTTAAATTGGTCCATCCGCTTGGGCGCTACGATGCCACAGACAGACACACAGATACACAGATACACAGATACACATGTTAAACTTATAACACCCCTCTTTTTTCGTCGGGGGTTAATGAGATTTGATTTGCTCCGACATGCAACAATTTCGATTTTTTGATACAGCGGGATAATAATATTCCGGACTTAATACTTTTCGGCATAAAAAGTAGTTGACAAAATGATACTTCGGAATTTTAATAAGTGTCGATTTGAATCATATGCCAAATAAAATTGCAACGAACTGAGAATTGGGAAAATAATAATATGGGAAATGTAATTTCGGGCAACTAAAATAATGCGAAACGTTTTCGGGATTTTAATATTCGAAATTACAATTTTCGAGTTTATGATAGGTAACCGTATCTATGTGTCTGTCTGTGGCATCGTAGCTTCTAAACGAATGGTCCGATTTGAATGCGTTTTTTTAAGGTTAGGTCAGTTGTTTTCTAAATTTAGAATTTGTTTTATTGTGTGCTATAATATAATTATTAGATGTAACCTAAAACAAACGCGAGTGACCCTTTTTCATATTCTATGGTGTTCCGCTTTAAGCAAACCCCATACACATCATGGGTCCCCCGTTATATTAAAGTTACCCTGAAAAGCATATTTTCTATCGTTATTTAGTAAATTTATCACGTGTAACGCGACGGGGTGGATATTGCACGGGCTGTTATTTACTGCGTTATCCCCGTTATACCCCCTTTATTACGTCTTAAGGATGTTGCAGCCTTGGAAACTTCCTTTGAGGAGTTCTTCACTACATAGTTTCCGAACTATTTTGTGAACCACACAAAGGGTTTACCTACGTGTGAAAAAATATTCGCATTTAAGGTTAGGGCAATAAAGATAGTTAAGAGTACCAAGTAATATCTGCCTGATATGAACCCTAAGAAGGTTTTATAAGAAACAAGAAGGTGCCCAACTTCGTACGCGTATTTTTGTATACCGTTGTCGAGTAAAAAGTATCCTATAGCTGTATTTTCGAGACAATATTTTATTGGTGACTATACTTTCTTACACAACGAGCACCAACATGATGAGGTAGCATCATTTATGAGTTCCCATGACCACTTTTCAGTTTTATTACAAGATCAGCTCTACCACCTACTATCTGCAATATTTGATTACAAACAGAGAGATAGTTGGAAAAGTGAAATTAAATACATTTTTTATTTGTACGCAACGTTTCTTCCCCAATAAGAATAACCTCGACGGTACAAAGCGGAAGTAATGGATCACCGTACCTACATGTAAATAGTTCACTCAATTTATACCTAACTAGCATTTTGCTATTACATAAATCTACTTCTCGCCATCAATTGTGGAAAAACAGGGCGCCAATTCGAGTGTACTTTTAAGATGTCTCCAAATAAGCGATGTCTGAGGTATATCGCCGTAATCTGTAATTAAAACCCCAAGTTTTTTATTCGAGCTGCATAAAATGATATTTTACCTGGTCAAGTTAAGTTAGCGCCTGATATCTATGGAGTCGCTTATGAATATGGTGCAAACTTAAAGTGGCCGGGTTGACGAAGTGGCGATATGTTACTCGTATAGTCTGTACTTTTAGTCAAATTTGACAGATCCAGTGGTAGTGCACCTTTTAAGGCCAGAATAAATTATAGTGATCCAATTCGAATGGTTAAAACACGATCCCGTAACAAAACGACAAAAACATACTACTTATTTAAAAAAAAAACACGGAAATTAACAATAAATGGAAGCTTTGAAACACAAATATCGCACGCTTATCATCAATATCTCAGCAAGCAATGGCGAATGTCAAACCGACAAAGTTAAAAATCACATTTAAGGTGTCTGTTGCTACTTTAAACCTGTGGCTTACTATTTTAGTCGTGCTATTTCCAGTATAATGCAGCCTAGTTAAAAATCACGTAAGGTAAGTGATACAAGATATAGACAATAACCATGAGAAACTTGGCTTTATTCAGCTAAAAAATATAGGTACAATTTATCGGCATATTTGACACGATAGAACAATCGCTCCATGGCAACGAGCCATAGAGGTATACATCATTCACCCCGTCTTAGAGATGATCAGATGTCTGGTAATCCTCCAGGTAGACAGGTGGTCGCCTGGTGCGCGTAGACCTTCTGACATTCAGTTGAGGCGTGCCTAACGGCCTAGATTCCTCTGCAGCTTTCTCATTCACTGGTGCAGTTAACCTTTCTTCTATAACCTCAGGCATATCCTCATTTTCATCAGTAGAAATGGACAAGTATTCATCATCTGAGGGGATAGGTGCCAAATGTCTGTTTGATATTGTGCCTTCCCTTCCATCGGGATATCTTATGTAAGAATAATTCGGGTTACTTTGAAGGAGATGACCTTCCTCTACGATTGGATCAAATTTTGAATGACGTACATTCTTTTTGATTAGAACAGGGCCTGGAGTAGAGAGCCAAGCAGGCAAGGATACTCCGTTTGGACTTCTCCGTGGATGGTTAAACATTCTCTCATGTGGCGTGGCGTTCGTAGTTGTACAAAGGAGCGATCGAATTGAGTGCAAAGCCACAGATAAAACTTTTTCCCAATCCTGTATATCTAATCCTTTAGATTTCAGTCTTAATTGAATCGTACGCCACAAAGTACCGTTTAGGCGTTCCACTTGGCCGTTGCCTTGCGGATTATATGGAGTTGTCCGACTGCACGCTATTCCAAGGGCGACAAGGTACTGTGTAACTTCTTGGGACATAAATGAAGAGCCTCTGTCTGAATGAATATACATCGGAGTTCCGAAGATATAGAATATTTTATTTAAGCAATCAATCACTGTGCTTGACGTCATGTCTTTACAGGCAAAAGCAAAGGGAAAACGGCTATACTCGTCAATGACAGTTAATATATATTTATTACGTGATTTAGATGGTAGAGGGCCCTTAAAATCAATATTGAGCCGCTCTAACGGGGCAGTCGCCTTGATCAGCTGTCCGTTAAATTTTGCATATCGAGGTTTGATTTCAGCGCATACTTTACAATTGGCCGTCATTTGTCGGATATCATGGATCGAATATGGAAGGTTTTTAGATCGTGCCCAATGACTCGTGCGAACGATTCCCGGGTGACAAAGATTGTCATGCAGGGTTTTTAGATTATTGACGTCCATATGCGCACATACGCGACTCAGTGCATCAGCGACTTCATTTTGTTTACCCGGGCGATAAATTATGTCATACCTAAAACAGGACAACTCTAATCTCCAGCGTTCAATCTTCTCATTCTTTATTTTGCTTGAATGGGTTTGATTAAACATAAATGCAACCGACTGTTGATCTGTTATTAGCACGAAGTGCCTACCGATTAAATAGTGACGCCATTTTCGCAATGCTTCAACTATAGCAGCGGCTTCTTTTTCTATGGAAGACTGTCGTTTTTCCGAGTCAGTTAAAGTTCTTGAGAAGAACGCTACGGGTTGGCCATGTTGAGAGAGACTTGCAGCAAGAGCGTTTTCTGAAGCGTCAGTTTCCACGGTAAGCGTTGCGTTTTCGTCGATAGCAGATAAGGAAGCTCTGGCAATATTTGCTTTTATTTCATTGAATATAATAATTCCATTGTCGGAAAGTGGAAATGTATTAATTGAAAGCAGTGGCTTAATCTTCTCCGAGAAATTTTGTATCCATCTGGAATAATGAGCGAAAAGCCCTAATGCTCGTTTTAGCGCAGCAGAATTTTCGGGTGCAGGCAGATCTAGAAGTGGCTTAAGTCGGTTTTCGTCTGGTCGTATAGTATTATTTTTAATAGTATAACCAAGGAGGTTAATTGATTCTTGATTGAATACGCATTTGTTTTCATTTAATGTTAGATTGTATTTAACGGCAGCTTCCTTGAACTTTGACAGATTGACGTCATGTTCATATTTCGTTTTTCCGCATACTGTGACATCGTCGAGATAAGCAAATACGCCCTTTAAGTCCTCTTTTTCTATGATATAGCTCAAAGTGCGTTGAAATGCCGCAACGCAGTTGGTGACGCCGAACGGAATCCGGGTGAATTGATAGAGTTTACCATTAGCTTCAAAGGCGGTATAGATGCGCTCCTTCTGAAGAATAGGTATTTGATGGTACGCACTTTTTAAGTCGATTTGACTGAAATAATTATATTGGGCAGCTTTCGACACTATTGATTCTATTTTAGGCAGTGGAAAAGCATCTAGATCGGTGTATCTGTTAATAGTTTGAGAGTAATCTATCACCATCCGCTTCTTGTGCAAACCTCCACCGGCGATAAGAACTTGTGCACGCCAGGGTGACACACTAGGCTCGATGATCCCATCTTCTAGCAGCTTGAAGACTTCCGTGCTTATAAAACGTTCGTCGTCGGCGCTATGCTGTCGTGAGCGGACAGCAATCGGCTTCATGTGAGGTGCTAAATTTGTAAACAGCGACGCAGCCGGTACTGATGCTTCCATGACATTACAGATCTTTAGTGGTTCATCGGTTCCTCCAAACTCCAGTTCCAATGAAGAGTGATTTTTAAGAATATCGTGACCGATAATGGCGTCGGCGCAAAGATTGTTGACAATAAGAAGAGGTTGATGCTTGTATTGATGCTTTTCTAGTTGAATGTTTACGTAACAGATCCCTTGAACGAATGAAACATGGTTTATCGAAGCCAGTGTGATAGTTTGACGGCTAGGTTTTACCTTTAATTTAAGTATTTCAGCCAGGCTTTTATCTATAAAGCTAACTGAACTACCAGTATCAATCAGCGCTTCTGCCTTAGATCCGTTAATAGTGATTTGTGTGGTAGCCTTCTTTAAGCTGCTTGGAGAGGCAGCAGATATTGCAGACAGTGCGGCATCAGGTCGGGAGTTGTCATTTGTTACAGCGCTGGCTCTTAGGGGTTGTCTAGATCGGCAGACGTTAGCGAAATGCCCCTTTTTCGTACAAAGTTGACAGGTCTCATTAGCTGCAGGACATTTTATGCGTTGGTGCACGCTTCCCCCACAAAAGAAGCATCGTCTTCTTGGATTCGAATGAAAGGAGGGCGTTGAAGCTGCTACGTTATTTTGAGATTCAGGTAGAGCGTTGAGATTCAGGGATGAGCTTGCATCGTTGAATACCTTCGTATTTATCCCGGCATCTTCGAGAGAAATTGCTAAATTGACAGCTTCGTCCAATGTAAGATTCAGTTTCTCTAATAGTCGCTCCCTGATCTTCGGGGAAGAAATACCAGCGATGAACGCCCCACGCATAGACTGGTTCTGATGTTCTTCTGCAGTAAAATTCGTAAAGTGGCATTCAAGGGCAAGAAGTTTTAAAGCTTGAATATACTCTTTCACAGTCTCGTCCGCTCTTTGCTTACGGGTAGCCAATAAATGTCTGGCAAGTATTTCGTTTTTAGGCTTAACATAAACCTTCTCTAAAATATTTACTGCATCGTCGTAAGATTTACTTGCTCGTATATACGAAAATATTGCAGGAGAAAGATGATTTACCAGAAGTTTTAGCTTCATTGAATCCGTGGTACTCGAATTGCATTCTTCGGTTAAAAAATTTTGAAAGGTTGAATACCAATGAGTCCATTTTAAATCGGCCGCGGGTGCACTTGGTTCTTCATCGAATCGCTCAGGGCGAAGGTAGCGTGACATATTCGTGTTGCTCACTTTTTGTGTTATATTTTCATTTGACATTATATCATTCATCTCGATACAATATGTAGCTGAATAAATTGATACAAGATATAGACAATAACCATGAGAAACTTGGCTTTATTCAGCTAAAAAATATAGTTACAATTTATCGGCATATTTGACACGATAGAACAATCGCTCCATGGCAACGAGCCATAGAGGTATACATCAGTAAGGTGTTTTGCTACCTTAAACCTGTGACTTTCTATTTTAGTCGTGTTACTTCCAGTATAATGCAGCCTTGCGTTTTATAAACCTCTGCAAAATTGGGTACTTTTTAGTGACGATTTACTGTGAAAAATATATATATATATTTATTTAATTTGATAAAAATATGTTTATATTTGTTAATTTGGAGGTATATGTACGGTAAAATTAAGCGATAACACATGTTATTTAAATGGAACGGACTTCAGTAGTGAGGTCAATTATTTTATAATGTAAAAAATTGAACAGGAACCAAACATTGCCTTATAAATAACCCTTTTAATGGTTTGTTTACATTCGTTTAAATACCTAAAAGTACAGACTATATTTATATCGCCACTTCGTAGATCTCTCCGATATTATCAGAGATATAGATGGAATTAGGGCGAAAGTTAAATTTCCTCATATTTTCCTTACCTCTTTTCCTTTGAAAGTCAAATCCTACAAGAACCTAAAACTTTGAAGGTATAGTCATCAATCATGATATCAGCCGGCAGACGTACACTCCTAGAATAAGGCCTCTCCCAAAGTTTTCCACAGCGATCGATCATGCGCTACTCACATCCCACTGCTTCACGTGATCCTAATATAGTAATTCTGGGAGCCTTCCACGCTGCGTCTTCCGGAACGCGGTCGCCACTTAATAACATTAATTTCTGATTATTGAATATAAGATTAAAAATAAATAAAGGAAATAATAATATTTACTAATAAATACATAATAATAACAGTTAGCATAAAAAGTGTTACATCTATACAGAGCATACTACTTGCTACTTGTGCTATGTAATATTTTGATAAAGCTCATTTAATTGGCTGAATTCTTAGTTAATAATTCTTAATAAGGAAATAGACAAAAACTATAATGAACGAACCAACGCAACGTCAAAGATTAACTAACTAACTGCGCTGGCTCAGCGACCCAAAATGAGTCTTGGCCTCCGACACAAGAGCTCGCCACTTTACCCGATCCTGCGCAATCTCTCGCCAGTTTGTGGCTCCGAGCTCACGCAGATCCTTCTCTACCATATCTATCCAGCGGTACTTTGGCCGACCGACCGGACGACGCCCCGTCGGTCGCCCAAGGTATGCTCTCTTCACCTGCCGATCCTCTCCCATTCGCTCAAGGTGGCCGAGCCAGCGAAGACGATGGGCCTTGGTCTCACCAATGATGTTCGGTTCGGCTACCAGTTCTTGTATTTCGGCATTTTTGAGGATCCTCCAATTACCATCGTCCGTTTTGACCGGTCCCAGAATTTTTCTAAACACCTTGCGCTCCGCTACTAAAAGGCTATGCTCCTCCTTAAGCGTTAGCGTCCAAGCTTCGCATCCATACATTAGAATGGGACGGATAACGGTCTTGTATATCCGAAGCTTCGTAGATATGCTGAGAAGCTTGGACGCCAAGACCTTGTGGAGAGCAGCGCTGCATCGCAAGGTGTTCTGGATGCGGATGTTGACTTCGTCCTCTCTTGTATGCGTATCCGTGACAGTGCACCCGAGGTATTTAAATTTGTCCACACCCTTGTAAGAGCTTCCCCCTACAAGTAGGTCGTCTCGTTTAGCACGACTGTTCCGGTATCGCTTCATGTGGAGGTATTCCGACTTCCCATGGTTAATTCTAAGACCTACCTTTGCTGCTTCTTCCTCCAAAATTCGTATCGATACTGCCACTTCTTCACGGTTTTCCCCAAGTACGGCTAAGTCGTCTGCGTACCCTATCACCCTATATCTTCCATTCAGCTCTATTCCGGAATCCAGTGTCAGTAATTTCCGGACAACATATTCCAGAACTAAATTGAAGAGCATAGGGGACAGAGCATCGCCTTGTTTCAGTCCGGTACTCACTGTGAATTCTGTTGTCAGCTCATTGCCCACTCTAACCCGCATCCGGCTTTCGCTGGTCGCAATTTGGATCATATCGACCAGTTTTTTGGGGATATTAAAGCTTCTTAGAATGGAATACAGGGCGCCTCGGTCGATGCTATCATATGCTTTTGTGAAGTCCACAAATAGCGAGTGAATGCTCTGCGCGTACTCCCATCTTTTTTCCATCAGCTGTTTTAGTAGGAAGATCTGGTCAATGGTACTGCGATTCTTGCGAAAGCCACACTGGTAATCGCTTAGGATTTTTTCTGTGTACGGTTCCAGCCTTTTGAGCAGTACATATGACAAGACCTTGTACGCTGTCGGCAGCAGAGCAATTCCCCGGTAATTGAAACACCTCTTTTTGCAGCCTTTCTTATGCACCGGGCAGATGATACCTGTATTCCATTCTTGAGGTTGTCGTTCGAGCTCCCAGGTTTTTAATATTAGCTCGTACAGTTTGGACTGAGCCGCTCCACCACCATACTTCCAAACCTCGGAAGGCAACGCATCAATACCTGCAGCTTTGTTATTTTTCAGCCTCATGATACAGGATCGGACCTCATCAAATGAGGGAGGTTCTACATACAGGTCATTGTCGCGTACCTCTACCGTGATTTGTTCCTCAACAGGGGGGCAATTGAGCAAGCGATCAAAGTAGTCACGCCACATCGTCAAAGATTGGAAATGAAAAAATAATTCGAATCAATAGCTAGTTGTAGGCATGTATACTATGTATGTATACATTATAAGATACACAAACTCCAAACCAAGAGTATACACGACTTTATTTCTTATACATTTATTTTCTATTCAATCGAACGGAACTATGGCATCTGGATCGGGGAAACGAGTCTTACGCCTCAAAAGCCAACTGTATAAGTCAAAGGATCCTTTAATCTTTGCATGTAAGTAAAATCAACCTAACTGCACATCCAGGTAAAAGCCTCTGTTTCGGCCAAATTCACAAACAGGCCGAAAGACCTTTGAGTTTCATTCATATATTCAAAATCGTTAGTGTACTTAACTGGAGGTCGGCACCGGACCAAATGCGCACTTAAAGCTGCCAGAATGCTCTTAGGAGAGCTGCCCGCAGGTGATTTATCGACATCGATGTTTTTTAATGGGCACGCACGATAGGAAGTATGTCGCTTAATAATAATCATAGATACTCTAAATTCGACATTTCTAATAATGTTTGTCTGCATCAGCGATGTAACGATTAACTTGAATGTCGTAAACTTGAATTAAATGATTCAATAAAATATTCCGAATTGAAAAAAGTCTCGGCCACATTACTTGTAGGCAGATTAAATGTATTTTTTTTCTATTCATACATAAGACACAAATACGCCCCCATAGTTAAATGAGAATTAGAAGTACTGCTCGCATTTTATTTCAGGCACAATGAAACCCTTGTGCAGTTATTAGAGTCCTCAGTACCATACCATGTGAAACGTATTCATACTGCCGATAACAGTGTCTCAGTGCTGTGCCGCGTGTTATTCATATTCACTCAATTGCTTTTGGTAACTACGACTACCTGTCACCGCTCTTATTCTATTATATAAATAGAGTCCAACTCAAAATTCGAAGCAAATTAGTGGATATAAAAGACGTCGTTATTTAAAGCTTAGCACGGCATAATGTATGTAGCATATCAATAATGGTCTGGGCCCCGCATTCGCTTCAGAAAATATCGATATAAGTGGTTTGTACCTCCCTAACCCAGCAGAGCGCGTAATCAGGTGACTGCCAGCGCGCGTCTGAATAACGAACGGCGACCGTTCACGCGGGGCTCCATTCCCGGCGGGCTCCATTGTGCGCCGATCTGTGGAGTTATGGACTTTATTGGGCATTAAAGCATCTTTGGGACATTATTGAAGACGTCTTGACTTTAGCTATTTATTGTGCCGAGCAATTTTATACATTAGCACCTATTTTTTAATGCGATTTTGCATTGTGATTCGTACTATTTTCCTCACGTAATGTAGTATGGTGCTACTATGAAACAAGTACCTTTTTAACTGACTGTTGAAGAAAAAAATGTCCCGAAAGAAGGTAAAATATCAAAAAAATATATAATTTTGGGCACCTTAAAGCTCGATCACACGAATACGGCTTAAAAAACGGTGACGCTACGTTTACGCAGGAATATGTCGTTAGTGTCAAAAAACACTGAATGTTGTTTTAACATTATTCAAATTTAAAAATTAAAAACAATTCTTTGTTTGAGTATATTACACAATAGATCTGCATAAAATACTACATCTGCACCTTAAAAATCCTAGAATAGGGAATCCTAGTAGTGACTTTACTATGGATTCAGATTTCATACATCCATGTCGAGTTCTATTATGTTTTTATTGTTAAGCTATAGAAAGCCACACTACCTGCAAACCGTTACCTTTTGTTTGTGTAGCATTGTTTACTTTCACAACACAATAGTACTCGTACAACTTCCGATGCGAATTTTATTGTAAACTTCTGAACTCCCGTATACAATATTGTAAGTCTCCGGGTGATTGCATTTTGTGTTGTGACCGTAGGCGGAACCAGAGGTTTGTTTCCAAAGAGAAACTGTAGCCTCAAGCCTTTTGTATGCGAAATATGTAAAGCCGGCCATACTTGTTCGAATTTGGTATCTCTATATGAATGTGTACATCTGAATGTGTTTTGTTATAACAGAATATGTATATACACATACTTTCTTCATCATCATCATTTCAGCCATAGGACGTCCACTGCTGGACACAGGCCTCCTCAATATACTTCCACATGGGCTGGATAGCAGCGACCCGCATCCAGCGAGTCCCCGCAACTCTAACCAGACCGTTGGACCACCTGTTCCGTCCTGCACTGCGCTTGCCGGTACGTGGTCTCCACTCGAGACCCTTTCTGTCGGTTCTTCGAGCTACGTGCCCCGCCCATTGCCACTTCAGTCTGCTTACCCGGTTTCGTATGCCGATGACCTTGGTTCGTCTACGAATCGCCTCATTTATGATTCGATCTCGTAGAGAAATCCCGAGCATAGCCCATAGCTCGCTGAGTGACTCTAAGCTTCCTTAAGGCGACTCCTAATCCCAACGTCCTTGAGGATCTGGGCGGAGCCTAACGTTATTCCCCCCGCCGACCGTGCGCCCCCGGAACATTACTTCGTTCATAATCTCGTTGAGTGGCGTCCAAGCAGCTTCATACACTCGCATAGTCCGAGCGAGAGTTGAAGATGAATAAACCTTATAATATTTAAAGGCATTGAAAAATCTCGAAGTAAAATAAATCATTTAAACAATGATATAATTATTGTGGATAACTAAATATCTATTTACCCACTACAGTAGAATATTAAAAATAAAATGCGTTAAAGCTATTTTCCAAAAAAATAAGTGAAATTGGCCATTTGGAAGTCTCGCATCGAAAAATACTTTTTAGTTTGTTTTGTATGTGTAGGTACCTACCAAAAATAGTTAACATGCCGACAAGATTCTTGATTATACGTGTAAAATCATGCAGAAATAAAAAAATATCGTTTTTTTAATAAATAAATCATATCGTGACCCAGCGGATGAACCGATATTTTAACATAGTAGTGGAGGCACAGCTTTATCCCCCGGGTCATGCTGCTCTAATGAAAATATAAACTATAAATAATAGAGCGACAAACTCAACTTTACCGTTGGAAAACGGATTTACGTCCTTTCCCTACTTATAAACAGTGATAGTTTTTTATGACTACATTAGTAATGTTCTCAGATTTTCCCCTATACTTGTTGATATTGACGATATTTTACTAGACGAATTTTTTGGCTAATTTCAATGTTCAAGGTCAATGGATACCCTATAAATGTTAATTTACTTGAGTGTCAAAATATGCCGATGCTGGAAAGGAGAACTTATCTAAGCGACATTTTTGGGGATATTGAGCTATATACACTGTTGGGATCGGCAGATTTTTCTGCATCGAATGGGTTGGGGGTCGTATACATCTGTCTGACGACTTTTGTGTCGCCTATCCCGTCGGTGATTTAGAGAATCTCTACTTTTTTTCTACTAAACGACTAGATTTTTGAGGTTTTTTTAGCAAAATGGAGATTACATAAAAAGTTTTTGCATAATAATGAAGGTAAGAGTTTTTTTACTTATTTGTCAAAACAGATCAAACAACTTGAATAATTTTTCTTTATTGCAACTAACCTTGTACTTGTTGGTTAACTGTTTGTACCTGATCGTAAAATATATTTTAATGTCGTTTGAGGCATTTTACCTATGTCTTTATGATAAAATTAACATAAAGGTAAATTATGAAAGAAAAATTGAATGTGATCCACTGCAATGTAAGCAGTACTCGAACCTGCGACCCTAAGTTTCCGGCTTAGTGCTCTACCAACTGAGCTATCATATCGTTACGTCAATCACACTAAATCTTTGATTCCATAATTCTTCGCTACTGGAGCGCCCTCTGTGTCATGTGTGTTTAAAATGCTTAGGCGCATTAGCCAAAAAGTAAAAATGTGGTATTTCCACATTATTAAACAGAATCGATATAAGATTCTATAAAAAAAATAGATTAAATTACCTGATTGTCGTATCTTAACTATTGGCGTTTATCCAAATGTACCTGCTTTAATACTATGAAACCATTGTCGCTTATCCTTTTTTACCTGATATGACTTTGATCGACTACTGTCGCTTACCTTGAATGACAATTGAGTCGTATTTGTCGCATAGAATGTACTAAAAAACAAATGTTTTCGTTAAATTGGTAGTTAGGCAAATTTAACCGGTTTTGTTTTATAAAATATCACACATTTAGTAGTAATTCAATATATTTATAAAGGCCGTTAGGCCACTATCTGCGGTGTAAATCTGTGTCTGTGGCGCTAAGGCATTACTTTGGACTCGCTTGATGGACCCAAACGCCATCGCCATCTCACTCAAACAGTGTCTTACGAGACGTCACTTATACCACACTGAGTTGTTGGTAGTTTTGTTATTCTTGTTAGGATAGGATATTATCTCATTGCAATTGTAAAATTTGAAAGTTCACGTAGTTCGTGATTTAAAATTCCTTAATGAGTACCGAGTGACTGCAGTCTTGAGAACTCTTGTGCTGTTCTCATTAGTCATAGCTATCGTTTGCTACCATACATTGGTCTAGAACTACTGGAAATCTTTCAGCCGATTACACATAAAAATTGATAAAATTGAAATTTCACGTGATAGGTATCTGATGAATAAATCTTTAACATTTCTAAAGCAGTTTTTTTTGCGTAATTGGACCATAAGTTTATGTCTTAGAGAACTTTAAATATCACTTCATTAATTTTAATGTTTCAAAATAAATATTTTCCTCTAATTACAACATTAATTGTGAGGTTTTATTGTACGATAAATAGATTTTCATGTCTGAAATATTTCCTACAAAGGCGATTAGATAATTTTTCTTGATTTATTTCATGCTGATTTATGCACATTTATATATTTACCTGACTGTGTTGATTGTTGTGTAATAGATTATACTATTTTACCTGACTAATTTCTCGGGAAACGTGTCGTTTAGATAATTTTACCTAATTCTATTATTTAGACGGCCATTTTGCGTAAGCGACGTTAAATCCAAAAATATTCCATTAATAGACGAAATAACAAAAGCAACATGTAAAAACATGATATTGTGTATATAAAATGAGCATCGTATGCACATAGATATTGTTTACTGTGTTCATTGTTGTGTAAAATGTAGATTATACTATTTTACCTGACTAATATCTCGGGAAACGTGTAGTTTAGATAATTTTACCTAATTCTATTTTGACAGCCATTTTGCGTAAGCGATGCTAAATTTTAAATGATTCCATTAATAGACAAAACAACAAAAGCGACATTAAAGAATGCTTCATTTAAAAAGTAGGTCCACAGAATATTTAATAACTATTTATTTTTTTGAAAAAGTTCGTAGTTTTTTAGATCTCCTGTAAAGTTAGCTCCGTGTCTCTTGGATAATTTTCCTTTCCAGCGTAGATACATCTTTTTGCGGCATAAAGAGCCGTATCTTTTTTTACGTTAACTTAGAAGTTCCGAATTTTATCGGGTGGGTGTAGATTTCTTGATCTGCAGATCGGTTGACATGCGGCAAACGTGTCAGCCCTACTTTAGTTTAGCGGTTGTCTGAGTTACGTAAAGCTATTTGGGTTTTGGCGTTCCTTCCGCGATCGATTAATTTGATCCTTAGTCAAAAATCAAGTCCGGGCATTACGATGAGTCTAAATAAAGTTATATATTTTTTCATTAATTCAACTGTAATCCGATCATTAATATATGGCTTTTAAACGATATGTAATAAAAATCAGGTTTTTATTTTATAAACGGTAAACAATTGGAACAGAACTTATGGCCAGGCTAGGTATGTCTAGCTAGGCCCGGCGGATGTGTCAATAATTACTAACGCTCATTGAGATTTAAATATGAAGTGGGAAATTTATTGATGCAAATATGTATTCTGACTATATTTACATAAGGCCCTCATGCCAAAATTGTCACTTGCCTTCTTGAACTAGAAAATTATTGTAATTTTTGATAATGTATTTTATATCATATATTATGTCATGTACTGTACTAGTGACGCAACGAATGTGAATACTTACAATAAATATTCGTATTCGTAAATTAGCGTTTTACCGAATATTACAATGGTATTCAAACGAACAATACTTGTTCTGCATTACGATATTCATATCTCTTAGGGTTGAATTAATAAAGATCATTAGACGTTATCATACTTAAATATCTGTATTATCAGATTTTTTTTACTAACCGAAATACCTAAGGTACACAGAGAAGGGCCCTAAAACCCACACCAAAAGTGTTATTTTTCTGGGAATCCTGTCTGGTGTGGGCCCATGACTGAGAATATCGGCCCATGACTGAGAATATCTAAGTATCCAAATGTGTCCGGGAATGCTAAGCAATGACAATTTTTTTTATAAGTACTTAAAATTAATAGATACCTAAATACGAAAAAAAATAGTTGAATTTATTTCTATATGAAAATGAGTGCTTTTTGTTATGTCGCATAGCGTAGTCGTGTGAAAAAACGAACTACACTCTCTTAAAATACACTTCAAACGCACGAAGACCGATCGAACCTCCGCGGGATTCGGTACTATAACAATTTTCCGTAACTAGATGGATCGCGAGAGCAAGTGACACAGCCTTCCCCTTCGACGGTTAGATTTACACTGAGCTCGCAGCCCGGGCACGGCCGCGCTCGCGGAAATTCAGTTTTTTTGATGCTTTATTAGACCAAATTTCCATTTTACTAACTTTTAAACAATACGATTAAAGATCAATGAATTGTCAATGTTCTTGCGAAAGAGCAGTGTAAATATCACTTGTAGTTTAGAAGCCTTAGGGAATTGAAAATTTAAAACGACCCTATTTCAACATTATTTTTTCCATAGTAAATATTGCTTTAAAAAAAAATCCAACTATAATTTTTTAGAAGAAATAGTCAAAAATAACATATATTTTTTTCAGATTTTTCCGTTGGCTAGATTACGAGCCTTAGGACTTTAAAAATCACCATTCCACGTACGGAGTCGCCGTTATTAAAGCAGATGACAAAGGTAATGTGAATATTTTTACGTTCGTTGCCAATGTTACTGCGAATTCTGATTAGCCTAAAGGGTCCGAATTGTTATATAACGTATACGTCCATTGCAGACATTACAATAATTTGAATGTATCCGTTACAGACGGAATATAACGGTCACCCAAATTGCTTTTGGCTCGACATCACATTTCATGCTATTGGCCACTTCCGTCCAAATGATTTTGCTTTACCCTATATAGAAATGAATGTTGTCAGAAATTAAGGGTTTTAGAAAATCTCAGATATTTAAAAAAAATCAACTGGGTACACTATAGAACTCCGAAGTTTCATTTGTTTTGTGCACTATTCCAAATTTTCGATAATTCATGGAAATATTAATATTCAAGTAAATATTTGACGACGCGTTTGGCTCGGTTTGTACTTTTGTAGACACCAGCCTACTGAGCCGGCGGTCCCGGGTTCGAATCCCGGCCAGGGCAAATATTTGTGTGATGAACTCGAATATTTGTGCTTGGGTCATGGTTGTTCTATGTATTTAAGTATATATTTATCTATATAAGTACGTATATCGTCGTCTAGTACCCATAACACAAGCCTTCTTGAGCTTAATTTGGGACTTGATCGATTTGTGTGACGTTGTCCGATATTTATTATTTATTATTATATTAAGCTAACTAACTTAACCTCAATAATTGAATAAGAACTCAACTCTCTCAATGGAATTGTGATCTTTTCTTTTTTTCCTGGTTTATATATGAAAGGGGTGCTTTTCACTAGACCCACAGAAATGTATCACACTCTATTGCATTCAAAATATGTAATAATAAAATGAATGACTAAATATAAAGATTTGCATAATTAGCTTTATAAGTATGTATTTTTTTTAGTTTTTGATTTTCTTTGTTTATCAGTATCACTATTTATTTATGCATTTATGTTTAGTTCCCGAATAAATGATTTTCTTTATTTTCTATCGTAGTAATTAATTAAAAGGGCGTTGAGTGAATTAATGAGTGTCCTAGATCGCAGGTGTTTGTAGCCCGAACCGAAGGCGAGGGCCATGAATATGCGATAGGGCTTTACTAATTACCGCCCGTATGATTTGCTAAGTTCATTACTGCCTTATTAAAGCTCGGTTTGGAAGTTAAGATGTGTCAGATTCTGTGGCATTAATTCAGTGCAGGTATTAAAGGCAGCTTGTTGCGCATCGCATCAGTAAAGCTATTTGTATAACTGACTATAGATAATACCTATTTAATCCAGTGTTCCACGTGTACAATACGGATCCGTAGATGCAGACAAGGCGTGGTCATTATTCGGCGCACGCAAGTACGGGATATCGGTTAATTACTGATCTCTGTAATATTGGATGATGCGCAAGAAGCCAGCTAGGTATATGACTTATACAGTTTGTGAGCTCACATCATCATCACTACAAAGTATAAAACAAAGTCGCTTTCTCTGTCCCTATGTCCCTTTGTATGCTTAAATCTTTAAAACTACGCAACGGATTTTGATGCGGTTTTTTTTTAATAGATAGAATGATTCAAGAGGAAGGTTTATATGCATAATACATGCATAATTTATCAGCATTGCACCCGTGCGAAGCCGGGGCGGGTCGCTAGTAATATATAAAGCAGCATACACAGGTGAATTTCTTCTACCTATATAAGAGCAAGCGATACAGGTGTAAACCTCTAAGTAGCAAACAAGCTGCAGAAGCGCAGAAGCTGCATAAGGACTATATAAGCGCTTCTGGGGCCCTAAAGTGTAAAAACTAAGAGAATTTTTCAACTTGAAGATGGAGTGGCAGCTTTGCTTGATAAAATTCGCCGTCAACGCCGTCCACCAATGTGGGGTCGTTGGACGAGGTACCGTCCGTGAAAAACTAAGAGCCAGCGCACACTACGGCTTCTTGTGGCCGCGTCAGTACAACTCTCTTTTTGTCACTTCGAGCGTGCAAAAGAGACATGTATTGTCGCCACTAGAAGCCGTAGTGTGCGGAGCCAGTAAGTGTTAATCACATTTTCACAAACTCAATAAGCTTTTATACTGGAACGTTCCATAAGAACTTCGATCGCTCCCAGTGATCCCACATCCGCTCACCTTTTGTCCCATTTCTTTTCGGACGTCTCGCACCACCGCGCGCCACAGATGAGGTGTTCCAATCTTTATATTTCAGGCGAAATTCACGCTGTGAAGCTTCAAGCTTGCCTACTATTGATGAAGGTCAGTCCTGAATAAAGTATAAAGGTGACACAGTTCTGTTTGAGGATTAAAATGGGATAACAGATTTAGATTTTAAGTGAAAGATATTACATGTCTCTACATTTAAGATATTTTGATGAGATGGATAAGGTTACCGAAGGTGTTTTATTACTTTTGTATTAAGATTAACGTATTTTTCAGTCACGTAAAATGATGAAATGAAATTAAATTGATGTGGTGCTGAACATGAGTTTTTACATAAATACATATGTGGTATTAATAATATTACAACTTTGGTTCCAGTACTTATGTACACACATGTGGAACATTATATGTTCTACTGTATTTACAGTTGGCTCGATTACAAAGATTTTCACAAATTTTGGTTCAGACATGGCTAATCAAGATAGGTACAGATAGTTTAGGTTACAATAGGTGAAATTAGGTTTAATTAACTCATAGCAGGCTTGATAAGATTTACATTTATATACCCAATTAATTTAAAAGGAGATATATTTTACCCAACTAGGGCAATCTAAACAAAGATTATCACTTCTTACACTGTAAAAATGGCTGAAACGAACAAATGCACACTTACACAGTCACTGTTAACAAAATGTTTACATTCAGAGTATTTGTTTTCTATTTTTAACTGCTTCTTCGGTTCGGAAAACAATATGCTAACAAACAAAGCTTAAAACACATAAATACACTGAGAGCTCGGGAACCAAAAAATCAGCCATTTTATTGGCCGTCCATAACCTAACCAGTGCCTATTATTTACTTTTATAGCCATATTCTTGAGGAAAACAACGTCTCGATATTTCCAATGGCAGAAAATTCTCACTTCCCGATAAGAAAACATAAAATTTTAACTATATAAAGGCAATCCGGGCATTCTACAGGTATGTATTTAGGTTTAACTGCGCCTTACAATTTTGCGACGCTAATATGGCGTTCGTTTAAATTATTTAAGTTTGTGTAGTTACTTAAATAAATTATAAATAATTATTTTTTTGTATAATCTATGGGCTACAGTTGCCTGATGATAGTGATGATATAAACATTAAGCAGATATAATAGCATACCTATGTCAGATAACGTAATAAGTCAGTCACCTTGAATCAGGGTTCGATGAATAATTTAATGAAACCATTATAAAGTGCCGTACAACAGGGTTTGCCTGAATCAAAGTAAATGGCCTGTGTGGCTACTAGACACATCGAGTTGCCATAGATTTGCGGTTTTTCGAGTTCCGTTACCAAGAGTGACAGTGTTGTCAGCATAGCAAAAGCCATAAAATAGCATTAGCACGCCCTCAAATCCTACGACTCTTTTAACACAGACTGATTTTATGATAAATAGAAAAAGAAAAACAAAGAAACGAGCAGACAAGGAAATTTTCCATCGGTACTCTTTGGTACCGGAACTCTAAAAACCGCAATCTATGGCAACTCGATACGCCGCCATATTTATTAGCGTGGCACTTCCGGATCCGGCCGCGCTGTGATTTAAATGTTCCGTTGCGTCACTCGACTAACTTCCCGTATAGGTTTATTGCGTTGTAAAGTAAACATTTTATTGGTTTTTATAATATGTGGACTATACATTCAAGTGGGCTGTCGATGCTTACATCACCGTGTCGTAGATGGCGCCACCTTATCGAGGTCTTTGTTTATTATTTCTCGTATAGCGCTAAGAGCCCTGCTTAACTTGCGAACGAGACCAATTATTCTGACCAGCTTGTGGCGCTAGTGTGTTAAACAGAAGTCTTATTCACCGAGTGCATGAAGTGTCTTCGTTTCATCTTCGGCAAAAATACTTTTGTATGTCAGTTTGTCTATAGGGCCACTAGTTCTATAAAAGTTTATCATATGGGACAGCAGACACCGCTTAAGTTAAAGTACCTAATTAATTTAGTTCCAAAGTTTATACACCTACATTCACCGACACATTTTGCCTTCCACAAAATGTAAAGATCAGATAGTTGACATTTACAATCTGACATTCAAGAGACCAGTTGTATCTCAGCTGTATCAGCTGTACCAGTTGTATCATTGCAGTTCCGTGCTTACGAGCGGGACAGTTAAAGCTTTCGGGATCCCAGGATTAACAAAATATCCCAGGATTGGAAGCCCTAGCGACAGCGTCCCCCACGTGGTGCCGAGGTTATGCTGCAGCCCGCCTACCACACATCACAGCGACTATAACAATTATAATCCAAGGGATATTCAATTCAGCATTTAAAAAAAACCGGCCAAGTGCGAGTCGGACTCGCGCACCGAGGGTTCCGTACAAACACTTTCCATCCCTAAGTGGTTAAGTTAAGTTTGCACCTGGTATGTATAGCGCCCCATATAAATTAGGTGCAAAGTTAGGTATTAAAAAAAAAAACTACTTACTAGATCTCGTTCAAAACAATTTTCGTTGGTAGTTTTTATAGTAATATACATCATATGTTTTTTTTTTTGATTTTTCATTTTCTTATTTTAGAAGTTAGAGGGGGGGGGACCAACTTTTTTCCACTTTGGAAGCGTCTGTCACGCAAACTATTCGGTTTAGAAAAAAAATATTTAAGAAACCTCGATATCATTTTTGAAGACCTATCCATAGTATGTGTACGTATGTGTTTGATGAAAAAAAAAATTTTGAGTTTCAGTTCTAAGTATGGGGAGCCCCCAATATTTATTATTATTTTTTTATTTTTGCATCAAAATCTTAATGCGGTTCACAGAATACATCTACCTACCAAGTTTCAACAGTATAGCTCTTATAGTTTCGGAAAAAAATGGCTGTGACATACGGACGGACAGACGGACAGACAGACGGACAGACGGACAGACAGACATGACGAATCTATAAGGGTTCCGTTTTTTGCCATTTGGCTACGGAACCCTAAAAAACAGATACACGTGTTAGATTTATAATTCACCCTTTTTCGTCGGGAGTAAAAATGAACCTACTCAATTCGTGTATTTGAAATTCGGATTAGGAAGTATGCAGTTGTCGACTGTCTGAAAAACCATTGGAATTTTTACCGCTTTAAAACTAGCAAGCATTGAGTTCTATTTTCTAGGTACCATTTTTACAACATTAGTGCCATCGTTTTTCACAGTGCTGCTTCCAGGTCCCATTCCACCCTCAAAAGTTTCTCGAGGATGTTTCTCGAGATTCCGTTTTTTTTTTTTTTGCCATCGTTTTATGCATCCGAGAAGTTTTTAATGGAGGTGCCAGGATTACGCCTCCGCGGCTGCAACCGGCACCTAAGATTTACGCTTGTTTTTATTCGTGACCTCTACTTTTGATAGCTTTGCCGAACCTAATTTATGAGTTCTCTGACAAATTTAACTCGTGCCCAGAAGTTAATTCCTTATCATTATCCATCAGGTTATGGCAACTTGCTCCTTGGTATACCTGCTATACGGGAAAGTGAATGATATTAAAGAAAAGTTTGGAATATCGTGAACGATTAGGGCGCTTATTCGAGTGTACTTTGAGATATCACCAAATAAGCGATGTCCCGGGTATATGAGTCGTTTTCAAAAAACATGTACGTAGTTAAAGGCTTGATAAAAACAAACTACGATTGGGTCCTTTATGTAACGAAAGTTAGTCATACAAACGATATCGGTAACTGTCGTTACACAAAGGAAACAATCAAGTTATGTTTTGATTATAGCCCTTAACTAGTAGGTCGGTGTGTTTTGAACACAACTCATATAACGTTTTTACTCTCAATAAAATGTGATGATTGGGATTTAAGCAACATAAACAATATATAATAGAGATATTTCACGTTACTACCGGTCAATTTTGCGCGTGATAATATCTATGGTGTCGCATATAAATGAGGCGCAAACTTAATGCAACCGGGTAGGTGATATACCTGCGACATGGCTTATTTGGCGATATCTCAAAGTATACTCGAATTAACGCGCTGCGGTCTAGTTCGATTGACATGAACATGACATTGACATATATCAACGTGAGCGTTATCGCGAACATATTCCGTTATAATTGGCTTATGATTAATTCTAACTGCCTTTAAATTATTATCATTTACTGGTAAATAATGCAATAAAATTGTTGTAAGACAATTAAAGTTGTCATATTTGCTAATGTCCAAAATATATTCAATGTTCAAAAGTCAAGTATTTAATTTGATACTGCTGTTAAAAGTCAAAACTAATCGAGAAAAATATCTTTGCTGGACCATTAGTAGAAGCAGCGCGCGTACAACGTCCAGAAAGTTCACTTAAAAAAGTAAGTTTAAATATAAGCCCCGAAAATACCCACATTTTAAACGCGCCTAACTACTTTCTCTACGTCAGACAAAATCGAATATTATTTAATGACGAAATTATCATGAAAGTTTCATCATCATCATCATCATATCAGCTGATAGACGTCCACTGCTGGACAAAGGCCTCGTGAAAGTTTACGATTTACAATTAGTGCATTAATTACAATATTATTTAAACAACTTCAAGTCATTTGATGCTATTGAGTTGAGTATTATGATTTGTAAGAATAAAATTATAAAAGAAAGTTTATTGTTTTGTATTACTAATGTTTTTCAAATTGACTCCATCTCTGTCTTCCACCTCCATGAGCATGGTATATTTCAATTATATTTTTCCGAATAATTTTCATATTCTAAGTAGCTGTAATCTGTAATGAAAAACAGTATTATGTACATATGATTGGAATCAGCTCATGAAGAAGCCCTTTCATTAGATACCCCATAGCATAAAATATCAGACTCAGAACATTAAATGTCATAATCCCATACCAAAAATTGAGGACGTAATAACTACCTTTTACACTAAAGGTCAAGATGACTCTCTTTAAAATGTTCTCTCGATCATCTAACGCCGTATATACTTATACTACTTTTATATCGTAAACACCGTGACTATTAATATGTATTGTTCTCTCGTTTGTTATCCATCTGAAAAATTAATCAAAAAACAGAATGAAATATTTGATTCAGATATGCGAATAAACGGCAACTATTAGGTTCAAGTTATTTCATAATAAAATGTATAATATCAATATCAACAAAGACAATGTCCAGCAAGAATTTTAATAAAATGCTTTAATAAAACATTTTCCACAGGTACTTTTCTTTGAAATCCTACAATATATATTTTGATTCTTGAAAGTATTTTATTTGTTTCATTTCACTCCACAATTATACTCATGGAATCTGAATTTATAATATACCGCCTGTTGATAACCAAAACTCACTAAGTAATAAACACCTACTTAAAACAAAGTTCGTATCTCAATGTCAATCTACTTACTAGATACAAAAGTTTGAAGAGTATTGACAGAAATTAGTGAGTTTTGGTTGTCACTAGGCGATGATTAATAAATTGTTTACAAATATGTGTACTTTTACTTACTCAATTTTCAACGAATGATTCGCAGCTTTAAGTCCATTTTACGAAACGTTCTACAATAATTACGTTTATTTAAGAGGCCTTATTCCTTTTAAAATGCTGATTGTTTCAGACATTTTTCTCTATGATATAACATGCTTCTTAACATATTATTGATGTTACTACCTAGCACAGGGCTATTGGGATTTATTGGTATATATTTGAAACCTACAGTTTGACTTTTTCATTGATAATTTTTGTTTCAAAAACTACTCGACCTTGTCAAAATTCACGCGGAAAGTTATTTTTTTAACTTATTTTCGTCTGCACGCAATGAAAACATGAAATAGCTTTGTTAATACCTACTACCTAGAACTCGGGGAATAGTATTATTCACTTTAAAAAGTTGGTTGAAATTATCAATATATTTGTCATAAAATTAAAAAAAAAAATTAAAAGGAATAAGGCCTCTTAACGTAATTTGTAGATATGTACAAATTACTCTCTTTTTAAAATATAAAAGGTAAAGAAACGAAACCGGCACAAAAGCCTATATATGGTTCGTTACAGATAAAAGTTCGTCCAGAAAATCATGTGATCATATTTGGCCTATTTTTAACCCGTCCTCCCCCATGGTCATATTTGGTGACTGTAACGCTACCCCCCTGCCGCCCATTCAAAATCACGTGTATGATTTTGGGAAAACATCAATACAAGTATATATGGTTCGGGTACCATTAGACGCTTAGTAAGCCGTATGTGGTATGTTTATGTAATTTCGCACAGAGCGGATTATTTTGATATCAGAAAATTGTTGAGTTATTTTGTTATTTTTGGCTTTTCCGCTGTGTAGAAAGATTACACGTTATTTTGTCCCTCCCCCATCGTGATCATCACCACATTGTATAAAACAAAGTCGTTTCCTGCTGTCTGTCCCTATGTATGCTTAGATCTTTAAAACTACGCAACGGAGTTTGATGTGGTTTTTTTCATAGAAAGAGTGATTCTAGAGAAAGGTTTATATGTATAATACATGCATAATTTCAGCATGGCACCCGTGCGACGCCGGTGCGGGTCGCTAGTTCGCGATATTTTACTGCGTCCACGTTGGCTCGCACCCCTTGCTTGAGCCCACACACGAACTAAACTCCAGTATAAAAAAAAACCGGCCAAGTGCGAGTCGGACTCGCGCACCGAGGGTTCCGTACAAACACTTTCCATCCCTAAGTGGTTAAGTCAAGTTTGCACCTGGTATGTAAAGCGCCCCATATAAATTAGGTGCAAAGTTAGGTATTAAAAAAAACTACTTACTAGATCTCGTTCAAAACAATTTTCGTTGGTAGTTTTTATAGTAATGTACATCATCTGTTTTTTTTAGATTTTTCATTTTCTTATTTTAGAAGTTAGAGGGGGGGGGACCAACTTTTTTCCACTTTGGAAGCGTCTGTCACGCAAACTATTCGGTTTAGAAAAAAAATATTTTAGAAACCTCGATATCATTTTTGAAGACCTATCCATAGATACCCCGCACGAGTGTTTGATGAAAAAAAAAATTTTAAGTTTCAGTTCTAAGTATGGGGAGCACCCAATATTTTTTTATTTTTTTTATTTTTGCATCAAAATCTTAATGCGGCTCACAGAATACATCTACCTACCAAGTTTCAACAGTATAGCTCTTATAGTTTCGGAAAAAAATGGCTGTGACATACGGACGGACAGACGGACAGACAGACGGACAGACAGACGGACAGACAGACATGACGAATCTATAAGGGTTCCGTTTTTTTCCATTTGGCTACGGAACCCTAAAAACGAAATCGCATGTGATGGAACCCAAAATAAAGCACCTTTGGTGGAAAAACGGGGCCCCGGTCGCCCGGTCTTTAAAATTAGTCCAAGTAAGTTTTATCTATCGAAGGAATACTAAACAACTAGTGGAATTGTGACAACGTGACTCTTTGTCCCGCGACAAATACTACCTGTCACTTTTCCTTTCAAGGCCGTGCGAGCAAGACAGGTGATGCTAAGTCGCGCGACAAGCGAAGTTGCGGCAATTTAGCCCTACTGATGTTGAAGATCCCTTGTCTGCAACTGCCCATAACTTACACGACAAATTGTTAGGTATGTCAATATTTTGATTTCAGGAAGACACATTTATCGATTGAAGTAGGTATCTAAAATAATTAAACACAATATTGGATAGTAGTTTATAGGGAAACCACGTTTAAAAAAATAACGTTGTTAAATTCTACTTGGGGTAAGTTTTGCTAAAGTATCTATTAATTAATTTACCGGAACGGCCGTGCCATCCTTTTGTCAAGACCTTTTTGACCTTACTGCGACTTCGTTGCGGATGCGGCTGCGGCTAGAAGTATTCGTTGTTTGTATAAAATGTGAGGCCAATGGTCGAGGGGCGTGGCGACGCTCTTGGTCGGCGTGTGCGCATAGCTACCACAGACTACAAACGTGCGCCAAATAAAATAGAAGGCGACGCTGCGTTGTGCAGCACGCGCATTGATGTGTAGACCATTAGCACAGCTTGAAGCACGAAGAAAATTCGTCTTACTAAGCATCAAAACATCATAACAAGACAAGGCTTCGTTATTTATTTAATCGTATAGCGCTTAATACAATAAAATATAGGCATTTAGTTAAAATTTCAATGTCACTAAATTACACTAAGATTAGATGTCAACATTCAAAGTGTGGAGCCACGCAATTACGTCGGGTGTTACGCGCAGTAGGTCTTCTGGGGCTCCCGAGTACGAATGAAGAGGGCATCGCTGAATTATATGCTCCATAGTCTGGGCTTCTTCGCCACACTCGCATCCCCAATTAACAAGATTCAAAATTAAAATACAATTTTAAAATTCACGACGTCTCATCGTGGCACGATGTGATGTCGATGTTGTTATTGTGTTTTGGCCTTAAAGTGTTAGAGGTTTTATTCTTGTTCGATTACACGGACTCCTCTACTAGTCCGACTCCAACTGCGAGTCTTATGTTATTTGTTTATACAAATACTCTTTATTGCACACCTCAAACATCAAGGAATATACAACACAACATGAGATACATTAAAATAACAGGCAGAGGTAAACAACAGGTGGTCTTATCGCTAAATAGCGATCTCTTCCGGAAAACCTTTAGGTAGCGGAGTAGTTGAAAATTTATGTTTGAAATTAGTAGGTGGTGCAGATTATAATAGGACTAAATAAACGAGTACCATAATAACAAAAGTGATAAACATACAAAAATAAAAATATACACATATACTTACATAATACTTAGTCATAATAAATAAATATATTGTAAAGTAATAAATAAAACAAAAACATTAGGTATGACCCACAAAATTAAAGGAGCGACTATTATTACAGTGTACTAAGGGAGAGACAAATAGTGTTTTTTGACGAGGTTTTTAAATCTTGCAAGAGATTGGGCCCGCCTTATATCCAGAGGTAGCGAATTCCACAGTAAAGTAGCCTGGAATCTGAATGAACCATTATAAAATTTGGAAGATGAAGGGGGAACAGTAAGAACTAAGTTTTGTGCAGAGTGAACAGAACGCAAATAACTGAAGCGCTCCTTGAGGTAGCGGGGAGTTTTCGGGTTAAATAGTACATTATATAGAACAGACAAAATATGGGAATGACAACGAGAACGGATTTAGAGCCACTTGAGCTGAGACCGGAAGTCGGATACATGGTAACCTTAACCGTCATACTTGCGTAACCCAAATATGAACCAAATGCAGATGTTTTGGATACCCTCAAGCTTATTAAGCTGCTTCTCCGTGAGGTTAAGGTAAGCTATATCAGCATAGTCCAATATAGGAAGAAGCAGAGTTTGAAAGAGCGCAATTTTGGTGGCCATAGGCAGAAAATTGCTGAGCCTTCTGAGAGAACCGACTGCCGCAAACATCTTTCTGCTTACTTCATTAACCTGTGGCACCCAAGATGAAGACTTTATCTTGGTGCGACCAAGAATGACACCAAGGTTTTTAACACAGTGCGAAAAGGATATAATATGGACTCCGTCAAAGAATACAGGTTGGACATTATCAAAGTCAACCCTGGAGATCAGCTTTATATATGTTACTTGTTTTATAGAACATCTTAAAATGCCCTTTTGTCACTGTTTACAATCTCGTGATATATTTTATATTAAATATTTGACGGCGAGAGCTGGGGAGAAGTCTTGTCGGACCGTTATCATCCACGTGGTCATCCATGATTATATTTTAAGTTTTGTCGAAATAAACACGAAATTACGTAGCTTGATATTCGTTTTATTATATATCAGAACATACTCATTTGAAAATAACATTTCAAATCTGACGTTTGTTGGCAGCGCCATAACATATTTTTCTCCAACTTGTTTGAAAATGTTCCCATTAATGTAGTAAAAATAGACAGCGAAATCTTTCGTCACTTGGCCAAAATACAATAATAAAATATATATTATTGGCCTAGGCCGGGAAATAATACCTTCCGTATATGAAGTCTCATACAAATGAGGGTCTACATCAATTTAGCCGGCTGCAGGCCCGCTGTTCAATTTATTTATTTGTTTTATTTCACAAGTATTTTGTTATTAATTTTTTCAAAGACTGATAATTTACCGTACCTTCAGCCAATTGCCCATTAGCCAACTATCAAAAACTAAGTTTAAAAATTAAAACTAGTGAAAACTTTTTAATTGTTCTCTGCGTTTAGTTCTCGCACTGAACATTTCCCGGCTCTGCTACTGTCACTGTATTCTAAATGTTGACAAATTTCGAATAACAACATATGCAGTTAATTTATTCTTAATTATTTATTACAAAGTTTTAATTTTAATAATAATATGATGTAGTTATAGTATATCAAACGTAACCCAATAAAATAAAATAAACAGAAATGATTGTGTCCAAATCGATATAAAAGTTATTTTGGACTTTCGATCTTCTCCGAAATGATGAATATGGTATGGTTTCTAAAAAACATCGTACGTTTAGAAGTTGCCGATTTAACCCAAAATTAATAATTAAGTATTTCCATATTTTTTAATATTGTGTTTTCATATAATTTTTATTATTATACATATATTTTGTTTTATATCAAACATGATGCGGACCCGAAATTTTATTTATTATAACTATTTTAATTAAAATTATTGTATTATTCCTATTGCTAAAAAAATAGGTGCCAAATGGACTTCATGACACTGATAAATGATATTCAAAATGTAGATTGGTGATTATGTCCACGCATATTTGGAGAAAAGCACTATACTCGTACAGGCCTCGGTGGCCGAACCGCCGGCAGCCGAATGTCAGTTCGTGGATTCGTATTAATTGATGAAATGATAATCATCCACGAACTGACGTTGAAAGTCTGTGAATATTTACTCGTGTTTCCTCTTTGTGTACATCATTGACATGTACACAAAGAGGAAACACGACTAAATATTCCGCAAATTTCAAGTATTTCTTGCATAATAAATCCAAATCTATCCACAGTGATGGAAGTCAAGTTTTTTTCTCAATAGGATTCAGTATATTTATTCCGCAAGAAGAACGAAGGATTGAACATTCCGGATAACAATATTTTTAATTTGGCTAATGTCAAATCCTAGACAAATTGCTATTAATAATAATAAATATCAGACAAGTTATTATATTCGACTTCTACGACGTGAGTAAACCCGTTTAAGTATTTTAATATTTTAATATCAGACAACCTCACACAAATCGATCTAGTCCAGGCTTGTTGGGTTCTAGACGACGATATACGTACTTATATAGATAAATATACCAGGTGTTTCCTGTAATAGGAGCAATAAATTAAAATATAGATTTTACTCTTCAAATTGAACAACATTTGTTCAGCAACTTAAAAAAAAGTCAGTTTTCAGAATTGTATTATTTCAAACAAATTAAATAGTATTTTAAATGTACCTCGTCCAACATTGACATTCCCTGAGCATTGACATAGCTGTCACTCTACTAATATCGGACATTTCGCAATACCTACATTGCTTATTTGTCTAAACATTATTCTACAAAATATCATTTAATACACGTTATTTTCAGAAGTTGCTTAACAAATGTTGTCCAGTTTCAAGCGAAGAATCTATGTTTTAATTTATCGCCCCTATTACAGGAAACATCCGGTATACTTAAATACATAGGAACAACCATGACCCAAGCACAAAGATTCGAGTTCATCACATAAATATTTGCCCTGGCCGGGATTCGAACCCGGGACCGCCGCTCAGGCAGGAGCTTGCAAACTGAGCCAACCGCGTCGTGCTATTGACGTTTTTTTATTTTTTTTATTTAGCCTGTTTGAGTGTCCCACTGCTGGGCAAAGGCCTCTCTGTTAGATTTCCACAACTCCCTATTGGCTGCTGCTTCCGGCCAGTTGCCTAGGAATGTATCTAAATCGTCCCGCCATCTCCGTCTCGGTCTTCCTTGGCGTCGCCGCCCATCTTGCGGCACCCACTTGGTGACTATGTAAGCCCATCTGTCCGGGTGCATGTGGCTAACGTGGCCAGCCCAGTCCCACTTGAGTTTGGCGGTTTTTGCTCAAACATCAGCTATGCGTGTTTTGGAGCGCAGCGTAGTGTTCCGGACGCGATCTGTCCTTTTCACACCTAGGATGCTGCGCTCCATTGCGCGTTGGCAAACCTTCAACTTGGACTTCTGACTCTCCGTGAGTGACCATGTCTGAGCACCGTAGGTTAGGATAGGCAGAATGCACATGTCGACGAGTTTGCGCTTAAGTGTTAATGGAAGGGTTTCCTTCATCATCGCTTTCATGGACCAGTAGCTCTTCCAAGCGTTTGACACCCGTCTTTCGACTTCCTTGTCTTGTCTGTTGCTGAAAGAAACTATCTGGCCCAAGTAAATATACTCGTCGACGTAATGCATAATCTGCCCATCGACCCTACGTTTTGACGTTTAATAAAGCAAATATTTGACGTATACACATTACTGCCATATGAAAGCTGTTTTTACCGCCTCTATCCCTGGGTCGGACCGACGCGCGACGCAGGATCGTCTTTTGTTTTGTATGGGCGCGCCGAAACGGCTGGACGGATTATAACCAATTTTGGTACAGGGATAGCTGGACATCCAAAGATGGTTATATTTAGGATACTTTTACCAGACTATAAAAAATAAGTGGTATTCTTGGCCCACAGTTCATTTGACATGCGACATGCGGCAAACGTGTCCAGCCTAATCCCACTTAAGCTTAGCTGTCAGAACTACGTCGGCTATTTGAGTTTTGGAACAAAGGATGGTATTTCTAATATGATCAATTAATTTGACTCCTAAGATACTACGCTCCATTGTCCTCTGGCAAACGTTGAGGGTTTTTTTTTAGCATTAATCAACGACCAAGTCCGTTTGGTGAGGATCGAAAGAATGCACATATCCATAAGTTTCCGCTTTAAAGTTAATTTTAAAACACTGTACGCTGAAAAAACAATGTACTATACGTACTATGTACTAAGTTCATATGAATTTTATTTTTTAAATTCTGACCTACTTGTACCTTGGTCGCCCTGAATAATACCATAAAACGAAAAAGTAAAACAACGTAACCAGCTAATCGAGTAAATAAAATGACTGATGGGTAATAAATGTTCATATTTGAATAAAATCTCGATAGCCACTTCTAATTTCCAGTTATGAGAACCATAGGCAGTGTACCTACTCGTAAATTGATTTTGTAAACAACGCTTGGCTCTAAATGTTAATTTAATTACTTCATTTTGTCCATTCGTTGGCTCGGACCACCGTTAAAATTGGACATTGTTAACAATAAATTTAATAGCTTCGTTAAACCTTGTTTTCCAATATTTCCGGTTAAAAAATTAGGACGGTCGAGTTAGCATTAATGGTTTTCGATTGAATTGGTTTTTGGGATTAATGTGATTAATAACATTAGCTATATGAGATCACAGTAGCTAATTCATTGTATTTGCTGTATGATGGTCTGGTCTGTCACAGACTATATTTAACCAAGTCTAATAGGTAAGCTGTAACAGTGATTATGGTGATTACTTGAGTGTTTTAATCGTTTTATATAGTTCAAAATCCTATTTCACTACAACTTTTTAACCCCTACAGAAAAAATATACAAAGAGACCGGCCTAATGACACTTACACAATTATACCACTACAAAACATGCATACTAATTAGAAAAATCTTAAACAATCAAATACATACTCAAATATCATTTACCAAAAAGGGACAAATACAAAAACGCTTAACTAGGCGAGCTAATCATATATGTCTTAGGTCACCAAGAACCAACTATGGCAAGCGCAATTTACTTTATGAAGGAGCACAACTATACAACAAGTTACCTAACGACATCAAAGAAATAAAATCCCAGTTACTGTACAAGAAAGTTTTAAAACATCACGTTTCGAAACGCTTTTCTAGATAAATTAACTAAAAACTTTTATTTTTCAAACTATACTTACTTACATTTCGATGGCCATCGCCATTGCTATCACATTTGTCACGTAATAAGTGCCGCTACTCGTATACTAAAACCGGGCGACATGCACATTGCAATGTTCACCTACCGCAAATGAATAATACTAAAATTAATCTACCTACCTATTACTGTTAACACGATATTTACGATGTTTATGATATAGTTGTCACCGTTTTTTCTGTACGCTACTGTGTTATAGTTTAATTTTGTGAATGTGTTTTTCTCAATGTCAAGTGAATTGTATTCTTTCTGTTGAGAAAATAAATGTCTTAAACCTTTATTATTCTGTCCGCAATTTTGGCCAATAAAAGTAATAAACATAATTTTGTTAATACATAATTGTAAAAAGATCCTTTTACAGGATTTTCTCCCCGCGCAGGTGACGTAAAAAACTATATATTATTATTATTATTATATTTGATATACCATTGCTTTGTATAATGTAACGAATGGTTACATTATACAAAGCAATGGTAATATTGTTTTAGATAATTTTCAAATGATCTAATGTAACAATTGATATAATGGTTTAAAGGTATAATTACTTTTAGTATAATGTACATTTACTATATTTATTACTTGGTACAAAACGTATTTATCATAATGACTTACTTGATATAATTCGTCAATGCTATAAACTACAGAAGATATAAGTTGATTTTACTATAACCAAAAAAGGTGGTTCCCACTAGATATATTAGGCTGTCACCCCCTATATCACCTTAAGGCAGGTCCGACTTGGCTTAAGTTAGGTACGACGACGAGCGAAGCGAGGAGGAGTGTTAGGTTGAACTGCGACCCTAACGAGCGAGCGTAGCGAGCGAGCCACGCAGGTTCGACTTGGCTTATGATTCCTAACATTTACCTATTACACCATAAGGCAGGTCCGACTTGGCTTAGGTTAGGTACGAAGACGAGCGAAGCGAGGAGGAGTGTTAGGTTGAACTGCGACCCTAACGAGCGAGCGAGCCGCGCAGGTACGACTTGGCTTACGATTCCTAATATTACTTATTTCACCTTAAGGCAGTATTTATATGAAAACGCTATTATTCTAAATAGTATGTATGTTAAACAAATTTATGTGATAAATATGTTATACGAAAGTATAATTATGCATATTGTCAATTATGTCATTTAGCCTATTATATCAATCGATAATTAGAGAAAAGCAAAATATACGAAAAACCCATTATATGAAACGTTACATTATATGAAACAACTTTATATCAATCGATTGTATATCAAGTGTATGTTAGTTTATCTGATATTATATGAAACATTACGAACCCACTATTTCTAAATGTTTTCGATCTAAGAATTCAAATAAAACAAGTGTCAGCGTCGACAGCGAGAATGCAATAGTCCACATTCCTTGCCGCCCCGCAGCGCTCAAATAACACGGGCTTGGTAGTTTTGTCCACAATTTAGTACACCACATACTAATATGGCGCCATCGCCAGGGCGCTAATGAAGATTATCATCACCTAATTTTGATTTTGGTCTTACCTTTTGCGGCTTTAAAAACTAAATAAATAGGTAAAAAAAATCTTTTAGACGTCTTACTAAATATTTCGGAAACTAGTCCGAATATTTCGTAGGGCGGGAGGCTATGACGTCACTTGATGAATATATTACGATTACGATACTATGAGTCTCGCTGCCGTTTTGCGTGCGAAATTTAGGTAACAATATCGTAACTTAAAACTTACACGCTTCATTTAAATGAAACAAAAGTAATCGTACATAAATATGCTACACAGTCATTTAAATAAATTAAATAGACCCACCCAGTGAATTGCTTCATTCAGTGGAGTTTTGCTATTATTCCAATTTAACTATATAAATTTTAAATTTTTTATGTTTTGCTATTTGATGCATTGAGTGACATAAGCATGTTGACATTTTAAAGTAGATAATATTGTGGTATAACTAGACATATTATGTACCTTTTACTCACTCCTATCATTAGTGCGTTCTTTTACATATTTTAAAGTGCCCATAAATATTATAGAACAGATAAAATATCGTTTAGTGATCAAAGATCGACTGAAAACCAGACAGACAGAAAGAAGATGCTAAACAGCGTAGGCACCAACCTGCTTGGTTTTGATTTCCACTTTTTTTACTCGCGTTCGAAGCCACTACTAAATACTAGCCTCATAATATATATCTGTCAAGGGCGTCGCAACGCACCACATTAAAACGTTCATAGAGCTTAGCTTTTTTAAATCCTTTCGTGTTTAATCAAACTCATTGTTGAAAACGTAGCGAAATTGAATGACTATAATATTCTGACAGACAATAATGAACCATGCTTTTAGTGGTGGTAATTAAGTACTAGTACAAAACATGCTCATAGAAATCCCACTAAAGGGGTACGGCAGTTATATTGTGTGTGTATCGAAGTAACAAAGTAGTGCAGTCTCAGATAGAATGTTCAATTCAAATGAGCGACTGTGGGAAAACTGTATCAATAGATAGCGTGACTATCCTCGGTCATTCCGGGACGGTCTCACTACGCACCGCGAGCCGTCTTAATACAAGACCCGCCAGCGCGCACCATGGTGCTTGATTCCGCTGTCCACTTTTCTTCGCACTCTTCGGGCGTGTGTTAATAGCCATTCTCACTGGTAAAGGAAGCCATCTGCATTTATTTAAGCCATTATATTCCGTTCGGATAGATTCAATACGCTTTAGCAAAAATTATATCCTACTTGAACGTTAAAAAAATGCAAGGAAAAATAATCTATTAAATTCTCCGTATCCTCAAACCTTTTCATCTAAATCGGTACAGGAAAACTATATATATATGGATACTACAGGAAGCCATCTGCATTTAATTTAACCATTCTAAATTCCGTAGGGATAGATTCAATGCGCTTCAGTAAAAAGAATTTCTTACATTCGCGTCCATGAGATCCATTTAGCTCTCAAGTTCCGAGTCTTAGTGCGCCATTTTGAGCATTAATTAACTGGAAGGGAAAATGTGCCAGATGGCTGAAAGACAGGCTTTTTTTCGTTCAGGAAATGCATTTACGCATTTCATCTCGATAAAATTATCATAGTGAATATACTTACTTTAAATATGTATTGATAATAATATTATTAAAACTATCGTGAGATATCTTTAATAATTATAAAAACGGTTTAAAGTTTAAACTCATGTAAAAATTGTGAGGAAATCAGTGGACTGAGTCGCGTAGCAGCAAAGATAACTGTCCCTGATGAAGACCTCCATATGAGTTCGAAACATATCAAGCCGTATTTATTGAGTCTTCTTGAATTATTAGGTCCATGCTATTATAAAGTAGTAAGTACCTACCTACACATCATCGCCCAATTATTGCTATTGTCTGTCAACCTTAGGATTAGTGTTATTTATCTTTTTGTGAATGTAATTGCTAATATTGCTATACTCGACTCGAAGATCTTTATCACGTTTTAGTAGTTCATTTTCAAAACTCGAATTTTACTGCCATTAATTTAATTTGAATAGTATTTTATGCAACCGTTGTATAAGAGGGGGCAAAAAACGCGAGTGGCATGGGTTACGATGTGAGCGTAGCGAACATCGTAAGAAAGATGCCACGAGCGTTTTTTGACCTACTTATACAACGTTGCATACATACTTTTTCTACGACTCGACATTTCATAAATAAAATGCAAATAAACAACACAGAAAATAATGTCCCGCTCGGAATCAACAAAATTAAAAAAAAAAATAGTCTGATAAACTTTTTTTTTATTGACGTCCATCTGTCAAAAAAATATGAACTTATACATAAAGGTATACGTTCACTATACTAAACATCTGTCAAAAAAAATAACTTATACATAAAGGTATACGTTCACTATACTAAACATCCATGCACTGAAGACAAAACTTTTTTTTTACATTGGCAGCAATGCCTTAGTACAATAAGTTTTTTTTTAAATTGCAAATTGTGTGAATGCAGCTGTTTATCTTGTAATCTGTGGTACTAAGTGATGCTTTTTTGGCGACATTATAACATCATTTAGCAGTTTTTTTGGTCAGTAGAGTATAGACTTTTACAGACTTTCATAATTTATGTCTGTATATTAGAGTTAGTAACTGTATAAATGACAGAAAAAAGTACTGGAGTAGAAAAAATTGTTTACCTATTCGTCTTTTTTGTAGTAAACAAGCGACTGATCCACCCATTAAGTCTGGTTTGGTCCGTTTTTAAGCTCGATTTACCCCATATTTGCTCCCAATTTCACGGCCCATCGAGAAAATGGCATCTGAAATTTTTTCACAATCCTTCGAACGGGTAAAGCAAGGTTTTTAATGTAGACCTTGCTAGAAGGTATTATTGTACAAAGTAATGCATATTTAAATTGAACGAAGCCGTGTGCACCGGATCTTACACTGTTAGCTATTTTAGGAAGTAGGGTTTTTATTTTTATTAAGCCAGTAACGTTTGCTAGCATAAACCAAATGTTAAAAATGAAGCGAAAAATTGAAAAAATATATGGTTCAGGCTGTATTCGAACTTGCGTCTCCAACGGCTTTCAGGGTCAACACAGACATCCTACCTGTAGGATCACTGAACCTGATGCGAGAGTCATTGAATTTTTCAACCAGTTGCTTCTTGCATACCTTAGGGTGGCATCGCAAGTTCGAATTCTACCTGAACCATTTTATTTTTTTCAATTTTTCGCTTCATTGTAAACAGTAGGGTTTTTGTTTAGAAATCGATCTTAAATACAATCTAAATCAGATCCCGTCGGTAGGTACCTACTTATTAACACTCCGTCAAACTGATCTATGTTATTTCTAAGCAACATTAGCTATTTCTAAAATCAACCTGTTACTGTGTTACGGCGTATAAGAAAAATCCGACCATATGAAAAAGTTATTTTTTTTATTTATATACATAATTAATTCTCTTATTCGTTTAGGTAAGTTCTAAAACAAAGTTTCATCTAGTGTGCTACAACATTGATATTATTAAATGCATTAATAATAAGTCACAGTTGATGAGTTGCAATGTAACCTTTGACAACGGTAATAACTGGAAAGTTCGACATAACCCGTTTAAATTGTTTTATTTAAAAGTATACTCGTAGTTATAATTCGCTAATAAATGAAGTGGACTGGTTAATTTGTTCTAAACTTGTGTAAAAGTGCTCAAATGTATTACGGGTTACCCCTTAAACTCAAGGTTCAATAAATTTCAATTACACGACCAATTAACGATCTTCAATAATAATGACGGACCGTCATTCTGTCGATTTGAAGCGTAAAACCTCTTAAAAACGTATCCCGGCCCTTTGGGGTCGACACGTACTTTGATTGGATTGGCCTGAGTAAAGCAATGAAGCGATTTAGCCAGATTCAGACTAAAATAATTAACGGTCTATCTCAACTCAGAAACATTGTTTCCAATGTAACGTTTCGCCAAATTTTCTTTTGTCCGAAAGTGTTATTTTCCTGAAACCCGTAATATTTTCAGGATTTTATAAACATCGTTTTAAGTATATATATCAGACAACCTCACACAAATCGATCTAGACCCAAATTAAGCTCAACAAGGCTTGTGCTATGGGTACTAGACGACGATATATATACTTATACAGCCTGTTACCGGCATGCAGGCATTTATTAAAACTGATAATAATATGATCCATTAGTAATTGTTTGCATGTATTAGCTAATCATAATTATGTAAATTAACTGCACAATCAAATTTCTAAATCCGCACATGCAATATAGTGGGTGTACAGCGTAATTGTCGTTACTCATATCACGCTGTCATTTAACACTCACTTGTCAATTAACTTTACTGTACATTACTGGCAATTAAAATTTTGTTAGAAAGTTAATAAAGCCTGAATTTAAGTTAATTAATTAAATTAAGGTCATGGATACGTTAAAGATCTATGTTACTTTACTCTACTTTAAGAAAAGCCTACTTGGCGGTAACACACTGTATAGATAAATATAAACTTAAATACATAGAACAACCATCACCCAAGCACAAATAAGGTAACAGGTTATAGGTTAATAAGGTTTTAAAGAACCCATTAATTTAGGTTAGGTTTGTTTTATTATGTATTCTGAAAAATAAACAGTTGTGGAACTAAATGATTTTGGGAAAAATTAAAATTTGGCGAAACGTGAAAATTTGTGTTTCAGATAGGTAACCATTATTAACATATTTAAAAGGTCCTTGTGTATACAAAAACTATGTCAAAATATATTTTGGCATCTAATTAAATCATAAAGCTAATATAAAAGTTGCATTGCATACGAACGTCCCTACAAATATGTATTTTGTTTTGCACATAATCTTTAAATATTTGTTGTTATTAATATTTACCTTTTAGATGTTGCACTTTTCTGTTGACATGTACTAACTAATATCGCATTGACGGTTTATTAGATAGCGTTCCACCCTTGGATAGCCTTTCGTTTCAGGTTCTAGTACCTCAAAAATCCCACATACTTATTGATTTACCTATTTATTGATTTAGCTTGTTTCTGAGCAATGGAACGCAGTATCTTTGGTGTGAAATTGACCGACCGCATAAAGAACTCCATCTTGCTTTCCAAAACCCAAGCAGCCGTCGTAGCCCCGACAGCTGCCAAGCTGAAGTGAGACTGGGCTAGACATATTAGCCGCATGCCGTACAAACTAAGTATCAACCAAAAACTACAGAATGGATCCAACCCCATAGGGTTCATCGTCGCGGTAGACCTCGACGGAGATGGCGGGATGACTTGGACGCATCCCGAAAGGATAGCTCGGTTGCTGCTTTGAACGGGAAATAGTAGAAAAAAGAGGGAGGCCTTTGCCCAGCAGTAGGACAGTACAGGCTGATAAATTATAATGTTTCGGAGACAAAATAACACAGTAATAGTAATAATAGTACAAATAGACCGGCCAATAGCAGACATTGGAATGATATAAACTGATAAAGTATCGAATGAACCCTTAATGCAAGTTAATATTTATTTTTAATACTGGAAGTCTCTCATTACTTGGACCACTTTAAAATAGATACCTCGAGCCCAATGATTAATATTCATAGATTAATTAATTTCGGCAAGCCACAGGGCGGGTATTTAGGTGTGTTTTCTCTTGTAATCAACCCTTCGGTCTGATTGGCCATGGATGTTAAATGATCTACCCATGTTAATGTCAGGAACAAACGTCGAGAAGAATTCAGGTCGTTGGTATTGGTTATCATCGTGAAAAAATCTTGATTGTCTTATAATGAATTGTAATATGAGAAATCAGAGACTTAAGAGCTTACTGGACATGTCCTATTTCCGCATGCTTTTTTTCCAAACGATTTACTACTATTTCCATCACCGCACCACTCGATTTAAGGAATGCTTTCTCTTTCACACCACTACGGATTGGAATTCCATTACGACAGGACTTTGATATGTTTAAGACTTGACTTTTTTTTTTATTGTCAGGTAAAACTAAATCCATTTGTCCATTCAAAAATAAATATTAAGGGACAATCTTACACAAATCGACCTAGTCCCAAACTAAGCAATGCTTGTACTATGGGTAATAGACGACGATACATAACAGGAACACATATTCGAGTCTGTCACACAAATATTTGCCCATGCCGGGATTCGAACCGCGGGCTAAGTAGGCAGCTGCACTACATACTGCGCCATCCGCTTCGTCATAAGACTCTCGGATGAAAATCCTTTCGGTCTGTATTGTTTTCGGTGACAATTAATACGTAAGATGAATATTATACTTATTATTATATTATATAACATCAGGTATCTACATGTATATACATTTTTATCTTATCTTATCTTTTTATATGTTTGTGATTGTCTAACTTTTGAAAATAGGATAACTACTGTTGTCGTACCTTATAGTCCGTAGGTGTACGATTTTTTTTTGTCAGCATGCGCTACTTGAATTCACATCCAACTTTGTCGTCAATAAAACCGATGACAATGACCAAAATTTCAGCATCTAAAGGATTATATTCCCAATACATAAAGCGTCCGAAAACCTGTTAAATTGTTCTGTTCAGTCCAAAGTGGTGGTTTTCATTCCATTATTTCATTTTAAAAATTCCATTTAACGCTACACGCCGCGGTAGCCGCTTTGATTCGTTGCGGGGCTTGGTCCTCGCTTGCTGCCTGTGCTACGATAAAAGGTGGTATCGTTGTATCGATTTCATAGTAATGTACGGCTTTTCACCATAGCACGGTAGTGCTGGAAGCATTTTATATTCATAGTACTTTCATCAGAGCAAACACGATTCGATAATAAACGTTGACTAGGATAGAATTCAAATAAATAGAAAAGCTTTATCATCATCTATGCCGAATGACATCCAATGCTGAACAAAGGGCTTGCCCGAACATGTCTGCGTTAAACGGTTCTACGTTGTTTGCTTCAAATTGTTTCTGACAACCTTCACAATATCATCGTCCTACTTTATAAATGGCATGGCTACTGGCTACGTTGATCATTCCCGTTCGAGAATACATTTTGTAGATATTTAACAAGAATGCCTTGTTTATTGTAACGAAAATAAAGAGGAATTTTATTTAATTACGCTATACCGAAACGGCCCAAAATTCTAGTAAATCCACATCCATGGACAGCGAAGTTACAAACACGTGCATAACTTCGCTGGCACAGATTCAGTCTCGAATTTTGTGTTAATTACATCAATACCAGGAACGAACTTACTGCTCAGTGAATTTCGGTAATAGTGGTAATAGGTAATTGTAGTACAAATGCCAACATGTAGGACCTAGGGCGGTGAATTCGTGGATGTCCCAGATCGCAGGTGTTTGTTTGAGGGCCATAATATGCGATCTGGGCTTTATAAATTCACGGAATCATCGCACGTATAATCTGAGTTTTGGTCCAAATAATCAAAACTACATTGAGTGAACGTGGCGCTGCGAATAGCTGTGAAGTTGAATCAATCAATCAATGGCCTTTTAGTCTTTTACAGACTATACAAACAGTATCATGAAGAACAACGCTTTTCATGGCTTTGCAAGCCAATACGAGAACGACACACGCGACCACAGCAGGCTTGGCAGATGTAAAACTGGCCTGCGCGCGGTGAGCAAGGGTCGAGCTGACGTCTTTTGGGACGCTTGGTTGCGAGAGTCGTATACCTACGTAGTATTATATATCATTAATAGATTAAGTGAGGGACTGAATTAAGTGAAATTAGAAGCTATTCTGTAATAATTTAATACCAAAAGTCTTATTAAAACTACATTCATGGGCAGCGAAATAACACAGGCACCGATTCAATCTCGAATGCAGTGTTAATTACATCAACACCAGCGAGCTCACTGCCTATTGAGTCTGATATTTCCGTGGCATTACAGTCAAAAGCCGCAGTGTTTAGGAATTCATGGCATCATCACACGTATAATCCGACGCTTGGTCAACGATCGAACTCTATTGAGTGAACGTGGCAATAGTTGCAGAGCTAAGTATGTTGTGGCCTGACATAGACGGGTAATTATTTGACATTATTGGGCAATACATAAATGTAATCTTTTTTGATAAGAATTTCATAACGCCGCGACTTCAACAAGACAACATAAAATGCTAAAATAATCACCTAAAACTAAGTGCGAGGTTACGTCAACGAAATTAAAACAGATACTACTAGCTTCAATAATAACTAATGTAAGGAGGGATACTTATGACTATCACCGGGGGAAAGACTGCCACAGTCCAATAAGTTCCTAGTCTAACTATAACTGTAAGAATTATCCCATTAGAAAATAAACTATGTTAGTGTTACCTTACCCCACCTTGCCTTACCACATAAAAACTGTTACTCTCCCAACGGAAAGAGGAATTTAGGTCAGCCAAAGTCTACTTGGAGGAGGACCGTGGTACAAAAACTACTTCTCTCTGAAAGAGCTGACGAGAGACAGACGCAGTCAGTAGAAAACAATTATTTGGTTGAGGTTCTATGCTCCCCGAGGAGTCAATTATGCATCAGAAGAAAAAATACAACCAAACTATTAACATACACTCATCTCAAGTTGCATAAACTATTAAACTATTTTATTGCACAACAATGTGAGCACATGCTCCAATTTACAAGTGTGTACAACTTACGTATTCCTTGTGCCCGTCTAACTTGAGGGAAGGATCGCGCTATTCGAGGAACTTTCAGTCTCTGGGGTATAAAACTCAGTGTAGTGAATGGCAAATAAAAAGGCACGTAAATATTTAATATAAAATCTGAGGTATCGTTGAAAATTCAATAAAACTTTTTTCGTTTGTTTAATATAGTTCAATTGGCATTTTCTCTAAATAGTAAAGACGATGACGTTACCCTGAAGTTATGCAGTGTTTTAGTATAATCATCGAATAAAATAAATTTAATTTTAGAACGACCCACTCTCTTTTGATTTTCACAAATGCCACGTCCCAACTTTATTTAAATGCTTGGTTTTGAAAATTGCAACACAGTCGATCGTGGTTGTGGGGCTTGGGGACCCAACAGACCAACGTATGTGCACTGCCACAAGTGGCTACGGATGTGCGCCAATTTTGCCAGAAGGCGGAGGCAAAGACCATAGTGTGCTGGTGCATAGCCCATTAGCGCAGTTCGCGGCGCGTAGACTTGATTGAATAGCGGCCCGCGCTAGCGCGTTCAAAAGTTTATTTACTATTTTCCTACAGACGAACTGAAAGTGTATACACAGCTTAAGACTAGAATGCACAGTTTTATTCATTCAGTAGGTACGCCGGATTGCTGAATTCGAAAATGTGGAGCTTTGTTATGAAAGCCTTGTTGTTTTGCTCGCCAGTGCACAGAACCACTCAACGGGATTGTGCGAATCCAGGATACAGCTTTAGTTTTACGTTTACAATTTAGCATGTACTCAGCTGATGCTATACCACCGATAATAACCCTAGAGGATGCTCGGTTACCGAAGCATTTCACTTGTAAGTTGATGCGTTCTTGATACATTTACTTTATAACACTCTCACGGACAGTGCGTCGGGAGATGTAAATTAGGACTTGTGATACAGCAGCACCACGTAGTTGGACGGCGAATTTCATAATTGCAAAACTGCCAGTACGTATACAGTCGAACATTTCTCATAGTTTTTAGGGTTCTGTACCCAAGGGTAAAAACGGCCCTGTTTCCGCTCTGTCTCTCTGCTGTCCATCTGTCTGTCTCCCTGTCACCGGGCTGTATCTCATGAACCATGATAGTTAGACAGTCGAAATTTTCACAGATGATGTATTTCTGTAGCCGCTATAACAACTAATACCCACTAAAAAACAGAATAAAATACATATTTAAGGGGGCTCCCATACAAAAAACGTGATCGTTTGCGTTAACTTTACACCTCATTTGTATCCAGCGCGATACATACCAGGTGCAAACTTAACTTAACCCGGCCAGTTAAGATGGGATAAATATTTGTACGGAACCCTCGGTGCGCGAGTCAGGCTCGCACTTGGCCGGTTTTTATATAGAGGCAAATGCCTTGTGCAGTTTTTGGCTAGGTAATTTTTTTTGTATGAATTATGCCTGTGCCGCAGCAAGATCCTGTGTCCGTGAAAGTGTTAATACAGTGAAATTCCATACCAATAGAATGGTAAACTTTGTGTAATTTATCACGAAAACCACGTGTAATGCATAAAGTTATATACGAGTACGTTACATTACCTTAAAAAAAGAAGAGTGTGTTTTCTATCATTTTAAAGCAAAGTTGCGGGGGTAGTACCTGGCTGGCAGAGTGGCAGAAATTGCAATTTGAAAACAAAACAACTGAGAATTAAAAACAAAAGAGTAACTAGTAAGTAGTGCACACCCAGGCGCATAGTTTATTTGGAAGTAATAAACTTCTTCCCGAGTTAATGGTTATATCTTTTAAGTCTGGCTGCTATCATTAAAAAGCTATTAATATATACTAGGATAAAATGACTCCAATGGATTTTGGTATTAACGTACTGCAAAATAAGACCGATTGAGTTGTGAGTGTCATTTAGCTGCGCCGACTTTTAGCCATTTAAGGGTTCACCTACCACTACTTATCGATAGATGTTTCATAGAATATTTTTCTCCGTAAACTTTATACATCTCTGGGTATACCTATTTAATATTTTAAATTTATCGTTAAATTTTTATTTTAATGTTCCTATTACTTAATATTGATTTGGAGTATCTATACATCTCCTTTACGTGTTCCAGTGTAATTAGTTATAAACTTATAACACAAATGTATCTTGTAATTGTTTTAAGTATTATTTACGAAAAAATGACTTACTTTTGAGTTTCTTTCGGCTTTCTTCTCAACAGCGGTCTCCTCTTGCGAAATGCCGGTAGATTCACAATCTGACTTGTAAAAGTACCCCTGTGGCCTACTTACTGAATAAATTATTTCATTTCATTTCATTTCATTGGGATTTTTATAGTTATATATGAACCCAATTGTTTTTAACAAAATGAAAACTTCATTTATTATCTACTGAGGATAGTTTTTTAAGTTCACGTACAAGACTGATCAAAATTAAAAGTATTCCAATGTACACTACTTTTTCAGTATTGTTAATAATTTGATAAGGTTCTAACATAAATGTAGTTTCCTTATAAGTTGCAATTGTAAGTCATATAATTATTGGAATTGTATCATGATAAGGCACTATACTCACGTATACTTAAATAAATTTATATTATTTTGGACCTATGTTAAAGCAAAACGAGGTGGGACAAGTGTTTATCCGGCATCATTATCTAATGGCTCAACTGTAACGTCAAATAATACTGAAATCTGTGACATGTTTGCTACCTACTTTTCAGCAGTCTACAGTTCAGATAAGCATCTTCTAGATTACAATAATTCCCAGTCATTACAAACCCTCGAAAACAATAGTCAATGTTTAACGATACCAACGATTGAAGTAGGAATATTAGAGAAAAAGCTTAAAAATATAGATTGCAGAAAAGGTGCTGGATCAGATGGTATCCCACCAATTTTTATATCCTCTTGTGCGTCAGAACTAGCGTACCCATTGTCATTAATTTACAATAAATCCCTAGTATCAGGTATCTTCCCCTCTGAATGGAAAATAGCCAAAGTCGTTCCTGTTTTTAAATCAGATAATGACAGACTAGTGTCCAACTACCGACCAATTTCCATATTATCATCTTTTGCAAAAATATTCGAGTCTTTAGTTTGCCCCTATTTGCAAAACCACTTCAAATTATATCTGGCTGACTACCAGCATGGATTTGTAAGCTCTAGATCAACGTGTACGAACTTAGTCACATTCACAGAATATTTAACGAATGCTATCGACTCTGGTGGACAGATTGATGCGATATACACAGATTTCAGTAAAGCTTTCGATAAAGTCTCTCACAGAATTTTAATATCCAAACTCTCTGCATACGGTGTGTCTGGCTCCTTACTTGAATGGCTACGCTCGTATTTATCTGACAGGTGGTTCTACGTGGTGGTTAATGGTTACCAGTCCAACTCTTGCAGAATCACGTCCGGCGTCCCTCAGGGTTCACACTTGGGTCCAATCCTATTTAACATGTTTATAAACGACATACCTAGCTGTTTTCATCACTCTCGAGTATTTATGTACGCCGATGATCTTAAGTTTGCGCGTACCGTAAAATCTCCAGATGACGTAACTTTGCTTCAACTCGACATTAATAGGCTTCAAAATTGGTGCAGAATCAATAATATGCACTTAAATTCTAACAAATGTGTTCATATAAAATTCACACGAAAACACAATATAACGCCATCCACTTATTACATTGGTGACCATACCCTTAGCGAAGTTGAGACCATTCGGGACCTGGGGGTTCTATTTGATAAAAAACTTACTTTTATACCACATCTCGAGAATATTGTCACTCGTGCATCTAAAATGTTGGGCTTCGTGATTAGGAATGGTAGGTGCTTTAAGCAAAGCAAAACAAAAATACTGCTATACAATAGTCTTGTGAGGAAGAAGGCTGTATGGGAGCGCCGCCGGGACAGTAACCATTGGCTCCAATCGGGAATTGGGCTGAATGAACGCAGCTAAGCGATCGACAGCCCGCCTGCTTCCGGCCGGGCGTCCCTACACCAAATCATCAATCATCATCATAGTCTTGTGAGGAGTATTCTAGAATACTCTAGTGTTGTCTGGCGGCCTCATTATGCTACACACTCTCTTCGATTAGAAAGAGTACAGAAACGTTTTCTCAGACATTTAGCATTTCTACATGGACGCATTGTAGCAAAAAGAAGAACATCTTACAAACGAAAGTTAGCCTATTTTAAAATGAACTCACTAGAAACTCGGAGAGCGTTTTTCGGATGGTTTATTTCTGCACAAAATTCTCCAGCACAAAATAGATTGTCCTCAATTATTGAGCCTCTTTTATTTCAGAGCCCCGTCTAGAATCCCCCGAAACCCAATAACTCCACTGAAACCGCCAGTCAGAAGTACAGTTTCAGGGAGGAATTCCCCAATATGCAGGCTATGCCAAGTGGCCAACAGTTGTAGTGATATCACGGATATCCACTTCGACCCACCCAGTAAATTGCTATCCGCTCTCAATACAGAACGGCAGTGAACTATCTTTCACAGCTAATAGCATCTACACCAAATCTCAGAGGCAGGTGTGGTGGTAGCTGGTTAGCGGCGTTGCAGGTTCCCATGACATAATGTTAATCCTAATTTAAATTTCAATGCATTCCTGAAGTGTTCGTTGTTTTGTGACTAGTACGTAGTATAATATAAGTAATTCTTAGTTAAGTTTTATTTTTGGTAAGTTTTCATCTTCACAATAATTTGCATGCGGTGTTTACCTTTAAGTGATTGTTACACTATAGAATATTTTGCCTGGATAGAATTTAATACATTGTATTGGTGTAAACAATTGTTGGTGAACCTTAATAAATAAATAATAAAAAAAAAAAAAATATATATACTTAGCTTAAAAAGCTTTTGCAAATACCATTTACTAAGTTTAATGAAACACTACATTGCGCGCAAAAATTGATGCGTAGTTTCATAGTGAAAATATAACATTTTATTTAAGTGAGCATTAAGTATGCATTAAACGAAATCAGTCAAATCAGATTTTGATTGAAAAGAAAGTCCTATAGATACAGACAATTGAGGTAAGTTAGAAAAAGGATTCAATGTAATTCAAAAACTATCTAAACTTCATGAGAGAAAAGACAAAGATAATATTATTGTTGAGTAAAATACCTTCGATAGCTAGAACTTACTTGGACTGAATTGTGAAGACACGGCGACACCGACTGGGGCCCCAGATCTTCTCCAGAGGTGCAATTATCCTGGGTTCCGTCACAGGCGAAAGAGTGTTTTGTGCAGGGTTTTGTTCGCGAGCGAGGCTCCAGCAAAGGGGATGCGAGCCGACGCGGATTTTGGAAATTTGTATGCGCCCGTTGTGTGGCGACCACGATTAGGTTCAACGAACGAATTAGTTGTGTAGATGGCAGCACTGTCGCAAAGGCTGCGTTCCGTTTTACATAACGGGTGCGTTCCATTGATAATTCTAACATCGAAGGCAAGTTTATTTTAATTGCATAATTAAAATACTAAAGAAACACGTTGTGTTTTGTGCTAGAATAAAAGTACGGAACATGCCGCCGACCATAAAATAATGCTTATTTTATTTAAGAATCTAACGTTCGAAATGCTATGCTAACTTAAGACTAAAACATGCAATGCTATAGTTACTATTATGCCTATTCAACAGGCAACGGGCAGACCTTAACTACAGGTCGCTTGCTAAAAGTATTACCGATTCGTACAGTGACGACTCGAGTAACACCATCGGCGCCGGGGTGCAGCTGATGCACGCGCGCTAGACGCCATTGCAGCGGTGGTAATGTGTTGTCGATCAACACAACCACGGAACCCTCGCGGAGGGGTGTGTTAGTACTATCGTGGAACCATTTACCTCTCGGTTGCAACTGGTGTAGATATTCTACGCTCCAGCGTTTCCAAAAGTGTTGTACAGCTTGTTGGATAACTTGCCATCGTTGTAAGCGGTTTGGGTTGTCGTTAGACAAATCGAATTCCGGTAGAGATGTTAATGGTTCCCCGATGAGGAAGTGTCCGGGTGTAAGTGGTAATGGATCTGCGGGATCATTACTGAGTGGACAAAGGGGTCTCGAATTGAGAACAGCCTCGATTTGGCATAAAAGAGTATTGAATTCATCATTGGTGAGTTTAAGTGTACCTATGACGCGGTGTAAGTGTCGCTTTAGACTACCTACGGCTCGCTCGACGAGACCAGCAAAGTGTGACGCATATGGAAGGTTGAAATGCCAAGTGACTTGTATGTTTGCAAGGTGACTGTTTATGGCAGATTGATTTGACTCGTTTCGTAGAAACGCGAAGAGTTCTGTGAGATAACGATCACAACCCACGAAATTACGACCACAGTCTGAGAAAATTGTTTTACAGTAATCGCGTCGAGATATGAATCTACGCAACGCGTTCAGAAATGATTCCGTGGTAAGATCTGGAACCAACTCTAAATGAATTGCCTTCGTTGACATGCACACGAAAACGCATACGTAGGATTTGAAAAGTTTCGCGTTACGAAACTTGCTCGATTTAAGAAAGAAATGTCCTGCAAAATCTACAGACGTCTGTAAGAATGGACGGAGAGCTTGAACCCTAGCTGTTGGAAGCTGGGCCATTGAAGGCTGTGGCGCAACTGGGCGAGCGCGGACACACGGTACGCACCGCAGTGTGCGCATACGGATAGCGTCACGAGCACTTAGAATCCAGTATTTCTGGGCGAGTGCGAACTGTAAAGTTTGCGGCCCTACATGTAAATGTGTATAATGATAAAAATCTATGAGTAGATTCGTAAAATGATGTTTTTTAGGTAGAAGAATTTGATGCTTGGCATCGTACGGTACGTTAGCTCGATTTATCCTACCGCCGACCCTGAGGAGTCCGGCGTCGTCAATAAATGGTTTTAATTTTTGAAGACGCTTAGTGCATCTGTCGTTGTCCTTGAGACGTGAAATGTCTTCTGAGAAATGTTCACGTTGAACAATAGAAATGATTCGGCTGAGAGCCTGTTTGGTCTCAGGAACTGTGACATAACTTGTCGATAAAACGTTTGTTTTACGACATTTGTTTATGAATCTAAACATGAGAGATACGATGCGTAACATCTTGGGTAGCGACGAAAATCGCTCCATGAAATCGGTTTTTGGTTCATCCTTTTGTGTCAGATGAACATGCTTACGACGTTCTTCGTCAGTATGACAATTAACGTTAGAGATGGGCCATTCAGACTCTGGCTGCATGAGCCATGAAGGTCCATTGAACCACAGCGTATGGTTCAACTGAGAAGGGAGAACCCCGCGACTCGCTGGATCCGCGGGATTATCTGCTGATTGAACGTGATGCCACTGTGAGGCAGGCACGTTGCTTGTGGTCTCCGCGATACGGTTAGACACATACGTACGCCACTTGTCTGGGGATGAACGTAACCAGGCAAGAGTAATGGTTGAATCACACCAAGCGAAAACTTGGTCAAACGATACTGCGCTGCTGTAAGCAGTCAGTAACTTTTTTATCAATTTCGATAAGAGATGAGCTCCACATAGCTCTAGACGAGGAATTGTGAGCCGTTTAAGAGGCGCGACCTTAGTCTTGCCCATGAGGAGGTGCACGCTGATGGCACCGTCTGAGTCAACGACGCGAATATATGGGTCAATCAACTTTTCGACCCACACTTTTGAGAAGCATTCGTTTTTTTTTTATTTATTTTTTACTTTAAGATATTAGACATCGAAGTATATATTCAAATAGCTCCAACACTCTAGCATTACATATGTAAAAGGGCACGACCTTTATTGCATAGTTTTCTTTTTATTAAAAAAAAACTTAAACAACCCCCATAAAAGTGTCTACCGCGTTACCTGAGAGGAGTATCTTGGTTAACGAGAGTAAAACGCAGTATTGAATTACTTTTTTATATTCTTTACTTTGGCATGCATAATTAAATCGTTTGGTATATTCAGTCTTAATTTAAGTTACATGCATGAGAACATAATCTCAATAATATGTATTTAGCGTTACCATAGAGATCAAATATTAGCATTTTTTTTTAATAATTCTGTATATAGAAGAGCAAACACTTCAAAAGTCTTCGTAAATAATAAATAACTTCTAACGCACCTTAAGCTGTTAAATAACAAGTGATACAAAACTGTAAAATATCGTGAAATAACAGTAATAATCATCGTAAAAAGAGGACATAAAAGTAACACCAGAGACAATCTGGTAACACCTAAGACACATGTTCCTCAAAACAAAGTAACACCGGAGACATTTTAGTAACACGTAAGACACATCTGAGAGATCGAATGAAGAATCCTAAGGAATGCTTACAATGAAACTGCTTATACTAATTTTAAACTATGCAATTATAAAAATACACTAAAGAAACTAAAAACTTTAACAATCTTATCATAAACATATTAATAAAAATCAACGAATAGTTCTCATGATAACTATTATAAATCTCAGCAAGTAATCAACAGTCTTGTGTTAGAAGTTGTAATTAGTTGTAACTACTATCATATAACTACCTAAAAATCAACAGTCATTTTTCAAAAACATTTATAGGATCATCAAATTTGTAATAAACCCGAAGTCCTTTTTTCACGATTGCAGGCATTGGCAGAATTTCAATAATATCTTCATATTCTACATAGTTGACATCGTGTTCATCCATTCTGAATATCTTCGCATCTTTTTTACCAATTACTCGCAAAAACATAACCTTTACCTCCCCGTCATCTTCGATAGTGGTCAAAGCTTTGCAAACGTAGGAATATTTTTGCTTTTTCGAGTTATCACTATAAACAACGACATGCAAAAAGTCACCAATTGAAACCTGCATTGAACTAGAGCCTTTATAATTACTGGTTGACGGCTGTTGTTCATCCGCTCGGTCAACAAGGACCTTTGATGTTTTATAGTTTTCTTTATCACCAGAGCATATATTCTGTGCACCAGAGGGTACTTGCATTTCATCGTCATCCGTATCAGAGGAACTGTCATAAATTGTTCGGTAAATACTGGTGCGGTCGCTGGGCAATGTATTGTGAATATCCTTCAATACGGTAAGTGAACTAAGAGGCACATCATCATCTGATGATAAATCACGACACGCAGGTTCAATGTTATCTTCTACTAGTGATTCTTGTGTAGTCTGTTCGATGGCATTTATGTAATATATCTGAGGGTCGTGGCAGTCACAAAAACCTCTCTTGAGAGATCCGCAAAAACAGGTCAGTGGTCGATATTTTAAGTAATATCTGCTGTCTGTGAATATGTGGTGCACTTTCATAGTTCCAACCAGTCGTGGTATAGATTTAGGTAATTTGTCTTGTATATCTTTAATAGCAACTTCTTCAATTAAATATAGTTTTATTTTGCTAGCATTCTCTAAGTGTTCCATGAAATGATTACAATTTGCAATATCTTTCCCATTTGCAACTATTCTGTCAGCAGTTCGCTTAAGAAATCCACCTATTCCATCTGCAGGGCCCTTTCCATGCCCCGCTTCAAAAAATGACCACGTTGTAGCCGCAAAGCCGTAGTCAAAGATTTTGTGACATAGCAAATAAAAATTTTGCTTTTGGCGGTACTGAGTGGAAGGGCCGTCAGAAAAGAAATGTACTGTGTTAATAGATTCATACTCACTCCTTATCCATTGCATGATAGGATCCAAATGAGCCCAAATTGCAGCAGGCTGATGACAAGTGGATGCAGAAATTGTGCAAAAAGAGTGTGATTTATATTTCTTTTCCAAGTCGTGAGTATACACCATGACAGTATGTAGAGATACTTGCTTTCTAGAGCCCCCAAAGTGATGTGATTGCACCTCTTCGTTATATTTACAGTTGTAATTCTCACTAAAGTCAACAACTATGGCGCATTCATTGGGTTGTAAGTTGTCCAAGCATTCCCGGAAATTATGGAACTGAACTTTTATATTATACACGTGCTTTTTAAAATTGGTCACATCTTTTTCATATGCCTTCAGAAAGTGTGAAATGTCGTCATTTAAGTCTTCTTTGACATTTTTTATACTTTTGAACTTTTTCCCATCTTTCTCGTAAACTTCTTCTTTCCTTATCCATTGGCTATATTTGATTGAACCTTTAATTTTTTCTTCGTTGTATTTTAAGCTTTTGTTTTTACACGTCTTGCAGTCATTATACATACAATTTTTTGACCGATCATCGCACACTGTTGCTTTAATGACATCACATAAGTTGTCGCTTTGAATTATCCCTTGTTTTTTCAGTGCTTGGGTCTTGTAAGCAAAATTTATGTGTGTTTTGCACAAACAAGTTTCACGTCCATCAGCAGAAGGTCTTACAACAAAAAATGGGCGATTTTTTGTAAAATAATAGTAAGAACAGCAAACCCCTGGATTTTCTGCTTTGAAATGTTTGTGCAAACTTTTCATTGTGTCTAGCAGGAACCTTTTCTGAAGTTTGTTTCCGTTTCGGGTTAAGGTCTCTTTCTTGCCCGCAGTTGCTCTTGAGATGTCATCTCGAAGAAAAAACCTATGAATTTTCTTTTTTAGCAATATGGCGTTGTTGTTAATTGACACCATGGTTGTATATTGCCGGTTTATTCCAAATACTTCATTTAGCAATTCATTCCTCTTTCTAAATTTTTCTATTCGATCACCCTTTAGTATGCTCTTTAAGAGTAGTTTCTGTTTCATATTTTTAGTTCTATGATATTTTTCTCTAATAGAACTTGTCAGGAGTCTATATTTTTCCTTTACTTGTTCATTTTCGTCTTCACTCTCTGACATATTTTTTTTACTGCGACATAATCGTTTCCTGAATTTATCACATTTCTTCTTTAGTAACTGTATTTTCTTTTCCATTTTTTTATTTTCTCGATACAATCTACTTCTGTTACTTTTGAGCTTACGACGGCCGCGTTCACGTGCTGAATTTGAAGATGGTGATCCACCAGGTATAGGGTTTACTGGACCTCGAATGTTCTGCACGTCGGGTGTCGGAGAAGTTGGTGGTGTTTCAGCTATAACTACTTGTAGATTCTTCCTTCTTTGACGATATTCTCTCTGCCTCAGCTTCCAGATGGTATTTGCATTTCTTTTTTCTTTAGGCGTCAAATCTTTAGCAAGCCGTTTTGTTTGATGATAGTGCTGACGGTGTTTTCTTTTAGCCTCTTCATATTTTTCCTTATTTTGTTTCAACCGTTCTCTGTATCTCTTTTGTTTCTCGGCTGGCGTTAACGCCATTTTAAAATGATCTAGAAATCTGAAAAAGAAGGATATTAAAAGGACTTTTGTTAACAATAAATGATAATCTGAACCTTAAAATTTATATTAATTAGTACTACGCTTCTCGGATAAGGTGACTTGAATTAGACATGCACACGCACTAGTTTTTAGTTCTTTTACGACAACCGCAGCAAGTTGGATCGCATTTACGTAAATACGTATTAATATTTTTTAGTTTGCAGCTATAACAAAGATAATTGATATAGATATTCATGAAATTGTCTCTGGAGTTACCGTTGGTGTCTTTGGAGTTACCACAAAAGTAACTCAGTACACAAGTAACTCGGGTGACATTGGTCAGTATTTTTCAAATAAAATGAATTCTACTCAGTATTAGTTATACTCGTATACATCTATCAAAACGTTTATTCTTTGTCCTTGAAATACAATATGATTCAAGAAATGAATATCAGTACTTACCGATAAAATCGCGGTAACTCAGCCGACAGCGATTAAACACACGCACTACCTTCGAGAGCTCGTCGCTGACTGGCGGCCTGTCGGCATTGTCAAAGGACTTCGCCGCCGCGCCGACAGAGAGGCCACCAATATTTTTAGTAGGTAGTGACCGAATTATGTCCTTGTAGGTTTTTACGTCTTCAAGTTTTAAAGGTAACTCAGTATACCAATATTACGAAAAAAATATTTGGACAGAAATTCTTGATTTTTTTGCAGAAATGTATAACAACTGGTAACATTTATTAATACGAAATACTAAAGTATATATTTTATTTTATAGAATATAAAAAAATTAGACACAATTTTCAAAGAAAACATGTGATTTAGCGGTGTAGTGTATTGACATCACGCGTTTTGGACAGCAATAATTTGTATGGAAGAAGAAATTGTCAATGGAGTTACCACATAAATTATTTTAATTGAAGGATATTTTTGAATAAAAACGTATAAGTCACAATGATTTACTGTCTAATAATACGCTAGTACCTCACATGATGTTAATTTCAATAGATTTATGGAGTTTTGTTCAAAAACTGCCGTGGACAGCGAAGTGTGGGTCGAAAAGTTGATTGACCCATATACACAGGCAGCAAAGGCCTTTTCAGAGGCATCTGAAAATCCGTGAAGCTGAACTTGATGAGCGCTCGGAAGCACGTGACGAGGCAAAGACACATATTGCAGTAACGGCAGTTCGTCGATGAACCGATACCACAAATCACAAATACCCTGAGGAGGAGCTTCGTCCCAACCTGTGCCTGATACCCACAAGAGTTGGATTAAATGCTTAGCGAACAGACACACGGGTGATAAGAACCCGAGAGGATCGTAAATTCTGGCGATTTCCGCAAGCATTATGCGCTTAGTACATTTGCGCGAAGCAGTTTCCGTCTGATAGGTAAAAGTGTCAGATTTAGGGTTCCACTTGAGACCTAAGACCTTGACAGAAGTGTCAGTGTCAAGCGCTGAAAGAATGAGTGCGTCCTCGTTAGACTCGTTGTTGTTTAAATGAGATAAGAACTCAGAACTATTACTGGTCCATTTGCGGAGTTCGAACGTACCCACTTTACAAATGGCCGTAAGCTGGCGTTGAAGAATTATAGCATCTTCGACTGTGTCAGCTCCAGTTACAACATCATCAACAAATACTTCGTTGAGAAGTACCTGCGAGGCAAGTGGGAATGCAGCAGCTTCATCAATCGCTAATTGACGAAGTGTGCGCAAGGCTAAGAAGGGTGCCGAAGAGACACCGAAAGTTACACAGCATAAGCGGTATTCTTGTACAGGATCATGGGGAGAGAATCTCCAAAGAATCCGATGAAAGTCCCGATGTTCTTTACAAAGGCCGATATAACGATACATCATTTTAATGTCTGATGTGAAAACAATCTTGTGCAATCGATATTTGAGTAGAACCTCAGATATATCTTGATGCAGTTTCTGTCCTGTAAGAAGGTTATCATTGAGAGAACGACCAGTTGTCGTACGACATGACGCGTCAAATACGACTCTGTATTTGGAAGTCGCAGCCGATTTCTTCACCACGCAGTGATGGCGTATGTAATAGGGACGTACGTCACTGTTCGCAGAATCAGAGACGGGTTCCATGTGTCCCAAGTCCAAGTATTCCTGGAGACACTTGTTGTAGTTCTCGCGTAAGGCAGAGTCACGTGACAGTCGAACTTCTAACTTATTTAAACGCGAGAGCGCAATGGCGCGAGATTCGCCTAATGGAGGCGCGTTCTCCTTAAAGGGAAGAGAAACCGTGTATTTCCCGTTTGCGTCCCTTGTGTGAGTGTCGACGAAAATCGACTCACAACGAGATTCATCTCTGGTAAGATGAGGATGTTCTGGTATTGACTCCAGTTCCCAGAATTTCTGAAGTTTCATGTCCAGTTGACACGTGCTCAGATTTGTAGAAATCTTCGCCATATTTCCGTGAGATATTCTACCATTTAGTAGATAGCCAAAAATGCTATTTATGGCCACAGGTGTCCCGTGAGGACCCTTAATGTTATCGTGAAGCAGTATGCTGTCACTGTAGTCAGACCCCAGCAGGAGCTCGACGGGACGCGCAGAACGCAATTCTGGGTCCGCCAGATTGAGACCTTTGAGGTGCAAGATATTCTCGAAGGAGTTCGGAATATTCGGTAAGTAGCTCGTTATTTTCGGTAAAATAAGAGCTTCGATGTAAAGCTTCGGCTGTGGTTTGTTGTGGGGCGTAACCTCGCACAACACGTAACCACGTGGTTGCTCGCTGCTGTCACCAATGCCGGTGACGGTTGTGCTCGTCCGCGCGGGGTACCGCGGCAGGCCGAGGCGCTGGACACACGACTCAGTAATGAGCGTGGCCTGTGAGCCCTGGTCAACCAAAGCTCGGACTGGGCGAGGTGCGTAGGGCCCATGGTTCATGGGACGCACGTTGACAAGCGCAGTCGTAAGTAAAACCGTACAGTTTTTACTCTGAGAAGGCCCCGTAGCTCCATGTAATGGAGTGGGCGTAGAAGTTTCCGCTACCGAGTGTAACTCAGGGGAAGAAGAATACTCCGTCGTCAGTGTGACGTTCGAAGGTGGCACATCTTCATGTAATGAAGAGTGATGACGTTGAGTGCAGATGCGGCAGCTGTGGCGCGATTTGCAGTCTTTTGTTTCGTGACCGATAAACAAGCAATTGTTACATAATTTATTTTCTTGGATAAAATATTTACGTTCATTTAAAGTAAGATTTTGAAATTTGTCACTCTAGTGGTTCTGTGAGCTGAATACCTCGCGAGTTTGTTCCGAAATTACTGAAATTTGTTTATTTTTACGTTCCCAGTCCCATTACTACCCGTCATTTTGACAAGAAATGCGACCGGTAGGCGAGAACATACGAAAATACGAAAGAATGTTTGGCCAAGTTGTAACGGAGATGCTTCACTAGCTCGGTTGATGAAGCTTGGTGATTTTGCGGTCTATTGGGCAACTTTGAGTCTTTACTCGTCGCGTCCAGTGGATCTTCGTTCCGTGGCAAGATCTCTCGGTCCCATGACTCGCGATTTTCCACACTTGCATCAAAATGTACTTATTGAATTATTGACTTTCAATTTACGTTATTGCTAACGAAAATTTTCGCGCTCGCTGCGCTCGCGTTAATTTTCATCTACATTTATTTTGACCCTTCCTCTCGAAAAATGTCACGTTATGCTCACGTTCATAAGTATTAATAACCGTCCCCTTCCAAAAAATTGTCGCGCTCGCTACGCTCGCGTTTTATCTGTCTATAAGTATAATTAATCGTCCCCTTCCAAAAAATGTCGCGCTCGCTACGCTCGCGTTTTATCTGACTAAAAGTGTTATTAACGGTCCCCTTCCAAAAAATTTCGCGCTCGCTACGTTCGCGTTTCCATCTCCGTATATTATGACAATTGTGATTATGAATGCAAACCGAAATCCACTTCTATTTTTATGTGCTAGGTGCTGCTTCCTATCCTCTAGCAAGGCTATACCTTCCTTCCTTTTTTTTCCCCATCCTGCATTTATATCAACTTGCCCCCCCCTGGACCTTCGGCTGGCGATGCCCTTGGTACGAAAATACTAAGTGCAAATGATTTTGTACGTTGTACTTAAAATTGGAAATATAGTGTGCGACTATCCTATGAATTTTCTAGAAGCGCCGAGATGGCGTACAGCGCGCGGCGTACGTGCGTTTTAGGTGTACCCGCGCTACTCGCGAAAACGAAAGTGAAATGTAATTTCACAAATATCGCTTAAAACCCTATGAAACTATATACAATTAGCAAGCTTTTGTTAAGATCTCACCGTATACACCGGTATTATCGTAAAATAATACGCTAGATGCTTAGAAACTCGATATATAGATCGGTCGAGGTCGGTAGAACCCGAGCTACTCTGACAAAGAAATTGTATTACGCTAGCACAAAACAACAGCGAATCGCGACTTTATAATGAAATAACCAGATATAATTCGGTATATCCGGCTCGAAACCTATTTATGTTGAGTAAAATACCTTCGATAGCTAGAACTTACTTGGACTGAATTGTGAAGACACGGCGACACCGACTGGGGCCCCAGATCTTCTCCAGAGGTGCAATTATCCTGGGTTCCGTCACAGGCGAAAGAGTGTTTTGTGCAGGGTTTTGTTCGCGAGCGAGGCTCCAGCAAAGGGGATGCGAGCCGACGCGGATTTTGGAAATTTGTATGCGCCCGTTGTGTGGCGACCACGATTAGGTTCAACGAACGAATTAGTTGTGTAGATGGCAGCACTGTCGCAAAGGCTGCGTTCCGTTTTACATAACGGGTGCGTTCCATTGATAATTCTAACATCGAAGGCAAGTTTATTTTAATTGCATAATTAAAATACTAAAGAAACACGTTGTGTTTTGTGCTAGAATAAAAGTACGGAACATTTATATATTTTTATATTAAATATTATACAGGCTGGCTCATTTAAATCGGTCAGTATGGGGTAAAAAAAAAGACCTTTACTCAGCTCGGGAATCAAACCCGATTGTTTTGTAAAAATAAACTTACACTATTTCTATTTAGATATCTATTGTGTAGGTCTTAAGCAGTAAATGTCTCTATGAATAAACATAACGACTGTCTTAAATGAATATAACGCATTGTTTTCACATACTTTAATCAAAACAACCGGGATCGATTCCCGAGTTGAGTACAGGTTTTTTTTTTCAAATGTATGAATGCAGTTTTTCTTGTTATGAAAATCGATGACATGGTTCCTAAGAACAGATATTCGTATGTCTTATAGTTTCAGACTTTCCCATACTGACCGACTTAAATGAGCCACCCGGATGTTACTTTTCAGTTAGACTACCACACCAGATATGTCATTCAGCAAATGGCAAAATACTCTGATTCGCGGTTTTACGTAATGGATTCCGATAAGCCCTCAATTAACGATTGCAGTAAAACCTGACTTGTAGTTTGTATTGTGTTTATTTATTGCAGTGCTATGGAAATATCAATGAATAGCAGATGTTCATTGAATACAATACACGTATGCCGTTGAAAGATTTTAGAAATATTAGACGTTTACAATGTCATTATGCTATTATAAAATTCTGGATTTGTACTAAAAATATTTTTTCTATGGACCTCTCCATTTTAACCAATTTTGGTACAGGAGTAGCATCCAAAGATACTTATGGGACCATTTTTATCCGTCTACGTTAAATAAAAATAATTAAAAAGTGTGTGTGTCAGCTCCGACGCACGACTGGAGTTTACTCTTCAGGCCAGGCGCGCACCACGATCTTTTTTTAGTCGCGCGATAATTTTGTCGCAGAAATAAGCGTACTTCTGGGTTTATGAAAATCGTGGTGCGCGCACTCTCATATAAACCCATATCTTGCATTTATGCGACAAAATTATCGCGCGATTAAAATCGTGGTGCGCGCCTGGCCTTAAGAACGATTATAAAATATATACTCAATACTCAATACGTTTATTGCACATAATGATTAGTAAATAGTTTAAGTATCACATTATGTACCCTGTTGGATATAAATAAACTTAAAAATAACATGTACACGAAAACAACTAAATTTGTATACACTATTTACATAAAAAAAACTGTATACAAATTTAGCCGATTGCGATAAGGGTTCCGCCAATATTGAATTGAACATTAGATTCAAGAAAGATCTGGTATTAGACCTAGCCATTTACATTAGACAAAAACAAACGTACAAAATCACCTTCCTTAAAAAAATCCTTAAATAAATCCAAAATCCCCTTAACAACAATTCCAAACAGCGTTTTGAACTTCTCCTCCCAACTTTCGGTAGAAAACAAAATATCCTTCGTCTTCTCAACCAGCCTTTCAAAAGTAATACGTCTCTTCTTCTTGTCCTTATTTTGTCTTTGATCTTCCATATCAGCTGCTCAATAGTAGGCTGATTGACCAATAGACACTCGGACCTCTTCACATCTGTTACTCTTTTTGGCTTCCGCGGCTTACGAACCTCTTGTTGTGGCTCGCTCTCTAATCTGTACTGACTTACTGATCGCTGGCCCTCAGCCTGACAGACAGAATCTTCAGACTCTTTAGATTGTAACGGCTTCGACAAAACAGCATCTCTATATGACTTTCCAAAACTTAAGTCATTCTCAAAAACAGATGGCGCATCCTGACTACAAACATCCGTATCCTTTTTTTCCTTATTTTGCATATACAACCAAAAAGCCCGTTTATATATACATCCCTCAGCAGACATAATCCTGCGAATTTCTTACTCCTTCACAAAAACCGGGCACGACTTATCTAAGGCCATATGGCTGCCTTTACAATTAATGCATCTAAAAATAGTCGTTTCGCAATTGGCATGCTCCCCGCCGCATTTCGGACAAGTAACTTTAGTAGTAGGACAAAACCTGCTCAGATGACCGAACTTCCAACATATTGAACATTGGGTAACCGGGAAAGTGTACTGATTTACCTTAAATCGGCAACCGTAGGCATAAACATATGGCGGTAAAGAAGTTCCCTTAAAACACAGACGAATAGCTTCAGCCTTAACCCAACGCCCATCATGATCCAAACGGTTTACTCTACATATTGACAAAATGTCTTCAGACCCTTCAATATTCTTTAAAAATTCGTCTTCCTCAAGCTCCAACTCAACCTGCCTTATAATTCCATAAGTGCAGCATGCCATATTAGACCAATAAGAACGTCTCGTCTCATTGTTAAACTCCTGAGAAGCCAGAAGCTTCTCCGCATCATCCTTAGAGTTAAACTGTATGCGAACTTTACGTGGACCCATAAACTTGACGGATAAAATTCCTTTTATACCCTTAAATTGCAGCAACTTTGCCAAACCAATCTGTTTCGGTAAATCTTCTTTTGACACTATATAAACTTCAAATAGCTTGTCAGGCACAGGCACACCGTCCGGCTCCAGCTGCGTTTTGGCGGTTGCTAAAACCCGCAAGCGTTTAGGTTTCCTGCCTATTGTGATAAAACTATCACTACAACCACAGCTTTCGTCGCTCAGACCACAAGCACGCTTCACCGCTATATGCCGCACATCCGACATGGACTCAGCGTCCGATACAATATCCGATTGACTCGGCCCTGCCTTACTATCAAACTCCACTTCAGATAGCCACGACGGAGCTGCCCGCTGCCCACATTCTAAAAGTGACGTATCACTCACGACACCTCGACTTGACTCACTCATCGCAAAAACAGCGAAAAGGACTCTAAAACTGAATTAACTTATAAATAAAATAAATATTGATAAAATTTTCAACCGTCGCCTTTGACAACCAAACGTCAATCCTCGCAATACTTATATTTTTGGAACGTATTTGCCGTGCTAATTTAAAAAGTCGTATCTCAGTATACGATCGGGGTAAAAATACGACTTCTTAATTTAGCAGGTCATGCGTTAACTAGACTAAGCTCCCGATATAAAATGACCTTTACAGAGATGTTTATTTGATGAAATGTATTTTATATTTAGTTTAAAATGACAATAAATATATTGCATATGGGTTGCATAACAAATTTTAGTCCGGGGTATGTTTAGTTTAAAATTAAAAAAAAAAATTTTTTTACATTTCACCGATTTGATTATTAGATAAATTCATAATTAAATAATCTTTAATTTTATTTAATTTCAATTCAACAATCAGACCTTTGCAAAATGCTAGTAGGTATAGATTTACCTGTTTATACCTGGCTACCCAATAGTTGTGACGGGAAAAGAATAGGCAACCTAACGTTTGCATATTCTATGGGCTTCATACTTTCGATTGGTATAGAATTAATCTAATATTAATCAAACCGGTGAAATGCTTAAAACATTTTTTTTTTATTATTAATTAAACATACCCTGGACTAAAATTTGTTAGGCAACCCATATGCAATATAATTATTGACATATTAAATTAAATATAAAATACACTTCATCAAATAAACATCTCGGTGAAGGTTATTTTATATCGGGATCTTAGTCTATAACGCGTAACGCATAACCTGCTAAATTACGAAGTCGTATTTTTACCCCGATCGTATACTGAGATACGACTTTTTAAATTAGCACGGCAGATACGTTCGATTTTACACCCCATATTTTTCATACCCCGGGCTTATATATGAAAATCGATTCTTAAGGAGTAAACTCCAAAAATACGCGGACGAAGTTGCGTGGCACTCCTTGGACCTATTATGTAAAATTACTCGTTTTGGTCATCATTTCCATGGACATTAAACTTTTTTTTAAGGGCCAGCTACTAAATACGGATAATTTATAACAAATCAACCTGATCGCCAAAATCTGACCGTCTGGTAGCTTTTTGTACAAAAACGGTAAAACGCCTAAGACAACGTTGCTCGCAATTAAGCGTCTGTTTACAATCAAATGCTCTTAGGCGTTACTATTATTGTCTATGCCCGCATGGTGACATCAATATTATATTTTAATTATTTTCTTATTTTCGTGAATTCGAAGTAAAAATCAGTATGTATGTATACACGTGGTTAAAAGCCATTATGACAATCAAATTATATTTTGTGATCTAATTTAAACACTTGAGCAGTCACTAATGGGTCTACTAGACCCAGCTGCCTACATTGTACCTACTAACTTGTCCGTATTGCACCCCGTGACGTTGCCGTTCTTAGTACCTTGAATCTACTCCTACCTGAATTGTACCTTGTACCTTGAATTGTACTCTTCCAATGAATGTCCTTGGCGCGGAATCGTCGCGTAAGCACTTCAATCGGCGTTCAGCGCGTGTAAGCGACAGACGCTAAAGTTATGAATGGGTCTGCTAGACCCAGTAGTGACCATTTACTTACGTAAAATTTGTTATAATGTGGATGCAATGGACCTGAAATACGTAATTTGTCTTATATTTCCCATTTTTTTGCAATCAATATGACAGCTCTGAGGGCTTTGTGAAAAAGAAGATAGCAGATTTAACTAACAAAAAGACAGAGATTGAAAACTGCTTAGAAATTAAAAATTGTTTTAGAATAGAGTATAATACTCTTTATTGCACACCTCAAGAAGAAAGAAATACAAATACAGATGACACTAAACATTACAATAGGGGCAAACAATAGGCGATCTTATCGCTAAAAAGCGCTCTCTTCCAGAGAACCTTTGGCTAGCGGATTAATATAAATGAAATTCCTAATTTAAAAATAAAAAATATTTTATCTCATATATCTCAATAGTTTTTATCATATCGTCCTGAATGAATAAATAATATTATATCGTCGTAAATGGCCTGGGTCCACTGGACCCCATTGCGATTAAAACTGTTTTATGAAGTACTTTCAAGATGAATAGACTGCAACTAAAAACCAGTGATATGCGATTGCGATCCCGTACTCAATTACCATAATCACTCCGGCTAGTTTACGCATGGTGGTGACTAGTCAGTTTATGAGTAAAGAAAAAGTATAGAATAGAATAGAATAGAATATTCTTTATTGTACACCTCAATAGGAAATAAATACAAACAAATTCAGAATACAAGTAACATTCAATAGAGGTAAACAACAGGCGGTCTTATAGCTAAAGAGCGATCTCTTCCAGACAACCTTTGGGTAGCGAAATTAAATAAAAATGTCAGACATGAGTAGATGATGAAAAAGTAATCATGGAATCTGTGGAAAAAGAAACTACTAAAATAATACATAAATAAACGTACATAAAATACCAAAAAAAAAAAACCTACTTAAACATACATAACATAGGCATATACATATAAAATAATATTAGTAACGAACCACACTTCATGTCGGTCACAATACCAAAAAATTAAAGACGGGACAAATAATGTTCTTAAAGGTGTGTTTTAAAATTGGCAACGGATTGGCTACGTTTTAAGTCAGGCAGAGAGTTCCACGACAAGGTAGCCTGGAAAGTAAAAGAGCTGTTGTAGAATTTAGAGGAGGAAGAGGGGACAGCCAGAAGCAAATTTTGAGAGGATCTAACAGACCGAAGTTAACTTAAACGCTCCTTGAGGTAACGGGGAGTTGCAGGGTTAAAGAGTATATTGTAAAGAAGAGAAAGGATGTGAGAGTGACGACGAAAACGGATAGGAAGCCACTTGAGTTAAGTATAATAAGTATTTGTACACTTAAATTTCATGTTTTTTTTTTATTATTTTCTTTTATCTTCCTTAAACCAAGTTAAAGACGTACCTACTGTTTCAATTTAATAAGAATGAAGTATATTATACTCGCCTTGGTTATCAATAGGTGTGCTACAGGTTTGGAGTTGTTTATCTACTATTGTTTTAAATTTAAAATTCATATGAATGGAAGGTTTGAAAATACTGCAATATTTTGAGAAATACATTTCGGACTAACATCCTTGAAGCGTATTGAGCCTTAATATGTATGTATTGGTTCAGGCAATGCAAAGCAAACAGTTTTGGATCGTCTCATTTGTATTCTATTAGCGAGACATCCGCTGTACTGGTTAGATCAATACCGGTTGAAAATATGGTCCTGATGCGTTCATATTGGTAGGTTGGATAAGCGTACTATTGGTACTATGCACGACACTAGTACTTGTAGTTATTTAACACTTTCACGGACAGTACTTGAGAGAGAGAGAGAGAGAGAGAGTCTTTGGACAGCGTCTTTTATCTTTGCAAAACTGCCATTCCGTCCACAGGCGAATATTTTCGTAGTTTTTAGGGTTCCGTACCCAAAAGGTAAAATACCTTATTAATAAGCCTCTGTTGTCCGTCTGTCTGTCTGTCTGTCCGTCTGTCACTAGGCTGTATCACATGAACCGTGATAGACAGTTGAAATTTTCGCAGATGATGTATTTCTGTTGCCGCGATAGCAACAAATACTATAAATAAATAAATAATAAATATACGTGAATGTAAACGTGATCGGTGGCGTTGACTTTGCACCTCTTTTGTATCTGGCGCCATACATACCAGGTGCAAACTTTAACCCGGCCAGTTAAAATGGGATAAGTGTGTGTACGGAGAGAGGGCGCCACTAAGCTCCTGTCAACATCAGCTGGAGAGAGGGCGCCACTAAGCTCCTGTCAACATCAGCTGTTACGTATTTACCAATTAAAAATTATAAATACTAATAAATACTCAAAGATAAGTGTGATTTCCAAAAGAAGACCTCCCAATACTACGCTGGTATTGTTCGCAGTCGAAGATTTATCAAGAATACCGAAAAATAAGTGAAATTAATCTACGACAATAACCCGTTACAAGTGAATTCAAATACAAACGAACAAGTGGAAATAAAGCTCCGACGAGTACGCTCCGAACATTCCTAGAAAGGTCAGTAAGAGTGAATCAGAAAAACAGTGTTCAAAAATCAAAATCAAGAAAAAATATTTTATAAACACGGTTATCTAAAAAAATAACAAGTCATCCTATACCGATTGATACAACAGCGCCATCTAGCGAGGAGTAGCGAAAATATAAATTTATTACCAATACAACTTAGACGATCTAGTACAGCTACTCGTCACTAGAGGTCACTATTGTCAACAAAGTATAAAACCATGGAAGCAAATATTCTGGAACTACTTAAACAAATCCAAAAGGACCTAGCCGACCAAAAAAGATCCATAGAAAAAATGAATAAACTGGAAGAAAATATTACGACTACGATCAATCGAAATATCGACGAAAAATTCAATTTCATGGAAATAAAAACATCGGAACTCAGCAGAAAAATAGAGCAACAAGAAACAACTATTGAACACTTAGAGAAACAAATTAGAAAGAAAAATATAATACTATTCGGAGTCGAGGAAACAGAACACAGTTATGAAAGTCTACAAAACTTGGTTTTAGATATTTTAAACAACACAATGAAAAGTAGGTGCCAACCAAGTGAAATAGAAGGTGTTAGAAGACTAGGAAAGAAGAGCGAAAAAACAAGACCAATTGTAATCACGCTAACGACAATGGGGCGGAAATTAGAGATTTTGAAAAAAGGTAAATTGCTTCAAGACTCTAACATGTACATAAAAGAGGATTACACTCAAAAGGTTTTACAAAAGCGCAGAGAACTACAGGAGGAATTAGAAAAAGAGCGAGCGCTAGGTAAAAAAGTGGCACTTCGACAAGATAAAATTATAACTTTAAAACAACATAATTCCGACAATAAGAACACAGAAGAAAAAAGAAAATCAAGTAAAAGAGTCCTACCTGAATCCCCCGAATGTTCTACAAATAACACCACAAATAGGAACGAAGACCACGTCAAAAATCAATCGAACAAGAAAAATAAGACATACAATATTACTTCCTACATGCAAGAAAAGTATACCGAAACCAAATAGCAATCAAAATCAAGGCCTCTCTCTGACAGTCTTCCAACCCGGCCGGTCACCGTGGAAGAGTACGACCGCAACCCTCCAATCGATACCTCAACAAAAAGAAATAACACCGAGTTCTTAAAAATAGCAACATTCAATGTCCGGTCACTGTCTACTATAGAAAAGTATATTGAACTTACCCACGCCATTCAGAATATAAACATCGACATCCTCGGCTTAGCAGAAACTAGAAGAATGGGATGTAAAATAGAGGAGTATAATAATCACATATTCTGCTATATCGGAGAAACACCTGGTTTATATGGGGTGGGGTTCTTAGTGCGAAAAGAATTCAAGGAAAATATTATACAGTTTAGCGGCCTTTCCGAAAGAGTTGCGCTGCTACAGCTAAAGTTTAACGGAACGGACATATTCATAATACAAGCATATGCCCCAACGCAAGATTCAAACGAGGAAGATATAGTAACGTTTTATAAAACTCTACAAAAAGCTCACAACCTAACCGAAAATAGCAAAAAAGTCATGGTAATAGGTGACTTTAACGCAAAAATAGGACAACCAAAAAGAAACGAAAACTTGATCATGAGAAAATACGGATATGGGAAAAGAAACAATAGAGGAGAAAGACTGATTCAATACGCTTTAGAATATAAACTTTCCATAATGAACACCTACTTTAAGAAGAAAGACAGTAGAAGATGGACGTGGAAATCACCAGATCAAAAAACTAAAAACGAAATCGATTTCATTTTGTCCAACTTTCCTAACAGTATTACTAACATAGAGGTACTAAACAATGTAGAATTTCCATCCGACCATCGTATAGTGAGAGCAACAATATATCTAAAGAACTTTAAAAAGTGTAGAAGACACTTGAATAATTCCGAAACATCTTTAAAAACAGATGGAGAAATAAAATCTTTCCTGTCTAATCTAGAAATTCATATTACCAACACCACACACTATAACAAAGAAGACATACAAGCAGCATATAACAAGCTTGAAAGTTGCATAAAAAATAGTTTAAAACCTGAACAGACATCAAAGAACAAGGAACACATTAGTAACTTTTTCAGTCAAACCACGAAAGATTTGATTAAAAAACGAACAGAGCTTTTAAAAACCAAAAACAAAACTAGAGAATTGAAAAAAGAATTGTCAAATATATTTAAAGAAACTAGTAAGTCAATAAGATATGATTATAGTCAACATAGGAAAAGAGTTATAGAAACCAACTTGACACACTACAGAAGCACCAAAAAAGCACATAAACAACTACTCACCCATACAAATTGGATTCAAAGCTTAAATAACGGGTCTACTGAAACCAAGTCAAGAAAGGACATCATATCATGTGCTACGAACTTTTATAAAGAGCTTTATGCGGCTCCATTGTATGCGCCATCGACATTAGAAGCCAATATTTCCGAAATAACCTCGTCTAGTAAAAATATTTATATTGAGGAAGATGAAGTCCGGAAACATATAAAGAAACTGAAACGAGAGAAGAGTCCCGGTCCCGATGGATTAAGAAACGAGGCACTGAAAATAGGAGCCGCACAGCTTACACAACCACTGACGTGCATATTTAATATGGCTCTACAGACTGGAAAAATTCCAGAACAATGGCACAAGTCGGATATTGTGTTACTATACAAAAAAGGTGATCCGTTGGATGTTGCCAACTACCGCCCCATAAGTCTGCTCTCAAGTATATACAAGCTTTTTACCTCGATTATAAACGACAAGATCAGCCCACTTATAGACAATTTGCAACCAGTAGAGCAAGCAGGCTTTCGCTCCGGTTATTCCACGATGGATCACATACACACAATGGAGCAAGTCATAGAAAAGTATTTAGAGCTTAATAAACACCTTTATATAGGCTTTATTGATTATACAAAAGCTTTCGATAGCATTTACCACAACACTATCTGGAAAGCTCTACAAATGTGCAACATTAACCCAGGAATCATAAATACGCTGAAAACCATTTACTCGAATTGCGTAAGCAGAGTGCAGCTAGAAGCCAGAGGTGACGAGATCAAAATAGGTAGAGGCGTCAGGCAAGGAGACCCGCTATCTCCGAAACTCTTTATAGCGGTCCTGCAATGCATATTTACCGAACTAAACTGGGCAGACGAAGGCATCCTAGTCAACAGTAGACGTCTCACTCATCTAAGGTTTGCCGACGACATAGCAATTTTCGCTGAAAGCCACCAAATGCTGCAAAAAATGATACACCAACTCAACATAGAAAGTAGAAAGGTCGGTCTCCGCATGAACCTCAGCAAAACAAAAATAATGACCAACTTCAAACAAGAAGTAATATTGCTAGACGGAGTCGAACTAGAATATGTGAATAAATACATTTATTTAGGAAAACAAGTGTCATTCTCTAAAACGAACCACGAAGATGAAGCTAACAGACGAATTACATCTAGCTGGAATAAGTACTGGGCGCACAAGGAAATATTAAAGGGAAACTACGACTTACATATTAAAAAGACTGTAATGGATACTTGTATACTGCCCTGCCTGACGTACGGCTCCCAAACATGGACCTTTACCAACAAAATTAAAAACAAAATAATGACATGTCAGAGGGCCATGGAAAGGAGTCTTTTAAATCTAAGGAAAATCAAAAAAGTTAAAAGTCAAGAAATACGCAGCAAAACTAAACTAACGGATGCGCTCCGACAAGCCCTAAAACTAAAATGGCAATGGGCCGGGCATGTGGCAAGATATACCGACCAACGCTGGACCCTTGCAACTACAAAATGGGGCGGTCCACAAGGGAAAAGAAGCGTAGGACGGCCTCGAAAACGATGGGCAGATGAAATTATAAAGCTTGCGGGAAGTAACTGGGATGAAATAGCTCAGGACAGAAAGAAGTGGAAGAATTTGGAGGAGGCCTATACCCTGCAATAGGGGTTCCTATAACATAGCTATATATATATTTTAATTAAGTAACATTATCATTATTTTTTTGTAAGTTTTATTTGATATTTTAATAAGTTATCATATTTTTATCAACTTGTAAAAATGGTTATGGGAAATAAAAAAGGCTTTATTATTATTATTATTATTTTAAGTGTTTGTACGGAACCCTCAGCACGCGAGTCCGACTTTTTACATAAAAGCCTTGTGACGATTTGGGTTAGAACTTTTTCAAAATAGTCCTGTGTCCGTGAAGTTGGAATCGTTGTAGGATGTCTCTAAACTCTTCAATGGACATGTTGACTGATGTTGAATTCTACAGCGTACTGTAGTTATATGAATAAAATTAGCTAAATATATCATGAAACAAAGAAAAAAATCCAGAAAAATAAATCTTTTTTGGAAATATGTGACTTCAAAGGTACGCAAATTTTATGTTTTTTTTTTTATCCAAATGAAATTTTGAAAATGTTATTAGAATCCTCATAATTTAACAAAACAATAATTGTATAATAACCATGAACTTAAACGTACTTTTTCACGGTGAAAATGGCAAATTTCTTAATTTCTCCATACAATTATTGGTCCCTATACCGGCCTGTGACGTCACTAGCCTGGACGCCTTTTGTATGGAGCGTTTTTAGCGCTAAGTAGGAATGTTGAACTTTGACGGTCATTTCTGACTTTCAGAGCAGTTTAAGTGTAGTCAGTCCCATATAGACATTTGATCACAATAAAAAATAGAATCGATTGACACCCTCAAAAAAAATTAGTCAACATGTCTAAGGTAACAATGTCTTACTAAAGTTATCGAATTAATATAATACATAATGTAATAACCTAAATTAAACATTTAAAACACCCCCGACACAACTAACCGGTCATCATGACACCCTCATTCAAAGAGTGATATAGAAAATAAATATAAATATAATATAAATATCAGACAATCTCACACAAATCGATCTAGTCCCAAATTAAGCTCAAGGAGGCTTGTGTTACGGGTACTAAACGACGATATACATACTTATATAGATAAAATATATACTTAAATACCTAGAACAACCATGACCCAAGCACAAATATTCGAGTTCATCACACAAATATTTGCCCTGGCCGGGATTCGAACCCGGGACCGCCGGCTCAGTAGGTAGGTGCTTACAAACTGAGCCAACCGCATCGTCAAAATTTGGCTTCTGGCTGAGATCTTGTCAGCATGTTCCATTAAAACACAGATTCTGCACTTCATAGCCATATCAAATTTTATTAAAAACACGTGTGAATAAATATTACCTAGGATTCATGATTATTTTTAACTTGCTTTGTGTCTCTGCCAGCTATTATGGTATTTGCATTGTAGATTCAACCGATCTATTTAATTAAAATAGCAAAAAAGACTTACATTAATCGTTTGTTTTTAATATGAGTGTTATAGTGGCACGTGGCTAACGGTAGCTAGCGGCTTTGCGATGGTTGGAGACAATGGCCATTGTTTGAAAGATTGGGGCTCGAAGCGAAAAATTCACCTGGGAAGAGCCGTACTATACCTACTCATGACTGCAATAAATGAATATGAATATGAATAATCTTATTAAAACTTTCGTGAGACATATAAATATGTACGAGTTCATGCAACATTACGAGTTTGAACCTGACGGGCCGATCCTGACAATTTCACGTGAGTGTTAACCGCTTAATAAGGCTTATATTTTTTGTTAATCTATAATAAATTAAACAGGGTTTGCTTCAAAGCTCGATTGTAATTCGGCTTATCGGTAAAGTGGGGTGCCGTACATTGTAAACTTTGACGGTGGATCAGGTACGTGACATTTGTATAATAAATTAATTTAAATTGAATTAAATTTTTATGTAGTTAAATCTTGGACAAGGCGTGGACAAGGCTAAACCGGGTCTGCACACTGAGACAACCAGCAATCTTGTCAGATGACATTTGGAAGCAGCAGCTAGCAGGGAATCTTTGGATCAGATTAGCGTAGGAACAAAATGACCGGGCATACAGACGTGTAACTGCAGAAAGCTTTGCTCAACAGCTTTTTAAACGTGATACACCGCCTACAACGCGATATAGTTATCAGACGGAATATCGATGTGGAATCATCACGCTAAAATATTATTAATAATTTAAACATGATTATAGGATACGTAGGTATTTTTTTACTGTAAAGAACCCTTTTTTCCTTCGGATGAAGTTGAAAACAACTTCTAATTACTTACTATAGGAGGAGCAGGCAACATTCTTGTTTTAAATACTGTTGTTGCATTTTCCTTGCAGCAAAATTGGAAACTTACAGAATTTCGCTAAGTAGGTGTTAACTTGCTCACTTCTGCGAACTTCTGTGAAGTATTTTTTTTTAAGTAAGTTTCCCTTATTTGAGACACAGCAAAATCATTACTTTCATCCTAAGCCTAATTGGAGTAGTCAACCTTTTTGGACGAGCGAGTGATCGCCTCTGTATCAGCATGGCTAAAAATCATGCTCGGATGCATTTCTTAACCAATTCTCATGAAATTTTGTAAGCAGGTTCAATAAAAAAAAAACTCGCATCAGTTTTTTTTTTTCAAAGTGACGTGAGGGGGTTGAAAAAGTAAAAAAATCTAATTTCATCCATTTACTTCCTTATACTTACACATCTATTATTTGTCTACAGTAAATGAGTCGCGGTTACTAAGCGACAAATAAAAAACAAACAATAAACATAATGAGTAAAAATCGTCACATGCCACGCAACCCGGAAAACCGTATTTAAAAAGTTCAAAGGTCCCAATTTAAATAAATCGCGTACCCATTGCTAAGGGCAAACAACCCCTGGGGCAGAGTAAATCTGCCATTCAGAACTAATGGTCCAGCCCCTTAAGATATAAATCTTCAATATCCTTGGAGATTTGGGGAACGACTCTGGGTCTTTGTTAATGTTTTGGCCCGGGTGATTCTATGGAGTTAATCAAATTGTTGAGGAATAATTAGTCTCGGAAATTGATGAATTTAGGAATGCAATGAATGCGGTTTCCCGTTCATAAACGAGCTATTGTTGATTGAATGTGTTCCGTGGTTTGTTCTGGGATCAGTAACAGTTTAAGTGCATGTAAAATCAAACTCATCTCAGGCCGTCGTAATTCGTTCTGAAATGCTGATTGTTTTAGACATTTTTCTCTATGATCAGTCATGTTTCTTAACATATTTATTATCAATGTTACTACTTAGAACAAGGCCATTGTGATACTGGTATAATATTTAAAACGTACAGTTTGAATTTCTCATTGATAATTTTTGATTCATAAACTACTCGAATTTGACAAAATTCACGCAGAAAACTGTTTTTTTCAACAGATTTTCGACTGCACGCAATGAAAGCATAAAATAGTTACGGCTTTAGTAGCTATTTTAGGTAGTACCTATCTAAAACTCAGGTAAAAGTATCATTCACTTTTAAAAGTTGGCTGAAATTGTCAAATATTTATCGTAATAGGAAAAAAAATTAAAGGAATAAGGCCTCTTTAACCGAAGTCGCTACTATGTTAAAATAAAACATACCTAAACTCGATGCCGCTAAATTAGTACCTAATAAATACATACCTTTAACATAACATTATTATCTATCGCAACTTTTGAGTAATTTTAACAATATTACATGTAATGTTATTTCAGTATTATGCATAAACACGTCGGAAGCTTGTCCGGTTTAAGATTGGTTTACAAGCAATTTTAATAAATACTCTTCTATTTTGGAGGTACTTAAAACTTAGCTAGATAATAGTATACATAAGTATATATGTAAGTATGGTTATGTCAACTGCGTATAAACCACCTAATAGCTCCGCTCGTTAACTATAATCCAGGTCTTATCGCATAATGAAATAAGCGAATACCTAGTGGCTCTTAATATCCACCACGGTAATTATCTGGGTTCGGATTTTCGGATAGATATATGTACCTAAAATGTCTAATTCAAGTTGTGTTAAGTATTTATATTTAAATGATAAACAATCTTTGACATGGCCATTTTATCGCTCAAATAGTTGTTAATAAGTTTAATAACAATCGGAACAAAGCTTATGTCATAGTTGATGTAAGACACACACAGTTAATAGTGCATACATTAAAAACCAGAAACATTTGAACTGTAAACAACAATTGTATGATGGAAGATTCTAACAGAATACGTCAAATACTATTGAGAGTAAACAACATGTTTGTTTTGAGTTGTTGTCATGATCAACAGCATGTTTTGAATTAGATAAGTAGGGCGCACATCCTAGGGTATGGCTAATGCGCATAAGCGTTTCAAACACATATGACGCAGAGGGCGCTCCAGTAGCGTAAGAATTATGGAATTAAAGATTTGGTGTGATTGACGTAGCGATCTAATAGCTCAGTTGGGAGAGCAATGCGCCGGAAACGCAGAGGTCGCAGGTTCGAGTCCTGCTTAGCTTGTAGTGGATCGCATTCAATTTTTCTTTCTTAATTTTCCTTTGAGTCATTATTTATAAAAATAAAAATGTGGTATTTCCACATTAAAAAAAATAGAATCAATAAAAGAGATTCTATAAAAATATTTAGATAAGTAGGGATTAAATTGAGATTTCTAATGATATCTTTACGAATTATATTCACTAGACATTAATTCAATTTGTAAATATAGGTCTTCATCGTAGATGATACCTATTTAAGATTGTGTGAATTGTAACAGTAAGGGTGGCATGATCAACTTTTCTGAGATCAAACTTTCTTATAAAAATAAATCACTAGGCATCTGCTTGGGTTAAGTTTTTCTTTTACTTCATTTAAAAACCAGTTAACGTCACGCCAATCATTGCTGCATTTTCTTTTCTGATGGTGTAGGGAAGATGGGTTTAGATGGTTTAGATTACGGATAGAGAATAATAATAAAAGACTAAATGAAACATAAACAAAGTATAACCGAAAAGCCGGAAGAGGAAAAATGATGTAAATATTATAATAGAAAGAGAAAAATACCATTGAGGGGCTTACATGGACCAAAAAAAGGAAAACTGAACGACGTGTCGTACCAGGTTTTCTACGAGAACGCAAAAAACGAGGTACAAGGAAATTGTTCCACTTATAAGCTCCTAAGATGGTGGTGGTGGTGTAGGCCTCAAACTGCATTTTATTAATCATTTGCATAAAATGCGACGCCATTAGTCATGATCCAAGGCGACGTTTGGCCGATCAACTGCGCCAATGCTGCGTATAACTAAAGTCTAGAACGAGATGTCGCTCGAGAGATTCTCTATCCGATACGACCTACAAACTTTCAAGAAAAGAGCGTACTCGTCTGAAAGGCTGGCAACGCACTTGTAACTCCTCTGGGTGCCCACCACTCGCCATCACCATCGCTCACCACCACGTGATCCGTCTACTCATTTGCCTTCTAATCCATCTATATTATGGGCTAAATATTTGACGCGACGTGTATTGAGCGTGCTATAAATACTTAGGAATAATTATTAGAAGAATTGTTATGACATCACAAAGAAAAAATGGTATGTAATGAATAATAGCCATGACGTCTCAATTGTCTCAGGAATGATAATAACGCAGAAGTCCCATTAATTCGATTATTGTTGAGCCTGGTATGTGGGAACTGACACTCTTCTAGGAAATGACGTAGACATAGTAAACAACAGCTACGAATAGTTGATGGTAATATACGCAATATCAGGTTGTTGGGTACTGGCTGCATACGAGTTTTCTCACAACGATTAATTAACTTGATTCAATTAACGTATTTACAAGTATTTTAAACTACTTACTAACAACTTACTATAATACAAAATAACTAGGCTATTTAATATAGACCTACTATGGAACAGTTCAAAACATACACAAAACTTTATTTTATAAGGTACCAGTATTCAGCCATTTTTGATGCATACCTAATGCATACTTAATACCTTTCTTTTATTGGAGTTATGCCCATAACGAAGAATTTTCCGCGCTGGTTTTGACACATTAATAGGAATATTTTCCGAGGGAATTGGAGAAAATGTAATTTTACAATTTACTCTAAACCTCTCCAATTGACCCAACGTACGGGCCAAATTCCCGGGTAGTAGGTACCAAATTAAAATAAAGTTAATAGGTAATTCAGATTGGCGTTACATAACTGTGAACTCACTTACTTTAAAAAAAAAACAAACTCCTTTAATTACTTAGTCGCATATTTAATATTTCATTTGGCGGTAAAAAAAACGAGAAATAATTATTTCACAAAAGTTTTTTTCTTTGGCTCATATCCTTCTGTAGTTACTTCGTCACTGAAATCCGTGGTCACTGATAACACTGATAATTTAATACTTAATTTTAAACTATCACCATTTATTTCAGTCGTTGTTTCATTGTTATCATTAAAATTCACTCTTGTTTCCATATTCAAATCATCATTCTCATAATCCTCGATGTTGACTCTTGATTTGGGATTATGCACATTCCAAATGTCTGTTAAAGCTGCAGCCATTTCCACGACGTCATCATTTGGTTCAATGACGTCACTGTCGTTTCTGAATTCTGCAACTAACCGCTCTCTCATGAAGAAATTGTTTCCGAAGTTCTCGTAAATTGTCTGATGGTTCTCTATATCTTCTTCGCAGCAGCGTTGAAAGAACAGATGGATGACAGGCCTTCCATGGATTGAGCTCAGAACTATGAACAGGATGATGAGAACAAGTACGCAGAAGGTCAGGAATCTCCACCACATTTTTCCCTCATCGTGTGCGACTGGCCATGCGCCGGAGTTGACGAGTAATGACGTCAGGAGGAAAATGAAGATCGTTTTTATTCGATCGACGCTTAATAGATCGATTGTTTGCTTCCTTGATTGTGTCTGGAGGCTTTAAATCGCGACTTTTCTTGCGATTAATAAAAATATTGATCGTATCAATTATCTTTTTTTTTATTTAAATTATACGTTTATATTATGATATGGTAGTGACAGTGGTTTAAAATATAGAATATAATTATACTTTCTAGTAAACTGGATGAGTGCAAAAAACTGCTAGCATAAAATAAGACTAAAGTAAAATCTGTAGATTAATGCATTAAACATTCGAAAATCTTCATTTCTGGCCATAACAATTCACCGCAGAAGCCGTTCAATACCAGTGAACTCTAAAATTAAAGGGTCGAGAAACTGACATTTTAGAATTTGATTTTTAAAAGCTCAAAGGCGTCACAATCTAACCCTTTTACCGCACTTCAATTAAGCAAGATTTCGCTTTTGATCCATTCTGCGGCCTGATTCTGGAGCGCTGTCATTAATTTCATTGGAGTCGTGTTACATTTTGTAGTAAGCCAGTAAGTTTCTAGTGTAATTGGACCTTCCATATCTAAAAAAATATAATTATTGAAGGGGTAGAAAAAATATAATATTATACAAATAAAATCAAGTTATTTTCTGCACAAAATACGAAATATTTTATTTCATAAAATACAGTTCATGATATCATGTATGGGATGGAGCCACCCAGTAAGCATATAATTTCCCGTGTTGGGAAGCACCGCTCTTTCTTAGGTTACATGAAATAAACTGTACACTATTACATAATTTACATAAAAGAAGGGTCTTCCTTAAGTTTTTCACCAATTAGTACTGACTGGCACTTAGGCTAGTAGTTTTCATAGTAAACGAACGATAGATATAGTACCACAGAAAAAAATACTAGTAGATTATCTATTTTGATTTTTGCAAATGCCACCTGAAAAATATGTTACATGATTATTTGTATGTATGTACGAAGCTATCTTAGGCACCCTGGTCAAAGAATATATCCCTAGTGTAGATTGGTGCGTAGGTTTGGCGTGGCTTGAGGCGCGTAGTGTGTACGTCTTGGTAATACTTTATTTGATAAGCTGCACTGCATAAATAGATAAAGCAATGAGATACCACAAATTGGTAATTAAAAAAATATTCAGAATAGGCTTTTCTAAGCGTCAACAATTCCAGGATAAATTGCTCCATTGTTAAGGTTTGATCTGTTCCGGAATGTTAACGATGTATAAATAAGATGATAACAGGTTCAAACCCTTCCCGTTCTATAAGTTAACGAGTTCAAAACCAATAAACCGAATTGTAGGCCATATCTAATTATCTCGTGGTTATTTCCCTGTTATTCTTCAGTTCTGTTTCTGTCATCAAGCAGCTATATAAACATTATGTTAACGCATTCAGTGCGGCGATGCGCTCTGAAATCATCACACATCGGTTGGCTCAGAGGTAGAGCAGCCGTCTACTGAGCCGGTGGTTCTGCGTTCGAATCCCGGCAAGGGCAAATATTTGTGTAATGAATTTGAATATTTAAATACTGTTAGTATAAAACAAAGTTGCTTCCTCTGTCTGTCCCTATGTATGCTTAGATCTTTGAAACCACGCTACGGAATGAATTTGAATAAATAAATCACAATAATAATGTATATACATGCATAATTTCAGCATCAGCATTGGACCCGTGCGAAGCCGGGGCGGGTTGCTGGTACAATATAACGTTCTAATTTTTGATAGTTTATAACCTATCGCCGCCAAACCGTTAAATTGTAAACTGATATCCTTGAATGCGATGGAACGTACCTGCCGCGCTGATTGGCCAAGATCTTTTGTCATTCGTTATATTCAAATAGCCCATTAGTTCTAATTCAAATATATTTCCCTGTTCAGAATATTCAAATGATTTTCCCCTCAATCGCACGATGTCGCGATGCAGTCGCGCGTCTGTGCTGCGTTTAATTGAAATACCGGCCTCCGTCAATTTGTATGCTGATGCCGCCTCCTCGCCTGCCTGCACGCATATTAAGGGCCTGACTTATAGAGTATGGAAGTACTAGTATGATTTTTATGCGTCAACATCGCTGGCACGTATGTGCGCAGATATATCGTATCAGAAATAAACGGTATGTCTTCTTCTAAGTCGTAGATTGTTGTCCGAGTGCTCGTTGCTGGTACGAGTACATGTATAGTCCTCTCGGGAAAAAGGTTTGTCACTTCGTGTGATAGTGTTAGTTAAGGTTCTAAAGTGACGAACGTCACTTCACCTCATCCCCAACTGTACATAAATGACGGTCTCTAACCTAACTACAATGTCTACGTACAGTGCTTTTTATCTTGCTCTTACTAAAGGACATTGTGATTTGGTGTAATAATTTGGATAGTAAGAAAGATAAAAACTGCTATTTTGAGCTCATTTCAAAAGTGAAATATGTTTTTGGAGTTGTTGAAAAGTATTTCCTTTTCATTGATACTTATATTGAATCATTGATACAAAAATAAAAGCACAAGGAAAAAAATAAATGCGTAATCTGGCAGAAGAGAGCAGGTATCGAACCTGGTTTCCTGGATTACCGATCCAATGTGTTGACCTCTCCACCGGGTGGGGCCAGATAACATTTCCTTATGTTTTGTGTGCCGAACTTCGCATTGTTAATTTGAAAGGCTTACACCTCAGCTTATGATACTTGGTCAAGCATTTGGCTTGATTGTACCTGATCTTAAGTGACAATAAGGCCTAAAAGATGGCTACTTGCCTAGAAAATAGTCTATTAGCAATTGAGCATACAACAGAGAATCACTTAGTGGTCCAGTAATTGTTAGGTTCCTCTATAATTAAAATCAATCCTGAGATCAATCGGAGAGATGCTTGCGCAACATGTGCTTGAAGGAGAATTTGCTCTGAGCTTGCCTGATGGTAATCGCTTCGCTCGCTCGTTCCACAAATACGCAGTGGTAAATGTAAATCAAAGAAAAATCTGAAATTAACACACACAAAACATTTTTCCAAAATAATTATCATAAATACAGACTTAATTATGGAATCAATCGTAAGTAGATAAAACAGACTGAAGACAGAAGTAATAGACTTGACTCAATAACAGCCACTTCTACTTGAAATATAGTTATTTAAAATGGTGCATCGAAACGACGCCATTTAGATTGGACGACATTTTAAGCGCCATATTACTTCTTGCGGCATTATTTACCCGACGCCTGGTAGTTTCAAGCTATACTTTAACCGAGAATTTCCTATGAATGGCTGTCGCTTAAAAGAATCAAAGGAAAATGTACAGATATTTTTATTTAGTCGACAGTCGACTCTTTAAGTACCTACCTTATAATATAAGTAGCAGTAAAAACACTTAAGCACCATTACTTCAAACAGGCGATATACATTAGGAACTGAATTTATTATAATACTCACTCGGCTTAAGAAGTCTACACACTTATTACCATGCTTCATTTTTGACGATATCATGCAGAGTATTATTCTATTTTTGTGTGTTAAGTAGGTATGGCTATAGGTAGGCTCAATAAATCGTTCAAAAACTTATTGGGAACATTAAGTTTTACAAAAGTATATTATATTTTTTCTCAGTGGTAATACGTTATTCCAATTTAGAATCTACGATTATGTATAGGTAGTTTTCTATATATAATTTTTTAAAACATTGCCTTGGTCTACAAGGAATTAGTAAGGACAATTATAAGTTAGTCGTGACATTGGCAATCCTTTCTTTTTTTGCCTTACTGATATAAGTAGAGGGTAATGTACTAATGTTCTATACCTTCTGAATGTGACCAAATGTCAAATATGGTTTTAAAAATGAAATTAAAAAAATTAAACCAAGTAAAAATAAACTAATCGTAGATATAAATAACGTGTATTATCGAGAAAAAATATAATAATAATAATGTATACCTCTACCTCTGAAAAATGTAATGTTCCCAATTAAATTCAAATAGGTATACGCTGTCAAACTGGATTAATAGGTATTGAGAGAAATTAATAATGCCGTAGCTAAGAACCATAACCCAGTAAGTTCATTAATTTAACATTGCACTTACAATGTTGTTATGCTTCTCAGGTACAGATTATTTGAAGAGTTGAAACCCTTTGTTATATTCTAATACTGAATACTGATAAATATCACACTATGATATAACCAGATTTCCCGCTTCTGACCTTGACGAATTCGCTAGAAACGGTTAATGTAATATAGAAGTTACTATTAGTCTAAGATCCCGATATAAAACGACCTTCACCGAGATGTTTATTTGATGAAATGTATTTTATATTTAATTTAATATGTCAATAAATATATTGCATATGGGTTGCCTAACAAATTTTGGTCCAGTAATTAAACATACCCTTACCTTACTGTGGGAAATAACCCTATATGTTGTATAGAATCACGTATGTCGATCTCTTAATTATAATATAGTACGTAAGTGTTGTTTTCTACCGTTTAATTGCTAATTATTTGATTTATTGTTTACGTGTTACTTATTACCGAATTTATGTCTTGTGTGTTAGTTTTAAGATAAACGTTTTTATTCTCTTTGTTTTTACTTACCTATTTTAATGTGTACTATGTCTGTGAATAAAATGTGTAATGTTTACTTAATTAATAAACGAACCCAAGAGGCAATTCGGAGGCGTGGCCTAGTTTTAAGCGCGTTGATGCGCACTCACGCCGAGCGCTAGTGGCGCGGGCACAAATACCCCCGCGCCCCCAGCTACAGCTCACTTACCACTCACACTCCGAAGCGACCACATCTCACGGTCTCCCGCTTGCCTGGCGGGATATTATATCTTCAAATGAGTTATTATTTCAATTAATCATACAGTCCACGTTCCCAACAATGGTACTTCGAGATCCGGATATTTAAATACTGTTAGTATAAAACAAAGTTGCTTCCTCTGTCTGTCCCTATGTATGCTTAGATCTTTGAAACCACGCTACGGAATGAATTTGAATAAATAAATCACAATAATAATGTATATACATGCATAATTTCAGCATCAGCATTGGACCCGTGCGAAGCCGGGGCGGGTTGCTGGTACAATATAACGTTCTAATTTTTGATAGTTTATAACCTATCGCCGCCAAACCGTTAAATTGTAAACTGATATCCTTGAATGCGATGGAACGTACCTGCCGCGCTGATTGGCCAAGATCTTTTGTCATTCGTTATATTCAAATAGCCCATTAGTTCTAATTCAAATATATTTCCCTGTTCAGAATATTCAAATGATTTTCCCCTCAATCGCACGATGTCGCGATGCAGTCGCGCGTCTGTGCTGCGTTTAATTGAAATACCGGCCTCCGTCAATTTGTATGCTGATGCCGCCTCCTCGCCTGCCTGCACGCATATTAAGGGCCTGACTTATAGAGTATGGAAGTACTAGTATGATTTTTATGCGTCAACATCGCTGGCACGTATGTGCGCAGATATATCGTATCAGAAATAAACGGTATGTCTTCTTCTAAGTCGTAGATTGTTGTCCGAGTGCTCGTTGCTGGTACGAGTACATGTATAGTCCTCTCGGGAAAAAGGTTTGTCACTTCGTGTGATAGTGTTAGTTAAGGTTCTAAAGTGACGAACGTCACTTCACCTCATCCCCAACTGTACATAAATGACGGTCTCTAACCTAACTACAATGTCTACGTACAGTGCTTTTTATCTTGCTCTTACTAAAGGACATTGTGATTTGGTGTAATAATTTGGATAGTAAGAAAGATAAAAACTGCTATTTTGAGCTCATTTCAAAAGTGAAATATGTTTTTGGAGTTGTTGAAAAGTATTTCCTTTTCATTGATACTTATATTGAATCATTGATACAAAAATAAAAGCACAAGGAAAAAAATAAATGCGTAATCTGGCAGAAGAGAGCAGGTATCGAACCTGGTTTCCTGGATTACCGATCCAATGTGTTGACCTCTCCACCGGGTGGGGCCAGATAACATTTCCTTATGTTTTGTGTGCCGAACTTCGCATTGTTAATTTGAAAGGCTTACACCTCAGCTTATGATACTTGGTCAAGCATTTGGCTTGATTGTACCTGATCTTAAGTGACAATAAGGCCTAAAAGATGGCTACTTGCCTAGAAAATAGTCTATTAGCAATTGAGCATACAACAGAGAATCACTTAGTGGTCCAGTAATTGTTAGGTTCCTCTATAATTAAAATCAATCCTGAGATCAATCGGAGAGATGCTTGCGCAACATGTGCTTGAAGGAGAATTTGCTCTGAGCTTGCCTGATGGTAATCGCTTCGCTCGCTCGTTCCACAAATACGCAGTGGTAAATGTAAATCAAAGAAAAATCTGAAATTAACACACACAAAACATTTTTCCAAAATAATTATCATAAATACAGACTTAATTATGGAATCAATCGTAAGTAGATAAAACAGACTGAAGACAGAAGTAATAGACTTGACTCAATAACAGCCACTTCTACTTGAAATATAGTTATTTAAAATGGTGCATCGAAACGACGCCATTTAGATTGGACGACATTTTAAGCGCCATATTACTTCTTGCGGCATTATTTACCCGACGCCTGGTAGTTTCAAGCTATACTTTAACCGAGAATTTCCTATGAATGGCTGTCGCTTAAAAGAATCAAAGGAAAATGTACAGATATTTTTATTTAGTCGACAGTCGACTCTTTAAGTACCTACCTTATAATATAAGTAGCAGTAAAAACACTTAAGCACCATTACTTCAAACAGGCGATATACATTAGGAACTGAATTTATTATAATACTCACTCGGCTTAAGAAGTCTACACACTTATTACCATGCTTCATTTTTGACGATATCATGCAGAGTATTATTCTATTTTTGTGTGTTAAGTAGGTATGGCTATAGGTAGGCTCAATAAATCGTTCAAAAACTTATTGGGAACATTAAGTTTTACAAAAGTATATTATATTTTTTCTCAGTGGTAATACGTTATTCCAATTTAGAATCTACGATTATGTATAGGTAGTTTTCTATATATAATTTTTTAAAACATTGCCTTGGTCTACAAGGAATTAGTAAGGACAATTATAAGTTAGTCGTGACATTGGCAATCCTTTCTTTTTTTGCCTTACTGATATAAGTAGAGGGTAATGTACTAATGTTCTATACCTTCTGAATGTGACCAAATGTCAAATATGGTTTTAAAAATGAAATTAAAAAAATTAAACCAAGTAAAAATAAACTAATCGTAGATATAAATAACGTGTATTATCGAGAAAAAATATAATAATAATAATGTATACCTCTACCTCTGAAAAATGTAATGTTCCCAATTAAATTCAAATAGGTATACGCTGTCAAACTGGATTAATAGGTATTGAGAGAAATTAATAATGCCGTAGCTAAGAACCATAACCCAGTAAGTTCATTAATTTAACATTGCACTTACAATGTTGTTATGCTTCTCAGGTACAGATTATTTGAAGAGTTGAAACCCTTTGTTATATTCTAATACTGAATACTGATAAATATCACACTATGATATAACCAGATTTCCCGCTTCTGACCTTGACGAATTCGCTAGAAACGGTTAATGTAATATAGAAGTTACTATTAGTCTAAGATCCCGATATAAAACGACCTTCACCGAGATGTTTATTTGATGAAATGTATTTTATATTTAATTTAATATGTCAATAAATATATTGCATATGGGTTGCCTAACAAATTTTGGTCCAGTAATTAAACATACCCTTACCTTACTGTGGGAAATAACCCTATATGTTGTATAGAATCACGTATGTCGATCTCTTAATTATAATATAGTACGTAAGTGTTGTTTTCTACCGTTTAATTGCTAATTATTTGATTTATTGTTTACGTGTTACTTATTACCGAATTTATGTCTTGTGTGTTAGTTTTAAGATAAACGTTTTTATTCTCTTTGTTTTTACTTACCTATTTTAATGTGTACTATGTCTGTGAATAAAATGTGTAATGTTTACTTAATTAATAAACGAACCCAAGAGGCAATTCGGAGGCGTGGCCTAGTTTTAAGCGCGTTGATGCGCACTCACGCCGAGCGCTAGTGGCGCGGGCACAAATACCCCCGCGCCCCCAGCTACAGCTCACTTACCACTCACACTCCGAAGCGACCACATCTCACGGTCTCCCGCTTGCCTGGCGGGATATTATATCTTCAAATGAGTTATTATTTCAATTAATCATACAGTCCACGTTCCCAACAATGGTACTTCGAGATCCGGATCAATAAAGAAGAAGCAGCACCAAGCGTCTAAAGAAGCCAGAAGCCACAATAAAGATGTCTCAAGAAAGAAATCTCAAGGTCGCCGTCTAATATTGAAGAAATTCCTGTCAAGAAAGAAATTTCAAGATTGCGGTCCAATGTTGAAGAGATTCCTGTCTATTATGAAGAGATACCTGTGAAAAACGAAGCCTCAAGATTCCTGTTTACGAAGAGCTCCTGCCCATTTAGAAGATCACCTCAAGAGCCTGCGCGTCGTGCGGCGTGCATCATACTGTCTCTTGTGGCCTTAGGGCAACTGTCTCACTAGGGGAAGAGCTTGCTCGACCCCGGGAATTTTGAGAGGCTTCGGCTTCGGTTCCTTAATTCGGCGACTTTAGTCGCTTGGTCTGGCTTGGTCCAGTTCCGCCAGCTTTAGCTGGGGCATACATCTCTGCACCTAACGGTGCCAAACGCAGACTTGTTTTGCGTCCTTTGCGTGGAGGTAATCACGTGAAGAAAGAAGAAAAGAAGAAAGAATAAAGAAGAATACGTAGGGACTTAGGTTCTCGAGCGTTACAGTGACGTCAATCTCCCGTAACGCTCGCGTAGGTGTTAGGTTCAGTGTTCCCCCCCCCCCCCGTGTGTTCCGCGCATCACCATGTCAGCAGACGAAGAATATGTGCGCCATTTACGCTCGCGAAGCGTCCGTACGGACGAAGCGACACCGTCTCCCGGGTTGACAACAAGTGATAGTACAAATACGTGGAGCAAAGGCACCAGCGGTGGTGGTTTAGGTAGCAGTGGCAAAGTGAACGAACCGGCACATCCCGCGAACGTTATTCAGTTAGAAGGCGCCGCGCCGCCGCCAGCAGGCCCCCCAGTGAATTATGATTCCGATCAGAATCTAGACGTTCCGTTACATGAACGTCCCCCTCAGCACGATATACCTAGACATAGTAGGAGTGCATCGGGCACTGTGGTAGGCGCGCCCTTAGGCAGTGTTAATCCGCAGTTATCCGTTTTAATGGCCGAATTAGAGTTACATAACGCGGAATTAGAGCAAGCGAAACGGGCGTCAATGGCGGCGAAGAATCGCTTGGAAATTGCACGTATTGAGGCATCCAACAATTCAAATGTGCCATTGACAATCGAGCCGACTGCTAGGGACACGCGTGTGTTAGGTTGGGTACAGCAACAACAGCGTATAGACTGTCCGATGCAGGCAATAGGGCCCAGTTTCGCGCCGCGCGAAGCCCCAGTAGAGCGCGAACGTAGTGTTTTCGCGAATAGGGACTTCGAATTGTTATCTAACAAGGTAGTCGACGCCGTCAATCGTAGTAAAAGCACGCCGGTCATTCAACGACACGTGCCCGAGTTGACGCCGTTCGACGGCAATATAGCCGAGTGGATAGCATTTCGGTCAGAATTCGACGATAGTTCGCCTCTATTCTCAGACGTAAGCAACATAGGCAGGCTACGTAGGGCATTGCGCGGAGAAGCCCGGCTGGCTGTAAAATCCATTATGTACACCGTGTCGAATCCGTACGAAATAATAGAGGCATTAGAACGGCATTTTGGCGATCCCGAGGAGATCGTATTGGCGGAAATGCATAACGTAAAACGCATGCCGCGTTTAGCTGAGGATAATAGCAACATTACCGCATTCGCGGGAACTGTCGCTAACGTAGTGTCCACTATTAAAGCTCTCCGCCAAAACGAGTTCCTTTACGCGCCGGAATTAGTAAATAAAATTATCGACAAAATGAATCTGATAGTGCGTTATGAATGGAATAAATATAGAATCAATAATAAGTCTGTACCAGGTCTTGTAGCCATGTCGCAATTTCTAAACGACATTAGTGTAGCAACAAGAAAAACGCACAGTAGGCAGCGAGCTAGACAGCCGGTAAATCTCGTGAACGAGATCTCTCACGGCCCCGCCCCGCGCATGCGCGGTGAGGGAGCGAGAGAGCGCCGCCCGTCCCACTCGCACGTATCGAATTTTAATTACGACTCATCAGATTCAGATTGCGATGATTATCTCCCACATACTGTGGCGCAAGTTAACACTAGGCCGAATAATAATAAAAATAACTTCTCTAATAATAAAAAAAAAGCCCAACGGCCGCGTATGATGGAATCCCAGCGCAATTCTCAGACGAATTCCCCGCCTACGAATGGCATTAAATGCATATTGTGCAACGGTGAGCACTCAATAATTAAATGTGCAGATTTTGTGAAAATGTCAGTAGAAAAAAGATGGGAAGCCGTCAAAACACATAAGCTGTGTTTTCGTTGCTTGGATTCCAATCATAAGCGCCCCGTAAAATGCAAGTACACACCTTGCGGCTTTAATCAATGCGAATCAGGGCATCATAAAATGCTACACGGATTGATGCTTAAATCGACTCCTTCGCGCAGTACTAACGGAATAGTTAACCATTTGCGTAGCGCGAATACCTACCTGAAAATCATCCCAGTAGAGCTGTCGGGCCCCTTGGGCACCATCCACACGACCGCGCTCCTGGATGACGGTAGTTCCATATCCCTAATCGAACGACATGTCGCTGACGCAATAGCCCCGCGAGAGGAAACTGAGATCCTCGCGATTGAAGGCGTTGGTGGAAATTCGATATCGGATAAGGAGTCCTGCAAAATAAGTTTTTCCATCCGTGGCGCATGTAGTAGGCATCTAGAGAAAATGTCCGCATACACAATTAATAGGCTCAATCTCGCGACGCAAGAGGTATCACGTGATATAGTGAACAAGTGCGAACATTTACGCGAAATTGAAGACGAGTTATGTTACGACAAGGCGGCTCCTACCATGATTATAGGGCAAGATCACTGGCATTTACTGGTCTCTCGTCGCATTTTAAGCGGAGACATAGGCCTCCCAGTGGCTTCCCTAACCCAAATTGGATGGGTACTCCATGGTAGCCATGACGTCCCCCGTAACCGCGCATTCGTCGTAAACCACTTGCGTCCCGCGAAAGTGAGCGAAAATGAGATAGCTGACATGATAAAAGAACATTTCAGTATCGAGTCACTAGGTGTAGAAAACCGTCCGCCCAAGTCCGACCCTGAGCAACGCGCGTTAGAGTTATTAGATGCGACTTGCAAACCGTTGTTGAACGAAAGTAGGTATCAGGCCGGCCTATTATGGAAGTGCGATGACGAGTCCTTACCTAGTAACAAATCACAGGCATTGAAGCGATTACACTCTCTCGAAAATAAATTGAGTAAAGACGCGAATTTAAAGTCTGAGTACGAAAAGCAAGTAAATAAATTGCTTATTAAAGGCTACGCAGAGAGAATGGAATCGCCACCGCCCGAGGACGCCAGGAGGTCCTGGTACCTGCCTCATTTTCCGGTGTATCATGCTCAAAAAGGCTCCATGCGAATGGTTTTCGATGCAGCTAGTAGGTCATTCGGAAAATGTTTAAATGACGCGCTCCTCCCAGGTCCGGACCTGTTGCAATCGTTATTCGGCGTACTGCTGCGTTTCCACGAAGGAAAAATCGCAGTTATTGCGGACATTAGGGAAATGTTCCTTCAGATCGAAGTGTTAGAGCGAGACAGAGATAGTCTACGTTTCCTATGGAGGGAGGGAGACGGACAGAGTGAGCCTTCAGAATTTAGGATGAAACGATTAGTTTTCGGCGCAAACTCTAGTCCGACAACCGCCCTATACGTTAAGAATAGGAATGCAGACTATCACAAGGACACGTACCCTAAAGCCGCCGAATATACAATAAATAATGCATATATGGACGATTTTCTGATAGCAATGGACGAAAACGAAGTCGAAGCAAAACAAATAGTTAATGACGTAATAAATTTAAACGCCAAAGCCTCATTCGAATTAAAAGGCTTCGCTTCGAGTCATCCTTATGTGCTGTCAGATATCACAGATAAAAGCTCTAAGTCGGAAACGGTGATAGGCGGTAGTAACGCAGAAAGAACGCTAGGTCTTATATGGAATCACGAACGCGATACCCTAGGTTTTAACATAAATCTGCGTAACACGCCGCAGGAGGTCCTAGAGGGCAAAAAACTGCCCACCAGACAGAACACAGGTGACTAGTAGCGTAATGACTCTTTTTGACCCTCACGGATTCACCTCTCCCGTGTCAGCCCTAGGCAAGGTCCTCATCCAGGACACCTGGAGAACAGGAATAGGATGGGACGACACGATATTGCCCGAATCGGTTCCCGCATGGAATAGCTATATACAAAACATACAGCAGCTTAAAGGGCTAGAACTAGAACGTTATGTCCCGGCCAGCAATAGGCAAGGCTCCTTACATGTTTTTTGCGACGCTAGCGAAAAAATATACGCAACCGCGGTATATTTTGTGAGCGACAGCCCAGTAGGTAGGACATCACGGCTAGTAGCAGCCAAAGCGCGTGCGAGTCCGTTAAAGATTATATCTATACCCCGACTAGAGCTACAGAGCTGCGTATTAGGATGCAGGTTAGCTAAATCCATTAAGGAGCAAACTAGTTACGATATAAAGAGCTGCCACTACTGGTCAGACTCACGCACCGTTCTGTCATGGATAAAATCGGACCCGCGATCGTATAAAAGCTTCGTAGCGTTTCGTTTAGCCGAAATCGAGGACAGTACTAAGCCTACGGAATGGAGGTGGGTCCCGAGCTCGGAGAACGTTGCGGACGACGCTACTAAAGGCGTCCCCTTACAGTTTAACAAGGACCATAGATGGTTCAGCGGCCCCGAATTTATCCTAAAGAGCGAATCAGATTGGCCGATAGACAAATCAGAACGTAGCACGTTGCCCGCGACCGGGGAAGAGCGTCCCATTAAAAAGGTCGTAACCGCCATTAGCGATAGGTCACTTACGTCGTTTCGGTCCTTACCGCTAGTAGAGCGTTTTTCGCGATACTCGCGATTGATTAGGGCCACTGCTACCGTACTGCTAGCCGCCGAGGTATTCAAAGCCAAATTGCTCAAATTGAATACAGAAACGGATATAAAAAATGATCACTTGAAAATCGCTAAATTATTGAACATTCAACGAAGTCAACGGGCGTCATTCAGCGAGGAGATAAAGCACTTGGAGGCTGGGCGAAATTTACCGAAGAAGTCGGCGCTCAGCAAGTTAGCCGTGAAGATGGACAGCCACGGAACCCTGCTGCTAGATGGGCGAATTGATCGAGATACTGCCACGCCGATTCTCCACGCGAAAGAAGACTTCACCCGATTGCTGATACAACACTATCACGTGACTTTCAACCACGGTAACCACTTCACCGTGATGAATGAAATCACTCAAAAATATCACGTGATAGGGCTAAGAGGCGCGCTAAGATTTATATGCAACCGATGCCAATGGTGTCGTACCCGTAGGGGGTCACCCTCAAAGGCCCCCTTAGGCGACTTACCTAAAGAAAGGCTCATGGCTAATCAACCCGCATTTACAGCTACTGCATGCGACCTCTTCGGGCCAATGACCGTCACTGTCGGACGACGACACGAAAAGAGATGGGGAGCTTTGTACACATGCCTCACTACCCGGGCCGTACACCTCGAACTCGTGAGCTCCCTCTCCTCCTCGTCCATGATCATGTCACTAAGAAGAATGATGGCTCGGCGCGGAACTCCGACCGTAATATACTCGGACAACGCTACTAATTTTGTGGGCTCCGAACGTGAAATAGCAGACGCTCTCCGCAACATAGAGACGGACATGCAGCAGTTCGCCGAGCATAAGCAGATCGTGTGGAAGAAAATCCCGCCTGGCAACCCCTCCGCCGGCGGGGCTTGGGAACGACTCGTAGGCTCCATCAAAACTGCGCTACGAGTAACCCTTAAAGAAAAGCACCCTCATGACGAGGTGCTGCACACGCTACTGCTGGAAGCCGAGCACATCGTCAATTCGCGACCACTTACGCCTGTCGTGCTGAACAATGAAGAAGCACTTACCCCCAACCATTTTCTCCTGGGTCGCTCCAACGCCATGTCGCCCTTTGGCGCTTTCTCGGACGTCGTATTGACCTCGAACTCCTGGAAGACAGCGCAGCGCTTAGCCGACCATTTTTGGCAGCGTTGGATCAAAGAATACCGCCCTACTCTGAGAGCTAGACCGAGCCAATCCGCACACGCAAACGTAAAAGAAGGCGATATCGTGCTCATAGTCGATAGCACAATGCCACGCGGAACTTGGCCTAGAGGCGAGGTGATAAAGACTTATCCAGGACCCGACGGCAATGTGAGAGTAACGGAAGTTCGCACAGCCGCAGGACCCATACGTCGCCCAGCCTCCAGACTTATCGTTATTTCCTAGAAAAACTCGGAGACGGTGTTCGCACACGGGGGGAAGACTGTGGGAAATAACCCTATATGTTGTATAGAATCACGTATGTCGATCTCTTAATTATAATATAGTACGTAAGTGTTGTTTTCTACCGTTTAATTGCTAATTATTTGATTTATTGTTTACGTGTTACTTATTACAGAATTTATGTCTTGTGTGTTAGTTTTAAGATAAACGTTTTTATTCTCTTTGTTTTTACTTACCTATTTTAATGTGTACTATGTCTGTGAATAAAATGTGTAATGTTTACTTAATTAATAAACGAACCCAAGAGGCAATTCGGAGGCGTGGCCTAGTTTTAAGCGCGTTGATGCGCACTCACGCCGAGCGCTAGTGGCGCGGGCACAAATACCCCCGCGCCCCCAGCTACAGCTCACTTACCACTCACACTCCGAAGCGACCACATCTCACGGTCTCCCGCTTGCCTGGCGGGATATTATATCTTCAAATGAGTTATTATTTCAATTAATCATACAGTCCACGTTCCCAACACTTACCTTACCTTACCTTATACCTTATTGACACATTAAATTAAATATAAAATACATTTCATCAAATAAACATTTCGGTGAAGGTCGTTTTATATCGGGATCCTATACTATATGGATACGTTCATCACGCGATAAATAAATCATAAAACATTAGTTACTCCCGCACTCGCGCACTTGTCGACAAGTGACTTATAATTTGTCATTTATTTATCGTATGATAAACACAGCCATCATAAGCCCGCGGCTAGCATATTTGTTTATACTAAAGACTCGTGTAATATTTCCCTGGTAATAATGTCCTGGCGCAAACAACGGAGACCAATATGAATTAATATTGGGTTTTCTTAGAAGATAGTATTAAGGCTACTTTTAAGAGGAAATACCATTGCTCATTTGTCTGAGTTTTAACCAATCGTTACGAAATTGTCGGAAATTAACCCTTTATTTGGCAAAGACATAAAAAGTGTAAATTTTTGTATTTTTTTATTTTTTTTGGTCTTTTAGGTATAGAATGATATTAGAAAAAATGGTAAAAAAAATCTAGCTTTTCCAGTTTTCCTGAAAACTAATGTATACCACCGTATACAATGCCAATAGGATGAAGTATTACTAATGTATACTGTGATATACAATCCCTAAAGACTTGAACCTCTTTTTCACCATCGCATTCGGTATGAGGGCCAATATTTCGCAGATCTAGTCTATATCCCATGCTGTTAAGAAGCAAAGAAGGAAAAATAAACAAAAACACCCCAAAACCAAGCTGCATTCATATTTGGCAAAGTATATCCTGGTATACACACAAATTAAGTCCATTCTTGGCAAAGTATATCACAGTATACATACAAGTTTAGATGCCTTAGTGCCCGTTCTTGGCAATGTATACTGTGAGATACAAACAACTTTAGACGATTGCAGTTAGTGGCTATTAGTGTAAATCGAAATTAAAATCTGACACAATCCAAAGGCAAACATTCACAATTATACCTAAACCACATTCCACCCCAAAACATTGCTATAAATATTTTAAAAAGTGATAAATACTTTGCGAAGCGTGTGTGCACTCCGCAGGTCCGCCAATTTGGCCTTCGACTGACGGCTAAAAAATTTACCAGTACTGAGAACTATTTTTGCCTAAATTAGGACAAATTTTGTGACCAGATTAAATATAAAATTTTCACTTAGAAGTTTCGGAAGACTGTGTAGTTTTTTTTTTTGTGAATGTATCTCACAGTATACAACGTCAAATAAAGGGTTAATGAGAAGGAAATGTTAATCTGTGTTTCGATTTTAGCGAAGATTATTATTAAGTTTGTGTACTAGGCGTCTGTTTTTGACCAAAATTCCGCCGCAAACGGACACCTAGTAACTCAAATTCTATAATAAACTGCGCAAAAATCTAAACAGTCCAACAGAAAATATACTGCTCGTATTCAGATTCCAAAATTTTGTTACGATCAAGTCGAGAACGAAACTTCGATTTATACGAGTTTAAACTGGTACCGTTAAGTGTGGGCCTCATTTATATCCGACACCATAGTTACCAGGTGCAAACTTAACATATCACTGCTCAATGTCGCACACTCCCAGTTTATGTGTGTGAGTACGAGCAGTGATATGTCCTCTTAAGGATGAGCCGTAATACGGCTCTCAGCTCTTAAAACGGCCTTCGGGTACCTATACATGTCTGACTCGCTCTGAACATCTCTAATTTTACCTGAACCTGAAGACTATTCTAAGAGCTCATGTACTGTAGGCAACACATTATAATCATGGTAGCCAATCACTTGCTGAACAACGTTTCATAAATATTGATTTTACAAACAACGTTAGACAAATTAACGATTCCTAAATTAGACGTTGAATAAAATATAGTTTTACAAATAGATCATGATACAAATTATTTATTGGACAAAACATCATATCACAAAACATTATTTAGCAAATTATTCATTTATTATATTAGTCAACTAATAAAATAACGAATGATAAAACAACGTTAATAAAATGCATTGTTTGGTAAACATTTCGTTTAATAAATCATCATGATGTGAACGCCATTGATGTTAAAATAAGCATGTTTTGTTATTTGAACTTTCTGGCTCAAATTAATATTTACCGAGATATTGAGGTTTTTTTTAGGTAACATGGCTCAAAAACCGAAAACTGTAGGTTAGGTTAGGTTTGTTTTATGACCATGTATAGCGGAGCGTCAAAATGCTTGCTCAAAAATGGAACATCACTCAATCTAATTTAGCCTAAAAATGGCAAACATATTTTTTTTGAACCCCATTATCTCGGTAAATATCGCCCTGAGAGAAAAAGTTAAATGACAAAACATGTTTATTTTAGCGTAATCTAAAATACTAATTTAAGCCCAAAATCAGCTAAAAAAAAATTACGAAGTTCAGTATTAAACTTCATACCGCCCTGCGTTTCGTTACATAGAGTTATTTTTATGAAACAATAGTTTATCAATTAACGTTTTGCAAAATAACAGATTTTTAAAACGATTTATTTGTAAAGTTAACATTTTGAAATGAAACTTTGTCTTTCAATATGTTTATAAAGTGTCAAAGTTATTAAATGTATATTTGTCGAGTAATTATTTGTAAAATGAGCACTTTAAGGAATGACAGGTTTGTGAAATTAATAGTTTGTGAATCGTTGTTTGTTAAGTGATTATTTGTAAAAAGTTGTTTAGCAAATGATGATAAACCTACATGGAAGCACTTCGAACGGCGTTTGTTTTATGACAGTTCATATATTATGGTCACCCACTAACTTGTAATATAAATCTAGAAGTTGGTTTATTTATTACGAGCAAAAACTACAGGCCACAGTCGTTGCCGCTTGTGGCACTAGCATTTCCATTAGTTAATGAAATGGATTAAGTACATTTATATTTTACACATGAAACGCTCGCAAATCAGACTTAATAAGATGATTGGTAACTGGTTTCTAACATCAATATTGTCAAATATCGATCGACAAGTTTCAAACTCGGAGGCAAACCTTATTAATTAGGTACTCGATTAATCACATTTTGTAGGTTAATAATTTCAGGAACTGAATGGGAAGAAAATATTCTGTTTTTGTGTAAAATTATTATAGAATTTTTGTACTAGGCGCCCATCCACGACGAAATTTTGGCCAAAAACAGACGCCGAGTACACAAATTTTATAAAAATAGGGCGCAAAAATCAAAACAGTCCAACACAGACAATTTCCTTCGCATTCAGTTCCTAATATTTCGTTACGATTGGTCAAGTTTTGGAAGAGGAAACAGTCGAGAGCGAAACCTCGATTTGTGTGAAAAAAATGGAGTGATATATCCTCTTAATAAAACTAGTAACTTCGTCTTAATTCAGTCCGATACACACGATACTGATATTTTTCCAGCAAAACCTTATTGAGTAAGGTCGTGTTAAGAATCGCTCAACGGATTGAGTGATATAAGAGTTTCCTTACATCGAGGCAACGAGAGAATTTTTATTCACATTTTCGATGCAGCCTCGTACGTGTCATGAATCTAATGGAAACTCCGCCACTGTTGACAGAAGTAAGATTTCAAGTGCATATAGGAAGTAGGCAAATAAAATGCGGAAGATATCTACAGCGACTGATGTGGGGGACTATGATGGTTGCGTTTATCAAGTGACAAATCATCTGTCACTCACACTCGCATTTTGTCAAAACGTGACGGATGCTGGGGGCCTATGATGGTTGCGTTTAACATAAATAAGTGACAAAGCATCTGTCACGTGTGAGTGACAGATGCCTTATCATTTATTTATCGCGTGATAAACGCAACAATCATAGGCCCGCTGATCACGATGCTAATCGTATATTATTTTACTGTGCAAGTAATTGTAACGGGAGCCCTTTGCTTCCTAGAAACTTATTTCGTCGAATGTTTCATTTCGCCGAACAATCATTTAGCAGAATTTTTATCCTTCTGTAATTATATTTTTTTATAATTCTGACGCTCCGCTCGCTTCGCTCGCTCCGCCATAAGTGGTCACAATACAAACCTAACCTAACCTACAGTTTTCGGGGTTCAGCCAATAACCCAACCTACAGTTTTCGGGGTTCAGCAAGTCCTATCGATTAGGTTAGGTTTGTTTTATAACAATCTCAAATAGTTTACCGTTGCAAAGAAAAAAGCTTTCTACGAAATATTTTTTCGCCGAAATGAATCATTCGACGAAGAATAATTCTAGGAATCAATTTAGACCCAACTGTGACCTATATTGCATTGTCAACCGAGCGAGCATGAAATTTAGGCGCATTTAACTTAGGCAACACAGAAACGGATTAAAGAACCAACCAACCAATCATAGAGTGATGACGTCAAAAATCTCGCTTGTCATTCCGGAGTGCTATACCTACCTTAACTTCTATTAGCCTGGCGCTGGCGCATTCTATGACTGACAGTAGGTACGCCCGGATTTCAATTTTTTAAATGGGTGGAGCTGGTGTGAGCTGATGGCCCGGCTCGTGAGTTTTCCGTTGTTTTAAGTGAGGTTTAAATCCATTTTAAGTCTACCACGCCGTCCATAGTCTATATTAATGGCTCAGTTTCATTGATCGATAGGGCCCGCATGCGGGGTGCGGTAGATTTCCATAACGCATTATAAGATGATGCGTCATTATGAGTTTCACTAGTCGTTATACCGTCTGCGGGGAGTGCCGCATGCCGTATGTCGACCGAGTTATCGACCAATGAAACTGAGCCATAAGAAATAAAGTCTAATAAAAGTAATTAATAAAACTACTCGCATTGGGACTCTTTATTTAGTAACTTCTTGTACATTTTTAGAAATCCATTGAAGGTAATTTCCTATTCTGGTAAAAATTAGATTTTTATTAAAGCACACGCCGTTGGTCGTTGGATTGCCTCTGGCTATGCCCTTCAACCGCCACTGCTTGTCTTCCTGGCGATCTACGAGAATTCCTCCGAAGCTTGGGCACGTAGTTTCGTCTGAAATTCAAATGCAAATATATAGTTTGAATCGTCACTGCCTCTTTGTCGGGTTCACCACCGCCGCCGCCTATAGCATACGGTGCATTCTTAAAGAGGCTGCTTATATTTCTCTTAAAACACAATCGACATCTCAAGAACTTGTAAATAAAACACTAGATGGTACTGCTTTGTTAGGTGAGGTCAAAGTGCCATAACCTATCACAAATGACACGCGACCACAGACCAGTGCATGCGACTTTATATTGCGCGACAAAAATTTCCGGTCCCTTTTCTTTTGCTCCCGTGCTAGTTAAACTGGTCGTATTGAGTCGCACAACAAGTAAATTCGCGACAGATTGCGTTAGCCCGGCTGAGCATTTATACAATTGTGTTGCAGCACTGACAATATTAACGTACAATCTGCGAGTGAAATTGCAGTGGAAGTGGAGTTTAAATCGATCCAGCAGACAGAGTCATCAGCCGACCTATTAACTCTGCCAATCCTTTTTTGGTAACAATTGCTTGCGTCCTATAAATAAATGTGAACAACGTCAATCGACCCTATTCTTGTGGGAATTAAATTTTTATATGGAACCAACGTTAACATAAGTGAGTTAGGATCAGATATGTCAGTCAAAGTGGCCCCAACTTCGACCATGTTATTCTTTTTCCTTACCATATTCTAGGGTAAAAAGTATCCTATAACCATTTTTGGATGTCCAGCTATAATACTACAATTGGTTAAAATCCGTCCAGCCGATTCGGCGTGATGAGAGGACTAAGAAAATTTTATATATGTAGATATACGAGTATTATGGAGTTGTACGGCTGCCGTTACGCGGCTGTATCCCGCTGTTAAGATTCTCCATGACCATTATTTCAGAAGAAATCCCCCTCCATAGAAAACTTGATCTCAATAAAGATCTTGAGTTTTAAAATAGTATAGATAACCATCTCGAACATGTTTGGTAATCTTTCAAACAAAACTAAAATAAAAATCTTAGGGAACAATAATCTTAAACAGGCTTAGGGTCTCCCATGTTAAACGTGGTATACGTATAAGGCTGGATTTAACGTTATTCTTGGAATAAAAGTTTGGTTAAATGCAGCCTAAGAGATTTATTATTTCTTCGGGGAATAAAAACTTTAGCATGCTAGTTTAAAATACTTACTATCGCCAAGAACAGCGCATATAGTGTTCTTGGAGCCAGTGTTCTGCATACAGCTCTCAACAGTTTGTGGTCCCAAGTAAAGCGGATGTAGTGGTCCAGTTACATGCCAACCCGTTGTCTGGAAAAATGGGTTAAAGAATTTCTATTCAGTCTGAATAATTTTAACTACTATTTTTACTCTAGGAACTGGTACGGCGATCTGTACACCACTGGCTACGCGCTACGACGCGTGGAACGGGGTTCAAATTTTATTTAAGTTCCTTCGTTTAATTTGTTCAGTCAGGGTCTAACATTTTGTGACCTATTTTTTTTCAATAAGAGATAGGTACATTCAACTAAAGTTAACTCGCCAAACTGGTAAAACAATTTGTAGGGAGATCGCACTCAGTATCTAATTACCCTTTGAATTATTACTAACTACCTTTTAAAAATGCAATAATCCTTTAATACGTACAGCAATTGCCATCGGGTCGGATTTATCTTCCACTCCTAGAGGCGCAGGTAGTATGTCCACGTTGGGAAGAGCGCTCTCCGCTAGGACGATAACGGCTAAGTCGACTTGATCTTCCGTTGAAGTGTAGTTCTCGTGAATCTTGATTGATTTTACCTGAAAATTTATCGATTAATTAATTCCATGACAAGATATAAAAATACTTTCGGTACACAAGACGATTGATATGATATCTTTCGAATAGGTAGTAGAACAAATATTTTTTGCATTATTTAGTTATATTTGTGTGTTATACTTGACTTGTTGGTACTTGAAATATATGTATACCAAATGTAAAATAAGAATACTTACTGAATTTAATTTATTATATATGTAATAATAATAATGGCTATGATTGTGTTATAGCTTAGATTGACAATGTATCTATCTATCTATAATTAATATCCTCTATAAAGCAATATTAATAACAACATATGCTCAGATTTTCCTTGTGAGATTAGAAATTAGGAGACCGACAGGAAAACGAGTCATCGTCATACAATTATTGTTTTGTTAAATTATTAGAATTCTGAAAACAATTTCAAAATTTCTTTTGGATTATTAAAAATCAATATTTGCGTACCATTGAAGTCACATATTAAAAAGAAAAGTTTTTGTCTAATGATATATTTAATTGAGCTAATTTTATTTATATAATTGCACTATGCTGTAGGATTTAACATCAGTCGTCATCCCTAATGTTTATAGACAAATCAAATAATCTCACCCTTAAAACCCTTTCATTTGACCCCATACTTTGTAATGAACGCTTGCCCAGTATAACCAGGACGCTGGCCACGTCCACTGTCATATCTGCTCTGATGACGCAGCGTGCAGCTGAAACAGAACATAAATAAATAAATATTAAGGGACAATCTTACACAAATCAACCTAGTCCCAAACTAAGCAAAGCTTGTACTTTGGACTAGACGACGATATACATAATTATAAAGATAACATCTATGACCCAGGAAAAAATATTCGAGTTCGTCATCACACAAATATTTGGCCTGGCCGGGATTCGAAGCTAGGACCGCCGGCTCAGTAGGCAGGTGCACTACAAACTGCACCAACCGCGTCGTCATAAAATAAAAGCTTGTAACATAGTTTATGTAAGGCTTTGGACTTTTCGTAGCACAGAAGGACAATATAACAATTCTTTATTGCACACTAACTAGAAAAATGTTACAATTGAAACCCTAATTTAACAATGGTAGATATTAATAACCGGCCTTATTGCTAAATAGACAACCTTCCGTTCTAGACAACCTTTAGTTACAGGAATGAGCAAAAAAATAAAAAAAGGCTATGGAGACATTAGAGAGCTTTCACAGTCGACATTAATATTAATTTGTAATTCATAGAGTTAAGTTCATTCAAACATTAAAACTTAATTCATACATACATACTCGTCAATTTATTTAACTTTAAAGTGTCTTTATAGTTATTGTCTAGACGGTTATAGTATCCCGTCGTGAATAGAAAAAGCATTGTACCGTCAGTTATAATATTGAAATCTAAGCGTACCATCATCATCATCTCCCTGCCCTTATCCCACTTATGTAGGGTCGGCACAACATGTTTTCTTCTTCCATTCATCTCTATTATTCGTCATTTCAGAGCTTACTCCTTTCTTTCTCATGTCCTCTCTCACACAATCCATCCATCGCTTTCTTGGCCTACCTATCGCTCTTCGTCCTTCGACATTCATCCCTAACATTCTTTTACCAATATGACGTTCATCCCTCCTCATTACATGCCCGTACCACGCTAACCTACTGCTCCTCATTTTGTCCGTCACAGGTGCTACTTTCAAACTTCCTCTTATGTACTCATTTCTAATCCGATCTTTCCTTGTCACTCCACACATCCATCTCAACATTCTCATCTCGGCTGCGTGCATTCTTCTTTCATCCGTCACTTTCGTCGAAATCTAAGCGTACCATATACATTTTATTTTATTTATAATTTAAGTAGTTTAAAGCTTAAGTACTTTAACCACCATAACTGTAAAGGCACTTTAGAATTAAACAAATGAATGAGTAGGTATGAGTATGAATTTTTAATGTTTTTGTCAGCTCCATAGCTCTCTAACGTCCTACGAAAAATCCGAATCCGAAGCCTCCTTATGTCATCGGAGAAAAACTTCAGAAAGTTCCCTATTTTGATCTTCACTACACCCACCCGCCTTAGAAGTATATTTTACAGTAAAACGTTTTAATATCTTAAAAATTACGAATACGAAAGGCTCAAAATTTCATTGTTTCTTTCAAAGTTCAGTGCAAATGGAATCCGGCTGTGCCACTTCACTAAACCATAAGTAAAATATTTTTCTTAAAAATGTATCTTTCCATATTACGACAAATGATTTCCCTCATTTAAAAGTATGCCGAAGTGCCATTTAATTCCTCATAAACACATGTATCACACGCACGCGTGACGTGCGATAATATTCTAATTTCACCCCATTTCCATCATCAGCGTTGCCGCCATTTGCAGCTTCTTCTCGTTTTAGATAAAAAACGAGACAGAATCAAATCATTAGGGTTCCGTACCAGCTGGGCTAGCATACCTCGCCACAACTTACTCTTTTCGTCTCTGTTGCTCTGTACTGACTGAAATTTAGATAGAGAATAAAACGTGCAAGAAATAATCGTGTGGGACAATTTGTGCTAAACATCTTGCCAGAAAAATGCATGTATATTATAAAACTGATATAATGTATATTATGTAACGAACTTTAGATATCACGGTAAGACTTTAGAGAGCTATGGGACCGAAAGTAAAATTAAAATACAATTGACTCATACTTATAAGTGTATTTCATTCGCAACTTTAATTGTATAGTCAAGAACAAAATCAAAAGATTATACAGACCTAATTTGTGAAATCATAATGATGACCAGATAATGCATGATATTGACAATTAATAATATAGTTAAATATAGGAGTTTGTGATATTGTCCATTATTTTATTTGTAATTTAAAGCTTGTGAATGTTAACCACAATAACTATTAAGGCAGTTTGGAATGAAATAGATGAATGAGTATGAGTATGAATTGTATTTTAATGTTAATATCGGTTCCATAGCTCTCTGAAGTCCTACCGTGCTAACAAAAGTCCGATGCCTAATGATAACGCCATACATTTTATTATAGTTAGAAGATTTCCCTGGATGGCGCTAGTAGGTATGTTAAGAAAGGTCTAGCAGCCATACGAAATTAATAGGACAGTGACTAAGAGCCTTTGCACACGGTGTATTTGAAACGCGCCGACGACGCGCGTTTTAGATTCCATGGAGCAGTTTGTTTGTGGCGTTTGTGACAACCGGAATCAAACTGCTCCGTGGAATGTAAAACGCGCGTCGTCGGCGCGTAAAAAAAACGTCGTGTGGAAGGTCCCTTACTGAGTAAAACTTTAACGTGTAGCGTTTGTATCTGGTTTCATACCATAGGTTGAGAGTGCAATTAACTAACACCTGCCTACATATTTGATGCGAGCGTAAGGCTGTTAACAAGCCAATCACTTGGTCGTTGATCGATGCATTGATGACTAACCGAACCGACCGTTTCTTGTTTATCGTTTTACGATTAATTGACTTCGACCAATCCAGGTTAAGTAATTAATATAACGTGTCATGTACTATATATACCTATTATGATACAGGGGATTATTTAACCATGTAGCTGGCGTTTTACGATTAATTGACTTCGACCAATCCAGGGGGCCTATGATGGTTGCGTTTATCACGTGATAAATAAGTGACAAAGCATCTGTCACTCACACTTGCATTTTGTCAAAACGTGACAGATGCTTTGTCACTTATTTATCGCGTGATAAAAGCAACCATCATTATGTCCCCAGGTTAAGTAATTAATATAACGTGTCATGTACTATATACGTATATATACCTATTATGATACAGGGGGTTATTAACCATGTAACTGACTACTAACTTTTGGATGTATGTACTAAGTACAGTACAACATATTGGCAAGTCTAGCATGAGTTTGCACTGACGTGGTGTTGACCGATCGACCAATCCCATTTCTCGAAATCTTAGACTTCGCTTCAAAGGAAACTGTGTAAAGCAGAGCGGAGCGAGAATCAGACCGTGAGTCGGTCACTAAGAGACTGAATAGATCGCATCGTGTAAGGGTTGTATCGCAAACCTGCTTCATCTTAGAGAGCCGAAATCGCTAAATGATATTATATATATATATATATAGGTTATAGGTTATCGCGGGCTAGTTTTCCGCAACTCGACGTCTTACAATGCGCCTATTTTGCGTAATTATATATATATATATATGTATATCTGAATTTGGCTAGGTTTTAAAATTACTACATCACTATGAGCTTAGCAAATTAATTCGTGACATTTTACTATTTGCGGGTGACGGGGCAGAAAGCAAAACTGCATTTGGCTCTAACGAAAAGTTAAACGAGCGACAAACTTAACTTTACCGTTGGAAAACTTTTTTACGTAAGTACTTAAAATAATCACTTTTTCTTTTTTTTATGATTTAAATTACAAATGTATAGTTTTTAGATCTTCCTCTATGGTTGTAGTAGGTGTAAGACGGTATTACGTGGCAACTACGGAACCCTACACTGAGTGTGGCCCGAAATCCGAAATGCTCTTGGCCGGTTTTTCCTTTTGAGGTATGGAGAACTAAAACGATACGTACCTACTGACAAGACAATTTTTATCAGGCAATAAAAAGTTGCGCAGAGGTGTGCTAAAGGTGCAGTTTCGGACTTGGCAGATATATAATAAAGATACTCCCAAAAATGTCTTCAAATGTTTAGGGTGGAAGTCATGTCTGAATTCGCCGACCTAAAAACCTTAAGCACGCATCATTAAAATAAAATACAGATTTCCATCCAACCCCAAACACAAGACAGCATATTTTCACATGTCAAGTACCAAGCGTCATATTTTACTTCCAAGCCTTTCTAACCAACGTTTTTTGCCAACGTTTCTTTTACTAAGCGCCATCCCTCAAACGCTTACGCCGATGCAAACCAAACCTTCTTACCAAGCCCCTTATGATAATTTCTCATTTCAAGAACAGTATCACTAAGTTGGTTATTTAGTAAGAAAGGTAAGTGCGGATGCATTAGACTGAGTCGTAACTCACAAATCATATGAGTTCAGTCAACCGTTATTTTTTTGTTACAAATAAGGACATTATGCTGATTTCTGTGGATTCCCGTTTCCATTGCTGAGATCTTTCCGCGATTGTAAAAAATTGAAGAAAATCTATAATGGAACCCCGTTTAGACATTTTGATTCACAATATTGTCAATTATGAAACTTGTTTAAAATATTGCGCAATTACAATGTTTATGGACGTTGCATATACAAATATTCTAGGCGTTTTAATTATAACATATTGTTGAAGCAGGTTCCTGCTTATGATTTTTACAAATACGACGCAAGTTGCCATTCATGAGGCGTGGCGACACGACCGAGTGACGCGTGTGCATCGCTACAACTGGCTGCGAACTCGCGCTATTTTGTACAAGGAAAGGCGGACGGTAGAGTGCGTACGCTATTAGGCCTGTAATCTTGCCGCGACTGCATCTCCTGTCTTGCTCGCACGGTATTGAAAAGATACTGACAGGTAGTATTTCTCGAACGACAAAGAGTCGCGTGTCATTGTTATGGTAGACGTACCTACTGCTCGCGGTGCAAATCCGCGGCGCGAGCCTCTCATACAAAGTTGTGAGCATCTTCTAATTAATATCATATAAAACAAATAAACAAATCTGTCTTCAACTCTTCATTGTATTATCAAGTAGCAATACTTTAATTATGTAGCAGCCTGTACTAACAACGCCATAAACATAAACCGTAGTAAAACGTGTTTTACGCTCCATAAAATGAGTAAAACACAAAACTTAATTATTCCCTCGATCAATCAAATCCTTAGCTACCGTCCGTTTTACGCCTTGCTTTAATTTTATTACTTGTTCTCTTGTAACAAAACTATAAAATTAATTAACTCAAGTTGTAACATTTCTCTCTGAGGTACGTTTAGTTACTCCTTAAGTATTTACTATAATTTAAGTTTAACAAAGTAGATTTTGCTCACAGGCAACAACTTGTTTAAAATCTCTTCACGATGGATCTTAACTAACTTTTGCAACTAAACGTTACTTATCTAATTTATTAGGGGCACGGGGCGGGTTATTCGACTAGTGCCTAAGTTAATGAATGGTACATGAGGGATAAATGTATTTATTTATTTTAAGATTGTGATTATGTTATTGACTCTGTATTTGTTATTTTGACAAATAAATATTATGATTGTGATTTATTAGGTAGAATTATAATAGGATTATGACTTGAAACATTGTGTAAATAGATGCCCACTCAATTTAGTTCGTATATTTATAAATAAATAAGTAAATAGATATTAAGGGGCAATCTTACTACAAATCGACCTACCGAGTCCCTAACTATATTTTCTCAAACATCCAAGGAAATGTCGTTCTTATGATCGTGGTAATAGAACGCGAAATACGTCTTTGTACCTATAGCAATTGTTGAAGATTCGTTCTAATTTCAAATTAGAGGTCAATAAAGGAATTTCATACAACATTATTGGCCGTGGCCAACCAAGAGATTGTCTTTTGTTTCAGTGGGGTTTATTTATTTTATTGATAATCTAATGGCATACTGCCAATAAAAAAAAACCGCCCAAGTGCGAGTTGGACTCGCGCACCGAGGGTTCCGTACAAACACTTTCCATCCCTAAGTGGTTAAGTTAAGTTTGCACCTGGTATGTATAGCGCCCCATATAAATTAGGTGCAAAGTTAGGTATTAAATTATAAAAAAAAAACTACTAACTAGATCTCGTTCAAAACAATTTTCGTTGGTAGTTTTTATAGTACTGTACATCATATGTTTTTTTTAGATTTTTCATTTTCTTATTTTAGAAGTTAGAGGGGGGGGGGACCAACTTTTTTCCACTTTGGAAGCGTCTGTCACGCAAACTATTCGGTTTAGAAAAAAAATATTTTAGAAACCTCGATATCATTTTTGAAGACCTATCCATAGATACCCCACACGTATGTGTTTGATGAAAAAAAAAATTTGAGTTTCAGTTCTAAGTATGGGGAGCCCCCAATATTTATTATTTTTTTTTTATTTTTGCATCAAAATCTTATTGCGGTTCACAGAATACATCTACCTACCAAGTTTCAACAGTATAGCTCTTATAGTTTCGGAATAAAATGGCTGTGACATACGGACGGACAGACGGACAGACAGACAGACAGACAGACATGACGAATCTATAAGGGTTCCGTTTTTTGCCATTTGGCTACGGAACCCTAAAAACGTATTATTTGGCTACGGAACCCTAAAAACGTAGGTTGTGCATGTATATTTACGTTTTATTTCTTATATTTAACTAGATTATTCAATTAGATTAAAACAGATATTCAATAAAATAAACAAGGAATCACGTTTATTGTTAAAAAATATAGCAATATCTAATTAATAAGGTGTTGTAATTTTTTAATAAATAGAATCATCTTAACATTTGGTGGCGAAAACATTAACCTGAACAGCCTAAGAAAATAGTAAAAATATATGAATACATAAGTTGAACATTTGTATTATTTCCTTGGATTTATTTGAGAAAAGCACTATACAAGCCTCGGCGCGAACAGGGATTGTCGGCCTCGTATCTCTAGATGGCCTCGTTATCACTCGGCCATCTATTACTAGTACTCGGCCAACAATTCCCTATTTCGCGGCCTCTGCAGTAATGTACTATTGTAGTGAAAACTATATATTATACTAGCATAAACCCGCGGCTTCGCTCGCGTGCCTATATAATATACATCATCCTACGGGAACAATGCTCTTTTTTTTCAGGATTAAAAGTAGGCTTTTTGTTAAGTTAGGGTATAATCTGCAATCTGCATTTCCCTCATGCATATCCGTCCAGCCGTTTTAGCGTGAAGAAGTAACAAAACATACACAGACTTTCGCTTTTCTAATATTATTGGGAAATACTTTTTATTTTATCATAACTCCACTTTATCAAAATTTATAAGAATAGCACTTTTGTAATGGCAATCCGAGTGTTCAATCACCTCCCGTCAGACATAAAAGCTCTGGAAGTAAACAGGTTTAAAAGGAATCTTAAAAATTGGCTCATTGATAAGGCATTTTATAGCTTAAAAGAATTCTTTGATTGTAGCTGTATTAATTTATAACTAAGTATTGCATGCCTGAAACAGGTAACTGTTGGAACAAATGTATATTTTTTTGTCGACCTATGAACACAGTTTTGCAATAAATTATCTTATTCTTATTCAAATCAAACCGAAAACTCAAGCACTCAAATCAAGCGATCTCAGCTTTTACTGTACCAAATAAAGTTCACTTCACAATTCATAACTGGAAGTGAAGCTAAGACACCGTGATATGTGTTTATTTTATTTGTATAAAGCTTTTATAATGTCCCGAGCCTCCGCTTATCGACTTGCGATATTCGTGATTGGTTTAATGATTCTAAGCCATGTTCTAAGTTACGTCATGTTCTATTGTAAGATATTGAGGTTCTCTTCGTTGATGAATGAAAAATGTATTATTCCGAGCCACATAAACGTCATTCAGAATTCTGAAATGTCTCAACATAATTATTGAAAAGCTTGAATGTATTTATTACGGATGCAGGAAGTTTCCCGATCATTACTCCTCCCGTCCCAACGCGCCGCCCGCCTATAGGTACCGATTGACGACGATCGAGATGCCACCAAATACTATTTTTTTAATCTATTAGGATAACGCGGGTCTCTATCCATACCTCAAAAGCAAAAACAGAACCCCCTTATAGGATCACGTCTTATAGGATCTGTATGTCAGTCCGTCTGTTACAACCGATTTGCTGCAAAACTACTGGACCGATTAAATTGCAATTTAGCGCAAACGCTTTCAAGAATTTTCATGACCACAAATAAAATTTCAAAATCGGTGGCATTTTCGTAATTAACGTCCCAACAAACCATAAAAATTACATACATACTCATATTTAGTCATTTCAACCCCATCGCACCCCAACAGGCGAGACGGTATTTCACGTCCACCACGTTGTTTGTTTGTTTTTTTAAATCGTTGTTGTTTTGGTAATCAGCGACCCGATAAACCATAGAAAAATGTTTCTATGGTTTATCGGGTAATGACCCTTGTTGATTTTCAGACTTTGTCACCATATTCTCCTCCTTTAGGGGTTGAATTCTCAAAAAACATGAAACACGTACTTACTCATTTATCGTTAGAAATACTCCTTGGAAGTTTTCAATAAAATAGTCTAACTAATCTTTTTCCCCATACAAACTTACGACCCCCATTTCACCCCTTTGGGGGGTGACTTTTGACAAATGCTTCTTTTATTGCACCCCTAGACTTTATAAGGACACGTAGGTTCCAAATATGGACTCTCTAGTACCAGCGGTTTAGTATTTAGACATTTCAACCCCATTTCACCCCAACAGGGAAGATGTTAATTCACGTCCGCCACGTTGGATTTAAAAATCGTTGCGGTTTTCGTAATCAGCGACCAATAAACCATAAAAGCATTACCAATGGATTTTCAGACTTTGTCACCACATTTCTCCCTTTTAGAGATTGAATTAAAGAAAAACCTGAAACACGTGTTTACTCATTTATTGTTAGAAATACTCGTGTGAAGTTTCGAATAAAGTAGTCTAACTAATCTTGTTTCCTCATACAAACTCTGGAACCCCATTTCACCCCTTTAGGGGGTGAGTTTTGAAAAATCCTTTCTTAGTGCACCCCTACACCTTATAAGGAACCTACGTGCTAAATTTGAACTCTCTAGAACCAGCGGTTTAGTATTTAGACATTTCAACCCCATTTCACCCCAACAGGGGAGATGGTAACTCACGTCCGCCACGTTGGATTTTAAAATCGTTGCGGTTTTCGTAATCAAGCGACCCGATAAACCATAAAAACAATACCCATGCTGATTTTCAGACATTGTCACCACATTTCTCCCTTTTAGGGGTTGAATTTTCAAAAAACCTGAAACACGTGTTTACTCATTTATCGTTAGGAATACTCCTGTGAATTTTCGAATAAAATAGTCTAACTAGTTAATCTTGTTTCCCCATACAAACTTTGGAACCCCATTTCACCCCTTTAGGGGGTGAGTTTTGAAAAATCCTTTCTTAGCGGATGCCTACGTCATAACATCTACCTGCATGCCAAATTTCAGCCCGATCCGTCCAGTGGTTTGGGCTGTGCGTTGATAGATCACTATGTCAGTCAGTCAGTCACCTTTGAGTTTTATATATAAAGATATATAGATATATTAATATATAATAAATTAAAGTATATCCTTGTCCCTACGACTACCAAATTGGTTGGTCTTGCTCGTGCACAAGCTACAGTGTATGGATTTTCAAGTTACCCGATTCACCATGACTAGATTTTTCGACGTTCAGTTCAACATTTTTCTTCGTTTAAGGCATACTCGTACGAGTATGTTGTGAACACTTACCAGTAAGAACAACCCGCTCGGAAACTAAACCACCGTCGCAGATATACTCGAATTGGTTGCTTTCGCTGTTCATCACAAATAATGCAGCTATCCACGGGTACACAGAGTCTATGCCATCGTCTGGTTTCTGAAATAAAATACGGGCATTATTTAAATAAAACAATTTAAACGGATTATATCGCGTAGTATAGCCACACGGGTTAAGGAGCATGTAGCCGATGTCAAGCACCGTCGTTACAACACGTCTGCGGTCTGCGAGCATGTCATGGACAAACCAAACCACTCAATTAAGTTTGACAACACTTCAATCCTTGCCAGAGAAAAACGACGTTTTCCCAGAATGTTGCGCGAGGCTATTGAAATCAAAAAATATCCCAATTTCAATAGAGAAGATGGTTTGTCATTACCACCGGCTTGGGATCCTGTTGTACATCTTATCAAGGATCAAGCAAGACACAAGACTGGAAACCTTGGGCCTTGAACGGTGTAAAACAAATTAGTGTTAAAAGTAGTATATGTAGAGTTTTTGTTTAAAAGTATTTTATAGTAATAAATAAGGCAATCTGGGAGTTTTCTTTGGCGGTTCTTTCTCCTCAGTAAGCCTTTAGTGAACCGCTGGTAGATATTTTAAATAAATAATAAATGCCCTTCTGGCACATGTGTAACTGTCTTTACACATTAGGCCCATCTGGCATGTATGAACACCTTTATTTTATATTAATATTTACAAAATGGGTAGTTTGCACAAATGTAACTTTGACAGAGAAAAATTGTGTTTTTCTCAGTCAACCTTTGACAACGGTATCTGTAAAGGTACTGAAACGTCAGGGAGGCTCAAATAATTAATATACGCGATATAATCCGTTTAAATTGTTTTATTTAAATGTGTGACAGTCGCGGAAACCGAAGAAAATATTATACGGGCATTAATTAAAAGTAACACAAAATCATTGTTACCATCCTTTTTAGGATTTCATAAAGTACAGTTATTGAATAATTTTATACTAGGTGGCTACGCTTAAATAAAACCCACGTAGCAGTAACACACAGGCTGCATAAGAGAAGAGCTTGTGTGGTACTTGGGAAGATAACACTCTCTATTGCAAACCCTTACAAGAAAGGAATAAAAAAAACAGAATATATCATCATGTTAATTTGCAAAAGAAGTAAACAATAGGCGGCCTAGTCGTAAATATCGTTGAGGTGCTAAACTTGTACATTCAGAAAATTTAAGAAAGAAAACCTGCAAAATACGAAAATTATACATTCGGGTCATGCCAGAATTTTCTTTTTAACCAACTTCAATATGTAGGACGTTCTCAGGTCTTCGGGATGTTTGTTTCCCGGTTTCTTCAAGACTTTTGTTTAAGGGAAGATTTTAATTAATTGGTCCCATTGTCATTTAGTCAGGATCAGATGACGGGATCTTGGAGAAATCGAGAGAACTCTTCAATTAAATATACACATACGTAGGTATTGTGATTTGTCAACTCGTTCAACTACAATTGGAAAACTCTCATATTTTGATGATGTGTGCAACTGATGACGGAGGTTCCAGAGCCACCAGAAATATAACCTTCATTATTAAAAGTGATGACTGGTTCTAATGTTAAACAGGCTTTACATTTATACATAGTTTCACACGGTGCACCCCATTGGAATAATATATGCCTTTTATGGCCCCATTAGGCGGCCATGACCGTTATGAGATATTTACGGCCGTAAACAGCCTATTTTGGGATGGCTGGAATATGGATTTTAATCTTATACCTTAAGATGAATGTCTGTAGGTGTCAGATTTTTTATGGGTTTTAAAAATAAGGATCGCTAGCATGGACAAACACTTTTACTATTATTAAATTTTGAGAAGGTTTTCACTTACAGGGGACTTCCTGAAATATTAACTAAAAAATACATAGGTACAGTCACAGGTACTACAGTGAAACATAGTACTTCCTCTTTTTTAGGAATTCGGTTAAAAAGTGATAATGAAGTAGATAAAAATATGGCAGAATCTTTTGATTGGCTCAACTTAATCAAGAGCATTTTCAATTTTGTACAACTTGAATTAACCTTAGACCTGACGACTTTACGAATGGACGGAAAAAAAGATAACTAACGTTTAGAGAACTGTGTAAGTTTTTTTTTATTGTAATGTCAACCATTAATTACTGTGAAAAAGAAACACAAAATTATTTGTAAGTTGAATTTGTAGGGTAGCCGATTTAGCCCAGTAATCTTAAGAAGGATTAGGGTGAGTGCCTTAGGCGGAAATTGAAAACTTGGCTTTTAAATATATTTTAGCTGTAAAGAAAAATTAAAATTCAGAGATCATCATTAATCCGATTGTAAAAATAAATAAGCGATCTACCTTGCCCTAATATTTTGAAGTAGGTATACCTAATCAAATTTATTAAAATATTTCAATTAATAACTTTTGCTCTCTAAACATTTAGAATCTCTATTTTTCCATTATGACGAAGCTTTGAGATCATTTTCAATTTAGTAATGCCTCGGATTGAACCCGTAAAATATATCCAATTATAACACAAGCTGCACTGAGTGACATACTCAAGGTGACATTTTATAAGACATATGATAAAATTAAACTGAATTATTTATTGCTCCTGTATATCTTTCGTACTTTAGCCATATATGACTTTACACGAATATATAGTACGTACTACGTATTTTGGATTTTACATTAATATATAGTACTAGCTGTGCCCGCGGCTCCGCACGCGTAAAAATAGGTTTGTGTCAGCAAACGACTAATTCACCCCTAATTTCTCTCCCTCTCTCCTGGAGGTGGAACTTGAAGTAAAGTAAAGTGAATACGATACCTAGATGACTGTTGTCCAGATTAAATATTGCTAAAGTCGCTAAATTCCGGATAGTGTCAAACGTCGAAGTAAGTCAATTTCCTTATAAACTTTTTTTAACAATAGTATCTCATCGTGTCCTAATAAATAGAGCTCTGTTCAAACAATACGAGGCGTGCAAGTGTGGAACAAAAGTTTTTCCTCTAATTACGCGGCCTCGAGAGGTCGTGAGTCGGCCATTACTGCAGTGCTCGTAATAACTAAAAGAGCATACGTGCTATGCAGCTAACATGAGACATAAGACCTTTATTAAATAGAACAGTAGCTAAGTGATGCGACGTACGATTGATTTGGATGCGGCAGTTTGTGATGGGTAGGATAGATTGGTTGTTATTATTGTTTTTTGTTAAAAGATATAATGTCGTTCATATTGTTACATTGTTCTATATTATGTTTAATCACGTCGTAAAAGATTATGTACCTACTTTATACGTTACGAGTCAATAACACACGTACAAAATTAGTTGACCTAAAGGTACCTAAATATGTAAGTATATAAAAACCTAACACCCTATGTTTGTGCCCGGTGGGGTTTCTAATATTTCACTCTCCAATCTCTATCCAATTAGGGAGCGGGTTTTCAAATATTTTTCCTTGGTGATAAATCGTCAAGTTGTGACACTTTATGCAGATTTTTTTTACTCCATATTTAACTTTTGTATATACGTATATTATCTGTTTACCATTGTAAGAAACACAATTAAAGGAAATCAATCTAATACCGAAATACAAACCAATAATCGTGGTTTAAAAAACAGAAAATTACTGAACAACAAACAAAAACACCTAAGTACGCATGTACAGTACTTTGCTGACAAAGAACTAACCATTCAATCTCATTCAAAATCAACCATTGACTTACATGGTCGTATAGCTGTTTTTTCTGTACTAAAGCCGACTAGTGTCATTACATCTTAAATCGTTGTTTTTTGTTGATTAACTCTGTTTATTTGGAGGTTAAATGAGCAATTAATAATTACGTACGGTTAAAAAAATACATTGCAAATGTAACCTACAAATGACTATCATTAATACCTTAATTATATATTTGTTTTGATGAATAATTAAAGGTTATCGTGTGGTCACTCACGCTCTATAGTATTTGAGTGAACAAAACATAAACATAGAAGGAAGCAGTCAATTTGAAATGATCTAAAAAAAACATATGATGTACATTACTATAAAAACTACCAACGAAAATAGTTTTGAACGAGATCTAGTAAGTAGTTTTTTTTAATACCTATTAATACCTAACTTTGCACCTAATTTATATGGGGCGCTATACATACCAGGTGCAAACTTAACTTAACCACTTAGGGATGGAAAGTGTTTGTACGGAACCCTCGGTGCGCGAGTCCGACTCGCACTTGGCCGGTTTTTTCTCCTTTTAGTGTTAGTTATCAACATTATTAGCGTTGCCACCGCCGTATGCCGTAGAAGAAAAGAAACATTAGGGACTTAAAGTACTTTCCTTTTAAGAACTCCGTTGCTCAATAATTAAAAAAAAATAAAATCGAAAAATCTATTAATAGATAGGTATAGGAGGACTTTAGGCACCAGTCTTTCACTTCGATGGGTATTGAATCTGAATTTGAATACATAACGGCGAAGCAAAAAGTGGGTTATGCTATATAAATGTGACTTTAGCTGTAACATCCTGATAGCTGGAGGATAATATGTTCGATTGCGTTGCCACGCTTAAATACTAGCTGCGCCACATTTCACACAAACAAGCAATAAAATAAAGTACTTATTTAGGAAAATGTCATAATGGTTACTTTTAATACACAACGCTATAATTATAGAATACAATACACATATAATTACATAGAATGTAATATATCGCTAGCTTGGAAAACTAGAAGAAAAACAGATGCTGCGCCGAACCCAATTAAATGGGGTAAGGGCAAGAGAATGACCATGATACTCGTATATCGATAAAATATACATACAATGTCGACATTATAACATTTTGTTTGATATTTTTTTTACAATTGATATGGAATAATCTTACAAGTATTTTGATGTTTGGTTACCAAAAAGCAAAATAATTATACATAAGCATAATATTTTGCTTTTCGGTTAAGAGGGATATACATATACTTAAGATGAATTTAATTAACATAATAAATTTAATGATAAAATGCCATATTAGAGTCCCGTTTCATACATCGGTTCCGACGCCCGCCCTTTGTGGAGTGATGGATGGACGCAATCGCGTGACGATCGGCTCACTATTTATTAGTTATACCTAAACAACTAAATATCTAATGCTCGCCGAAGAGCCCTCGACGCATACATATTGCAAAATTGGAGTTAGTTCGTTAATGTTACTGAAGCAATTAGAAATTAAACAAAATTTGAATATTCGCTAATACAACCTTTATAGCATACTAGCTTTTGCCCGCGACTACGTCCGCGTGGAACTTGGAAGTATGGAAGCAACCTCGTACAACACGATAGATATCCACCTAATCACCTTAATTAATAAAAGGGATTATTTAAAGCGCCTAAGCAAATGTAAGAGCAATTGTGCTTTTGGTCTAATCATTACATTTCCGACAGGGTCATCAATGTCATCATGAATTACTTACTCACTTTTCAATCTTTTTAGGGATAATTTCCAGGATGAAAACTATCCTATATCCTTCCTCGGATCTTAAACTGTCTCCATGCCAAATTTCATCAAAATCGGTTCAGTGGTTTAAGCGTGAAGAGGTAACAGACAGACAGACAGACAGACAGACACACTTTCGCATTTATAATATTAGTATGGATAGTATGGATTAGTATGGATGAAGGGTACACGGAAAGAACATGTCTAGTATTTTTTTTTAAACTACATTTTAATCTCAACATATAGAGCATTCTATTAGACTATAAATTACCTCTCAATTACAGATACAAATATTTACGTAACTTGTAGTTTTTATCACTTTAAGAAAACATGTAGGTACTTATACGAAAATTATATGGATAATTACATCGTTCCAAACTTTCAAATCGCGATAACTCAAAAAGATGTTAAGGTGACTAAACACGTTCTTTTCCACTCAGCAAATTGACTTATTGAGGAAAATTTTAATTCGCGGCAATGGACCAGTCCCAGAAATGGGAAAGTTGTAATTTAATACTATAAATTTTACAACTCTCTTGTTACAACATTGTGTTTGTAATGTTGTAACAGTTTTGTTTTTATTTAGTTTTAGTTTTGTTCTTCCTTTCTATTTTCTATTATTAATCTTCACAAATGTTTACGATTAAAAAAAAAACGTCATTCTTGTTGTTCTAAATAAGTTTTAATTGGAGGATTAAGAATCAAGGTATACTCGTAATTGGAGGTTACTCACTTTCGTAATACATTACGTTAGTATGAGAATATAATAGAAATTATATAATGAGACCACTAATAATACAAGCTTTGCTTAGTTTGGGACTAGGTCGATTTGTGTATGATTGTCCCTTAATATTTATTTATTTATTTTATTTATTTAATATATGTACACTAGTGGCTTTGTGAGATGTAGACCTCACGATTTTGTTTCAAAATGGCTGAAAATTTAAATAATTTATCGAACGCTCGGTCAAATTATTGTATTTAATGGTTGGCCAATTAGCACACAAGTCGCGTAAGAGCTTATACATCCCTTGTACAAGTTACATTTTATGTATAAGCGCTGTATAGACAGGCAGAGACATTCAAATAAAAGCAAATCAATGTCCCAGTGTTCAACACCTTGCCAATAGTTGGCGTCTTTTCAATAAATCTTGACCCTAATTTGGCACTTAACTATATTCGATGCTTTACAGTGTAAAGTTTACACGGTTATATTGCAGGCATATAGTTAGTTAGCGATTTTGCTTGTAATTTGAGTTCCGATGAAATATCATTGATAAGTCGGTATTTTAAAGGACACAGGTATAGCTCAATATAATATCTATATGGGGCTATGTTTACTATAGTTACATAATAAATACTTATATAGGTAAGCAACTAATATGAGCTCGATTTAATCTACAAAGGTTGAAAATTATCTAATAATATATAATTGCTACGGCACCACGCCTAAAAACAACCATTGACAAATGCGATTAGAGGGCGAAAATGTCGAAAATAGACGATATAAATGATTCGATTCTATAGAAAAATTGTTTTTCACGGTTGCAAATACATTTTTCCGTATTTTTGTAAGAAATGATTGATTTGAATTCGCATCGGCTGCCCACAAAGATATTAGGACACACAGCTGGCACAAACAGTACAATACATTATTGATTTGTTTTCAAGTATAATAATATGTTTTCGTTTTTAATGAACACCTTTGATTCAGCGCCCTTATTCAACGAAGCATTCCAATATTCCCAGTTTAGCAATATACCTTGAAAACTACTAGATAGAGTAATGGAGATGATTACTCAATACTCATTGAATTCATCACAATAATAAATAACTAGTAGATTAGCGCCTAAACGATAAAAATACCCCAAACACTTTAAAAAAAGAGGTAGGTATTAAAGGCCTACGATTACTAAAACAAAAGTAACTAATTAGATGATTCATTTTTAATCATCAGCTTAAGAGGTAAGAGCCATAAAAATTTGCAGATACACATACACACAAATATTGAACACACATTTTTTCATTGGGGTTAAAAATCTTTGATAGAACGCCATGTAAGACATAGGGAACTAAACATCGCCATCTCAGTTTGAGCAAGACGGTATCTTTTATATGCGACGCTAACGATCGTGGCCCGGCCACAACTTTCGGTCTTAGCGGCGAGCGGCAGCGGTGCGCGGTACGTGTGTCTCGCTCACTCGTATGGCCGCCGCGCTCGGATCTCTCGCTCAACCGCTCGACGTTCCGCTTGCCGTAGGTACATGTAACTACTGAACCAATAAAATACTCGATATACAGGGTGGAACAGATCGAGGGACTTTTAAGCAAACAGGGAATTGTTCAGTCTGAGTCCTTAATTTTTCATCAATGAACTATGTAACTATGTGGAACTATGTATGTTTGTTAAACATTCGTGTAAAAATCTGCACATATCAACCCTAGCATCTTTTGAACATCGCTTCAGTTAAAGGCAGGTGTCAATTTAAAACGAAAATAAAACTTTTGAATTAGTAGGGTTTTCGCTGATTTTAAAATATTTTATTTAGATGACTTTTTTTTTACTTTTAAATCCAGCTGTACAATTATAATAGGTCGATTGTAGATCAATCAGATGACACTATCCGGTCAGCTCAGTCTTTACAAATTTTCCACCCTGTATAAGGCTATATTAAACTAAATGTATTATTGTCCACTGTTATATTTTTAGGGACTGTGTGTCAGGTATACAAACTGCTTAGAAAACCTATTACTTCGTTCCTTCTACATATACATTTCAGTAACGTTTGGCATTTATCAGAGACTTTGCTTATATTTCTACTTTAATGATATACAATAATCAACCGTAACTGTATTGAGTTGTTTACTCATGTCACTTAAGTCAGGTACAGATGTTGGAAATACCTTAATAATGAAAAACATATCCTTCGACCGACACCCTACTTTAAACACGTCAAAAAGTGGTCCGCATACGAGTACCTAAATCAAAATATGGTCCGCGAATGATGTCAAATTCGCCATAAGTGGGAAATTTTATCCAAAAAATAAAAGTACCTGGTCAAGAAAAAGTTGGCAACCACTGCTCTAGATAATAGACGAGTATTAGAGATACTTAAAAAAACGTTCACAATGTTTTCAGTAATTACTAAGGTGAAGGTACTACTGAAGTGAAAGTTAACGATATAAAATACCTGATTAACAATGATCCGTACAGCATTAGTTGTTGTAGGTATGTAGGTAGGTGGTGTGTATTCCACATCTTCGTTTGTTGTATCCTTGTATAAGTCAATGTAATCAACATCCAAATAATCTGTTAAATTGTCATTTACAAATTCACCAACATCAATTTCGTTGTGACTAAAAAAGTCGTAAGTATCAGCAATCTCATTTCCTTCTGTAGCTGTCTGTTTAGCCAAATCATCATCTTTATGATCTGAAGTTTTATTCACATAGGCCTCAGTTGTTGTTTCTTTATCTTCGATTACATTTGTTATGGCACTTGTGAAATTCAGAGAGGGTGTGATGTTAACTTCATTATATGCATCAGTGTAATTATTTTCAGTTATATAAAATTTGGTTAAAGGCATAATTGTCAATGATTTATTCTCTGAAATTATAATATTGCTTATGTTTGAAGTGTCATCAAAATAGGTAGAGTTATTTAATTCTTGTAGATTTGTTTTTATTATGCTATTAACAAAATCCTGAGTGTATTCATGAAACGATTGACCATCACTACTTGTGTCACTGCTATTGTATTTCGGTGCCTCGACAGATTTGCTCGCATTTTCTTTACTTCTATCATTTATATCAAACGTTTGTATGTAAATCTTGGTATCATTACTAACTATTTTTACAAATGGCCCCTGTTTAAAAACATCCGTAAAGTTGTTTACTAGAAACTCTGTCAAGTCTGTCAATAGAATATCGTCTGCTGATTTATTTGCGGCCGTGTCAATAATATCCAATTTGTCGTTTGAATCTGAAGTTAGCGCAGAAGCAACCCAATCAACAACACATTTGAAAATATTGTCATCACATTTTTTACATTCACTAAAACTAAGCAGCACAACACATATCACAATTCGATTCAGTTTCACATACATTTTTATGCGTCTGTTCACCAGGTCTGTTCGCGCATAAATGTGGGATCTTAGGCTGGTCGTCTTTGAGATTAGATTTTATCAATTGCACTGTAATGGAGATGTTTTAAAGCTTATTTTTAAATTCTAAAAAGCACAATAGAACTTTGGAATGGAGTTGCCTTGAGAAGTGGCTTGACTTTGATTGACTGTTGGACAATTAAAGAAGATAATGACCGATTTAGAGAAAAAATACGTGGTACGAGATTAGGCTGTTAATTTACATATAAAAATAATATAATGGAGATTTAAAAACTAGACTCGATGTCATCGTATCAAATTTGAACATTATATTATGTTTACATTTAAAGATTTCAAAGCGTTTCCACTCATAAATTGGGGTTTTGTATTTACACACAATTAAGAGTTAACCACACCACTCCTACAAGCAAAATAAATGTAACAGAATATTATTAGGGCAAATATTTATGCTGTTCGTTTATTTTCTATGCAAATTGTTTACATAGTAAAGAGCGTTTAAATCAAACTGAAATCTGAACTCAGAAAGCAAAAACGATCTCAATTAATTTAATTATTCTACGATGAATAAATTACAGTAAACATACTATTATATTGTTTTTATGTTTTTAATAAATACTACTATTATATTACGTACTTTCTCTTTGATTTATTTATCAACTATTATTTATCTTTTAAGCTTGAAACTTATCCATTATTTTATTTTATGACATAGTCAACATCATGGCGGACACTCGGGCTATTTTTACGACCACTGTAATTACGTGTGATGCAAGCAAACTAGGATGAGACGTCTCTTGCGACAATGCGATTGTTATCATTGACCAATAAAAACCGTTTGGGAGGTTTCGCAAATGCACTCGGTAACATTGCGCTTCTTATTATTCGAATAAGTAATTCAACAGCTTTTTACTTTTTTCGGAAGCTCCCAGATATTTTATGAAGTTAAGCACCATGAAAATAATTTTTCGGCTTTGTAACGTACAATAAAGGAAACTATAAAACACGTTCCTCTTTAACAATTGTACAGTCAGCAGCAAAAGTAGTTACACAATGATCGGTATACTTTTTATTAACTAGATAATAGAGTCCATGCAATATAATTTTGAGCACCTGGTATGCATAGCAACTTCTACTCCTGACTGTATTAATGTGCCAAAAATTAAGAACATTATATAACTGAAATGTGTCAAAACCTATGATTCCACGCAAGCACTGGCTTTACTGGATCCCCAGTCTTAGCCATTGGACTTGAGATTCCGAAAGTAAGTCACTGAATATGCCATCTACATATTTTATAAATAACTATTTAAAATAAATAAATTGGTGGCTCCGTATGCTGTACATGTTCTGACGGCGTTTTCTCGTTATCATCAATATTAATTGATACACAATATAAAAATATCGTAAAAACAATACGGAAATATCGTAAAACTGATTCGACAAAAAATCTATATACTTACAACATACTTATTAAAAAGATATGACGAGAATTTGTCGAGGAATGCGGCCTGTAGGCAAAAAAACAGGACTTCCGAACATGGGAAATTCGAACATACGAAAGCATTTTTCGCCAAGTTTCGGTCAATAAATATTCAATTATGAAATGAAATAAAATGAACTTTATTCTGCAAGTAGGCCACAAGGGCACTTTTACATGTCTGAGTCTACCGGCATTTCACAAGAGGAGACCACTGTTGAGAAGAAACGCCGAAAGAAACTCAACAGTCAGTCATTTTTTCAGAAAGCATAAGTACTCGTACTTAACTATTACAATGATATGAACTTAACTATACGTAGTTCTACAAGAAAACATATTAAAAGTGTATTTTAAGACATAAGTGAGGAAAAGTGTAAGAATAAAATAGAAACTACAAGAAAGCCTGACGGTTTATCACAATTTATGTACGTTTATATATTTTATCAAATTATATCTAGGGAACGCGTTGAGGTATCGAGTTGAAATTAAAACCATATACTCAGCTCTACAGCCTCTATTGAAACTGAAAAATCAAACTTCTTAGTTAACGTAAAAAAAGGTTACGGGCGTTTATGCCTCAAAAAACGTATATTTCAACACTCTTAAGGGAATCAAAGTTTAAAAGGTATTTTCCGTTGACCTAGAATTGTGAAATTTGGCGGTTTAATTAATTTAATTATAAAAAGTAAAGTCTTTACTGAAATTACGAAATCAATCATCGAGGTTAAGCAACGGTACATATTTGTACGGAACCCTCGGTGGGCGAGTCTATAGTTATGCAAAATTACTTACAATATTTCTATCTCTCATTTTGATTGGCTGGCCTTCAACTTTTTCCACTGTTTCATCTATTTCCTTAACACAATCATCAGTTTTCGCAATAATTTCGAAATATTTCGGATCACTCGTAGTGAGTTTATCATCATTAACTAAATCTTGAATAAAAGATTTAGTCGTAATCTCGATATCAAAGATATAATCGTAATTAGCTTTAATAGTATCGACGTTTATTTTCATTTCTTCTATAGATATTTGCCTTTTTCTTCTTTTATCTTCATCTTCGTTCATAAAGTCGTCGAAGCTTAAAATAAAGTCATCATCGCCTGTTGTAGCTTCTTGGTAATCACTTGAATCAGTTGTTGAATACAGTTCTGTAGTGTAATCAATTTCATAAACTACAACTGGATGGAGTTCAGATATGGTAGGTATCCTTTTAATAGTTATATTCGCATTTATATAATTGTACACATCAGGCCAATATTTTGCACTGTACAGAAACGAAGATATAATAAACAACATCACTAATAGTATGAGCAGTATTAATAGCCGTATAACTAATTTCAAAGATTGCAAATTTGGCCTCATTATAGATATTTTTAAACCGATGCAGTGCCTCCGAGATTAGAATTGATACTAAATAATAGTGTGATTTGTCGTCATCTTTTCTATAGGTGATACATTGGTCCTTATTTGGCGTGAAGTGCGTGTTAGACTTAATAAGAAAACAATAAGCAATATAATACGGCTAGCATGATAAAATTATGCATTTATACGCGCAGTCTAACACATAAGGTGTAGTATGGTCATGCTTTTGACTTATCTGAAATCAAAGGAAGCATTGTTTGCGTATAACAAATCATCCGGATATAATTTTATTACTTCCAAATTATTATCTAAATGAACATGAGTCATAAACAATTTTCATGTGGGAGCCCTTTAACTCCTATTCCTCTATATAGTTATGCATTTTTCATAAATTTCATAATTCTTGCAAGTACATAATATAGCCTATTACTAGGATGACAACTAGGATGATTACTAGATTAGGTAAGGTTAGGTTAGGTTTATTTTATAACTATCTCAAATAGTTTACGGTTGCAAAGAAAAATGCTTTCTACGACAAGTTTTTTCGGCAAAATGAAACATTCCACGAAAACTAATTCTGGGAGTCAACGTAAACCCTTTTCATGTAGGTACTATGCTACTATTGCTAATAATTTGTATTAAAATACCTCAATAACACAATGTTACTAACACAGCCCGAAGGATTAGCAAACTGAAGCAGTGGACACAGCTAGGCACACGTCGCTCGTACAATCAACTGTCGCTAGGACAAAAACAAAACCGGCCAAGAGCATGTCGGGCCACGCTCAGTCTAGGGTTCCGTAGTTGCTCATCCTTCACAATAAACTGCTGTTTTAAGCCCGAGTTTTAAGTTAAGAAAGATTTTAAGCTCTATAAAAGGTCGTAAGCGCCCTAGAAACTGTGATCACTTATTACCTTCTGGAAGTCAACTTACGTCCTTTAAAAGAAAAAGTATGAAAATTGGCGATAACTCTAAAACGGCTCGACCGATTTTGTTCAATATAGTTTTCATTGAAAGTACTTATAAGGCCTCATTTACATGATTTTTTCCGATTTTTTTGTTTTCGGAGCGAATATTTACAAAACTGCTGACTTTATCAAAAAAACCGGCCAAGTGCCAGTCGGACTCGCGCACCGAGGGTTGAAAAGAAAAAAAAAATCATCCCCACGTTAGGTGTTCGAGAGGTACCCAAAAAACAATTTTTAATTGTTATTTCACCGTTCTGTCGGCGACATATACACGATGAATTTTAATCGGTGATCAGGAACCAACTTTTCTAACTCGGTAATTTATGGCGGTCACGTTGCAGTCGTAATTACATGAAAACAAAATTTTATTTTTCTATGATATTTTTTATTTTGAAACCAATTTTGACTTGTCACCCTACTAATCTGTATCTGTGAGCTTACAACCTCTTTAATAATTTAATGGCTATGACAATTTAAGAGTAATAACTTGTCATTGTCATTACATAAACAAAGTCGTAGAAAATTTTCCCGCTAAAGCGATGGCACTTGACGTATGTATCGTACTTCAATAATTTACGCAGGATGACCATGTATCTAGTGGTTGTTAGTTTTATTTATGTTTTAACTTTTAATTAATTAAACAGTGAGGTAATTGCGTGAGACCTCGCCTATTAAGTTTAATTTTAGCTGCATATTAATATTTTTCTACTCCTGATCACCGATTAAAAATCATCGTGTATACACATACTCATAGCAAATTTCAGCTTTCTAGTACTAATGATCACGGAGGTAAGCTGCGGACGGACGGACGGACAGACGGACGGACAGACGGACATGGCGAAACTATAAGGGTTCCTAGTTGACTACGGAACCCTAAAAAACCGAATGCTACCTAACCTTGAACAGGAAAACAGGAAATATTGTGTATGTATCCAAAATATGAATGTTCCGGTTCGTATATAAAAAAAAAAAAATCCAGGAACTTTTTTCATAAATTTTAAGTTCCCGTCGAATGTGTTAGCGTTGTTTGTGAAAATCTGAAGTTAATTAAACGACAAACAAAAAAAAATCAGAAAATAATAGTTTATTATCAGGGAAGAATTCTTAGGTCTTTAAGATCGTTGAATTTTCGAATAACAGTATCTAATGTTAATGATATTCATTTCAATATGAACCATAATATGTCTCTAATAATTATGTATTATGTATCTACTTGATTGTAAAATGCCAAGTTACCTTAACCAAAAAAGAACTTTCGAGTGTCAATGTTGCAAAAAAAATTATGAATTAAAATATCTTCTGCAAAAGTAGATTGTTAACCAAGGGTAGAAAGTGACCCACTGTACCCGAGATATTTCTAGCGCTCGAACGTCGAGGCTGAAATGGGTAATTTCACCCGTGTTAAACACTCTACTTTTCACTTCGACTGAGAGGAAAATAAAATACTACACGCACATGTCATGAGTGAGTTAAATTAATTTCCATGTCAACGGAATCACTTTCCGAAACCATTTTTAACCAATAAAAGACACGGTATTCATATTTAATCTCGTGTTCCCGCTTTTTCGATTGCAAACTTTCATTATTTTACGAAAAAAAAAATCTCTATGATCAAACATGTTTATTAACATACTAGCTGTGCCCCGCGGTGTTGCCCGCTCATCCCACGGGAACACTACATTTATTCGGGATGAAAAGTATCCTATGTCCTTCCCGGGACTGAAACTATCTATATACCAAATTTCATCTAAATCGGTTCAGCGGTTTAAGCGTGAAGAGGTAACAGACAGACAGACAGACAGACACACTTTCGCATTTTTAATATTAGTACGGATTATTGATGTTACTACCTAGAACAGGGCTATTGGGATTTATTTGAAGCCTACAGTTTGAACGAAATTGACAAAATTCACGCGGAAAATTAGTTTTTTTAACTTATTTTCGACTACGCGCAATAAAAGCATGAAATAGCTATGTTACTACCTAGAACTCGGGGAATAGTATTTTATGCAACCGTTGTATAAGAGGGGCCAAAAAACGCGAGTGGCATGGGTTACGATGTGAGCGTAGCGAACATCGTAAGAAAGATGCCACGAGCGTTTTTTGACCTACTTATACAACGTTGCATACAATACTTTTTCTACGACTCGACATTTCATAAATAAAATGCAAATAAACAACAAAGAAAATAATTACATGTTCCCGCTCGGAATCAACAAAATTAAAAAGAAAAATTGTCTCTGATAAATTTTTTTTATTGACATCCATCTGTCAAAAAAATATTAACTTATACATAAAGGTATACGATCACCATACTAAACATCTGTCAAAAAAATTAAACTTATACATAAAGGTTACGTTCACTATACTAAACATCCATGCACTGAAGATAAAACTTTTTTTTTAAGTTGGCAGCAATGCCTTAGTACAATAAGTTTTTTTTAAATTTGCAAATTGTGTGAATGCAGCTGTTCATCTTGTAATCTGTGGTACTAAGTGATGCTTTTTTGGCGACATTATACCATCGGTTAGCAGTGTGTTTTTGGGCAGTAGAGTATAGACTTTTACAGACTTTCATAATTTATGTCTTTACATTAGACTTAGTAACTATATAAATGACAGAAAAAACTACTGGAGTGGAAAAAAGTATTATTCATTTCAAACAGTTGTCTGAAATCCATAGTAATATTATAAATGCGAAAGTGTCTGTCTGTCTGTCTGTTACCTCTTCACGCTTAAACCGCTGAACCGATTTAGATGAAATTTGGTATATAGATAGTTTCAGTCCCGGGGAAGGACATAGGATACTTTTTATCCCGAATAAATGTAGTTTTCCCGTGGGATGAGCGGGTAACACCGCGGGGCACAGCTAGTTATCTATATATTTATCATAATATAAAAAAAAATGTAAAAGGAATAAGGCCTCTTAATGAGGCAATTTTTAGGAATTAAGTTGAGGGCTAGGCAGGCTTCTTCACCCTTTTACCAATATTTGGTAAATGTTAATCCAGCCTGTGGTTGCCAGTTGTGGTTGAAATCGGAGAACGGCGACCGCGACTTGGTGAAGCCTGCGTTCAGGTCGAGCGAGGACGAGGGGTTGCGGAACAGGTTCAGGTTGCCCATGGCTGAGTAGTCGGTCTTCTTGAACAGGTCAGTGTGTGACATGCCTAGGGAGCCACCAATTTTGTCCCTGTAACAATAAAAACAAATTTATATCAGAGAATTAGACTGCACACTCGAACAGGCTAACGAAGGTGTTGGTAACTTGGCAGCTTGTCAGGTTAGGCCTATTGATGAGCCCCAGTCGCCCGCTGATTTCGCTTGGTTCCGAGCCTGGGAATATACTGGACTGTTGGACTCAAACTTACTTGAAAGTGTAGTCCACGCTGCCACCATAAGTGTTGAAATCGGGGAGGTTGGGGATGTTCGGTATGGTCCTGGTCACGAAGGCGTTTGTGCCCAGCTTGTGGTCTGGCGTGTTGATTATCGCCACCCGCCCCGCTACCGTCGCCTGGTTCCCGAGTCCGGGGATGTGCTGCCCAGTTAGGCTCAGTCCGTGGCCATTGCTAAAAAAAAGAAAATAAGTTTTTGTCAAAATCATTTTCATGATATTTTGCTGTTGAATGTAGATTTGCACAAGTACCAACTGCTCATGGAAACTATTTAAACCAGACTTACATAAACGTAGGTATAGCGGAGCTCTTATTACCCTCAGCGTACGGGTACCAAGGCATTAAGTGCCCACCCTCAATGGACAACACTGAGGACGATACATGAGAACACTGTTCACACCAAAGATTCACCAGAAATCCAGTTTTTTGTTGTATCGTGTTTCTATGGGCAACCAAGTTACGAACCAATAACGATAAGCTATAAGTCATTGTTAAGTTTTTTTTACATTCTACGATTATAACATTACACGATTTTTGTAATGATTACTAATATTAATTCTTGGGCCATGTACAACCGTCTGATTATATGAATACATTTAAAAAAACAAACATTCGACCTATTTACGAAAAAAAGGGACTCCTTTTTAATCCTAACGCCGAGTTCTGGTATGATGACCACGCACCAGAAGAGGCAGTGGGCTAACGCTCCTCTCGCGGTGTTATTAGGACTCAGTGAAGATTCTGATCCTGAAGATCGCTGAGTGAGGACGAGGCAGCCGAGGCAGGGGCATTGGTTATAATGGCGTTCTTTGGAGGACGCCTATGTCCAGCAATGGATGGCTTTAGCTGATGATAATAATGAAAACTATTGACAATAATTAAAATCTGTGATACAGGAACTTTAATATAATATTAATAAAAACCTATACCATCACGTTTACACGTATTTGATCACATTAAAGTTTGGAACTACCTGACTACCATATTACCTAACAGTTTTAGAACTTAAAAAACCTAACCGATGACACATAGGCTGATTTGCCTATCTTCCTTTGACTAGCAATATTTGTTCAAAACAAACACACATTCAATATTGCAACTTGAAGAAAATCTTGTTAAAAAATATGCATATTGCGTTTTATTTTCAAACGCTTTCTATGTCGAGGTGGTACAGGAGTAATAGTAAAACTTACATGTTGTCAAGAGCCAATCCACCACCAGCAGTGCCGTATCCATGGCCAGACTTCACACCGGCAGCTCTATCGTCACTAGCGGACTGGATCCCAGAAGCAGATCCAACAGCGCTCAGCACGTTACTCTCTCCTCTGGCTATGGGCACTTTGAGGTTCAAATTCGCGCTTCCATCTAGATTAGTGCTGATACTTTGCGAGTGCCGCCGGATTCGGTTGAGGTATGCTGGATGCACTGATTCAAACGTCTGCTCTGATAACGCGTCTTCAAAGTCGTTATGCGCATGGTTGAGAAAGTCTACCTGGTAAGGTTGTAATTTCAAATCTTGTAAATGGATAGTACGAGCTTGCGTCGTAACGCATATGAGCGCAAGTGCAAAGAGTCGAAGAGCAATCATGGTTGATATTAGGCGATAAAAATAGTTCAAAATTTGCAGAAACTTCAAAGCGCTGCTATACACAGTTGACTACGGTGCAAGTCAATATGTACTGAGTCACAACGGCGGGCGGCTACTTTATATACAGAGCATTCCAGATAAGCATTTGTGAAAAGGATACCCTGGACTATAGGCCACATCGTCACCTGTAATATGAATTAATGTAACCGCCAAAATGACGAAATTGAGTTAAGTATACAGTTCGTCTGTAAATTTGACGATCTATCCATTGCTGTTATTAAAATTACGATATCTTGAAAAAAATGTTGGTTACATTAAACAAAAAATGACCATTTTTTTTAGTTTTCTCTATTTATTTTGGTGTATGGCACATTGTTTGTAAATTACTTAATATCAGATTAACGTAACCACAAGTATTGGCCAAAGTTGAACAAAAGTCATTAATGTAAGACTCATCGGTAAATAAATGACTCTTACATTACTCAATTTATAGCACTTTATTACCGATTGACTGTTACGTTAGCTTCAAAGCAAGATAAAAATTATTAAATGGTTCTTACATTAAATGGGTTATAATTTTAGTTTTTGAATCAAATCATGTAAATAATAAGGTACATAAATGATTTACATGCTCAGATTAGATAGGTAAAAAATTTTTTTATGGGATTATAAGACAGCAACCATTTAAAGCCAATTATAGTCTAATCTTGTCACAAATTGTGCTTACTGCAAGGTGGGTGAATATATAATTTAGTCAGTAACATTAAAGTTTTCGTAGTTTTTAAAGCACTTAATGCCTCTTACATTATTATTTGTCTTCCCAAGGCTCGAGTGATGATGGTTACATTAAAATTATGTACTTAATTTAGACGGACCTGGTGCTTACGTTATTTTGGTTACCAGGAACTTTGCGACCATCTCTTTCCTTTGCAGTGTTAATGAGTAGATACCGGTGAGACGACCATACATTTGCCTGTAGGAAGCAATTACAAACACTAACGCGTGCGTCTGTTTACGATTTGGTGTTGTGATGGATATGATAGCCACTTTAGTTTGTACCGACCAGCGATCGGATGCCGGTTTTCGACTCCATACAAATACTGGTATTAAATTTCGGTATTTCGCTTATTATTACACATTTATTTATTTTACTGAGGTAATTTCAAAGTTCTATACGGTATAGTTTACTTTAATTATATGCAATGGCATTTCAAATAAAATCTGTAATATTTTATTTGTAATTTTTATGAATACCGGTAACGATCCCTGGTTCCAACCATTCGTGATAAGGACAGTATTGTGCGATTGCGTTGTTATATATCAATAAGTACAGTTATAAATTACGAGTTAAGTACATTCATCGCTTTACATCAGGCGATCCGTTTGCTCGTTTGCCCTCAACGACATAAAAAAATAATAAATAATAATATTACACAAAAAAACTTTCAAAAATTAAGGGAAATTTGAAAGGGATAAGTACTCAGTAAGTATTATAGAAATTGTTATCACCTCAAAAGGGAGTTCTAAGGCGGAATGAAGTTTGTCGGGATTTCCAGTATCAAATAGAAATTGATGTTTTAAACTTTTTAAAGTTCAGTTATTTATTAATTAGCTATTATGCCTATTTATATCATGTCTAATTCTTGAATTAGGGACTTTTAATTGAAACAATCTGGCCTAATGCATTTCGTTTTTAGGGAATCTCTTAAATGTCTGGTTAATAAACGGACTGTGAAAACTTTTTCTGTGAAAATCAGTCACTGCCACTACCATGTAGCAACATGTAGGCATAATAAAATGTATATTATTTTTAGAAAACAAGAGACAGGAATGAATGATGGTAGTAATAGTGATATGGTGGAGGTTAGTGACATTGAGATACTCCCAATCATTTTTTTCAGTAGCCTACGTATCCAACGTAGTGTCATTGTATTGATGCGATGATTCAATAAAATACGTTAACTATTTGCTTGCCCCTTGAGCATTATTTTTTTCAGCCAGAGAAAGGAGTTGAGCTGGGCCATACTTTCTACTAATAACGGGACACCAATGATGCTTCAAATAAGCAGTTCGCGAGAAAACAACAGCTTACAAGATTTAAGAAAATCTCTAAATCCGTTTCAGCTCTATAAGAAAGATGTCGAAATCCAAAAGCGAAGGTATTCGAAGGATTTCAGTCGTAAATTTACCCCTTGACGTTCAAGTTCATAATAGTGATGTGAGAGTGAGTTACTAATTATGTGACGAAACATTTAGTCACCAGTTTGCCAGGAAATGGTCAAATTACTAATGAAGAATCAAATAAAGTTCATTCGGCTAGTTTCAGACAGGGACAAGCCTTAGTACACTGAAAATAGGACTGAGGGTTTGTAAAGACAAAATTGATTATTTAAACGAAATTATACAACGTTAAGCTGAAGTTTAAACTTAAGTCACTAAAATCAAAAGGAGGGAGTTGATGAATGGAACAGAAAGAAGGTAATAAATACGAAGAAAACTATATAGAAAGAAATAAAAAAGAAAGAGAAAAAGGGAAAGCAGAATGTGCAGTACAAGTTGTTGGTAAAAAAGGTACATAAATATTGTAGGAAAGGGAGAAAGTAAAGCAATGTGAGGAAAAACAGTAAGGAAAAGTATCAGATTGGAAAGAAAATGAAGTGTTTTTTTAATACTCTTTAAATCTAAAGGTGCCTTTACCAATTTTGTTTTTTATAAACAAAAAAGAAACTGTTTCCCGCTTATAAACCGGTTTTTATCACGACTTACTATCCTGCCACTAATTAACTGAAAAACAAGAAATAACTCTATGTTAAACCTTATTAGAATTGGATAAGTTTAAAAATTCCTTAGCTGAATTCCGCTAATGTAAGTCCACGTTTTGAAAATGTGTGTCCCATACGTTAGATTTTTTTTACGTTTTTGTGACTTACTTTAAATTAGGGCTCATTTTTTGAAATCAATGTTGTGTTGTGTTAACGTAACTCCTCATTTTTGGAAAAAAATTAACGTAAGCGCCATGCTATTTTCTAAACTATAATAGCAGCCTTTTTGAGACCATTATCAACTGAAAGATCTTACAAAATTAAGCTATACCTACTTTACATCATTTTAATCGGATTAAGAAATAAAATGTTACTGCACTTTTTTTAATTTGCAATTTCGTTTTTGGCCTCTCCTGAAAAATCGTCATTTGGCGGTTACCTTAATTCATATTACAAGTGACGACATTATTCTAAATTTATCTTCATGATGAAATACTGAGCTTGATAATGTGTATAAAAAGATCTAACCCCATATTACTCTTATTAAGCAAGTTTTTTACTAAGCTTGGATTATTGATGGAAATTTCCTTAACGATTTGAAACTACTCGTAATAAAACCGAAAAAAATGGAATATCTTCAGTAACTAGCTGAAATATTACAAAAAAGTAATATGCGAATAGGCTCTTAAGAGGGCACTCGAATAATATCTGAATAGAAAATGATTCTCTTTTTTTTGCTGTGGTCTTTATGGCATCATCTCGCCGAAACGACTGAATAAATTTCAAGTTTGTTGGATATCCTGGGTCCCTAGATGATTAGGTAAATTATACCCGACTGCAGTAAGTAAATTTCCACTAAGTTTTTTTTTTATTTTTGGTTATGGCATTGTTGCATTATCTGCGGACCCAAATAGACCAAAACACTTACACTACAATTTTAAAGATTTCTGGTCGATAGCTTATCGAAGAGTTTTAGTGGCACGCATTTATCTACGTTTAAAAGCAAGAAGTGTAAAATGGGCGATTTTAGAAAAAAATGTACACTTTTTAGGGTTCCGTAGTCAACTAGGTACCCTTATAGTTTCGCCATGTCCGTCTGTCCGTCTGTCCGTCCGCGGCTTAGCTCCGTGATCATTAGTACTAGAAAGCTGAAATTTAGTATGAGTATGTGTATGTATAACGCCGACAGAACAGTAAAATAAAATTTAGAAAAAAAAAATATTTTCGGGTACCTCTGGAACACCTAAAGTGGGGGTGATTTTTTTTTTCTTTTCAACACTGCTGTGTGGGGTGTCGTTGAATAGGTCTTGTAAAAATAACAAGGGTCTTTTAACATTATTTTTTGATAAAGTCAGCAGTTTTGTAAATATTCGCTCCATAAACAAAAAAAATAGTGTCCCCCCCCCTCTAACTTTTCAACCACGGGTGAAAAACATTCGGAAAAATTCATGTTAATGAGGCCTTATAAGTACTTTCAATGAAAACTATATTGAATAGAATTGGACGAGCCGTTTTTGAGTTATCGCCAAATTTCATATTTTTTCTTTAAAAGGTCGTAAGTTGACTTCCAGAAGGTAATAAGTGATTACAGTTTCTAGGGCGTTTACGACCTTTTTATAGAGCTTAAAATATTTCTTAACGTAAACCTCGGGCTTTAAACAGCAGTTTATTGTGAAGGATGAGCAACCTACTCTGAGCGTGGCCCGACATGCTCTTGGCCGGCTTTTTTGTTCCCTTCAACAATGTTCAAAACATTTTTAGGCTTATTTAAGTCAGAACCTAGAAACGGTCGGAAAATTCGAAACTCAGCCTGAACTGTCCCACTGCTAGGCAAATGCCTCCCTCTTTTTTTCCGACTCTTCCCTGTCCAAAGCAGCAACCGTCCAATCGTCCAGGTCGTCCCGCCATCTACATCGAAGTCTACCACGACGAACTCTATTGGGTGGGGTCCACTCTGTGGTTTTCTTGGCCTTCAGTTCGTTCGGCATGCTGCTTATCTGTCCAGCCCAGTTCCATTTGAACAAGGCAGCTGTGCAGCTTGCGTTTTGGAAAGTAAGGTGATCTTCTTTATGCGATGGGACAATTTCACTCCTAAGATACTGCGTTCCATTGCCATCTGGCAAACTTTGAAGAAGTGCCCAAAAATGTAATGGAAGAATAATTCACTCGTGCCTGTTTCAAAGAAACAAAAAATATATTCTGGACTTGGTGCATATTTTTGTCTTGAATTAAATAAGTTAGATTTCTTTCTGATGGAAAGTACAAACGATTGTGAGTCAGAACAACACTAAAATTCAGTAATCTGGGTTTACCCTCATCTGGCAGAATGCTCGTTTCGCATAACTGTTATTTTACTGATATCATACATTTTGCTGAAAAGCTATAAAATAAACCTAACCTAACCTATCCTAATCTACCAGGATACACAAAAACATTTCAAAATATATTTCCCGTTTAACCGGCAGAAAATTTCTGCGAAATGAGTATTATGCGAAACATTACTTTCGGTAAAACAAGTTTCTGCCAGATGAGGGTAACCCCCACGGAGTATATGGAGATGGCATTCAGCGCAGTTTGTTCTAGCACCGCTGTAGCCGACTTTTACACGCACACAATTATATTCGTATAATAAGTAGGGCATCACAAAACGAAATACAACAAAAAAAATATGCAAGGCCAGGCCTTTTTTTTTAGTGCTCCATACATTAGGAACTTTTTCTGGAGTAATCTGGAGGCAATAAAACGGAAATATAAAAATAAATAACAATATGTATCCATTATGGCACCTTTTTTCAACTGTGCCCGTTAGAAATTAAAAAAGACAAAAAAATTACCCACCCTAATAAATATGCAATCTGGGGCTTTACGAATTACCGCCCGTGGTTTGTCTAAAGTTTTACGTCTTGCCTTGGCCGGGATGTGGGATTTTCGTCCCGCGAAGCGGGTGTAAATCCCGCTTCACGGTCAAGGGTGACGTAAATGGTTTTATTTAACAATTAATATTTACAATTACCAATGATAATAAACATATCGTTTGTACAGTATAAAAATAAAAATAAACGTAAAAAAAGCCTCATTTTTTTCTTCAGCTAGAAAAGAAATCAATAATATCATTTAATTCAAAATCAGAAACTTTTGCTTTATAATATATGATTTTATTAAAATTGAAAATATTTTTATTAATTTGTTTAAAGAGAAATATACCTATATATTGTATTACGTCATTCTCTATAGTCTATGACTTTCTTTTTTGTTACCTTCACTTCCTAGTCATACGAAACGATTCAAAAGTAACAATAAAATTAAAAATTTATAAACCCCCGACATGACAACCTGTAAAAAGAAAGAAATAAAATCTACGAAATGTGCCTTTACAATGAACAGTAGAAAAAGAATCCAAGCGTCGTTGCGTTCGGGGGACCGCTAAGTACCTAACCTAAGTGAAATGAAAAGATGAGATGAAGAATGAGCTTTTTTGCTGCAATAATAGTGATGCTAGTGTGTTGTCCGATGTTGAGTTGGTATTACCAGGTGTTCGCCGTCTTGATAAGACAACCTTCAGTTTATTAGGCGCACCTGTTTTTCCGGATGGTGCAAGCTCGGCTCTCGAGGAGAAGAGGTTGGCCTTAGTACGGGCTCAAGAACATTTATCAAATTTATCATCGCACGTCGCACTTGTTTTATTGGAGGCTCTGCCAATATACCTTGTACCTTGGAGCCTCCTGGGTTGAGTCGAACTGATGGCAAGAGGCCTGATGGTCTCACGTTGGTTCCTTGGCAGAAAGGTCGGTGCCTCTTGTGGGACGCAACTTGTGTGAGTACGTTTGCTCCGTCCCACTTGACTCACACCATTAGAACTGCTGGGGCGGCCGCGGAGTGTGCGGCAAGAGTGAAGCACACTAAATACAGTGCCTTGGAGCCAGCGTACGATTTTGTACCTGTTGCAGTGGAGACTGGTGGACCTTGGGGCTCGGAGGCCAAGGATTTTATTAAGGAATTGGGCCGCCGGCTTAGGGATAGGGGCTGTGACCCGCGCTCTTCCATCCTACCTGGTGCAACAAATTTCGTTGGCCATTCAGCGTGGTAACGCCGCCAGTGTGATGGGTACGTTTGGGCCAGGTACGATTCGGGGCGTGCCTCATTAACGAAATTGACGAAGCCTGTTGTGGATCATATCATTGGTTTGTATTTGACGAAGCCTATTGCTGATTTGTTGTTGTATCTCACCTGACGAAGCCTGCGATGCGGATCAGAACTTATTGTAATTTTTCCTTTCGTGTGTTTTTTGAAATGAAATATATTTTTCAACGCAAAATTGTAAGTATGCATTTATTTAGGGCTTACCACTTTACGATTTTAAGTACATTGCATTTCGCTTTCATTTAAGTACGACGCAACGAAGCTTGGATTATTTTTCTACTGTTCATTGTAAAGGCACATTTCGTAGATTTTATTTCTTTCTTTTTACAGGTTGTCATGTCGGGGGTTTATACATTTTTAATTTTATTTTTATTTCATATTTTTTAAACAATCAGAATTTTTTTCCCGGAATTTTATACCTTCTAAATTACTAAGTCAGCCACAACCAACGCGCGTCTGAATAATAATATCTCAGCCACTAGTTATCTTCTTTGTAAGCCACTGTAATTGTAACTTAGCATGGTGATTATTTTTTAGCATCAAAATTTGAGGCATGCATTCAAATAGCAAACTTCTAAAATATTATTATATGACACCAAAATAGTAACTCTATTAGCTTCTAATTTTATAACTTAGTATGTTTAAAATGTAAGTCATCCTACATTAATCGATCGTAAAATTTACCTAAAATTGTCATCAAATAGTATATTAAAGCCACTATTATTACATATGAACTATTGAGGAGAGAACACAACAAAACACTTAAATCTCATTTTAGGTTAGGGTCGCAGTTCAACCTAACACTCCTCCTCGCTTCGCTCGTCGTCGTACCTAACCTAAGCCAAGTCGGACCTGCCTTAGAACTAGATCGTTGTGGGTTACGTACCGTTGTTTGTTTTTTTTTTTTTTTTTTTGAAGTCGCCGCGCGGTGTTACTCGCTAATCACACGGGGACACTATTTATTGTATGCATGTATTTAAATCGATATCTGTATATTCCCTTTTTTCGATCAAATATTTGAAAGTTTCACCAAAACTTCTGACTTGCACACTAATTATGCACACTATATAATGCGAATTCAATATACTATTTAAAGGTATTTGCAAAACTGTTTTTGCTGAATATAAAAAAAAACTAACCTAACCTAACCCGGCCGAGTCGGACCTTAGTGTGCAGTGCGAGGATAATTAGTTTTCGAAAACTTTAATTAATTACACATGCACCTATCGCAATATGAACGAACGAATGACAATAAACAAACATGGCGGGTCGTTCGGTACAAGAATCGAATGGCGCTCTCTGATTGGTGCAAATGGCCGTGGCTGTCATGGCGCGCACTCGCGCCAAATCGTTCCTACAGTGGCTATTTTCATGATAAAAGAATATGAAGTATTATTTTAGATGTTAAGTTATAATATATGATGCTGTCTATTGAAGCTCGAATATATAATTTTTGAGGAGCTTGTATTGAAGCTGTAAAACGAAAAATGATGATGAGTTACAAATTTCGTGGCTGAGTTAGTAAATTAGATGGCAATGTATAAATCGGGAGGACAAGTAATAATAATTGTTGATTATGACTTGATGCTTTCTTTAACATTTTTAGTTGGCGTTGTAAAGAAGATGAATTAGTTTATTAGAGGCTATCTCATATTCCCGATGCTTAGTTATTAAAAGAGAAGTTCGACCAAGTGGCCAAAAAATAAAATTGCGGCCGGATTTATTATTTCTCATATTTTTATTAGAAATAACGGTCAATTAGCATAATACTCATGTTGTAGAATGATTTTTTATATAACACTCAAATACTCTGAATTCAGTTGATATAACATACATAACGTATATCGATCATAGTATATACTTTCTTTTAATATAATGATTAGAAAATATAATAGCGTATGATATACTAAATAGGTTATAACTGCTACCCCTATGCCCCAAAAATGGAACATGGGTCAAAAACCGAAAACTGTAGGTTAGGTTAGGTTTGTTTTATGACCATGGATAGCGGAGCGAGCAAAGCGAGCGGAGCGTCAAAATGCTTGCTTGCATGGAGGTATATTAAAATAAAATTTAAAAGCGAACTATTGCATACGTATGTTCACAATTGATAATGGCAAATGAAATTCTGGCAAGTAAGAGTATACCGTTTGGAAGAACTGCGATAAAATGAAATATGGTTCAAAAACCGAAGACTGTAGGTTAGGTTAGGTTTGTTTTATGACCATGGATAGCGGAGCGAGCAAAGCGAGCGAAGCGTCAAAATGCTTGCTTGCATGGAGGTATATTAAAATTTAACAGCGAACTATTGCATAAGTCTGTATAGTCTGTACACAATTTATAATGGCAGATGAAATTCTGGAAAATACGAGTATACCGTTTGGAAGAACTGCGGCAAAATGGAATATGGGTCAAAAACCGAAAACAGTAGGTTAGGTTAGGTTTGTTTTATGATCATGGATAGCGGAGCGAGCGGAGCGTCAAAATGCTTGCTTGCATGGAGGTACATATATATTAAAATTTTACAGCGAACTATTGCATAAGTATGTACCTACACAACACCTTGAACGGTATACAAAACAAGCTTATACAATATGAGCGTATATAATATGAATATTATATTATAAGTTCTTATATCTTATATTACTTACCCATTTTATACATTTAACACTTTTTTGGTTTTACACCGTTTAAGGTCCATAGTTTCCAGTCTTTCCTCGAGCTTGATCCTTGACTATGTGTACGACAACAGGATCCCAAGCCAGTGGTAATGAAAGCCGTCTTCTCTAAGATTGAAATTAGGATATATTTTGATTTAAATAGCCTTAAGCAACATTCTGGAAAAAAAACCGTTAAAGTCAAATTAGTATTAACTAATCATTCAGTCATTATAAGCATTAGCTTATAATGACAAAATGGCTAAGTTATTAGCCAAGACAATCAAAATATATACCTACTTTAAATGCACTGAATGAGTTAAAAGAACCTGCTACTTATGGCCTAAAACAGAACCAGGTTTCCATTCTACAGGACTCAAATTGTACGGGTGGCTTACTTAGCTCCATAAAAATTTCCGTTGATGCTAGGTAACTTGACTTAGTTTTGAAAGACCTAAATCATCGATAACCCACACCATGGGATAAACCGTAAAAAAAATGACATCCCCTCTTTTTTACGTGTAGGGCAGGTATAAAAAAAGTTTTTAAAAATTTATTCTACCACTATGTCTCTGAGCTAAGCCGTAGACTGACGGATGGACGGACATGGTGAAACTATAAGGGTTCCTTGTTGACTACAGAATCCTAAAATGCTGGTATTCACTTTGGCGAGTACTTTTGCTAAAGCTTATGTGTCCTTTAGTCGCGTTAAAATCTTGCAAGGTGTTGCTATTTGTGACCTCAATCAAAGGAACCTGTTCAATAGTCCTGATGACATTTTGCAAACCTTAAAAACAGTGACCCAGTATTGTGACAGAAATTTAAAAGGTTTTCTGATACTCGGTTTAATATCGACTGTAGGTTCTTTCTTACACAAACGTTATTTGCTCATTAAGAACAATCAGACGAGCCCAAACACTATGGGTTTATTCTGTGCTGTTAAGGAGTTCCTACGGCCATCTTCAGCTGCATGGTACCAAATTATTGTACTGTCAAAATGTTATTAAATTATTGATTACGCTAATAAAACTTAACATTTAACCAACATTTGAAATTCTTGGCTTAGATCCTTTCACAACTAGATGGCAGGGCCGTATTTACCCCTAGGCCCGGGCCTAGGGGCCCAGCTAGTCTAGGGACCCAGTCCCAGACGCAGGACTTGTACCATAATAATGTATATAGGGGAGGGGGCCCCAAATGCCAAGTGCCTAGGGGCCCTGGCCCTCTTAGTCCAGTCCTGCTAGATGATTATCATGAGATCTTCACTTAGTAAGTGATAAGGAAAATGCTAATAAAAATTAACATTTATCCAGCGTTTGGAATTATTGGCTTCAATGTTGGCTGAGATCCATTAACAACTATCTGGTGTCCTGGTCATCATGAGACCTTCATTTAGTAAGTGATATAGAAAATGCTAATTATACTTAACATTTAACCAAAATTTGGAATCCTTGGCTTCACTATTGGCTGAGATCCATTAACAACTACCTGGTCATCACGAGTCGTTCATTTAGTGAGTGATATAGAAAATGCCAATAATACTTAACATTTAACCAAAACTTGAAATCCTTGGCTTCAATATTGGCTGAGATCCATTAACAACTACCTGGTCATCATGAGATCCTCATTTAGTGAGTGATATAGAAAATGCCAATAATACTTAGCATTTAACCAAAATTTGGAATCCTTGGCTTCAATTTTGGCTGAGATCCATTTACAACTACCTGGTCATCATGAGACCTTCATTTAGTAAGTGATATAGAAAATGCTAATAATACTTAACATTTACCATAAATTTGGAATCCTTGGCTTCAATATTGGCTGAGATCCATTAACAACTACCTGGTCATCACGAGTCCTTCATTTAGTGAGTGATATAGAAAATGCTAATAATACTTAACATTTAACCAAAATTTGGAATCCTTGGCTTCAATATTGGTTGAGATCCATTAACAACTACCTGGTCATCACGAGTCCTTCATTTAGTGAGTGATATAGAAAATGCCAATAATACTTAACATTTAACCAAAATTTGGAATCCTTGGCTTCAATTTTAGCTGAGATCCATTAACAACTACCTGGTCATCATGAGACCTTAATTTAGTAAGTGATATAGAAAATGCTAATAATACTTAACATTTAACTAAAATTTGGAATCCTTGGCTTCAATATTGGCTGAGATCTTGTCACTTGTTCCAATTTAAGCTGAATATCTTGGAAACTACTGGTCCTACTTCCACCAAACATAGCTAAGAACAATCTCGACGGAAAAGTCTTTCGATTAAAAAAAACCGCACTTAAATAGGTCCATCCGCTTGGGCGCTACGATGCCACAGACAGACACACAGATACACAGATACACATGTTAAACTTATAACACCCCTCTTTTTTCGTCGGGGGTTAAAAATCGGGGGGCACGGTAGTGCCCCCGCCAAGTCGAGCGCGAAGCAAACACTGCCGTACCATCCTTTACTGGAACCATTTTGCCGCATTTTCAGGCACCTATTTGAGCACCTCTGGATAAGACCAGAACGCAGAAATTTTCGTCATCCAGTAAGCTATAATCACATACTTAAAATCCAAAATTTAAAGTCTGTAGGTCATTTAGTTCCGAAGTTAAGCGAAAGCAAAGTTTTGCATTTACGACACTCACTCACTCACTCATGATCATCAGTAAAGAACTAGTACTTCCCATAAATTCAGAGAGCTGAAATTTGGTACAGAGTTAGGGTTTAATGGCCACATAAAGCGAAAACTATAAAAATTGGCCAAGTGCGAGTCCGACTCGCGCATGAAGGGTTCCGTACCATAAAACAAGTTTGTTGTATGGGAGCCCTTAAATGTTTATTTTATTTTATTTTTAGTATTTGTTGTTATAGCGGCAATAGAAATAGATCATCTGTCAAAATTTCAACTGTCTAGCTATCACCGTTCTTGATATACAGCCTGGTGACAGACGGACGGACGGACGGACGGACGGACGGACGGACGGACGGACGGACGGACAGCGAAGTCTCAGTAATAGGGTCTTGTTTTTACCCTTTGGGTACGGAACCCTAAAACTAGGATAATCGAAGATCTGGAGTACTCTGATTAGAAAACACAAGAGCCCAACCAAACTATTAGAGATCGACATACCGCCTTTACAAAAAATATTCAACTTGTTGTGTTCGGTTGGCCGCCGTCGCGACTGATAGTCTCTCCTGATGATGGATCGCGTATCGATTGGAAACATGTCGAGCGTTATTGGATTTCTACGACGTGAGTAAACCCGTTTAAGTATTTTAATATTCAACTTGGTGGGCCGCTTCATTTGATGTCAAAAATCCAAGGTCTGAAGTATTTTGACGACGCGTTTGGCTCGGTTTGTAAACACCTGCCTACTGAGCTGGCGGTCCCGGGTTCGAGTCCCGGCCAGGGCAAATATTTGTGTGATGAACTCGAATATTTGTGCTTGGGTCATGGTTGTTCTATGTATTTAAGTATATATTTATCTATATAAGTATGTATATCGTCGTCTAGTACCCATAACACAAGCCTTCTAGAGCTTAATTTGGGACTAGATCGATTTGTGTGAGGTTGTCCGATATTTATTTATTTATTATTTGTTTGATGAAGATCCCTGAGCTGGTCTCAGCTGTATTAGAGATATTGTAATGAGTAGTAAAGTAGAAGGGGGTTCTACTATTGGTACATAAAAAAATCGACTGTCATTGCAAAAATCCAGCGTAGTGGGATACATCTAATTTAATCTAGCCTATAGCGTTCCACAGCTGGGCGGGTAACGTATTAAAATCCCGAAAGTTCATAATACCTACTGTTGAAATTCCGATGGTCAAAATACCGAAAGTTCAAAAAGCCGATATTCGATAAACCGAAGCTCAAATTACCTATTTTCAGAAAATCGAAAGTTCAAAATCTCGAAATTTCATAATCACGAAATTTTAAAAATCTCGAAATTTTATAATCCCGAAAGTCAATGAGAACTTTAAAAGTGTCAGGACACTAAACTAATCTGACTTTTCCGTGGAACCGATCTGCTCCGGTACTGCGGGATGTTCAGCCCCTCCGCCCTAGCGTAAGAAAGTGCGGCACCTACGCTCGCCTCCGCAGCTTCGGCTTTTTGGTCACCTTCGGCGACCAGCCTCAGCCGCTGCGCCTCGCTTGATGCCCGCACTTTCTTACGGCGGCCGGGGGCTGCCCTCCCTCCTCGCCTCCGGGCTTTTATATACACTCTAAGGGTAGGGCAGACAAGACTACGTGGAACCCCGATCGGGGTTGACAGCTTCGGTTCTGTGGCAAGTCGATTAAGAAAAGGAAAGAGTCCGGGAAAGTGGGAAATTAAGTATGACACTAAATATTCGATATTATGATAAAATATTCTGTCATGGACTGCCAACCGAACCGAACTTGTCTGGAACCGAAGCTGTCAACGCTCGCCTCCGCAGCTTCGGCTTTTAAGTCACCTTCGGCGACCAGCCTCAGCCGCTGCGACTCGCTTGATGCCCGCACTTTCTTACGCTAGGGCCACAGTATAATAAAGAGTACTAACGTACTAGGGCGGAGGGGCTGCACATCCCGCAGCGCCGGAGCAGATCGGTTCCACAGAAGAGTTCACTTATAAATAGTAAGTATAGTAGTAGGCAAGTAGGTTACGTAATTTAGGTTAATATTCTTTGTATAAAATAAACATTAGAATCTGTAAGACTACAGAAATACGAGATAATTCTCGAGAGTTTAAATAATATTCCAGATTACAACCTTCAGGCAGGATCACAGTCTTCGGGATTATAATCTTCGGGATTACAGTCTTCGGGAAATACATTCTTCGGGATTACAGTCTTCGGGATTATAATATTCGGTACCTTTCGATCAAACGTTCTTTCGGGATTTTAAACTTTCGGTCAAATAAACATTCGACATTTTAATTTTCGGCCTTCCGTCCATAGGTCTTATGATATTCGGTATTTTGAACTTCGGCATTGTAATACGTACCCGCTGGGCGAATGCCTCCTCTTCTGCTTTTATACGCATATAAATAAAATTAAAGGAAAACTCTGGACAAGACTAGACTGGCTTTTATACTTATACTTACAAGTTTACAAGAAGAAATAGTCGAACATTACACAAATTAAATAAACAAATTACACCAAAATATTAATTTCGCTCAAAATTTGGTCAAAATATAATGCATTGGACTCAAAGTGGCGGTGATACCCGCACACGTCGCTAGATGGCGCTGACTGTATTTTAAAACGCGCCGTCGTTTGTTTTTCCGATAATCTTATATGGCGAAGTGGCAACCGGCCGCGTTACAGTCGTTTACGACATTCTTCTACTGCGCTTGGAAACGTATGCTAGGGATTAGGAGGGATTCTTTGCATATAGTTGATTTCGCTTATTATTTCGTGAGGTTTGCTAAAGTTAATTAGCAGGTTGTTATAAAACAATATGCCCACGTATCTACAAAAAGAAGTGAAATCCCACCAAAAACATTCTGTAAAAAACTAGCCAAGTCTCGATGGAGCTGCTTGTTTATCTCTAAAAAGTAATGAAATCTAGACAAAGTCATACCAAGTCTAAGGTTCCTTACTGCGATTTCTTTATTATTATAGTTAAAATGTTGTGTGACTTGGCCGTTGAAGGGTACACAAGGGTACAAAACCAGGTGCTCCATGACACCATTGCACCAATATGTCGCCAGAACCGCTATAAGTCAATTTTGTTTACACGAAGTGTTATATCTGTTGTAACTACCTATGTTTATTAAGCGAGATAATAGCCAATACTGGTGTACCCTTCAACGGCCTAGTCACACAGCATTAACTATAATAATAAAGAAATCGCAGTAAGGAACCTTTGACTTGGTATGACTTTGTCTAGATTTCATTACTTTTTAGAGATAAACAAGCAGCTCCATCGAGACTTGGCTAGTTTTTTACAGAATGTTTTTGGTGGGATAAGGTTTTACAACAAACAGAAGTGAGTTGACATTGGCTGAGCTAATGTGTGCGTATTTACGTGGTCATACACTACTACGATCAAAGTATCGAGAATTTTAGCCCTTATATGCATATCAGACAATGCATTTATTTTTATTATAACTTAAATAGAAATAAAATAAAAGGCAAATGAGACTTTGTGATTCAGTACGACAAAGTCTCGAATTGACAAGAAATTGTTTTCTACTTCCGTCAATTCAGTAGTGTCACTTCTGATATTAACGCTGGCGAAATATCGCAAGGTTTTATGTTACAATTTTAAAACATTTAAAATTGAACCTTATCCTTGTAATACGGGGTCTAATTTTAACGACCCAGAAAATGTAATGTAAGCTCAGCCAGCGGTATGCATCTACTGATTCTAAAAGTTAAGGGCGTGATCAAATCAAAATAGTCTATATCGATAAAATAATAATATGTATAGGTTTATAATATAATGCATGTTGACATATTTATTTTGTATGGTGGTAAATTAAATTATCAGACCATTTAATTTTTGGCGACGAAATCAAATGGAAGCGTCCATCACAATCTTTCTATCGTTCAGAATGTTTACATAGTGATATATGAACTAGGTATTAGGTTAGGTTAGGTTTGCTTTATAATTATTCTGAAAATATAACAGGTTTTGAAAAAAATGGCTTTGGGACAAATGAAAATTTGGCGAAACGTTACAGATGGGAAACAAAAATTAGTGTTTCAGATTGGTTACCAATAAAAACATCACCTTACAACATTTGGAACAGGTAGTAGGTAAATTATAAACGGAGTAGATTTATTTATTTCATCGTATAAAATGTAACAAAATAATTAAGGGACAATCTTACACAACTCGACCTGGCCTTATGCTAAGCAATGCTTGTAATATGGGTACTAGACGATAATATAAACAATATACCTATATATAAATACATACGTATAGATAACATCCATAACCCAGGAACAAATATTCGAGTTCATCACACAAATATTTGCCCTTGCCGAGATTCGAACCCAGGACCGCCGGCTCAGTAGGCACCAACTTCGTCGTCAACTGACTAGCAAGTTAGGTATTATATTGTGGATGAGCAAAACAATAATAGCAATAATAGGTACCTGTTTTAATATAATGATTTTGTCACCCACTGCTATTGATTTCGCTGTAATAAAATTACTTGTCTGAATTAAAGAAAACCGGCCAAGTGCGATTCTGACTCGCGCACCGAGGGTTCCGTACAAACTTTCACTTATTTCATCTTAATTGGCCTGGTTGAGTTAAGTTTGCATCTGAAATGTATGGCGCCGCATACAAACGAGGTGCAAACTTAACGCAACCAAGTTCTCTAAATATGATTTACTGATTTATTTATTTATTCTTTATTTCACAAAAGAAGAAACTTATCGTACAAAAGGTCGACTTGATGTTTGAAAAGGACTATATTTTTTAAGATTTTTATTAGTATTTGTAGTAAGCATGTGGCCATTTCAGATTTTTATAAATATTTGTAGTACTTGCCAAATTGCCACTTTGATTCCCTTGAGAGTGTCAAAATGTACGTTTTTGGCGACATAAACGGCCCTATCTTTTTTTCACGTTAACGTAGAAGTTTGATTTTTTTTCACAGCTTTAAGGGACCCTAGACCAGAGTATATATATAGTGTTAGTTTCAACTCGATACCTCCACAAGTTCTCGAGATAAAGGGTCTTGACAGACAGACAGACGGAGACAGACGGATGGACGAACAACAAAGTGATCCTATAAAATTTCCGTTTTCCGATTGAAGTATGGAACATGGAACCCTAAAAAACAAGGTGAGCAAGTGTAAACTATATTATTAAAATGGACAAGTTAGTATGAAACACGAGCGGCTCGAATCACATTAAAACCTCCATACAGAATATCGTCAATTTCTGGTTTAGACTTGTTCCTCCGCACTAAATTGTCAGACGGACGTATACATTGCGTGCTCCTAAAGATGTTGCGTGAATAGTTGCCATGTCAAGCTAGTAATGTATAATTGTCATAATACACTGCAAAATTTTATGAAATATTACAAAATACCGAATTTTATTACTTACTCGTACCAGTGAAATTAAACTGCATCAGGTATCTTTTTAAGTATGCAAATCCCGCCTGTGACGATTATAATGGCACAATTCGGCATATTTCTAATTTTTTGGCACATAATTACTCAAGCACATTCGTACGATAACTAAGTGACTGTTGACCTCACGTTGACATGTTTTTGGCAATTTGGGCCTTAGCTTGGTTACGCCTGCCCCGCCAATACCCAGTCTATAGTATTCTTATGGTCTGTGGTCCAAATACAAGTATACAAAACATGACTAATCACATAACATGGGGTTGGGCCATTTTTAGTTCAAAAAACAAAAGTTGTCTTTTCGGTGGCCAATATTTAACAGCTATGTGCATAGAAGTTATGTTTTAACACGCAAGCCCATAGAAAGGGAAACGTGTCGTTTATGCTAGTGCTCATTGACTTTCGGGATTATAAAATTTCGAGATTTTTAAAATTTCGTGATTATGAAATTTCGAGATTTTGAACTTTCGATTTTCTGAAAATAGGTAATTTGAGCTTCGGTTTATCGAATATCGGCTTTTTGAACTTTCGGTATTTTGACCATCGGAATTTCAACAGTAGGTATTATGAACTTTCGGGATTTTAATACGTTACCCGCCCAGCTGTGGGACGCTATAGGCTAGATTAAATTAGATGTATCCCACTACGCTGGATTTTTGCAATGACAGTCGATTTTTTTATGTACCAATAGTAGAACCCCCTTCTACTTTACTACTCATTACAATATCTCTAATACAGCTGAGACCAGCTGAGGGTTCTTCATCAAACAAATAATAAATAAATAAATATCGGACAACCTCACACAAATCGATCTAGTCCCAAATTAAGCTCTAGAAGGCTTGTGTTATGGGTACTAGACGACGATATACATACTTATATAGATAAATATATACTTAAATACATAGAACAACCATGACCCAAGCACAAATATTCGAGTTCATCACACAAATATTTGCCCTGGCCGGGACTCGAACCCGGGACCGCCAGCTCAGTAGGCAGGTGTTTACAAACCGAGCCAAACGCGTCGTCAAAATACTTCAGACCTTGGATTTTTGACATCAAATGAAGCGGCCCACCAAGTTGAATATTAAAATACTTAAACGGGTTTACTCACGTCGTAGAAATCCAATAACGCTCGACATGTTTCCAATCGATACGCGATCCATCATCAGGAGAGACGATCAGTCGTGACGGCGGCCAACCGAACACAACAAGTTGAATATTTTTTGTAAAGGCGGTATGTCGATCTCTAATAGTTTGGTTGGGCTCTTGTGTTTTCTAATCAGAGTACTCCAGATCTTCGATTATCCTAGTTTTAGGGTTCCGTACCCAAAGGGTAAAAACGAGACCCTATTACTGAGACTTCGCTGTCCGTCCGTCCGTCCGTCTGTCACCAGGCTGTATATCAAGAACGGTGATAGCTAGACAGTTGAAATTTTGACAGATGATCTATTTCTATTGCCGCTATAACAACAAATACTAAAAATAAAATAAAATAAACATTTAAGAGCTCCCATACAACAAACTTGTTTTATGGTACGGAACCCTTCATGCGCGAGTCGGACTCGCACTTGGCCAATTTTTATAGTTTTCGCTTTATGTGGCCATTAAACCCTAACTCTGTACCAAATTTCAGCTCTCTGAATTTATGGGAAGTACTAGTTCTTTACTGATGATCATGAGTGAGTGAGTGAGTGAGTGTCGTAAATGCGAAACTTTGCTTTCGCTTAACTTCGGAACTAAATGACCTACAGATTTGAAATTTTGGATTTTAAGTATGTGATTATAGCTTACTGGATGACGAAAATTTCTGCGTTCTGGTCTTATCCAGAGGTGCTCATGCTCAAATAGGGGCCTGAAAATGCGGCGAAATGGTTCCAGTAAAGGATGGTACGGCAGTGTTTGTTTCGCGCTCGACTTGGCGGGGGCACTGCCGTGCCCCCAGATTTATTAATTGCAATTTACGATTATAATAAGCATAAGCATTTATTAGGGTTCCGTACCCAAAGGGTAAAAACGGGACCCTAATTACTAAGACTCCACTGTCAGTTTGTCTGTCGGTCATCAGACTGTAGGTACGGAACCCTTCATGCACGAGTCCAACTCGCACTTGGCTGGTCTTTTGAAATAGTTGAAATACTACTTATAAGTAACAAATTGAATGTATATTTATTAAATTGTATGTATATAATATAATTGAAAGTTTAATTATATCCTACATACCTACATAGCGACAATTTTAAAAATCTGATGGTTCGGGCGGGGTTTTACTTTTCACTTTAACTTTAAAAAACCAGCCAAGAGCATGTCGGGCCACGCTCAGTGTAGGGTTCCGTAGTTACGAGAAAGATTTCAAGTTCTATAAAAAGGTCGTAAGCGCCAAAGTCTGGAAGTCAAGTTACGTCCTTTTAAAGAAAATTATAAAATTTTGCGATAACACAAAAACGGATGGACCGGTTTTGTTCAATATAGTTTTCATTGAAAGTACTTATTTAAGGCCTCATTTTCGAAAAAAATTCCATATTTTTTTGATCCGTGGTTGAAAAGTTAGAGGGGGGGAGACTATTTTTTTTATTTTCGGAGCGAATATTTACGAAACTACTGACTTTATCAAAAAGTAATGTTAGAGACCCCTACTATTTTTAACAGACCTATTGAACGACACCCCAAACACTAGGGTTGAAACGAAAAAAAAACTCACCCCCACTTTAGGTGTTCGAGAGGTACCCGAAAAAAAAAATTTTTTTAGTTTTTATTTTACCGTTTTGTCGGCGTGATACATACACATACTCATACCAAATTTCAGCTTTCTAGTACTAATTATCACGGAGCTAAGCCGCGGACGGACGGACAGACGGACATGGCGAAACTATAAGGGTTCCTAGTTGACTACGGAACCCTAAACCCATGATATTATATAGTTGGTAAGTACTCTATAGGTTCTGACTTCCTCGTCTTGATAGACTGACTGACAATTATTTCATCAAATAGGGGACTCCCTACGCATGTTCCAATGTGTAAACAAATATTAAAATAGTATTCGCGTTGGCTATAGATAACGTAGTTCAAACTTAGCTCAAGATAACGGGGCATAACTCGCTATCACTCATCAGGTCAATGGTTCAACTTATCTCATTCACACAAGGGGCCCGAGTCACGTAACCGCAAATTATAATGGCTACTTTATGAGATATTCTTGGAGGTGAAACTGCAATGAGAAGCGTGTGAGTAAGTCCGATAACATTCAAATGTGAGATGACTCGGCGGTGAACAACGCACAGTTAAGTGATATCAATTCGACTGGTTGCTTTAGCAAAATCGTATATGATGTACGCGTGACTATAACTCTTTTTGGGTTCTCAATAAAGTTCAGCTTTGCTCACTATACCAAATTGCATGTACTTATATAGAACATACTTTAAAAAGCCTAAATCGCATAATAATATTATTGTTTTACTTAAAAGTAGCTAAGTACAATTAACTTTGTTTTTTGTCAGTATGCCTCTTATAGGAACTATTCTAACCAAAAAAAACTATTTTTTGCTAAAAGCTCGTTTTTATAGTTTTAATCTCAGAATTTGTGAGAGACATCAAAACGAGTTTAACCGACAAAAAATGATGGCAAAATCTGTACCCTGTCTGAAAATAGGTTTATGCATACATATTTTATTTTTTAGACTGGCACTAAGCCAAAAAATGCAATGGTAAAACTACTATGCAACATAATCACACTGCGCAAACAAAAAAAGGACAGGACTTAACCTAAAATCTGGTACCTAAGTTAAAATGCGTTTTTAAAAACGGTGTTTAAAGTGAATCGTGGAGAATTATTTAATCAAGTAGGCAATAAAATACAACAGATATTCAGTCCCGCGTCCTTATACTAAAAGAACTTTATTTACTGAACCAGTAGCTCCTTCAGCAGCGAAACTTGGCAGAAATTGTCCCATTGAGATGTTACAGACATAATATACGTTACTTACAATCACGTAAGTTCAGCAATTGTCTATGCTATTTTGATTTCTTTTGTTGTATCGCTCTTTTGTTGTATTCTATTAAGCCATGATATTTAATTGAATTATTGGCTCCCGCGATACAGGCTTAGCCTAGTGCGGGGTCCCCTGGTAATTCTGGTTTTTAACACGTTACGCCTCTACATACAATTTCTTGCTGTACTTATTTGTTGTATTCGTGCAGTAAAAAAATATTTTTATCTAATCTTTATCTTATCTTCTACCGCTTCTTTATTCCTAAATCGATCATACATGAGATACTACAGGTACCACTAGTAGATTTTGAAAGGAGTTGATAAAAACCGGCTCCGTCGAAAACACACACAAAAAAATTTTTTTTTAACAGTAGCCCAAATGCTGCTAGTTCATAAATCGGTGGACTGACAAACTAGAGGGCTACTAGTAACAAAAATAAGCTGTGTAAAATTAGCTTAATCTTGGTTCCTACAAAACACAATTTGGTTATTTGTCAAGTAGTTAAAGTAGTTAAGCTAATATTTTTTCAGTGTACACTTATGAGGAGTATTCCAAATCTGATGGCGTATCAAGTATTTTTTTAAAGAAACGATTATGGGTCGCGTGACCATGAATCGGAAGAACAGAAAAATAGGTAATTAAATTGTTACTATCAGGTTTTTCAAATTGGATTCTTAGTTTTATAAATGGCCAGACATAAAAGGAAAACGTATTAAAAACTTAATCTTACAAAACAACGTCTATCTATGTAATTAAGATTATTTTTCTGGGATCATGGGACTTCCGGTTTCAGGGAATCCCTATGAACGTGCTTCGCTTTTTTTAAACCAGTTCATACTTAAGACGTCCAGGGATTCCCTCTAGGGCGCGCTTATCAAGCACGTTAACTATATAAACTGACCTGTGGAGCTTCGTAAATCAGTACACAACGACTCATTCTTAAGTAAACTTGTGACTTTCTACAAGATTTATTACCCTGATACTGATCTGTTAATAACATATAGACTTTTCAACCATGGTTGCCATTCAGTTCTTTCTATTGGCACTTATTGCCGCTGCCCAAGCTCGTTTCGTTCCCCTGCAGGCTATGGAAGACCAACCTTACTCAATCGACGTCACGACCCTTAATGAAGAAGACCTCGGAGATATCCTGGAGCATTTTGAACCAGTGCATCCAGCCTACCTCAACCGAGCCCGGCGTCAGCTCGGCAGCATGAGCACCAATCCAGATGGAAGCGCGAATTTGAACCTCAAAGTTCCCATAGCCAGAGGAGAGACTAACGTGCTGAGTGCTGTTGGATCTGCTTCTGGGATACAGACCGCTAGTGCCTTCAGAAATGCTGGTGTGAAGGCTGGCCCTGGATACGGCTCCGCTGGTGGTGGATTGGCTCTTGACAACATGTAAGTTTCATCTTTACTCATAAAATCTTATCACGTAGTGTCTGTATAAACAAAACGCAGGATATTTATTCTTATTTGATTTGCAATGTTTATACGCTAGTTAGTTTAAGTCATGGACCAATGCCTATACAAAATCGCATTTTGCCGACTTCTTGCAGACTGTGCTACATTTCGTAAGGCGTTTAGACCTTCCTTAACATACTAGCAGAATTTAAAGAAAGCTTCTATTTAAATAAATTACTACTAACACGCTAGCTCTATCTGTGTGTTAAGCGAAGTTTAAAGTGCACTGGTATACATATATAGACAATGGCAGTGTTCAAGTATCTAGAAATAAGAAGGAGATACTTAATTTTGATTTCTCGTTTTAGCAATGGCCACGGACTGAGTCTAACTGGGCAGCACATCCCCGGGCTGGGGGACCAGGCCACGGCAGCGGGGCGGGTGGCGCTCATCAACACGCCCGACCACAAGCTGGCCGCTAACGCCTTCGTGACCAGGACCATGCCTAACATCCCCAACCTCCCGAATTTCAACACCCATGGCGGCAACGTGGACTACACTTTCAAGTATGTCTAAATCTAATTTAGAAGAGAATAGACTATGAGATGTGACGCTAAGTATACTCTCGACTTAGGTCTCGGTAGGTAAGTGTAGATACTTACCGTTTTTTAGCAAGTTCAAACTACATTTTCACCTACTTGTTTCTCTGCCTGTACGATTAAATGAATTAGTTTAAGCAAATGTCATAAGTTTATTAATCTATTCTATTATCCAATGTTTATTTCCGTAACAGAAAGCGTTTATAACCGTTATAAGCGTTATAAAATTATATGTTTTTCCTTCACAGGGACAAACTCGGAGGTTCCCTAGGCATGTCACACACTGACCTGTTCAAGAAGACCGACTACTCAGCCATGGGCAACCTGAACCTGTTCCGCAACCCCTCGTCGTCGCTCGACCTGAACGCCGGCTTCACCAAGTCGCAGTCTCCTTTCCCCGCCTTCAACCACAACTGGCAGCCGCAGGGTGGACTCACATTTACCAAATATTGGTAAAAAGTTGAAGAAGCCTGCCTAGCCCTCAACTAATTCCTAAAAATTGCCTCATCAAACTTGCCAAGATGTGTAATCTTAATGTATATGTTCTCGAATGTTAAGTGTTGTAACTAAGTCACATAGACATATTTTGTTTTATGATTATTGTCTATCCGAAATTGTTAGATCAAAGGGTGTCAAACGACCCTATAGATGTAAAATTAGTATCGTTTTTCACATGTGCCGGTTTGGCATAATTTGATCTAAGGTTCCGGACAGACTATATCAGTTTCAATAAAATTTTCCGCCTGAATTTACATATTTTATTAAAGTACGTTTAGTCATAGGTTATGATCTTATGATGAGTAAATAACACGATTGTATTAGATGTATACAGGGTGTAGTCGCCAAGTGTGACCAAGACAATATATTTTAGATAGGTACTATAAAATATATAAAAAACAATTTTGAAAATATTTTTGGTGTGGTCTCACACATTGGGTATGTACTTTCGATGTCAGTTTTAGGTTTTTAGATATCTGTTATATCACACTACACTTGCGTCATAAAACATCGCTGTTACGCAGAATGCAAGTTATTAACGTTAAGGTTTAAAGTAAATCTAAACTTAGCAACATGTTTTCCAACTTGACAGACCAGACATACCTACATGTGGCACTAGCTTTCGAGGTAGCTAAAAGCCCTAAAATGTTAAGAATAATTCAAAAATTGTAATGTTTAAATCTACAAAGCATTCTCAAACGATATGCCGCGGGCACTTAAATTAACTTCAAAGCATAGATTCCTTGAAATTGATATCATAATTTCTTCTACAAATATTTTCATAAGATCTTGACTTCCAAAGCTACTAGTTTTTTGTACTGCTTTAATATAAACCTGTATATTGGTTTTCTTTTAAGACACAGTTACTTACTAAAGTATTTTATTCTTTTAGTTCATATTAGGTACTTAGTATTTGTGTCGGAAAAATATAACGCAGCTGCAAAACGCACGAACCACTAACTCATTGCATTTTGAATAAAAACCCTATTAAGATTATTTATTTTCTTTATTAGAATATTTATTAGTATTTTATATATTTTTAAAATATAAATATTCCCAAGTGTAGATTGTGTCTTAAACCTAACATAAACAAATAAATTAAAATCTGTTTCTTTAAAAGACTAAGATCGGTAATCTTACATATAAATAGAAGCTCCAGTTTTCATTGATTAAAACCAAACTTCTACAAAGAATGTCATACCTACTGAAATCATCTAAGGAAATACATGTTAAGACAAAGTATGATTTCTCCTATTTCACTGTTGAATTCGATACAATATTGCAGCCGGGAGCACCTATCTAAACCTTTGTGCCGTAGGACGGAGCATTATTGGTTCCTTGTCGAGTGAGGTAGGGAAATTCATTGCGTTACTTGACGAAGCACTCGAATTTACTCATAAAAAATGGTGACATATCATTGCAACGGCCTCCGAAACGGATCGTGAAAAAACCAATTGACATTGAAAACACTTATTTGCATTAAAACCCTACTAGAAGGTCTATGGTAGTCGTGGAAAGTGACAGATGCTTTATCATCTGGCCTACGAATTATACTAGTTTCCATCTAACAAACTTAATAGTATTGCGGTGTGGGTATTGATTTACCTACTAGTAAAGCCTGGTACCGTACCAAGCCGGAGTAGTGCCTTAATTGTGTGTGTAATGTGTGTAAGCCTACGTTCCAGGCACAAGTATCAGCTACAGCAACTGTTAGCTAATTGTGTAAATCATTTTGGCACAGCAAATAGTTCTATATGTAAAGAGAGATCTGCAACGGATCGAATTCAGGTAAACATACAGGGTGATTTTAGGAGACATGGCTGCCTGTAGACAACTCAGTAAATGATTTGTGTGTGTGTGTGTGTGTGTGTGTGTGTGTGTGTGTGTGTGTGTGTGTGTGTGTGTGTGTGTGCGTGCGTGCGTGCGTGCGTGCGTGCGTGCGTGCGTGCGTGCGTGCGTGCGTGTGTATGTGTGTATTTTTTTGTCGTTTCAGCGAGTACGACGAGAGACGTTAGCAATAACGTCGTTTTATGTTAGGGGTATAAATTCAGGGATGACCCGATTTTATCGATTCGGCTTACTATTATTGTGATGTCATGTATGGTGAATAGCAATAATCGATTATTATGCTCGTAACGTCGCCGTGGACATACTTTGCTCAAAGAACTCTATGTCACTTATGCTGGTAGGAAATGTTAACCTTTAAATTGACAGAAAAAAAGAAAGGTCCATGGTTCAAACCTTACTAAGGTTGGACAAAGAAAACTATACTGATTTGAGAATTTGAGTGTTTGGTAAAATGCACATTCCCAAGTTAAGGGTTTCTAGGGTACAATACAACCTCAGGGTTATAATATGGAAAATACAGTTTTCTTAAACATAAAACGTCTTGTAACACTTTTGAAGCATTAACCAGTGAGCAGAAGGTGCTACCTTTTCCACTTTAGCCAAGACGCCTGCCTATCGGCCCGGAAATCCTTAAACTAGTTACTGTGGAACCAGGCAGCCGTGTAAACAGTGGGCCAAGACGGTACATTTTTCACTTCACTAGATAGTCGTCATTGTGCAGTAGTTTGTGTTATTTTAGGGTTTCGTACCTAAAGGGTAAAAACAGGACCCTATTACTAAGCCTCCGCTGTCCGTCTGTTTGGCCGTCTGTCATCAGGCCTCATGAACCGTGATAGCTAGACAAATGAAATTTTTACAGATGAAGCATTTTTGTTGCTGCTACCACAACAAATACTAAACAGAATAAAATATATACTTAAGTGGGGCTCCCATACAACATACGTGACTTTTCGCCGTTTTACTATCTATATATACTTATATATTACCATTACCATACTGTCACCAGGCTGTATCTCATGAACCATGATATCTACACAGTTGAAATTTTCACAGATGATATATTTCTGTTGCCACTATAACAACAAATACAGAAAACAACAAAAGTTAAAAAATGTTTAGTTGTACGGAACCCTCGGTGCACTTGGCCGTTTTTTTTACACAGACTACAAGTTTCATTCTTCCTTTCGGATTTTTTCTCAACATTGGTCTCCTCTTAGAAAATGCCGGTAGCTTCACAATCTGACTCGTAAAAGTGCACTTGTGGCCAAATTTCTAAATAAATTAGGAATTTCAATTAAATTGCTTGTATTTTCGAATAATTGATGTGAAAAAAAAAATGATTGTAACATTAAAATACCTCACTTTAGGTTATTTAAGCCTACTGGTGCAGACATACCTACTCATCAAAACGATGCAAGCTCCTTAATTTAAAAAAAATTTAAAAACCGGCCAAGAGCGTGTCGGGCCACGCTCAGTGTAGGGTTCCGTAGTTGCTCATCCTTCACAATAAACTGCTGTTTTAAGCCCGAGTTTTAAGTTAAGAAAGATTTTAAGCTCTATAAAAGGTCGTAAACGCCCTAGAAACTGTAATCACTTATTACCTTCTGGAAGTCAACTTACGTCCTTTAAAAGAAATAATATAAAATTTGGCGATAACTCAAAAACGGCTCGACCGATTTTGTTCAATATAGTTTTCATTGAAAGTACTTATAAGGCCCCATTTACATGAATTTTTCCGATTTTTTTTGACCCGTGGTTGTAAAGTTAGAGGGGGGGGGGGACACTATTTTTTTGTTTTCGGAGCGAATATTTACAAAACTGCTGACTTTATCAAAAAATAATGTTAGGAGACGCCTATTATTTTTACTAGACCTACTCGTATTCAACGACACCCCACGCACTAATGTTGAAAAGAAAAAAAAATCACCCCTACTTTAGGTGTTCGAGAGGTACCCGAACAAAATTTTTTTTCAACTTTTATTTTACCGTTCTGTCGGCGTTATACATACACATACTCATACCAAATTTCAGCTTTCTAGTACTAATTATCACGGAGCTAAGCCGCGGAAGGACGGACGGACAGATGGACACGGCGAAACTATAAGGGTTCCTAGTTGACTACGGAACCCTAAAAAGGTCATCATTCATAATGAGCATTGTAAGTAATTAAATACATCATTTGTAATTACAATAAATTACTAACTTAATATCTTTTATCGGTAGAAATATGAAGATGATATGAGATTGGGAGCCATCAGATGAAATTCGAGATAAAATTGATTGCGTTAAAGCCCAATATGTCGCTACAGTGTAAAATTTTATGATTATTTTCTCTCGTTGAGATAAATATTTACTCTTTTTTGGTTGTCGTTAAATTCAAAACAGCAAAACATATCACTACAATATAAAATGATTTAAACATGTATATCCTGCGCTTTGAATGGTAATTTTCATAATATAATACTATATGATAACGACGAGATATTGCTCAATTGTATATACAGCAACGCTCCATCGAATTAGTGCCCTAAGATTATGAAAATTAAGAATCATGGATAATTCAATGTCGCGGGTTACCGACTTCTAAATAAAGATCTTGTAAATTACATGGTTGTGAAGTCTACACACAGAGTGATTTCTAATTCGTGAACAAATTGGTTTCCAAAGGTATTTTCACTTAATGTGCTAGATTACCTACTGACTACATCAGTAACTTTTTATGAATTCAAAATACTTACTTGAAGAGAAAAAAAAAAGAATGAACGATAGTGTAACTGTTTTATATGGTCCAATTGTTTTTTATTTCGTACTTTGAAACCGTCCATTTTTCACCGAGCGGGTAACCGGTAAATGTCCCCGTGGTTTTTAATATAAATGTTGAAATAGATTAAGGATTAGTTTTTTGTAAAAATACGTAATACGTTCATCTATTTGCTAATGAAATAATTCGATATTTTTTATTTTCTTTATGATTTAAGGCCAATTTACCCGCTAGGGCAAAATTGGACAGTTTCACGGTACCCGTAATACTTCAGATTATTATGTCGATCCATCTTATCGAACATAAAATGGTTAATAATACTGCCGTACTATTCCTATGCACAACTTAGCAGTCACCCTGTATTAATTTACTTAATACAGGTACATAATGAAGCTTGTTCATTAAATACTGACGCTCGAGCATTTTATACCACAATTAGAACAATGATGTACACAACATTGATAATTCCCCCCCTCATTACTCTAAAGTTGCGTAACAGAGTATTAAATACTCTGAGCCATTGACGTGAATAAGTATAACGTATTGGGTTAAAGAACCCTGATTATAGGGCCGGCTAATGAGAGAGAATGCTCGAAACTGGAGAAGAGCTGTGGTTGCTGTACCGTACCATGGTCTAAAATACTCTGGAAGCGGTCGTTAAATGGTAAATTTTAGTGGTTTGAATCACTCCTAAACACTAGCATAATACAAAAATATATACTTAATATATTTTTTGCCGCAATCAGTAAAGAGTAAAATTCAGTGTTTCAACCCCAACAGTTTCAAAATACGTTTTCACCTCACTCGCTCGGAAAACCTCCGTTTATAGGGCGAAATCTGCGTGCAAAAGTCTATTTTATCCGCTAGCGTGCAAAAGTCATTTGAATTTCGAACACGACGATTTTAATTCTCTGTGGTGCATGTAACTTTTTTATATTTAAGACTCATTCAACGCGTGACTGATTTCATCAGTCGATAAATCTTCGAATAACCAATCAACGCACGCTAATAAAGGGCGATCTGGTCAGACCGGCTAAAATCATATGTACGTTTGTATACTTCTTTAAAAAAAAAGACACCTACGATATCACGTCCAGAAACCTGGTTTGTGCTTACAGATTTTTACGTTTTTATTTTTCTACACTTTATTTTATCTTGAATATATATTGATAGTAAGTATTTCAGTTTCATTTAAATATTTTAACTAGTAAATATACATATTAAATACAACACAAATTTAAATATTTATTTGTTATAAAAGTTGGAACATAAGATTGTAATTTCTGAACGCACCCGAGAAAAAAATAATAATTAAAAAGTTGGAAGTTTTCACAATTCACGTAAACAACGTAAATTTGTTCTGTGGAGAATACATAGGACTTCCGGTTCGTGTCCCAAGATGGCCGCATGCGTTTAAGTTTAGTTGTTCATTATTTATTCATTTTAGTTGTTCAATGTGTAGTATTGATAGCGTATTGTGCAGTGATCTAACGTATGAGTGAATAGCTAATGAAGAATTCAACTTGAAGCGTTCATAGCCCTTCCTGGGTCAAGGCCCGATAGTCCGCGTGGTTTTCTGTAAATCGCTATCACTTTACAAAAAGCACGATTTTTCAACTCACCGTACAACGTGGTATCAATCCTCTATCTAGTCGCCTAGTGCGATTGGCAACGAGACATTGGCAGTAATGGTCGCTTAACTGTGACCGGTTGCCATTTTTAAAAAAATAGAATAGAATAGAGAATACATACTGTTTTCTTACTTTATAGAAATATCGAAAACAAGAGAGTTAAGCCCAATTTGGAGTTTTTATTCAATGCTAAAAGCCTGCATTAAAACGAAAAAGGATTTGTTATAAATATTTGGAGACGATAAGTAATTTACCGAAACTATTGGCGTTTTTAAAGAAGATAAAGCCGAAATAATCTTGTAAGGATCCTATCGTTCAATAACTTCCAAAGCAAGTGTTATCGAAAATACTTCCGAGTGGCCAACTAATCCTTCCCAGAATGCCATTCTCCCACATTCACAACGAATGTGTCAAGTAGTTTCAAATACCTACAAATATAATATAACAGTGCTTAAGAAAAACTCAACGATAAAATATACACGACGATAATACAAATTACGGTCATGTTACTTTTAATTTTTAATATGCATGCTTCTCTCGTATTTATTTGGTTTGGATTTGAGTGTGTTATGTTTTAAATTTAATGTGTTAAATATAAGGCAAAATTGAATATGATTATTTTTATGTTTTAATTGTTTTTCTTGAATCTTGCATTTTCCTCGCTGTAGTGAGGTGAAAAGTTGTGTTCCACATGGCTGCAAAATTATTTAGCTTCTGGTGTCTTGAAAGCCTCGCTACGCTCAGGAATCTATCTTTGAACCATTCGCTTCACTCATGGTTCAATCTTAGATTCCTTCGCTCGCTCAGCTTTCAATTTCAACACTCACGCCAAATAACAACTGCAGCCTTGCATAATAAATAACTACTATCACATTACCTATAGTTTTCACGCTGGTTTTCTGATAAACTGTGCGAACTTTTATAAAATAAACTTACCAAACCTACCGAGTTCTGCATAACTAAAACAAAAACGTGGGAAATGTTGGTTTCGGATTGAAGCGTGAATCGGGAAATTGCACACAATTGCGCACAATTTAGTAGTCGCGAAATTAATCGGTTAGAGAAATAGTTACCTGTGCGAAAAAACTTACTAGTCTAGTAGACTGCGGTACTTGTGGCATTCATAGAACCCAATTCCCACCGGCTTGCCTATTTAGCAAAATGTTGCCTTTTTTTAAAGGCAAGCATAATTGTTTTTGGCTTAAGTAAAGTGGTACGAAAATTCGAGTATTCATCCAACATTATTTAAATTATTAGGTACCCAAAGAATTTGATGATCATCAGTGAGTCAGGGACGAAATCCGGGTTTTTTAGATATCAATAAAATCTAAAGCATAACAGCCATACAATTAAAACATTTTTGTTTAATAAGTCCGCTATTGAAAGCATATACCGACTATTTTGTTTACCTGGTGTAATCCAAACCCAAGTCATGAGAGTTCAAAAAAACGACGAAGCGCTTCGAGAACACGTAGGTAGTGCCCTTGCGCTTCGCTTGGATCGTCCATACTCCCATGCCCAGATACATAATACTCTTAAATTTAGCACATTACTATCCACATATGGGCATTATTTTGATAATCATCAAATGCGACAGTTAGACATTAGGACTAAATTGCGGTTTAGGCGCCTGATTGAAACTTATAGCAAAGGCTTTGAGTGTCCATGTCCAATCATTATAATCAGGGGCTTAAACACCAAGCTAAAAATAATATATGATACATCTAGAGATCTAGGTCCACGATATCGTGTTCAGGATTTAATGGATCGAAATATGCTCTAGACTGAACAGCGTTTTACGTGCGCGTATCACATTGTAACCTAAATAAAATACAGGAAAAGGGCCATTAACACTACTTAGTATTTTACTGTCGGGCTTCCGTTTGTAGAGGATATTTTTCAAGTAAGTTTATTGCAAGTTTAATGACTTGCTCCCTCCTGCGTATGATACAGGCAATGCAGTGTAGCCTAATGAAGTGTTTTTTGCTGGTGTTGTCGGGAATTAGGATAGTTTTTTTTTTATATAAATTGATTCTATTGTTTGTGGAATTACTCCATTTCTTGTTTGTATATTGATGCCAAGGTTAATTGTGAAGACATTTTTTGATGCAATCCACTGTAGTTCAAGTGAGAATCGAACTCACGACCTCTACTTTACTGAAGTAGAGCTATCCAACTACTGAGCTATCGGACCGCTTTGAGTATACCATGAAATATTGTCGACCCTCACTTGGACTGCAGTGCACTGCATATCATGATATGCGGTTGTCTTCACAATTTTAACATATAAAAACTGTTAATTTTTAGGGTACGGAATGGACTTTTCCATTCAGAAGTGTTTCTTTTATCTCGACAGATTTTCGAAAGAAAAGAAAGAAAGAAACATTTATTGCCACACCAAAAAAAAATAGGTACATGGAACAAACAAGAACAGCATAACATTGTCAGTACATTGTCCACCCAAATTATTCCGTGTGACAAAAGGAGCGGACTCAGCATGTACGGCGACAGCCAGGCGTCTGCGTTGCACTTGTTTTCAGACCGTCCCATTTCTCACTCTGAACTGAACCACGTTTTGCGTTTGGAGCCAATGCAACTCGAACGCGAAATAATACAAACAAACTCAAACTAGGTTTTAATTTTAGCACAAAAAATACATGTATTTCAGTCAACTACTGTCCGACCAAAAATAGTAGAAATTAAAAAGTGGCAATACTGTAGTGTCCACCCTTTCTAATCAAGATAAGAAAACGGGGAAGACGCTACAGTATTGCCACTTTTTAATTTCTACTCTTTTTGGTCGCACTGTACTTACATACATAGATTTATAATAATATGTTGGTCTGTGGTGATGACGCTTTGACCGCACGGTTGGCTCTGTGGTAGCGCAGTTGCCTACGAAGCCAGCGTGCAGCGGTCCAAACTTCGAATTCCGACAAGGGCGATTATTTAGTTGAGCTTGAATGCTCGTATTTACTCTTGGGTGATGGATTCCTTGTATGTTAGTAAGTTTGAGTTTGAATAGATACGTTTAGTATTTGGGTGGTTCTACTCACAAGGGAATTCTCCGCGGCTCACCTTATTTTGTATAGTTTTTGTAGGCAAATTATATTGATTTACGATCGAAATTGTACAACTAAATGGTTTCTAGTATGACACTGAAAATTAGCTAAGCCCTAAATATATATCTCTCAAAAATTGTACTTTAAAGTGCCAAATTCTCAGTCTCCATGTCTCTCGGACGAAATGAAAGCTTAATGGCTGCATCATAACCGCATTTTGAGTATGTACGTAATATTTTCGCTAAAATAGAAATCTATAATATATATAGTTTCAATGTGTTTGTCTAATTTTACCTTAAATGGGAAACTTATTAAAAAAAGTGCATTATATTTTGTCCCTCGTTTTTTACCTCAGTCTCCTGCTACATCAAAACACGTTAAAATCAGTTTGAGTTACCACGTCTAGCGCGTTGCTGTTCGGTCTGAGTGAAAGATCGAAGTGAAGTTAGCATATAAATGATCGCGTTTGTCTCGGTTCGTGGTTGGCTTAGTCGCTACGGCGAGTTGTGTAAGTGAAGTTGTGCTACGGCCAGTCAGCTTAACAGTATCCTGGCCCGTATTTATTTAATATCCATTGTTTTCTATACACTTTTTCTGCATTCATAGGTCGTAAATTCGTTGCATTAGAGTACAGAACTGCATGATTTCAATATTAAATGTTGCATTGACATAGTTATTGGCTAAAAACTTACAATAATCTCAGTATCCTGTCCTCAGTCTCCTGGGCCCATATATTGTTTAAATGGTCATAAATTTGGTATATTTTATTTTTTGACTGGCCCGTTTGAGATCAGTAAAAGAACGACCTCCGCTAGGCGTTAAGCTTCTTTTCTGACCTTAGATGCTAAAAAAATTGTGTGGCGCAAATCACTTCATTTTCGTCCCTCCTGAGTAGAACCACCCATTTGTGTATTATTTATTAAGTCACTGCGACATTATTGACAACAAATGTCTGAAATTAAATAGCTGCTAGCGTCCACACACAGATGCTAAAATATTTGAATTAGTGTCCTAGTCACGATAATCAATACGATGAACATGAATTGCAGTGCCATTCCAAATGAGTAGGTACAGCCGCGGAATTAAATTTACTTATCTATAACTATGTACAATACAATCTAAATGATTAGTACTTAAAAACAATATCACGGTAAACTAAAACTTCACAAGACGAATTTTCATGAACAAAATGACAATATCTCAGCGCATATTTGAAAAAACGCAATTTACTTATAACGTTACAGAACGGAATATTTTTAAAGTAGGGCGACTTGCTCCCAATTTAAATATTCCCCGATGTTCCCTTCCGGCTCAAAGCTTTGCTTTCAAAGCTGAACGATTGGTGTGGAGAGAACTCAAAAAATACTCGTTTCTGTAAGTTTTTTTAAGCTGATTTTGTAATCAGATGTGCTTTTTGTATAACTGTGTCGTACCTATTCAAGCGTTTCAATTACCTTATTTTCGTGGAGACGTTATTGTCGAAGTGTAAGTGGACTTTTGTGGAATTTGAAACTATCTGAAGATCCTTATCGAATAGATACTAAGAAATAATCTGATATCAAATTACAATCTACAGGCATTTCAAAGAAAAGGCGGCCACGAAACTGACGCGAAACAATGACACAACTATTTATGAACTTTATAATAATAATAATGTTTTGATTGAAAAGAATCAGACAAATGAGAAAATTATCTGACGTAGTAAAATCAAGTTTTTTAAGTGACCGTTTTTAAGCGGTATGTTTAATAAATTATGGCAACAGTAGCTGTCCGACTACTGTCACATAATTTTATTATAACATTATAAAACTTATTTCTTTTGATCTTCGCAAAATCACCTCAGAATAGGATTTCATAAGACGCAGCGACGCGACTGAGGGATTTGTTAGTTAAATAAAATTAGTGTCATTGTTTAAATGATTGATATTTTGTCACGTTACAATATTCGTATTGTCATTATTTGATAGTTCCCTCTTACAATCCTGGGGGGGTATTCGACCAATTTTAGAGATATACGAGTAATGGAGAGATCTCCTTTTCATCGCCATCCGTCACTTTTGACGTGTGCCTACTTGACAAGTGGCGATATCCCTAGAACATCGCAACTTCGTCAATTCGGACGCACAAAATTTTCGTTTCCTTTGTATGTGACGGCATAAATAACAGGCGCATACTTTAAATTAACCGCGTAGTACGTGAAATTAGTCCGTTACGTTTCGTTCAAAACAGAAATTTATATACATCAATAACATTTTTGACAATCATTATCGCCTTCGTATTTCCAAAATGGAGATGAGATATGTCACTTTTAAGCTCATCGCATTTAAATGACAGTTCAATGGCGATATAACTGTTATCTAATGGAGATTTGACGTTTGGCGATATCTCCAACGGCATTCTCGAATTGGGCCCTTGAGTGTAGCGAGAGACAACAGCAGGAGATGCAAAAAAACTTTACTCTCGTGTAGCACACACAAGTTTTCACCTCAACAGCGACAACATATTCAACTTTTTGTACTTTTTCTTTCAACCATTGACAATCTTACACAAATCGACCTAGTCCCGAACTAAGCAAAACTTGTACTATGGGCACTAGACGACGATATACATAATATATAAATACATATATAAATAATATCCATGACCCAAGACCATACATTCGAGTTCATCACACAAATATTTGTCCAGGTCGGGATTCGAACCCAGGACCGCCGGCTCAGTACTGCACTACAAACCGAGCCAAACGCGTTGTCAAAAATGAAGCATTATATGTATGTGTAACACAAATTTATAGCCAATAACGTGGAGAAGCCGACTCCATCTCTCCGAGCCCATCTGGCGTCAACCCGGTCAAGCAAACTCTATCCACTCGGATAATCATTTATTGGTTCCCGGATATAGCAGATCTTACTCCGACCCACGACTATTCCGTTCAAAGCTCCCTACTTAAATACTCTTTGACCGATATTTAGCTATTTTCTTTTAAGGACTTCGCTAATGATCAGGCATAAATCGAAAGAATGTTTCTTAAGAAAATTCATCAGGCGTTTTCCTTGTAACGTTTACAAGAAATTTATAGGCATGTTTAATTTAACGTCATTTGTGACAATTGTGACTGCTTATTTATGTTCTTTCTGCTTTTTCTTTTGTCGTGTGATTCATGTTAGCGATAAGAGACTTATAAATGGTACATTACATACCTTTGGCGGTGAATTCATGAATGTCCCAGATCGCAGGTATTTGTGGCCCGAGCCCGAGCTCACCTAGCCCTCAGCTAGCTATCTAGCCCTCAGGCTATATGCGATCTGGGGCTTTACGAATTACCGCCCGTGGTTTGCCTAAAGTTTTATGTCTTGGCCTGGGAGTGAGATTTTCTCCACGCGTAGTGGGCAGACATTCCTACTCACGGCCTAGGATGACGTTAAACAATTTAACCACTCATCCATACTAAAATTATAAATGCGAAAGTATGTCTGTCTCTTACCTCTTCACGTTTAAACCGCTGAACCCATTTAGATGACATTTGGTACAGAGATAGTTTGAGTCCCGGGGAAGGTCATAGGATACTTTTCATCCCTATAAAATTTAGTGTTCCCTTGGGATGAGCGGGTAACACCGCGGGGCACAGCTAGTATACTATATGTGGCATACCTATTATAGGTAGTTGGATTAAACACAGACTAAGCGTATTTTTTTGTATTTAAGATGAGGATCACAGGAGCATCAGGGGCCTATGACGGTTGCGTGATCACGTGATAAATTAAGTGACAAAGCATCTGTCACTCACACTGTCATTTTGTCAAAACGTGACAGATGCTTTATCACTTATTTATCGCGTGATAAAAGCAACCATCATAGGCCCCTCTGATAAATAATTATCATTGATACACAGTTCACAGAGTACTTAGTCCTATGTGATAAAAATACATAATTAATATGCATACTATTTCTATCAATGTACAGGAGAAAAGACTTGAATTCGACTTCGAAAGACTTGAAGACCTTGATGATCCAGTTTGTCAACGAGTTCTGAAAAGTTTTATGTCGTGTCCCTTGATATCTCTAGAACTGTTTCAGAGTAATGAGAATTTCCAACAAACATGAGTTGAAATGCTCTAAAACGGAAATGAATTGAAATGCTCTGTTTTAGGAATTCATAATCCGGGTTCTTAAATAAAGACTTTTAAAAGAATTTTACACTGTTTTCTTCACCAGAGAGTCCATATACAGGATGGAACATTTTTAAAGACTGAGCTGACAGGACAGTGTCATCTGAGTGATCCACAATCGACCTATTATAATTGTAAAGCTGGATTTAAAAGTAAAAAAAAGTCAACAAAATAAAATATTTTAGTATCAGTGACAATCCTACTAATTCAAAGGTTTTATTTAAATAAAATAAATAATAAATAAATAAATATTAAGGGACAATCATTCACAAATCGACCTAGTCCCAAACTAAGCAAAGCTTGTACTATGGGTACTAGACGACGATATACGTAATATATAAATACATATATAGATAACATCCATGACCCAAGAACAAATATTTGCACAAATATTTGCCCCGGCCGGGATTCGAACCCGGGACCGCCGATTCAGTAGGCAGGTGTCTACAAACCGAGACAAACGCGTCGTCAAACATTTACATTTTAAATTGACACCTGTCTTTAACTTAGCGATGTTCAAAAGATGTTAGGGTTGATATGTGCAGATTTTTACACTAATGTTTAACAAACTGTATCTCAACAAAGGATAGAAATATTTACATAGGTGATTGGTCAAAAATGAAGTACTCAGCCTGAACAATTCCCTGTTTGCTTAAGTCCCTCGATCTGTTCCACCCTGTATATACTATGTAAATTTGTTACTGATATCGAAGCAGAAACCGTTTGTCTTACAGTAAACATTCATTTATACTCGTATGATGTAAAACATTGATATATCTGCATACCGTCTGTTGACAACAAAAACTCATTAAGTAACAAATGCCTACTTAAAACAAAGCTCGTATCTCAGTGTCAATGTACTTACTAGATATGAGGTTTTGAAGAGCAAGACTATATTGTAAAGTGCATTTTAATACGTTTTTTCATCATAAGATTCATAGGTCATTAATAAAATTCGTGTTAATACAAATAAGTTTCTGTCAAAAATGTCATTTTAGTGACAAGCTTTTATAGCCGACTGTACTTTTCTTTGGATATCCATCAAATGCTCACTGAGACGATTCTAAAGAGCCCAAACTCGGTAGGATTGCTTTTTCTATTATAGAGTTCCTATGGCCACCTTCCGGCTCCATCATCAGATCAGCCCCATGGTACCATATTATTATATTGTCATCAAAGTTAAGTAAGTATGCAAAATTTCAGCTCAATCGGATGACGATATCTGCTTCAAAATTGAGTTGCAAGATTCCACCCGAACAAACATACTTATATAGATACATACATACATACAATGCAAGTTAAATAAAAGCTTGTAAAAAAATTGATACTTTATGAAGCAGTTTGGATATTTGAAGGACTTTCGGATTTCAATCCCCTTTTAGGTACCTTACCTAGTGTTGGTCTTTTACTATTTTATCCATTACCACCTTACTATGTACATTCATTATTATAACAAAAACACGCCAAGTGCGAGTGGGACTCGCTTACGAAGGGTTCCGTATCATTATCTTAAGTTTGTTGTATGGGAGCCCCCTTTAAATATTTATTTTATTTTTAGTATTTGTTGTTATAGCGGCAATAGAAATACATCATCTGTGAAAATTTCAACTGTCTAGCTATCACCGTTCTTGAGATACAGCCTGGTGACAGACGGACGGACGGACGGACGGACGGATGGACGGACGGATGGACGGATGGACGGATGGACGGATGGACGGATGGACGGATGGACGGATGGACTGACGGACGGACGGATGGACAGCGAAGTCTCAGTAATAGGGTCCCGTTTTTACCCTTTGGTTACGGAACCCTAAATTAACCAAGTCAAGTCAAAATAAAACTGGTCAAGTGCGAGTCAGATTCGCGCATGAAGGAATCCGTACCATTTGTTTATATTTTTGTTTTAGTCTAGTTTAGTTTTTACGTCCCTACGTACTTTACGGTTGGTTAATACATTCGTGTAACCGACGGACGGACAGACAGCAGAGGTTTAGCAATAAATAGGGTCCCGTTAGCACACTTTGTGTACGGAACCCTAAAAACGTTATTGAACAAATTTCACCTATGCTACACATTTCCTGGACATAGACATTCGGGGTATGAAATATCTGCAGACAGTGCTCTTTGATCAGATCGTTCTGCATTTAAGTTATTCAAACTGTCAGCGGTAAGTTTTTTTTTGTACAGCAGTTGGCAGCTGAATGCAAAATAAGATAAAGTGCGAAAGTTTGAAATTCGAATTTCAAAATATTCTCAATACCCATAGGACACAATGTGTAACTGAAAGCAGTACCTCAAATGATTTTACGGCTCTTTCTACCCAAGCCTCCATTTTGATATCACTTACTTAATTTTGATATAGCTTGCTGGTACCTAAAACTATGATCTATACGTATTCCTTCCTTGGACTGCTGCACAAATTCAGCTCTTTGTACATTTGGATATGTTATGCAGCCTTAATGATGACATACGCGCAGACACGAATACAAACAAAGCTTATTCCTAGCATGTATATAAGTGTACTCATATATTATACAAGCAAGTATATTGTCGTCTAGTATCCATAACACAAGCCTTCTAGAGCTTAATCGATTTTCGTGAGGTTTTCTGACATTTATTCTTAAGGAAATTTAACATTCACACTACTAAAATTCAATCTCCGGGTGAATATCCTCCTTCTTCTTCTTTGAAACGTCGAGTACCTAAATTACAAAATAAAGTAATCTAATCTTTTTAATGTGGCAATTAATTAAGAAACAGCTAATTATTATTCAAGACGTTTCAATAATTAATAACGCGAAAAGATTAAGTTGTCTTGAAATTCATAATTAAGGGTAAAGGTCAACCGGTATAATAATTTAACGGGAAGTATTTTTTTTTAGGAATCTGGTCTTCGTTAGGTCTTTCATGGATAATTCGGTTTCAGTAAGCTTTCTTCTATAATTTGTTTTCAGTCGCTCAAAATGGGCCAAAAAGAGGGCTCAAAGTTACCTAAAGTTAAAAATGAACAGATCAGTCGGAGAACCAAGTGTGTCGACAGTTGTTCAAATAGTTGCCAGAGTCACATTTCCCGTAGAACCGACAGTCCTTAGAACCTTACTGGTTCTAGCGTGGAGACCGCGTACCAGAAGACGGAGCACGGGAAGATTCCCTATAATATGGACTGATCAGTTTGATAATAAAAACTATTATCAGGATTTATTTTTTGTCTGTTTGACGTAAAAGGCAAGCTGTTACTGATACCACACTTATGGTTAATGGAAGGAATTGTAGGAAGGTAAAACAACATAAAATGTGCACCCAAATCAGATTTTTTTCCTGTTTCTTAATATTATTAAATCTTAAATAATCATTAACTTGTCGACATTCAGCATATAACTGCTTTCATAACGTAATGCGAAAAGTTACCGACCTCCCATAAGTACCATAAAAGCGTTGTTAAAATTAACCTCAACCACCTTTAAAAAATTAACCATAACTTTGTAAAAGGAAAAGCCACGAAATTACGTCCAACCATAAAATTAAGTATAAGTAAAATGAAGAAAATTCAGAACTTTTCTAATTTTCCGTTCCATAAGGCAGGCAGCGAAGGGTTATTTTATTAACGCCCAAAGGTTCGGACCCCTTAAAGTGCTGATCCAATAGTGATAGGGTTCCTTTGGATTTATTAGGGCTCCGCATTCAAATTGTAGGCAAATTAACTGGGATAAAGGATTCGAAGACGTGTGACTCCTTTTTTTCAAGGGAAATGTTTGCCGCCATTTGCAATGGGTAGCTGTTTTATCGTTTAAAATTGCCAAATATATGCAAATAGTTTTGTTATCCTTTTTTCCGAATTAGGACACCCAGCAGTTAACAATCTATTTTGCACGCTCGTCTGTATTTCGCTCATCGGAAACAGATATTCTTAACGTGAAAAAATGTTGCAATATCACAAACAAGGGCGAGACTTTTACACGAAGCAAAGTTTGTTTGTTTAAATGTTTACTTGAGCCAATTGAACCACGAAGTCAATCATTAGACACCGGTGATAATTCATTCTCAGAGAGGCTCTAGTGTAACTTTAACTTAAAATTAAGGTATACTCTATACTCCTTTATTATCGCCAGTATCCAACGATTGACTTTGTGGTTCAATTGGATCAAATAAATATTAAAAGATGTTATTTTTTGGATTGGGTTCGAATCTGCGTCTTCCACGGCCCGGATAATACGGGTGTCTTTTTTACTTGACTACTGAAGCCGGAACTACTAAACCCAACCAGCTGTCAACTCTGTAATATTTTACACACCTTATTTTATATTAACTATGGACACTAGCATCACCATCTAGCATAAACAGTTAATTAAATGGAATTGATATTTAGTAACGATGTGACAACTAATCATGTGTACAATTTTATCATTAAAATCAGAAACATCGAACGAAATATTCATTCGGCAAATCTCGAACCTTTTTTATTTAGACTGTTTGAATTCCTGACATCTGCTATGTTATATTTCGAAAATTACTCTTGAATTTAGTTTCCGCAACGAATGGTCCCGTATTTTACAAATTGATACGATTGGAAGTGCTCATACAATTCAAATGGGTGGATATTTCGATGACGGGTAATTTTGTCCGAGCACGATGACACCGGTTATTTCGAAGCGACAGTTTTGCGAATGTGCTAATACTCTTCAACGAGATAAAAAATATATTTCCGAGAACAACTGAACTGAGCTACTATAAAAAACACCGAGATCGTCATAGATGTGCCTATAATTGATAATTTACCTTGATTCCTCATGGAACTTGTCATCAGAACGTCACAAAAAATTATGAAACCAAATTTGAGACACCTGCTCTCGAAATCGGTTCATAAATGATGGAGATGTGAGGTAACAAACATAAAAAAATGCAACTGAATTACGAACCTCCTCCTTTTAGAAGTCTGCTGAAAAATCAGCCACGTGCGAATTGGGTGCGCATGCGACTGATTTACGTAATAACGCAGGGTGACACACCTTTTTGTAATATATTTTTGAGGCTTTTTTTACATAATGTGGCTTCAGTTAATTCCTACATTAGATATGTGATAATTTGTAGAGTCTATCTGCTAGGATTAAAAAAAAATTAGGACTACAAATACCACCCAAAAGTCATACTTTTTTCCATATCGCAAAAGTAGTATGTAACACATATCGCCACTATATCTATAGTGGCGATATCTGGAATACTTACGTCAGTGACAAAATGAATGTAGAATTGAGTCCCATGAAATGTTAAAACTAGTTGACGTTATAGGTTTTTCACTTCTCCTGCTCAAAAAGTACGTCGTTTTAAGTTCGCAAAGCGGGGCTAAAATAGTACATTTAGCCCCTAGGGTTTAAAAGGAAACCATATAATCCCATACACATTTCTATGACACTGAAAAAAAAATCTTCCTACCGGCCAGCTATATACTATTTACAAATAAAATAAATCAACCTGCAACCTGATCAGATCGACCCAATTAAAAAAAACGAAAAAGTTTTTATTTACAATGTAGGTACTGGAATATTAACTGAAATTTTATTTTAGCACGTTTTATAATCAACGAAAAGAAATTTAATCTTAAATATTTCATCTTGGCTAAGAATATTAAATAATAAAATAAAATAAATTATTTCAGTCGAAGTGAAAAGCAGAGTGTTTAACACGGGGCTACTCTCGCTCACTTCGTTATCACTCGTCCAAATAATTACCTCGTGTCATATAATGGCTTGTTTTAGCCCCTTGTCAAACAATCTACTATTATCTACAGTAATTTTAATATTGTATGCACTGTCAGCGGTTTGGAATTTGATATTACAACTCTGTATTCGTGGTTTATTTGTATGTATTTATTGCATTGTCATTGCAAATTATATTTCGATGCCCCGTTACTGAAATAAGAGCAAATAATCCCGGGTATTCAAATCGTTTCGTATATAAATTCGGTAAAACAACTACATATTACTGGGTAGCGTTTATTTTACTGGAAGCGTTCATAACGATAAAAGCTTTTGTGGTCAGATCAACAAATGTTTGAGATAATCCGGCTTCCGAATTTGATTTTAGATAACCAAATTGGTTATATCCGGTAGCGTTTAAATAAAGAGAACACCGGTATGTAAATAATGGTGGTTTTAATGAGTACTATCGACTGTTTTTAGGGTTCCGTACCCAAAGGGTAAAAACGGGACCCTATTACTGAGACTTCGCTGTCCGTCCGTCCGTCCGTCTGTCACCAGGCTGTATCTCAACAACGGTGATAATGTGTCAACAGTTGAAATTTTCACAGATGATGTATTTCTATTGCCGCTATAACAACAAATACTAAAAATTAAATAAAATAAATATTTAAGGGGGGCTCCCATACAACAAACTTGTTATAGATTATATATATGTATAGGTACGGAACCCTTCATGCGCGAGTGGGGCTCGCACTTGCCCAATTTTTTTTTAAGCATGACTTGAACGGTGAGTCCTCACTGCCAGTGAGTCGAACTTTGTGTGGTACAAAGTACAAACCCACTAAAAAAAATGTCTGCGCGCCTAGCACGACTGGTAACAAATAAAGATTAAATTTATCTATCATTAATATTTTAACTATAACAAGAAGATTGTGTTTGAAAGCGTTTATAAGACATCATGATATCGTTAGAACGTTCATATGTATATTTATTATTCTTTGGTAGCGGGCTCGCATTGACCTCAGTACTTTGACTCTATTTTTTTGAGATAATGAAAATCTTATTAACTTGCTTTTTTTATGTTCAATAAGTCTTTTATAATCAATTTAATTATTTGTATTTTATTTACTCTTAATAAAAATAATTTAAAATAGGAAAGGACAAGTGCACCGAAGCACCTATATGAACTTACTGGCTAAGCCACCAAACCAAAAAGGTAATTAAAACAAAAACTTCCAGTGGGTATGAATAAAGTTTTCGGATGTTTCGCAACCGGCCGGTGACCGCGACCAGCGACCATAAAGTGGCATTTGGTTTCCAAGATGCGAATGCCACCCCAAAGCCTGTCTATGGTGATCTCACATTTTCACGAATTAAGTAAAACAGCCAGTCTGGCTTTTATTTCAGTGTATAATGTTACACCCAAGTTTCATAACCCTAATAAAAAGAATGCTATTACGGAAACGCCCGAGAATTCGAATGTCCAAAAATGCACGCGAAATTCAAATATCACCGGCAAAGTTTCTCGTTAACCACCGATTGTCAGGTCGCGTCGCTATGGCGTAGATATGATAACTGGATTGCTAGTTGAAGCAAAGAACCTTTTAGACATAACAAATAGGGCTCGCTATGTGCCGCGAGCTGCGCTAATAGCCTACGCACCAGTGCACATCATGGTGCTTCGCTCCGCCTTCCGCTTTTGTTAGATTCGATAATCCCTCCTCTCTCTCTTATCTCTTTCGGGATGCGAATACACGTCTCCGTGGCTTTACGGGCCAGATGGGTGTATTTCCAATTGTTCAATCGAAGCTACTTACTGACGCATTGATCAGATGCAGATTTTTCAATCAGTTGCTTCATTTATTATATGCCTTAGGGTCGCATTTTAACGCTATTTACCGTGAAGATTCTGACTTCATGATCAGCATCATCGCATTCATTTACGTTTTGAACCCATAGTAACGTTGTGCTACATCCAAACTAATTATTTTATTAAAACAGTTACGCGTTTGCTACCGTAATGCGTTTTAGCTTCTAGGACCTCAATTCGACCTCACGATCTCGCTTAACCATTATCTCCTTTATTCTGAATAGTATCGTAGTCGAATTGCGAACAAACGACCCACACACGACTATGACACACGATTATTTATCGCACGATAAAAATCGTACATCCCTTTCGATGAACTACAATGCAAGCAAGATGGATGACGCTGTTCCGTGCGAAATATTTTAGTAAGTTATACTAGCCTGGCTGAATAAGTGAATATGGCATTCCTAATGCAACGGTCGTCGTGCACACGTCGCGTCCGTTACGACTGATAACATTTGTTAGTTCTTTACCTCAAAAGCATAAATTCCTTGTAGCAATTCACCGAATCGCATTTCACCTCGAACTAACAAAATTTCAATAGAATCATGTACTTGACGTATTTTTTCGCATAGCTGTTTACAGTAGTATAATTAATTTGTAGCATTTAATTTTTCGTGTAGTATTTTATTCCAGACGCATTTCGCCGCGATCGATGTTTGTTTGGTACTCTTATTAATTTAACGCTTTAATTGATGTTTGCACAAAAAAGCTGTAAATTTTTTTTTAAACGTGTTTTGTACCTGTTGTTTTATACCTTAAGAGCTCTTCAACCTGTCTCATACTCATTGAAATATTATCTTTGTGACTAATCAATAATAGACAATACTCTGTCATTGCGACATTGAGTTGCAGTGACATTGTGAAGATAGATATAAACATAGAGTAACTTATATAAAATCTTAAAATGGAGAATGAACCTGGATCCGCTTGTGGTAGGCGGGGTAATTTAGAATTCATCGATAGTTCACATGGGGGGAAAATTTTGATTAGGGCAGGGTACAGACATCGCATCAATAGGACAAATGGCTCCGGGACATCAGTTTATACGTGTTCAACGAAATTTTGTAACGGCACTATCGTCCTCAACCCCACTAAAACGGAAATAGTGCGAGAATCTTTGCATACTTGTACACCGGACTTCGAAAGTATCGAGGTAGAAAAAGCCATGGCCCATTTAAAGAGAAAGGTAATTACAGATTACAGACCGGTGCCTCATTTATTTAAAAAAGCTATGTCAAAATTTCGAACACCAGAATATGCTGACAAAGTTCCATCATTTTTTAGTAAGCGTGATGGACTTTATAGAACTAAAAAAAGAAAATCGGGTGACTCTATTTTTCAGAATGTATCGGATGTGATCATCCCGGGGCACTTAGCTGACGATTTTTTATGTGTTCAGACTGATGAATGCCTGATATTCATTAGCCCCTCGTGCAAAAATTATATAAAAAACGTGGAGACGTTTTTTGCGGACGGAACGTTCAAGATAGTACCACACCCATACGCACAGCTGTACACATTGCACGGAGACATCGGTACAGATAACAATATAACAAAAGTTATTCCTTTTGTATATGCCCTGTTAACAAATAAGCAGCAAGCGACATATGAAATATTGTTTAATAAGATAAAAGAGATCGTACCAGATATTAACCCAAAAGTTATAAAAATTGACTTCGAAAAAGCTGCAATTAATGCACTACGAATAATATTTCCACACGTTGAGATGACTGGCTGCTATTTTCATTTTGTTAAAGCTGTTTGGAAACGTGCCGGAAAATTAGGTATATCACTTAGCAGGGAAGGCAGCCATTATGTAAAGAAATGCCTAGCTGTTGCTCACCTTCCGCAGTCCAAGATGAACGAAGCCTGGTTTAGTGTTTTTGAACAAGCACCGGCGTTACCAAACATGGACTTGTTTAACAATTACATGGGCGACCAATGGTTTTGTACCACAAATATCAGTATGGTATCGTGTTTTCAACAACGGCACAGAACAAATAATGTGCTAGAAGGGTGGCACAGCAAAATTAACAAATTATTTAAACCGAACGCGAATGTACTATATTTAATATCAGTATTGAAAGACGAATCCATAACAGTTGACTTCAACTTGTTGCGAAATGAATTAAATATGCCAATATTTCGTAAACGATTGAGAAAGTTCAACATTATGGATCATAAAATACAGCATATAGTAAATTCTTACATACAGAATGTACTACCTCTTGAAGAATGCATAAGTAAACTTGCCATGTTGAAATACTAAATTAAGCATATATTTCTTGACGCCTTAATATATTTTTTTGTTCTCAGTAAGTTGCAATTGGTTTCTAATTTTGTTTTAGTTTAAGGAGAAATAAAACAGATTTGTGCCTTAGATTACTTATTTTTCTCCCTTTAACGCCATATTTTCATACGACAACATTGACTTAGGGTGATGGCACCAAATATGGACATGTCTAGCAAAGTAGTAGTACCCAGTAATGGACAGCAAATATTTAATGCCTTATAGCCATGGATTTGACCAGTTATGATCATTAGATATCTCGTCATAGTGTTGTTAGTTTAAAAATGTGGTGTCCGTTTCTTCAAACTTCGAAGTGCCCGACTAGAGCTGTGTTTGTCCTTCGCCTGCGTGCTCTGGATCTCTTCCTTGTGTCGCACAGTATCTCCATACTAAGCATAAAAATCCGTCCAGCGGTTTAAGCGTGAAAGGGTAACAGACATTCTGACAGGCAGACAGAGACGTTTTCGCACTTATAATACTATAGTATGGATATGGATAGAGAAGCTATCTCAAGCAAATTTCTTGTTCCTGTATTGCTTAGAAAGTGTAAGTACGAGTACCTAGCTTTTTCGCGACGAGTTTCATTCAAAATGTCATTGAAGGTGTACGACATGCAGTGCAGTTCAGTGGAGCAACGTTAGTGTTCGGAACGCATTGAGTTTTCGCTTGCGGTATTTCCGGACCGATACGACCTTGAAATCTTCAAGAATAGAGCGTACTCCCACCTGAAAGGCCCGCAACGCACTTGTGACTCCTCTGGCGTTGCAGGTGTCTATGGGCGACGGTAATCGCTTTCCATAAGGTGATCCGTTTTCTCATTTGCCCCCTATCACATAAAAAAAAAACTACTTATGTAGATTTCCATCGAAACGAACGACCAAGTTCCAGATATATCGCAGCATATAAGGCGTTCATAAATATCTGAACATGGGTGATATCTGAACAAGAATGGGCAAAACGTCCCCACCCACCAACAGAGATGGGACATATCTTGTAGATCTCAACAATGTGATTGTTTTTCAGTACGGGAACAATCCCCGGAAATATGGGGTTTTCCTGGAAAATCGTGTTTTGCTAAGAGGAATGTGGACAAAATTGGTACTATTTAACTCATACAAAACGACTACCTATGCATAGCCGGTGGCGCCAATATTAATTTACACTTTTTATTTTAGTTTTTAATTTTCTTCTACTGCTCACTAGAGTTCTCTAGTGCTAACAACTAGATGTATTAGACTACCGACCTCTGGTGGTGAGTAGTTATTTTTTTAAACATCAGTCTAGCTTTAGCATTAAAAATATTTAAAAGCATTGTCTATGGGCTAAAAATTATAAAGAAATTATACCAAACAAAAGTCACCTGTCACTTTAAAAATATGTCAAGTCTTCAAACAGTTGCAAAATGGAATTCTAATCGAGAAAATGCTGCAAAAATTAAAATGATTACCATAATACAGGTACGTAGATATTTTAAATAACATTTCTTTATAAGGCATCAACGATTTATGTATTTGCCTGGGCCTTGCAACATTTCAACCGTATTTCTATTCTCGGAGAAAGTATACCCAAAAACCCAAACAGAACCGCTTGTTGTACAAATCGCCAGGGAGATATACTTATATATGTATAAAACAGTGAACGTCTTGTGGTTGAAATGATGAAGAACTGCATTTTATTAGTTGTTCCTAGAAAATGCAAGGCGATTATTCATATTACGTCGCCATACAAGTGATACAAGTAATCGACGCTATGAACGGAGCCGAACATCCAAGTGTACGCTGATGCGCAGGCTAATAGCGCGGTTTGCGGCGCGCAGTAAGCCCATCATCGTCTCAGTTTCCTGTTCAACTAACGTTTGGAACTCTCGACGAAAAAAAAGGGGTATTATAAGTTTAATATGTGTATGTGTGTAGCTGTTTATCTAAATATCTGTGTGTTTGTCTGTGGCATCGTAGCTCTCAAACGGATAGACCCATTTGAATGCAGTTTTTAAACCGAATGTCTTGTCTGTCCAGATGGTTTTTAGATTTGTTTGTTGAAAATAACCGCAGCCATTTCCTAGATACTCAACTTTGAAACAAGTCATAGGCAACATTTTTTACCACTCATTGAAATGAGGGAAGCAACCAGCATCTTGTGACGGGAGTTTCAAAATTTTTAATTTAGGTTATTGCTACTTACTAAAGATGATCTGATATCGAGAACATCCAGTTATGAATCAAGAAAATCTGTATAGCTGTCTCGAGATCATCAGGTTGTTTTCGGGAGATGTTTATCGTTTGCCGGTGGAAGACTTAAAAAACAGTCGCCTTACATAGATAGCAGCAAGATGAATTTAGAGTTCGTACTGGACGAGTTAACTACAACTGATAGTATAGTTGATTTTACTGGTCAGATGTTTCAGTCCTCATTAAAATGATAATCCCTAATATTATAGATGCGAAATAAATCTCTGTTCCCATTTAAACTGCTGCACCGATTTAGATGTATCACGGAACTAATACATAAGCTTAACATTTTGCGTTAAACTTATTTCATACTTTAAGGTAGCTAGGTACTTATAAAGTATTTGTTTTTCTTGTTAACAGAATGTTTTTTTTTTCAGCACAGAATCATATTATAAAATATGAAAATAAGACAAATCAGGATGGTATTTAAGGTATTATGAAAATCCTGCATAATGTTATTTTAACATTACACGGAGGTGGCAAACATGGGCATGGTCCGCCTGAAGGTAAGCGGTTACTGCAGTCAACTCCATACTAAACGATCTCGAGAGATTTTCTTTTGGAACCGTACCATATGCGTACATTTAGGCTCCAAGGACGAATGCCCTGCCGTGGACAAGAAAGGTGAAGGAGGATACAAGTCTAATTTGCTAGTCTAGCTGGCGAGACAACTGTTAAGCTTCTCCTATTCTCAAGCTTCTGCCTATCTATTTATGAGCCACGGACGTCCATTGTTAAACACAGGCAGGAGCTATAGGGGAGCTCGCTACAGAAAAAGACCCTGCTTGTAGTGCATCCACCGCCTCCCCGCGGCCTACACGAGGTCATCTGTCCACCTAGCTGGAAGCCTTCCTACGCTGAGTTTTTCTATAACTACGTAGTCGCTACTCCAGGACTTTTCTGCCCCAGTAGCCATTCGCTCACTCAAGGATGTCATACATAATATTAAAGTATGTATTGTATGCGTGTCTGTGTATCTGTGGCGTCACAATAAACATTCTTTAGGTACAGCAGTTTGGATTTTGGAGCATAAAAGGTATACAGAAAAGAACTGCTTTACCCCTGCATAAATGGATTAAACAATTTCTGTCTGTCTGTCTGTCTATTTTTCATGTTTGTATGTATGTCTGTCTAACGTTTAATAACGTTTCTGTAATACACACGAACGATATATTATTATTCCACTTTTTAAACCTTATTTTTATTGTCAGCTCACTGCAAGTATGGTGATTAGAAGTATTTTTTATCAACCCAGGATGTTGCGACTTGCGCACTGAGCCCATCTTGGTACGGACACCATCGTCTCAGTTTCCTGTTCAACTAACGTTTTGAACCCCCGACAAAAAAAGAGGGGTGTTATAAGTTTTATATGTGTACGTGTATTGTATCTGTTTATCTGTGTGTCTGTCTGTGGCATCGTAGCTCTCAAGCAGATGGACCCATTAGAATGCGGTTTTTTTTATCGAATGCCTTGGCTGTCGAGATGGTTCTTATATTTGTTTGTTGAAAATAACCGCAGCCGTTTCCAAGATATTCACTTATTATAACTTTGGAGCAAGGCATAGGATCTCGGCCAATATTAAAGTCAGGAACTCTAATTTTAAGTTTAGGTTTTGTAGAATTTTTTACCACATTTTGTATTTAGGTTATTGTTACTTACGCCACCTATATGATTCTGAGAACAGCGTGCTACAAGATCGCCTAATAAAACAAATACACTTGAAATCGGATTTTAAAGTGATTGTTTTGATTGTACACGTCGAAGAGAGAAAAAGTAATGATGATGCTCAAATCGTAGCCTATTTTATTGTTATTATCTGAAATTCCGCTCCATATAACATGGACATATTCATTCACACGTATCTGGTGTTCAGTTGTTGAGGGATGAATGTTACCTTATAGTATTTTCCATTATTTTTAACCTCGATTATGTGTCATCATGTTTACGTATGTAAGTATGTATGACTGTATGTATTACTAAGTCTGTCTGTGCGTCATAGCTCCTGAACAGATGCTTTGATATTCATTAAACATCGAATTGTGTTTTTATCTAAAGATTCTAGATCATGGAGTTCTGAACCAATAAAATCAGTACAGCTGTGTGGAGGGGATCAGGTTCTTTCTATACCGCAAAATGTTAGCAGTAAAAGCTTGACCCTGCAATAAATCTAACTTTTGTCATAATTTAAGATCTGTTTAAAAAGTCGTTTTTTTTTTCATTTTAACAGAATGTTTTTTTTTTCAGCTCAGTCATATTATAAAATACCTATGAAAATCAAAACAAATCAGGAAAGTATTTAAGGTAGTATTAAAATCGTGCATAGTTCGGAGGTGGCAAACAAACGTATGACCCGCCTGATGGTAAGCGGTTACTACAGCCTATACGGACGCTTGCATCTCCAGTGGATTCACATAGGTACGTGTTGCCGACCCAGTACACTTTTTTTTTTGAAATGCTCAGTTTTAGGGTTCCGTAGTCAACTAGGAACCCTTATAACTTTGCCATGTCTGTCTATCCGTCTGTCTGTCTGTCCGTCTGTCAATCTGTCCGTCTGTCCGTCTGTCCGTCTGTCCGTCTGTCCATCTGTCCGTCCGTCCGTCTGTCCGTCTGTCCGTCTGTCCGTCTGTCCGTCTGTCCGTCTGCCCGTCTGTCTGTCTGTCCGTCTGTCCGTCTGTCCGTCTGTCCGTGATCATCACTACTAGAAAGCTAAAATTTTGTATGAGTATGTGTACATTCAATGAAAACTAATATTGAGTAAAATCGGTCGAGCCGTTTATGAGTTATTGCAAATTTTCATAATTTTCTTTAAAATGACGTTAGTGCTCGTAAAACCGATGGCCGCTGGGGCCATCGAGTTCTTGAGTGGCGACCACGCACTGGACGACGCAGCGTGGGTAAGCCCCCCACAGGGTGGACTGATGACCTGGTGAAGGTTGCTGGAGTCCGCTGGATGCGGGAGGCGCAGGACCGGTCATGGTGGCGCTCTCTGGGGGAGGCATATGTCCAGCAGTGGACGTCTTTTGGCTGGTGATGATTATGATGATGATGTAAGTGCCGTGCGGTGTCCTTATACTTCGAACGTTACACACACACGTATAATCGATAACATCCAGAAGGTAATAAGTAATTACGGTTACTTTGGCGTTAACTACCTTTTTTATAAAGCTTGAAATCTTTCTCGTAATTTAAGCAACAACAAATGTCTATTGTGAAGGATGGGCAACTACGGAACCCTACACTGAGCGTGGCCCGACATGCTCTTGGCTGGTTTTTTTGTATGTAGTCTCCCGGGATAACCTCGGCACGGACAGCATCAGCAGGGTCATTCCATAGCCTAAACGTTACCGGGAGAAAATTCCAAGCAACATAGGGATGTCTTAATTTTAACGTATGTATTGTATGTGTGTCTGTGTATTGTGAGTCTGTCTTTGGCATCACAATAAACATTCTTGTTCATAAGGCAGTTTGAATTTTGGACTGCTTTACCCCTGCATAAATGAATTGAAATCTGTCTGTCTATCTATTTTTCATGTTTGTTTGTCTGTTTAAAGTTTAATAACGTTTCTGTATTACCCATCAACGTTACATTATTATTCCACTTAAACCTTGAAACCAAACTGAACCGTACCAAAACGAACCGTTTTGTTATGGAAGTCTATAGGGAA